>CM060354.1:19889302-21089302 GCA_030545235.1 Helianthus tuberosus | reverse complement strand
TCTACCATCATCAATGTTGTTTAAACTATGTGAAGGTTTGGTCCTAAATTTGGGAGAGTATCCCAATACATGGTATTAATGAAACAACAACGTAAATGTATAAATCACTATATGCATACGTGAATGTTATGTTGTTGAGACTCAATCTAATTGATTATATCTCAAGACTCAAGTGATTTTATACAAAGATCTTTCATAAAAGTGACTTGGATTAAGACTTATAGGAAGTCAATGGTGAAGCCTTGGAGATAAAAAGGCAAACGACTTATGATCCTAATGGATGAAGTTAACTATGGTTTTGAGGTCTTCCTAAAACTGATGGTTTTGGAACAGTGAAATAAAATTTCATTATTGTGTCTAAACTAAGAAACGAATGTTCTGAAGAGATAGTGTGTTATCTCTTAAGGCTGTGAAGAATCAGAATGATGCATCTTCTGTTCACATGCTAGAGTATTATGGTCTAAAGCATGCTAGAATAATACTTGTTAATTTATATGCTCGACGGAGATTAAATTAACTTTAAACATTCAAAATATGTGATGACCTAAGAATGAATTTTGTGCTAAAACAAAACTATAAATACAACTTCATTTTAGTTCAAAGGGATTACTTAAACTTATTCAAAGTGCAAGCAATGTGGGGGGATGAGCACCATTTAAGGTTCTCAAACGTGAAATGAAAAGGAGAACTTTTCATCGCACTGTTTGGATGTTATCCAATTACACTTAAATGTGGGGGTGACTTGCATATATTGCAAACGCATGACCAAGTGGAGTACATAATGGTTATATGGAGTCAATCGAGGAGATTGGACTCGAATGCCAATTGGTTAGATTCAAAATCAAGTAAGATGTCATTCATGATACACCAAAGGCATGGTGAAAACGTGTCTAGCCATGAATTGAGTTTCATGTCATTCTAAAGACAAGGTACATAACTGGATCCAGGTTGAGATCACGAGTTATAAGTCTTATGAATCGACTAAAAGGCAAAAAGTGACTAGCGAGTCAAGAACACGTTAGAACAACTGATCTAAACTAAAAATTATTGTTGTTGACTCAGCGAAGTCAAAGATAATTTTGGATCCAACAACCAGTGGGTTGATAACAGATCAGGTTGTGGAATGGGACTAAAGCCATGGAAAAAGTTCATATGATGGAAACCTAACTCAGTAGACTGGAGATCCCAAGAGCTGAGTTCAATAGGAAAACCTAATTGTATGAATTAGTGAGGTCGCTGTGGGGGCGTAGCTAATATATATGTTTATATATAAGCTAGTTTATATGTTTCATATATCCTCCTAAAACAATAAAAGGGTGTTTAAATACGTCCTAGTCCATTCTTATAATATTCAGTGACATTATTGTGAGGTTAAGCATAATATGTGGTTTTATGATTTGTGTAAATCATAGTAAACCATAATGCTTTTAATGATTTAAAGGGAAATCACCTATGTTGGAGAGAAGTGTGGTCGCTTCGAATGGAATTAGGGCATAATTCCTAGAGCTCCCGCAGAACCAGGAAAGTGCTCCATGACCATTAACGGACACATCTATGAGGGGTTAGCCAGACCAAGAAGAGAATTGTGTGAAGGTGTAATAACGTCTACATAAATAGGGACTGGTTCAACGACATCGCGTCAACCAGTCGCTAGGAGGCTAAGTACACTTCACAACGGAAAGTTCAAAGGAAACACCTACTTATCCGGCAATACTCAACTGTTGAAGTTGTATCGAGAAATCTTGAAGTAGATTAATTTTCATTCATGTGGGGGATTGTTGGAAATATTGGATGTGAATGAAAGTCTCAAATATGGTAAACATCTTGTCCCACATCGGTGTAGGGACTAAAAGGAATAGCTATTTATAAGGTAATTCATTTACCTACTAGTATAGCTTTATGACATGTTTTACCACATGTCCTACCCGCGTGCGCAGGGGGGGGGTGCAAATTGGAACCAGATTCGGCTTGAACTTGTGTGTGCCCACACGAATGCAGTTCCGAAAAACCGAGCCTGCGTTTGCACCCGAGAGACAGTTCATTTTTTTTTTTACTGAAGTTGTTGTTGTTACTGAGTGATGACAGCAGACTGCAATAATGCATGCATGTATTGATGAAGTGCTGCACTATGTTAATAATGGCCATTATACATTATAAAAGTGATCATAATGCTGCACTTACCTAAAGTATGCATTAGTGCTGCTGTATTATATTTGATGCACTATCTCCTAAATGATAATTTATGGAGTTTATAAATGAAGTGCATTCATTTTTAGTTAATGTAGTCTGAGCAACAACAGTAGTAACCAATATACACAGCAATAGACCAAGATCACTGTTCTATCATGAGCTGCAGCAACAGCGATCAATCGTTCTATCACTGAATAAGCCCTACGTCTTTGTTTCTGGATACATTTTCAGGTGCTAGGCTAGTCCCGGCAGTACACATACTGTTCCGGTTGTTGTACCCTGGGAGACAGACCGTCTGAGAGGAGGCGCGGAATCTGTTTTAAGGGAAGCGTATTCTATACGTGCCTCAACCAAAAACCGTTAACAATTACTTATGTTACAGTGGACTTTCGTTCTCATAGATGCGGTTGAAGTTTTCAAAGACATTGACCTTGAATCAAGATTGGTATAATTTACTTATTTTTATTTTCGTATTATTTAGTATTTTGTAACTGGTATTGTACTAATCGAATTTCCCTCTAATAACGAGAGTCTCGTTATTATTATTTATTATTTATTTTGTAAATTTATTTTATTAAAAAGTGAACCTATTTCCTACAATCTTAAAACAGATTCTTCATAAAGATTGTTGCTACAATCTTAAATCCCTTCTTTACGAGGATTTAGGTTCACGAAAGTAAAAATATTTAATGGGATTTTTGTTAAAATCTTGAAAATATTTTTTTAGGAAATATTTATTTAGTACAATGAGTCGGATTATTTTTGATGATTGGAGTACAATCTTTAATCCGAATACCGGGTTGCAAAACGATTGTTTTGATTCAAGTTTACAGTTCATGGGTTTCTTGTTCGTGTTTAGATAAAACCGAACCATATACAAAATAATTTATATTTCAATAGGTTTTGAAATGCTAAACTTTCTATTGAGCGTATTAGAAAATTTTATTTTGTAACCCTTACAAATTAAATGTTTGTAACGTTTAATTTATTTTAATAAGCTTTTAGTAACCATAATTGTGAGATTAATGGTGGTTTTAAAAGTCTTAAATTTTTTGATTTTCTAATTAGCATATTAGAAAGTAATTATTTTATAAAATAACAAGTTTTAATATTTTCTAACGAGCGTGTTAGAAACGTTGTTGAAAGAATAACAACATTAAAACTTTTTATATCTCTAACAAGCGTGTTAGAATTTTATAGAATAATAAGTTTTAACATCATCTTTTATATCTAATGAGCGTGTTAGATACGATGAATGTGTAAAACTAACTTGTTATTTAACGATTAGATTTTCTAACAAGCGTGCTAGAAAATATAAGTTCAGTTTTTCTAACAAGCGTGTTAGAAAAATATTTTTATTTCAAATAATTACCGACGAGCGTGTTGGAGACAATTATTTTGGATAATAAACCTTGTAACGGTTTCGTCTAAACTATTTAATTTCTAATGAGCGAGTTAGAAACGGATTTTTTTTTCCACATATGTTTAAACGATTTTATTTGTTTATTTTTAATGAGCGTATTAGAAATAGTTTATATTTTTTATAAACTTTGAAACAAATTTTGTAATCGATTATTTCTAACGAGCGTGTTAGAAACGATTTAAAGAGTTTGATAGTTGTTTATTTTCTAACGAGCGTGTTAGAAAAGATTTAACGACTTTGTCAATTGTTTATTTCTAACAAGCGGGTTAGAAAACGTTTATTTTATATAAACCAAAACGGCTTATGACAATAAATAATCGTTTAATTTTCTAATGGGCGTATTAGAATTAGTTTATCTTATAACCAACTATTTTAACGATTTGCAATCGTTAATTTCTAACGAGCGGGTTAGAACCGGTTTAAATATGATGAACTATTTAAGAAGATTTGTAATTGTTTTATATATTTTCTAACGAGCGTGTTAGAAAATATTTGTGTTCATTTCTAACGAGGTTGTTAGAAAACGTTCATTTAAACCAAAAGTGAATAATTGTTATGTCTAACGAGCGCGTTAGAAGCGGTTTACTTTATAAAAACCGAATATGATAAATCACTCATATTATCTAATTAGCATATTAGAATTGGTTATCATATAAACCACTCATTTTAACGATTGATAATCGTTATTTTTTAGCGGTTAGAAATGGTTTGAATATGATAAACCATTTATTAAAACGATGTGTATTCGTTTTATTTTCAGACGAGCGAGTTTGAAATTGTTTTATTTATTAAACTATTATAATGTTTAAAGTCTTGATTTGTAATCAAAACATAAATACATAGTTTAATATTAAAACACTTGCAAAAACAAGAAATGTTTGGACGAATAAAACATGTCTTTACAAAGTATAAGTGATTCGATACTTCCACGGAAAAAAAAAAAATATAATGTCTTGAACCATATAATAGTCTTGGAGAGACTATTTTGTGAAAAACAACTCGATGTTGTTATAGACATAATAAGTTGCTTAACTACTTGCGAGTAGTTAATTGTAAACAACTTTATACTTTGGAAAACTTGTAATTATTCAAGTTTAGAGTTCCAAGATGAGGGAGTACCTCAAAACATGACACCGAAACGAAATAATTGCGTTTATTTCGGTAAAAAGTGTTGAAGATAATAACACTTTCGCTTTTGATGTTTAGATATCATTGGTGTATGTGTTATTCTGGACTACTAATAAGTTGTCAAAAGGATACACATTTTGATAACTAATTTACACAAACACAACGAGCGGGTTGTGATCATGACTTATGTAATAAGTCACAAATCAAACATCAAATGCATAATGGCGTCGTGAGAAATGTGGTGTATGGTTTGAGATGGAATACACGAAAACGAGATATGTCATCTAATGTTGAGAGCATCAACATGGAAATGCACATGTAAGTTTTCAAATAATATAACATATGAAAGAAATATAAGTTATTATTGTAAATGATTTTAATAAATTTGCCAAATTTATTAACGGAAATTTACAATAGTGATGGACTCATAGATGCTTCTACCATCATCAATGTTGTTTAAACTATGTGAAGGTTTGGTCCTAAATTTGGGAGAGTATCCCAATACATGGTATTAATGAAACAACAACGTAAATGTATAAATCACTATATGCATACGTGAATGTTATGTTGTTGAGACTCAATCTAATTGATTATATCTCAAGACTCAAGTGATTTTATACAAAGATCTTTCATAAAAGTGACTTGGATTAAGACTTATAGGAAGTCAATGGTGAAGCCTTGGAGATAAAAAGGCAAACGACTTATGATCCTAATGGATGAAGTTAACTATGGTTTTGAGGTCTTCCTAAAACTGATGGTTTTGGAACAGTGAAATAAAATTTCATTATTGTGTCTAAACTAAGAAACGAATGTTCTGAAGAGATAGTGTGTTATCTCTTAAGGCTGTGAAGAATCAGAATGATGCATCTTCTGTTCACATGCTAGAGTATTATGGTCTAAAGCATGCTAGAATAATACTTGTTAATTTATATGCTCGACGGAGATTAAATTAACTTTAAACATTCAAAATATGTGATGACCTAAGAATGAATTTTGTGCTAAAACAAAACTATAAATACAACTTCATTTTAGTTCAAAGGGATTACTTAAACTTATTCAAAGTGCAAGCAATGTGGGGGGATGAGCACCATTTAAGGTTCTCAAACGTGAAATGAAAAGGAGAACTTTTCATCGCACTGTTTGGATGTTATCCAATTACACTTAAATGTGGGGGTGACTTGCATATATTGCAAACGCATGACCAAGTGGAGTACATAATGGTTATATGGAGTCAATCGAGTAGATTGGACTCGAATGCCAATTGGTTAGATTCAAAATCAAGTAAGATGTCATTCATGATACACCAAAGGCATGGTGAAAACGTGTCTAGCCATGAATTGAGTTTCATGTCATTCTAAAGACAAGGTACATAACTGGATCCAGGTTGAGATCACGAGTTATAAGTCTTATGAATCGACTAAAAGGCAAAAAGTGACTAGCGAGTCAAGAACACGTTAGAACAACTGATCTAAACTAAAAATTATTGTTGTTGACTCAGCGAAGTCAAAGATAATTTTGGATCCAACAACCAGTGGGTTGATAACAGATCAGGTTGTGGAATGGGACTAAAGCCATGGAAAAAGTTCATATGATGGAAACCTAACTCAGTAGACTGGAGATCCCAAGAGCTGAGTTCAATAGGAAAACCTAATTGTATGAATTAGTGAGGTCGCTGTGGGGGCGTAGCTAATATATATGTTTATATATAAGCTAGTTTATATGTTTCATATATCCTCCTAAAACAATAAAAGGGTGTTTAAATACGTCCTAGTCCATTCTTATAATATTCAGTGACATTATTGTGAGGTTAAGCATAATATGTGGTTTTATGATTTGTGTAAATCATAGTAAACCATAATGCTTTTAATGATTTAAAGGGAAATCACCTATGTTGGAGAGAAGTGTGGTCGCTTCGAATGGAATTAGGGCATAATTCCTAGAGCTCCCGCAGAACCAGGAAAGTGCTCCATGACCATTAACGGACACATCTATGAGGGGTTAGCCAGACCAAGAAGAGAATTGTGTGAAGGTGTAATAACGTCTACATAAATAGGGACTGGTTCAACGACATCGCGTCAACCAGTCGCTAGGAGGCTAAGTACACTTCACAACGGAAAGTTCAAAGGAAACACCTACTTATCCGGCAATACTCAACTGTTGAAGTTGTATCGAGAAATCTTGAAGTAGATTAATTTTCATTCATGTGGGGGATTGTTGGAAATATTGGATGTGAATGAAAGTCTCAAATATGGTAAACATCTTGTCCCACATCGGTGTAGGGACTAAAAGGAATAGCTATTTATAAGGTAATTCATTTACCTACTAGTATAGCTTTATGACATGTTTTACCACATGTCCTACCCGCGTGCGCAGGGGGGGGTGCAAATTGGAACCAGATTCGGCTTGAACTTGTGTGTGCCCACACGAATGCAGTTCCGAAAAACCGAGCCTGCGTTTGCACCCGAGAGACAGTTCATTTTTTTTTTTACTGAAGTTGTTGTTGTTACTGAGTGATGACAGCAGACTGCAATAATGCATGCATGTATTGATGAAGTGCTGCACTATGTTAATAATGGCCATTATACATTATAAAAGTGATCATAATGCTGCACTTACCTAAAGTATGCATTAGTGCTGCTGTATTATATTTGATGCACTATCTCCTAAATGATAATTTATGGAGTTTATAAATGAAGTGCATTCATTTTTAGTTAATGTAGTCTGAGCAACAACAGTAGTAACCAATATACACAGCAATAGACCAAGATCACTGTTCTATCATGAGCTGCAGCAACAGCGATCAATCGTTCTATCACTGAATAAGCCCTACGTCTTTGTTTCTGGATACATTTTCAGGTGCTAGGCTAGTCCCGGCAGTACACATACTGTTCCGGTTGTTGTACCCTGGGAGACAGACCGTCTGAGAGGAGGCGCGGAATCTGTTTTAAGGGAAGCGTATTCTATACGTGCCTCAACCAAAAACCGTTAACAATTACTTATGTTACAGTGGACTTTCGTTCTCATAGATGCGGTTGAAGTTTTCAAAGACATTGACCTTGAATCAAGATTGGTATAATTTACTTATTTTTATTTTCGTATTATTTAGTATTTTGTAACTGGTATTGTACTAATCGAATTTCCCTCTAATAACGAGAGTCTCGTTATTATTATTTATTATTTATTTTGTAAATTTATTTTATTAAAAAGTGAACCTATTTCCTACAATCTTAAAACAGATTCTTCATAAAGATTGTTGCTACAATCTTAAATCCCTTCTTTACGAGGATTTAGGTTCACGAAAGTAAAAATATTTAATGGGATTTTTGTTAAAATCTTGAAAATATTTTTTTAGGAAATATTTATTTAGTACAATGAGTCGGATTATTTTTGATGATTGGAGTACAATCTTTAATCCGAATACCGGGTTGCAAAACGATTGTTTTGATTCAAGTTTACAGTTCATGGGTTTCTTGTTCGTGTTTAGATAAAACCGAACCATATACAAAATAATTTATATTTCAATAGGTTTTGAAATGCTAAACTTTCTATTGAGCGTATTAGAAAATTTTATTTTGTAACCCTTACAAATTAAATGTTTGTAACGTTTAATTTATTTTAATAAGCTTTTAGTAACCATAATTGTGAGATTAATGGTGGTTTTAAAAGTCTTAAATTTTTTGATTTTCTAATTAGCATATTAGAAAGTAATTATTTTATAAAATAACAAGTTTTAATATTTTCTAACGAGCGTGTTAGAAACGTTGTTGAAAGAATAACAACATTAAAACTTTTTATATCTCTAACAAGCGTGTTAGAATTTTATAGAATAATAAGTTTTAACATCATCTTTTATATCTAATGAGCGTGTTAGATACGATGAATGTGTAAAACTAACTTGTTATTTAACGATTAGATTTTCTAACAAGCGTGCTAGAAAATATAAGTTCAGTTTTTCTAACAAGCGTGTTAGAAAAATATTTTTATTTCAAATAATTACCGACGAGCGTGTTGGAGACAATTATTTTGGATAATAAACCTTGTAACGGTTTCGTCTAAACTATTTAATTTCTAATGAGCGAGTTAGAAACGGATTTTTTTTTTCCACATATGTTTAAACGATTTTATTTGTTTATTTTTAATGAGCGTATTAGAAATAGTTTATATTTTTTATAAACTTTGAAACAAATTTTGTAATCGATTATTTCTAACGAGCGTGTTAGAAACGATTTAAAGAGTTTGATAGTTGTTTATTTTCTAACGAGCGTGTTAGAAAAGATTTAACGACTTTGTCAATTGTTTATTTCTAACAAGCGGGTTAGAAAACGTTTATTTTATATAAACCAAAACGGCTTATGACAATAAATAATCGTTTAATTTTCTAATGGGCGTATTAGAATTAGTTTATCTTATAACCAACTATTTTAACGATTTGCAATCGTTAATTTCTAACGAGCGGGTTAGAACCGGTTTAAATATGATGAACTATTTAAGAAGATTTGTAATTGTTTTATATATTTTCTAACGAGCGTGTTAGAAAATATTTGTGTTCATTTCTAACGAGGTTGTTAGAAAACGTTCATTTAAACCAAAAGTGAATAATTGTTATGTCTAACGAGCGCGTTAGAAGCGGTTTACTTTATAAAAACCGAATATGATAAATCACTCATATTATCTAATTAGCATATTAGAATTGGTTATCATATAAACCACTCATTTTAACGATTGATAATCGTTATTTTTTAGCGGTTAGAAATGGTTTGAATATGATAAACCATTTATTAAAACGATGTGTATTCGTTTTATTTTCAGACGAGCGAGTTTGAAATTGTTTTATTTATTAAACTATTATAATGTTTAAAGTCTTGATTTGTAATCAAAACATAAATACATAGTTTAATATTAAAACACTTGCAAAAACAAGAAATGTTTGGACGAATAAAACATGTCTTTACAAAGTATAAGTGATTCGATACTTCCACGGAAAAAAAAAAAATACAATGTCTTGAACCATATAATAGTCTTGGAGAGACTATTTTGTGAAAAACAACTCGATGTTGTTATAGACATAATAAGTTGCTTAACTACTTGCGAGTAGTTAATTGTAAACAACTTTATACTTTGGAAAACTTGTAATTATTCAAGTTTAGAGTTCCAAGATGAGGGAGTACCTCAAAACATGACACCGAAACGAAATAATTGCGTTTATTTCGGTAAAAAGTGTTGAAGATAATAACACTTTCGCTTTTGATGTTTAGATATCATTGGTGTATGTGTTATTCTGGACTACTAATAAGTTGTCAAAAGGATACACATTTTGATAACTAATTTACACAAACATAACGAGCGGGTTGTGATCATGACTTATGTAATAAGTCACAAATCAAACATCAAATGCATAATGGCGTCGTGAGAAATGTGGTGTATGGTTTGAGATGGAATACACGAAAACGAGATATGTCATCTAATGTTGAGAGCATCAACATGGAAATGCACATGTAAGTTTTCAAATAATATAACATATGAAAGAAATATAAGTTATTATTGTAAATGATTTTAATAAATTTGCCAAATTTATTAACGGAAATTTACAATAGTGATGGACTCATAGATGCTTCTACCATCATCAATGTTGTTTAAACTATGTGAAGGTTTGGTCCTAAATTTGGGAGAGTATCCCAATACATGGTATTAATGAAACAACAACGTAAATGTATAAATCACTATATGCATACGTGAATGTTATGTTGTTGAGACTCAATCTAATTGATTATATCTCAAGACTCAAGTGATTTTATACAAAGATCTTTCATAAAAGTGACTTGGATTAAGACTTATAGGAAGTCAATGGTGAAGCCTTGGAGATAAAAAGGCAAACGACTTATGATCCTAATGGATGAAGTTAACTATGGTTTTGAGGTCTTCCTAAAACTGATGGTTTTGGAACAGTGAAATAAAATTTCATTATTGTGTCTAAACTAAGAAACGAATGTTCTGAAGAGATAGTGTGTTATCTCTTAAGGCTGTGAAGAATCAGAATGATGCATCTTCTGTTCACATGCTAGAGTATTATGGTCTAAAGCATGCTAGAATAATACTTGTTAATTTATATGCTCGACGGAGATTAAATTAACTTTAAACATTCAAAATATGTGATGACCTAAGAATGAATTTTGTGCTAAAACAAAACTATAAATACAACTTCATTTTAGTTCAAAGGGATTACTTAAACTTATTCAAAGTGCAAGCAATGTGGGGGGATGAGCACCATTTAAGGTTCTCAAACGTGAAATGAAAAGGAGAACTTTTCATCGCACTGTTTGGATGTTATCCAATTACACTTAAATGTGGGGGTGACTTGCATATATTGCAAACGCATGACCAAGTGGAGTACATAATGGTTATATGGAGTCAATCGAGTAGATTGGACTCGAATGCCAATTGGTTAGATTCAAAATCAAGTAAGATGTCATTCATGATACACCAAAGGCATGGTGAAAACGTGTCTAGCCATGAATTGAGTTTCATGTCATTCTAAAGACAAGGTACATAACTGGATCCAGGTTGAGATCACGAGTTATAAGTCTTATGAATCGACTAAAAGGCAAAAAGTGACTAGCGAGTCAAGAACACGTTAGAACAACTGATCTAAACTAAAAATTATTGTTGTTGACTCAGCGAAGTCAAAGATAATTTTGGATCCAACAACCAGTGGGTTGATAACAGATCAGGTTGTGGAATGGGACTAAAGCCATGGAAAAAGTTCATATGATGGAAACCTAACTCAGTAGACTGGAGATCCCAAGAGCTGAGTTCAATAGGAAAACCTAATTGTATGAATTAGTGAGGTCGCTGTGGGGGCGTAGCTAATATATATGTTTATATATAAGCTAGTTTATATGTTTCATATATCCTCCTAAAACAATAAAAGGGTGTTTAAATACGTCCTAGTCCATTCTTATAATATTCAGTGACATTATTGTGAGGTTAAGCATAATATGTGGTTTTATGATTTGTGTAAATCATAGTAAACCATAATGCTTTTAATGATTTAAAGGGAAATCACCTATGTTGGAGAGAAGTGTGGTCGCTTCGAATGGAATTAGGGCATAATTCCTAGAGCTCCCGCAGAACCAGGAAAGTGCTCCATGACCATTAACGGACACATCTATGAGGGGTTAGCCAGACCAAGAAGAGAATTGTGTGAAGGTGTAATAACGTCTACATAAATAGGGACTGGTTCAACGACATCGCGTCAACCAGTCGCTAGGAGGCTAAGTACACTTCACAACGGAAAGTTCAAAGGAAACACCTACTTATCCGACAATACTCAACTGTTGAAGTTGTATCGAGAAATCTTGAAGTAGATTAATTTTCATTCATGTGGGGGATTGTTGGAAATATTGGATGTGAATGAAAGTCTCAAATATGGTAAACATCTTGTCCCACATCGGTGTAGGGACTAAAAGGAATAGCTATTTATAAGGTAATTCATTTACCTACTAGTATAGCTTTATGACATGTTTTACCACATGTCCTACCCGCGTGCGCAGGGGGGGGTGCAAATTGGAACCAGATTCGGCTTGAACTTGTGTGTGCCCACACGAATGCAGTTCCGAAAAACCGAGCCTGCGTTTGCACCCGAGAGACAGTTCATTTTTTTTTTACTGAAGTTGTTGTTGTTACTGAGTGATGACAGCAGACTGCAATAATGCATGCATGTATTGATGAAGTGCTGCACTATGTTAATAATGGCCATTATACATTATAAAAGTGATCATAATGCTGCACTTACCTAAAGTATGCATTAGTGCTGCTGTATTATATTTGATGCACTATCTCCTAAATGATAATTTATGGAGTTTATAAATGAAGTGCATTCATTTTTAGTTAATGTAGTCTGAGCAACAACAGTAGTAACCAATATACACAGCAATAGACCAAGATCACTGTTCTATCATGAGCTGCAGCAACAGCGATCAATCGTTCTATCACTGAATAAGCCCTACGTCTTTGTTTCTGGATACATTTTCAGGTGCTAGGCTAGTCCCAGCAGTACACATACTGTTCCGGTTGTTGTACCCTGGGAGACAGACCGTCTGAGAGGAGGCGCGGAATCTGTTTTAAGGGAAGCGTATTCTATACGTGCCTCAACCAAAAACCGTTAACAATTACTTATGTTACAGTGGACTTTCGTTCTCATAGATGCGGTTGAAGTTTTCAAAGACATTGACCTTGAATCAAGATTGGTATAATTTACTTATTTTTATTTTCGTATTATTTAGTATTTTGTAACTGGTATTGTACTAATCGAATTTCCCTCTAATAACGAGAGTCTCGTTATTATTATTTATTATTTATTTTGTAAATTTATTTTATTAAAAAGTGAACCTATTTCCTACAGTAATGGGGTCGTGCATGTTACAATTTCTTATATTACAACAACAACCATACCAAGTAAAATTCCACTTGTTGCAAAACTATTGATATGGTCTGGGGAGGGCAGATGTTACAATTTCTTATATTAAATGATTAGATTTGGACCAAGTGGAATGACTGGGCCGGCCATTTTTTAGGATAAGTGATTCTTGTACACCTAGGTTCTGTTTGTTTTTTCTGTGGGAAAATGTCTGCAGTCTGCGGACCACATCTGCAGGCATCTGCAGGAGAAGAGGTGGACCAAATGTCTGCTGCAGAAGAGGGTTTGTTTTTTTTATTCTACAAAAGATCTCCTCAACACACACAAACACACACTTTACACACACAAAATCTGTCTGATCTCTCTCTCCCTCCCTCTACCACCACCACCACAACCACCGTCCACCTCCACCACCACAACCAACCACCACCACTTCAGCCACCACCCAACCGAAACCCTAATTTCACCACAACCAAGCACCACCACTTCAGCCACCACCCAACCGAAACCCTAATTTCGATTTGGGGGTTTCTGAAGAGAGAGAGAGAGAGATCGAGGGAGGAGAGAGATCCAGAGAGAGAGAGTACGAGGATGATGATGATCGATGATGATGATAACAGATGATGACGGCGGTGGTTGTGGTTATGATTTCAGAGGTGGAGGTGGTGATTGTTGAAGGTGGAGGTGATGGGTGTCGGAGGTGTGATGGTGGCAGCGGATGGAGGTGTCGGAGGAGGTGGAGGTTGTGGTGGTGCAGGTGGTGGCGGATGGAGGTGTCTGGCGGATTTGTGACGGTGACGATTTGGGGAGCAGGGGTGGGAGGTGGTGGCGGAGTGGAGGTGGGCGGCAGCGGCGGAAGTGGTGGCAGAGGAGGTGGTGTCTGGAGGGAGAAGAGGAGAAGGTGAGAAGAGGTGTGCAGACCTTAGAAGACAAGGTTCAATGTCTGTTTGAAGCAGAGGTCTCGCAGACCTTTTTTAATGAAAGGTCTGCGAGAAAACAAACAAGCTGCAGACCCTTATGTCTGTGCGTGGTCTGCGCGGCGCAGACATAAGAGGTTCTGAAGTGTTTCTAGCAAAAAACAAACACCACCCTAGTGTTGCTACATTTTTTTTTGTAGTTCGGGTTTTGTAGTTTGATTAGAGTAGTTGTACCCCTTCTTACGCTACAAATAGGGCACTGGCATGTAAAGAACTTGATAAAATGTGATATGAGATTGAAGCCAGAAAACAACCTCTGACAATCAAATTTGGAACATATATAGATAGAGAGTTTGTATATATATATGTAATGTGCGTGTTTGTAAATAAATGGCATATAGGGATCTAAATAGAGTTCCATTTATTGGGTTTCCTCCTGAATTGGTGTATAGGCATTATGCCTAGTGGAGATGGATATGATCGGGTGGTTCCGCTGGTGGCACGATGATACTCCAGTGGTCCGTCAGTGATCCAAATTTGCCGTTCAAAAAAAAAAGTATGTGGGCTGGATCAGACTTGGTGAATCAAATCTAATCAGGCGTCAAAACTATACTTTGAGTCTAATAACTTAATGATGATCTAGCCTTCGTTGAATCTATTTTTTGTTAATGGACCAAATAGTCGTTAGAGAAATAGTGAAAATGGAAAATCTAAAAGTTTTGAGTAGCTATACAATAATGGGACAAATATAGTTATATGTAATTGTTATTAATATAACTATCATTTCCCCTTGATGAGATCTACGCAATGAACCAAAGCATGTCCAATATGAAGCTAAGATGAATGACACAACGATGCTAAATATTGTGTGTTTAAGATGGAACATCACAAGGGTTTATAAGAGCGAGCCTAAGTTGGATTTGTTTTGTTTTGTTTCATCCCTTTTGTGATCATCATGTGAGCTTGAAAATTGTTGTGTTCCTCTAAAATTACTCAACCTCTAATTAAATGTTTAAATCTTGTGAAACTTTTTATACATATTAAATTCTTTGAATTTAAGCGAAGCAAATAAAACACATGAGTTTTAGTTACCATTTAGTGATATTTTTTTAAACTTAAAATCAAACAATTACAAAACTTGGTTTTTATTTAGTGATTATATAGATAGTTTCTACTCCAATTAACTTAAAAACTATCACTAAATAGTAAATAAGATTCATTGCCACGCATTATTTCTAAAACCTTAAACATTTAAAAAAATTATAAGATTGGAACACCTCATGAAAAGTGACATTAGAAAAAAAAAAAAAAAAAAACCTTTGAACCATTTTAGTGAGATTATTGGGTGAAGTTTTTACTAGTTTTACACCAACTTCCAGCATCCATCACATTTGGCATTTATCAATATAAAAAAGATAATTTGTAGCAAATCATCAGCAATAAGGATCATAACGGATGACCACTATCTCTGATCCACATCAAACCCGAGCTAGAAGTTCCACGAATGATTGCTTTCTCTCTTCGGTCCATAGTCCTCCCCGTTTCACACTCTCCCTCCCTCTATATTTGGTTGTCCGTGCCCCATATCTCTCATTTTCTCTTCTAGTCATATCATCGTGTATTTCCCCCCTCTCTTCTATGTAAGTGTTTGTAAATTCACGAATATCCACATCCTGTATGCTCTTACAAAATATAAGAAAATATATAAATATAAACATTCTACATTTATTCAATTTTTATTTATTACTAATATAATAACCTAAAATATTATATAAGAGAATGTTAATCATAACTTAAATCTTGTTATTTGTGCTATGATACAAGGGAATCAACACTAGATGTCATGCTAGTAATATTAAAAAAGTTGAAATTCTATAATAATATTAATAAAAAAATATAATAATAATTCCAGAGCTTTTGCGAATCTCCCCACCACTCTTAACCTTTTTATAAAAGTATCTACTTGATTGGAGGCGAGTTTTTACCGATAATTCCACTGTCGTGTTTTGGGCGGGTGTCGGGTTTTCGCGCATCTGGGAGAGCCAGGGGGTTGGCGCTGTTCGAGTAGTCGACCTTAGCCACAGAGCCCGATGTCACGGTGGTTGACACATCGTTCATTTTCGTTCAAAAAAAAAAAGTATCTGCTTGAACATAATATCAAGTTATTATTGAGCTTTTTTCTTTAACATATCTTATCTCTACATTAAGTGTCGTTCGACATGTATGGAGTTCATGATCGTACATTTTGATTTTATCCATTATTGTTGTAGGTAGACATGATAATGGAGAGCCTTTGCTTTTCACTTTTATTAGTCTTTTGTTAATTATAACCATTTGTCACTAACCAAAAGTTAAAAAATTAGTTTTTTGTTTTACATAAAATATTAAATAACTTTTAGTTGACAAACAAGATAATTTTTTTTTATAAATTTCCAGCCATTTGGCGAAGTCAACTTAATTAAACAGATACGAAAACTAAACTTATTTTAAGATTCAAAAGGACCAACATTAACATATTTACACCTATTAAAAAGAAATATTATACGATGCCTTTCTTCAACTAACACCTTAAGCACCTCATCTCACCTCCCTAGCAAGCTAAAGTTCCATTGATTTTTCTTCTTTCTATCAAGTAGTGGTCTTTTGTGGACCACGTACAATAGTGTAATCGGGCTCGTAACCTTCGCAGATATTTTGTCGTGTTGATTTTTTTTTGTGGGGGGGGGGGGGGGGGGGGGGGGGTTCAAGCTTCAAGTTTTCTGAATTTGATTCAGATACTTAACACCCCTAATAAATATACCACAACCTACAATTAAGGACGTGAATTTCTGACACGACACGAATCTAACACGAAATATTTAGTGATCGAAAGAGGTGCAATGCTTGCTACTAGGAGTCATAGAAGTATAAGATTATAATCTTTGGCTTTAGTTGTCTTGTTTTTCATTTTCTTTATACCTGTATTTATTTCATACTTATTAATACAAAGTATATTCACTCTATTAATACAATTAATACAAAGTATATTAATTCTAAATAAATAGAAATGTGTTTTCCATAATTTGTTTTTTTCATAATTTCAGCAGGAAAGTTTGAATTTTGATGCGAGTGAAAGCTTAACTTTTAACAAATTTAAAGCCCAAAATAAAGTTTAGATTTGTAAACATCTACCGGATTTTTTATAACATAAATTTCCATTCTATGAGGAAAAAAATCCAATAACAACAAATTTAATTTTTAAGTTTGCAACTTAACAAATGACAAATTATCTAAACATTTTAACGTTCTTTTCATTGCTTGGCGGGTTGTCACAGAAAATAGTAACCAGTTTTAATTATTCATGTTCTAAACATAACAACATTGTAAAAAAAAGTAAATTACAAAACTGCTCCGTTATGTTGACATTACATTACAAAGTGTGTCCTTTGTTTTTAAAAAGTACAAAGATTATAATCTTAATTATTTTATATATAAAACTAATCATAATTATTATTTTATTTATTGTTTTTTATGATTATTTATTTTAGCATTTAAGGTATAATGACCAAAATACCCTCATGTGGGGTACATTCGGTCAAATTTAACCATAAAAACTATCTGCGTTAGGGCTAAAGGACATAACGAGCAATGGGTTGCAAACATCGCGTACATTTTTTTATATTTTTTGAAGAGAAAGGACACACTTTGCAATATGGTGTCAACATAAAAGACGATTTTTGTAATTTACTCAAATTCAAAATTACAATCTTTTTTAATTTCGTACACCACTTAACCACCATAATAACTTTTTAAACACTACACTATGGATGGACATGGTTTCGGTACTGTACTGAACCGATACCGATACCGAAAAATGTTCGGCACGGTACTGGTACAATACCGCTATTTGAAGGTAAAAATCAGTATTTTATCGGTACCATACCAAACCGATATCGGTATCAAAAATGCCAAAAATAATTACCAATACCAAAAAATTCGATACAAGAAATTCGATATCGATACCTAGTATCAAATACTTATCCAAAAGAGAAAAATGCCCGGATAGTCCATGTGGTTTCGCCTTTTTTCACCTATAGTCCCCAACTTTCTAAAACTACCTGAATAGTCCCCAAGTTTTCATTTTTTGTTCCCGGATAGTCCCTGGGTCTAACTTCAGTTACTTTTCTCTGTTAAAATGATGTGAAATGACAAAAATACCCTTTCCTTAAAAGGCCAAACCATAGGGACTATCCGGGCATCTTCTTCATTTTTATTTATAAAACCCCACCACCACACTTCATCTTCAACCTCCATCCACCATCACCCTCCTCCACCACTTTCCACCACCACCACCACCTCCACCTTCCACCACCGCAACCTCCTACCACTACCCTTCAACCGCCACCACAACCTCCCACCACCACTAATTGTCACATAATCCCATCAGATCTTAACCATATATCTTTTTTACTAACAAATTATGGAAACAGTAAGAACATCCAACATTTAACCATCGAGACAATCAGCGGCAGACTAATGAAACACTTTCTCCAGATAGTAACTACAAAAATCACAACACCACTACAAAAATCACTTCACCAGTACCAAATTCAAGCCCTAAATTACTTTTCCACAAACGTATAACATCAGAAATCATTTCAAAACAGAATATTGTCAACATCAATCAAAATAAGTTTCGTAAACTGCAAGAAGAAAAGGAAACAGATACCTGATGAAAACGACGGAGAGTGAAGTGAAAGTAAACCAGAGGAAGGATAGCGATGAGTGCGAGGATTGAAAGGAGGTATCGGAAGATGTACTTTCTGGAGAAGAATATTCTGAATCTCCGATCGAGGAAATGTGACGGTGTAACGTCGGTACCACCACATCGTCGTTTGAATGGTGGTGCCATGGAATGGTAGGGTAGGAGAGTGTGTTCACGATCTGCAACTGTAATGGTTGAATATGTAGGTTGGTTACAAGGGTGGAGGAGGGTGATGGTGGGTGGAGGTTGAAGATGGAGTGTGGTGGTGGTGTTTTATAAATAAAAATGAAGAAGATGCCCGGATAGTCCCTATGGTTTGGCCTTTTAAGGAAATGGTATTTTTGTCATTTTGCATCATTTTAACAGAGAAAAGTAACTGAAGTTAGACCCAGAGACTATCCGAGAACAAAAAATGAAAAATTGGAGACTATTAAGGTAGTTTTAGAAAGTTGGAGACTATAGATGAAAAAAGGCGAAACCACTATCCGGGCATTTTTCTCTATCCAAAAGGACCCAAAACTACACTACCATTTGTAAATTATTTTTTATTATTCTCAAATACAATTTACCGAATCTCAAAGCTTTAGTTTTCAAACATCTTTTTATCTTTTACAAATTTCACCCTTTTCAAAACTACATACCAAATTTAGTCTTTTTCTCTCTCTCACTCACTCACTCTCTCTCTCTCTCCATAAATGAATCGCCACCACTCATCTCCGCCGGTCGCCGGACGGCCCCCATCGCACCACCGTCGCTCCGCCTCTCCATTTCACATCCACTTTTAAAAGAGTACACCTTTTACTTTCCCCTCATTCTTATTTAATTTCCCCCAAATTACTAATCTAGGGTTTTGTTTTTATTTTCATTTTATTATTATTATTATTCTTATCAATAGTCGAACAATTAGGGCTACTGATCTCACTCAATTCATAGATTTATAGTAATCACACGATTCAATTATCAATTATCAATTATGTTGAAAAATTTGATCAAACGAGGGCAAAAGAAACCCTCGAAATCCGATACGGATGGTTTCGGTAATGTTTCGGGTGGAAATCGGCAATCGGAATCTGTATCGAGTTCGAATGTTGTTGTAAATCAGTCTAATCAAGGTGCCGTTGGTGCGGCTGCTTCCGCTGCTTCGAGCCCTAATAATTTGGGGCCCGGAGGAGCTGCGGGGGCGGTTATCGAACCGCTGCCGATGTTTCGAGACGTTTCGGTGTCGGAACGACAGCATTTGTTTGTTAGGAAGTGTCAGGTTTGCTGTGTCCAGTTTGATTTTTCGGATACGTTGAAGATGGTTAAGGAAAAGGAGATTAAGCGGTTGAATCTTGTCGAGCTTGTGGATTATGTTCAGTCGGGATCGGGGAAGATTGCGGAGAGTAATCAGGAGGAAATGGTTCGGATGATTTCGGTTAATGTGTTTCGGTGTTTACCTCCGAGCTCTCATGAACATACAGGGTCGGAAAATGTTGAAGCGGATGAGGAAGAGCCGTATCTTGACCCGTCATGGTCACATTTGCAGCTTGTTTACGAGCTTTTGTTGAGGTATGTTGTGTCGTCGGATACTGATGCGAAAGTTGCGAAACGGTTTATTAACCACTCGTTTGTTTTGAAGTTGTTGGATATGTTTGACTCTGAGGACCCGCGTGAACGTGAGTATTTGAAAACTATTTTACACCGAATTTACGGGAAGTTTATGGTGCATCGCCCGTTTATTAGGAAAGCGATCAATAACATCTTTTACAGGTTCATATACGAAACGCAAAGGCATAATGGTATTGGTGAGTTGTTGGAAATACTTGGAAGTATAATTAACGGTTTTGCGTTACCATTGAAAGAAGAACATAAGTTGTTTCTTATGCGGGCGCTTATACCGCTTCACAAACCGAAATCGATTGCTATGTATCATCAGCAGCTTTCGTACTGTATCATTCAGTTTGTAGAAAAGGATAGCAAGTTGGCAGATACGGTTATTACGGGTTTGCTTAAGTATTGGCCGATTACTAACTGTCAAAAGGAGACACTTTTTCTTGGAGAACTCGAAGAAGTATTGGAGGCGACACAGGCTACTGAATTCCAACGGTGTATGGTTCCTCTTTTCAGACAAATAGCTCGGTGTCTTAATAGCCCTCATTTTCAGGTCTGAGAACTCCTTTATCTTATATTTTAAATAATTTTGGGTAGTTTTATCCTATGAAGTTAATATCGGTGATATATTGGTTATCGGTCCCCATGTAAAATATCGGTCAGAATATTATCGGTGATATTGACCGATATTTGACTCATAAATCACCGATTTTCCCGATATCAGTATCTTTCTTCTTAGTTCTACCATTTGTCTTTCTTTATTGGTGCTATTAGTGTTTTAAGTCTTAATTATTAATTGTTAGTGTTAAATGTTAGTGTATTAAGTCTTAATGAGTTCCTACTTGCTACAATTGTTAGTGTTTTGCAAGTTGCAAAAGGTTAATTTGTTAATGGTAGGAGAGTATACTGAATTGTTAGTGTTAAATTGCTATATATATAAATACCACATGATATTAAAATTACCGATATCCCACCACGATGACCTATATCTCAAATATCGGTCCTTGACTGATATCCGATTTTTCACCGCATTAACTGCTTAGGCTTAACATGCTGTTTATGTTAAGCTTAATGGATGATTCTCTAATTAATGTAGTAATGCTAATTAACTCGGTGTTAATTGTATGCTTATTTAGCTATGTTTAGGGAATATGTCTCACAATATTAACCGTGATTAAAGGCACTCGAAACTTTTTCTAACTACAAAAACCACTCAACTTTCAATAGAGTTCTATTGTTGTGAAGTCTATTTTTTAATTAAAGTTAACATTAAGTGACCTCAATGGAACAAATATGTAACCTCGTTACTATTTACAGATTATTTTTTTCAAGTTTGAGGTAATTATGAAGAAAAAAGGCACTAAATAATAGCCAAGTTTCATAATTGTTCTATTTAGGTCTTTCAGTTTAACAATAATGAAAATTTTTGCAACAATGGAATGATATTGACATTTGAGTGGTTTGTATAGCTAGAAAAAAGTACGAGTGACTATATTGGAACAGTATTGAAACTCGGTTACTATTTAATGATTTTGATTGATTGATGTTTGCGATTAATTGATGTTGACGTTTATTATAAAATTGCATATTGATGGCGCCTTTGACCATGTGTAGTGGGAGGGGAAGACCCTTGGGCATTTTGCGCCATGTGGCGATCCAGTCAGCATGTGGGCATTGTGGGGCATTATGTTAAAAGGGGTGTAGTGGGGATGTGGGCTTTGTAGGGCATTATGTTAAAAGGGGTGTAATAGAATTAAATAAACAAAAACCATCAAAAAATGCTATTGGCCAAAGAAAAATTTGAAGGCGTTTAAAAAAGCACGCTCTGGCAATTTAAAAAAAAACGCCCCCGGGGGCGGTTAGATGGCGTGTTTGGGCGTTTTTTGGGGAAAAACGCCAAAAAACCCCCACTACGGGTGGTCTTAGTTGAATATAAGTGGTTCTTTATATAGAATAGGGGAACTTTTTCGTCCAATCAAATGATCAATGATTAATTTCATTTATTTTGGTTGTTTGTGAACAATTGATGGTCATAGTGGCCTGACTTTATTGCGTGTGAGATTCTGAGTCCTTATTTTGGACAGTCTGATTTACTTACACTCACAATTTTTGAGTTATAATTTTCAGTTTTTTCTTAAACCAATTTACACTACAACCCTTGAACTTTAATAAAGTTTTCACTTTGAGTTTATAACGATTTTCCTGAAACGTGATTTTTTATGGGCTTTGTTTTTTTTTATCAATGCTCCACGTGAGTTTTCGTTATGCTGTTTCTAAACCGATCGGTTGTCCAGTTGTTTTAAATGTTTTTTTAAACCGTTCGGTTTTTTAAATTGCTCGGCACTCATCTCTAAATACACCACTACGACATGTCTTTTTTGTGAATTTTCGTAACGCTGTTTTCAAACCAACTGGTTGTTTTAAACCTTTTTTTAAACCATTCGGTTAATAATCCCCCAACACTTTTCTCTAAAAACACCATTGTGACATGTTTTTCTATCTACGTTTAAACCGACTCGTTGTAATGCACGGCCATCGTGTCTATCTTTATATACGTTTTGGTGTAGATTTTTGTTCTAATAATTTGGCTTTCATTTACAACGACGTAACTTTTCTGTGACTTGTTAAATATCCTGTCGTGACGTGGTTTTTTTATTGTTACGTTCCCGATTTGCTTATTTTTATATACGTTTCGAACCCGCCGTGGAGCGCTGGTGGTAACCCACTAGTTTGTAATAAATATGGAACATATACTTCTGATGATTTTTTTGATGATTAAAAGTAATTACAAGTAAAAATAAGACAGAGTATGTGAAATGAACATTAAGCCGACAGACAAACACACATAAATATGTATGTATAAGCACACGCAGATGTATCTGTGATACATACACACACATACTCGCGTATGCATAGGATAGCATATGTGCATATCCATATCTACTTATTTGTGCATTTGCATATACAACCATGCACACATCCATATTTATTCATATGCATATGTATGTCTAGATGTATATATATACATGCACACATCTATAGTTTTGTCACCATTTTATGTTATTGGTAGTGTACAAATTATTGTACTTGAGTGGAACTTCATTCTCTTTTATACAAGATTACGTCATCTTATTCGGTCAAATTCTATTTTTTTTTTCAGACAGCAGAACGAGCTCTATTTTTGTGGAACAACGAGCATATCGTCAGCTTAATCGCTCAAAACCGCAATGTGATTTTACCATTAGTATTTGAAGCACTCGAAAACAACATTCAATCTCACTGGAATCAAGCAGTGCATGGATTAACTGTCAACGTGCGTAAAATGTTTCAAGAAATGGATGCAAAGTTGTTTGAGGATTGCCAGAAGCAGCATGCTGAGAAGCGGGCCCACGTCGACGAGGCAGCCAAGCAGCGTGAGCTGACGTGGCAAAAACTTGATGCTGCTGCTGGCCCCCACCAAATAAGGTGAGGGATTTTCACTGTTGTGTTGGTTTTTCCTTTTTTTTTGTGGTTAAAACTACATCAATGATTATTAGGCGAAAAACGGTCTATGTAATTTTAGATAGCATATTAAGTATACTTTTGCTGTTACAATATTTGATTTGTTCTTTCTTTCCAAAGAAATGTGTTAATTTTTGTGTGTTTTTGGTTTTATATTTGGAAACTATACTCTTGATCGTCGAAAGGATGATATTTAAGTTTTTAGTACCAAAGGTATTATTGCAAGACACTGATGTGAAGTGTTCAAACTAACAACAAAGGTTGTTAAGCTGAACAAGTTGCATCCATGTCAACCATGGGCTCAAGATGTTGATTGTTGTTGGTCACACCGTTGACTTTTTTTTTGAACGGTAAAGAATCTCACGTGTAAACTCACCCTGTTCGGGGCTATGTCTAGGGTCGACTCCTCGACCATCATGAGACCGTACCCCCCTCATGAGTGGGAACCGGATGGAATCCGTAAACCCTCTCCCTCCGTCAGGTTCGAACCCAGGATTAAAGTCACTGTTGACTTAGAATAAGAACAAGAACAAACCTTTGGCCAAATACGCCATCATCTATGGTTAGTTGTTCGATCATCGATGTAGACTTGCCAAAAAAGAATTTGAACCAAAATGGCCAAAAGAGAATTTGAACCAATATGGGCTTGAATCGACAATACAGGCGGATTGGGTTTTTTTTTTTTTTTTTTATTTATTTATTTTTTTTTTAACAGGCGTTTGTAAAAGATTATTTGGAAACATCTAAAAGTTATCTACGTTAAAGTGGATTTAGTTTATTATAGAGGATTGTGAAAAATTAACTCAATGGTAACCAAGTTTATCAAGTATTCTCCTTAAGTTATTAAGGTGGTGTTTGTTTTTTGGCTAGAAGCACTTCTAGTCACTTATTTCTGCACCGCGCAGACGCGCGCAGAGGTTTGGAGTCCGCAGCTTGTTTGTTTTCTCGCAGACCTTTCGTTAAAAAAAGGTCTGCGAGACCTCTTCACCACACAGACATTCACCCATGTCTTCTTGGAACCTCTTCTTGGCACAGACCTCTTCTTCCCTGCCACCACCTCCACCACCACATCCCTGCCACCACCGCCACCACCTCCACCACCACATCCCTGCCACCACCGCCACCTGATACATCACCACCACAAATCGAACCAAAAACCCCCAAATCGAACCAAAAACCCTAAATCGAACCAAACCCCCAAATTTCTTCGACCCTCAATCAGCGGCGGAGAAAGCGGTATCGGTAATCGGCTACGGATACGATCTCACCTGCGACCTCCGGTTAACCGGATGCAAACCCGGTCCATCCGGGTCAACCCTCATCGAACTCGGTGGAACCCTAACTCAGGACTTGGTGCTTCCTGGCGGCGTCGTTGTTCCCAATGTTTCTCCGGCAATTAAGTGCGATAAAGGTGAACGACGACTGCGGTGGTGGTGGTTGAACGACGAGGGTGGGTGGTTGAACGACGGGGGTGGGTGGTTGTGGTGGTAGATGAAGGCAGACGGGGTGGGAGGTTGTGGTTGTTCTTGGCGGTAGATGATGGCGGTGGTGTGATGGCGGAGGTGGTGGTGCTATGGGCGGTGGTGGTGGTGCTATGGCAGATTGTAGAGAGAGAGTAGAGAGAGAGAGTTGAGGCAGAGATGAGAAGTGTGTTTGTTGTGTGTGTGAAAAGTGTTTTTGTAGAAGAAAGAAAAACAAACCCTCTTCTCATTGCAGACTGCAGACATTTGGTCCACATCTTCTCCTGCAGATGCCCGCAGATGTGGTCCGCAGACTGCAGACCTTTTCCCGCAGAAAAAACAAACAACACCTAAAAGATTTGAACTTTTATTAGTTGTGTCAATCTTGTGAAATTTTCACCTAATTAAGTGACGTAAATGGAATGCAGAGCCAGCTCAACACTTTTAGAGGCCTAAAGCGAACTAAAGATCTGGGCCTACACTCGTGCCAAAATTAACGTTATAAATCAAGAATGTTAAGATTTTGCAACCTAATAAGAACTAGAACACTCCACTTTAACTAATTATTATAAACCAACAACAACCAGGTTCTTTTGCGATGAAACAAAGATGGGGATTTTATGAATATAGAGGTAAAAGTGTGCAACTTTGTGAGTGAACCACAAAAAAAAAAAAACACAAATACATTGTGAACTTAAGGTGTGTTGGGCTTTTCTGGCTTTGTAGCTGGAAAAAAAAGCACAAAAACTGACCAATAGGTCTCGAACCATTGACTTGCTTTTACGTGGATATGTAGTTTACCGCAAATTCGCTAAACCAACAGCTTGTTTTAATTTTAGCTAGCCTAATTTTCAAATATATAAAATAATTGTTTCTTTCTTTTTTTTTAATTAACTTGGAGGCCCTAATCAAGTGGTGGCCCAAAGCCCATACTTGGCAGCTTGGGTGTAATTACCCTTGGGCCGGCCCTGATGGAATGTATACGAATTGTAGTTGCTGTATAGTGATTATTATTATTATTATTATTATTATTATTATTATTATTATTATTATTATTATTATTATTATTATTATTATTATTATTATTATTCTCCTATATATTAATATACGGATGAAATGAATAGTAAACAAACTATAATATAATAAAACTAGTTGATTTTCCGCCCGCGTGTTGCGGCGGGGACCTAATGCCTGCAAAACGCGTGTCGGACACGGCAAGCAGATACCGAATATTAAAACATAAATAAAAATGAAAGTGGTAACGATAGTCACTTCGTCCAAAAAAATCGATTTTAAATAATCTAATATATAATTATAGGACCTACAGGTCCTACACGTTGGAAATTCGGTTGTTTTCAGTTTAGCTATTATGGTGCTAAAACGTTAAAATATGGATGAGCTCGGTACGGGTAACGACACCGAAAGTACCGATTCGGAAAATCATTGAAATTAGGTACTGGCACCGAAAATGCTCGGTACCATATAATATGGTATTTGAAGGTAAAACTCAGTAAATACAGGTATGGTGATAGACCGGTGTCGAACCGAAAGTAACGATTCTGAAAACGTCAAAAGGTAGGTACCAAATTGGTACAAAAAATAATTGGTATAGTAAATTTGGTACTGATACGATACCGGTTTGATTACAGGATTTCATATGATTTGCTCATCAATAATCTAAATATCCAAGTTAATTTTACATGTTACAATTCATTTATTATAGAAAAAGACAAAAAAGAAAACAAAATAAGTGGTTGTGTATATAAAACCTCATTCAAACGAAATACAGTTTACTTACAATGTGTATGAAAAGTAATCTAAACGGTGCAATTACTTGCGTTGCTACGTTGCTACATGATTTGATGAGCTCGGTACCAACCGATACCGAAAATACCGTTCCCGAAAATCCCCAAAAGTGGCTACCGGTACCGAATATACCTGGTACGGTACGGTTCGGTACCGGTAGGTACTTGTACGGTACCACTATTTGAGGGTAAAAACCGGTGAATACCGGTGCCGAACCGATATCGAAAATGTCAAAAGTCGGTACCAATTCGGTACCTAAAATATACCCGGTTTGGTAAATTTGATACCAGGGTACCCGATACCATTTGCTCATCCCCTTGATGATGTTACTATTCATCGGGTTGTGTATGAAAAGTAACCTAAAAGGTGCAATTACTTGCGTTGCTACATGATTTGATGAGCTCGGAACGAAAATCCCTAAAAGTGGGTACCGGTACCGAATATACCTGGCACGGTACTGGTACGGTACCATCATTTGAGGGTAAAAACCGGTGAATACCGGTGCCGAACCGATACCGAAAATGTCAAAGTCGGTACTGATTCGGTACCTAAAATATACCCCTGATTAATTTTAATATATAATAAGGAAATCGCTACTGTTCATTTCGTTTGATTTTTAATATAACTAGTGTTATTAAATCCGCGCGTTGCGCGGTGGGTGGGTATCAGTTCGTTTAATTACGGTACTAACACTCGTTATAGCAACCAATAGAGAAAAAAAAAATCATGATATGACCAAAAATATACCAACACAACGGGAATTTGATCGGTATCGGTTTGTTTTGTTTTGTTACGTCACCTACACTCATTACAACAACCCATAGAGAATTACATCGATAAAAAACAAACGCAAGTACATAAGACTATGGGGTATGGGGCGGGGGTATGGGGCGGGGGTTGGGGCGTGGGCTGGGTACAAACGCCCATGTCACCACCCCGGGTGGGCTTGGGTTTCGGCGTGGCCCCTTGGGCGGGGGTTTCGGCCCGGGCGTTGAGCGGGGCTACGAACATGACATGGCGGAACCTCGTTGGCCAAGAGCACTAGCCCTTTGAAATTGGCTTTTTTCCCACGTCACCCCAGCGACGCCCCACCATACCCCTTTGGAATTGGCTTTTGGTCTTAGGTGCCCCATACTCCACGTGTCGCACCATGCCCCCAACTCACGCCCCACCATACCCCACGGTCTAAGATATACAAAAGAACCACATAACACATGTAAAAAACCACTAAATAACACATATAAAAAATACACTAATTACAGCAACCCATAGAGAAAAAAAATCTTGATATGATCAAAAATACTGACACGTGATTACATCGATAAAAAACAAACGCAAGTTACATAAGACTATGGGGTATGGGGCGTGGGTTGGGTACAAACGCCCACGTCACCACCCCGGGTGGGCTTGGGTTTCGGCGTGGCCCCTTGGGCGGGGGTTTCAGCCCGGGCATTGGGCGGGGCTACGAACATGACATGGCGGAACCTCGTTGGCCAAGAGCACCAGCCCTTTAAATTGGCTTTTTTTCCACGCCACCCCAGGGACGCCCCACAATCCCCTTTGGAATTGGCTTTTGGTCTTAGGTACCCCATACTCCACGTGTCGCACCATGCCCTCAACTCACGCCCCACCATACCCCACGGTCTAAGATATACAAAAGAACCACATAACACATGTAAAAAACAACTAAATAACACATATAAGAAAACCATAAAACACATGTAAAAAACAACTAAATAACACATATAAGAAAACCATAAAAAGAAATATACTGTTCATTCTATTTATCTATTATTAGTATACAATGTTCATTCTGTTTATCTAAGATATACAAAAGAATCACATAACACATGTAAAAAACAACTAAATAACACATATAAGAAAACCATAAAAAGAAATATACTGTTCATTCTGTTTATCTATTATCAGTATACAATTTTTAATTTTTAATATATAGAGAATGATAATGAATAATAAACAAACTATAATATAATAAAATATTAGAGTTAATTGCCCGGATGGTCCCTATGGTTTCACGTTTTTTCACGTTTAGTCCCCACCTTTTGGAAATAGCAGGTACGCTCCCTATCGTTTGTCATTTTGTTACTCGGATAGTCCCCTGACATTTACTCAGGGGACTATCCGAGTAACAAAATGACAAATCATAGGGAGCATACCTGCTATTTCCAAACTAACTGACATCTACTCAGGGGACTATCCGAGTAACAAAATAACAAACCATAGGGAGCATACCTGCTATTTTCAAAAAGTGGGGATTAAACGTGAAAAAACATGAAACCACAGGGACCATCCGGGCAATTAACTCAAAATATTATATATAGTTTTTTATAGTTTTATTATCTTCATATTATAATAATTGTTATATCCTTTACTTTTTAAGTCTGATAAGTTTGGTGTTAAACAGTACTTGTATCGAAAATACCGGTTCATTATCGTACATGAAGGTAAAAACCAGCACCAGCCTGGTACATAAAACGCCAAAAGTTGGTATCGGATTGAGTTTGATAATCTTTTAGTTCGAGAAATTTGGTACTGCTACCTAGTACCATTTGCCCATCCCTGATCACGGGTACCGTACAAACAATAACGATATGTACAACTTTTTTTTAGTTACAGGGGTAGGGATGAGCTCGGTGCCAACTGATACCAAATCGGTATTGGTACCGAAAATACCGGTTACGGTATCGGTATATGAAGGTAAAAACCGGTAGTGAACCGGTACCAGGAACGTCAAACGTCAGGAAATTCGGTACCGGTACCCATTACTATTTGCTTATCTCTGACTACGTGCTTCTACCAAACAACATCATTACCATACAACTTTTTTAGTTGATTTTCTTTCGGTTATTTTTTAGTTTTTTTTCTACATTTTCTTTTTATTCTTGTCAGCAATTCCGTGTGCAACACGCTCGTAGTGATTTCAAACACATATAAACACAGACTAAATAACAAAAGAAGTTCGCCGCAACGCGGCGACGGTTTTTATAACTAGTTATTATGAAATTTTCATAAACTTAAAAGTAGGAGGTTAATGAAGAAAAAAATAGATCGCACTTGTGCAAACTTTTTTAGATGAGTGTCCATATATTAATGGATAAATTATACGTTTTGTCCTTTATCTTAACACCATTGTTTAGGCGGTGTGCTTTTCAACGAGTTTTGCCAGGTTTTGCCCTTTATAGGAAAAATCCTTTCATGTTACGTCATTTGGCTCTAACCTAGTTAGTTTTTCTTGTTAAATCTGATCATGTGGACCCCATATAAGGGTATTGTTGTCTTTTCACATCTTAATATATTAATAAACTCTTTTTTAATAAAATATATAAAATCGACTCTTCCCTTCCCTTCCCACACACTCTATTCTCTTTCTCTCTAAGAACCCAGATACCATCACCCTCTCTTTAAAAATCCACGATCAACACCACCATCCACCATGTCCTCAACCACCATCCAGCAACACCACCATCCATCCAGTACCGCAACAAAAAACTATAATCCAATCGACAGAAAATTTCAAGCCCCTTCTTTACTCACCAAATCACCACCAAACAAAACCCCAATCAACCTCAGTCACGACCCAAACAACCACCACCAATGGCGTCATAAAGCAGCGGCTTAACTTTCAAACTCCACCCACTCGTCATCGTCAATATCTTCGACCACCACACTCACGTCAAATCTCAGTCGCAACCGCCCACCGCCACAGTCTTCAAATTAAAATCCATAGAGAGAAAGAGTGAGTGAGTGAGATAGAGAGATAAACCAGACAGAGGGTGAGTTATGGTGGCCGATTTGGGGTTAGGGTTCTGATTTGGGGTTAGTTTTGGTCTGAAATAAAGGTTATGGTGGACAATTTGGGGTTAGGGTTCCGATTTGGTGGCCGATTTGCGGATAAACCAGATAGAGTGGGTTATGGTGGCTGATTTGGGGTTAGTTGTTGTCTGAAATAAGGGTTATGGTTTTGATTGCGGTTTGAAATTGGGGGGGGGGGGGGTAAGGTGATTGTGGTGGTGAAGTGGTGAACTGAAAAAGGGAGATGGACGAGTGGTAAGGTGGTTGTTGTGGTGGTGAACTGAAAGAGGGGGGTGGCCGGGGAGTAAAGTGGTTGTTGTGGTGGCGGAGAAGGTTGAGGTGGTGGTGGGTGGGGTGGCGGTGAAGGCTGAGGTGGGGTGGTGGCAGTGAAGGCGGGTGTTGTGGTGGTGATTAGGGTGAGATGTTTTAGAGAGAGATAGAGAGATGAGAGTAAATTGACAAAATTACCGTCATGTGCGTATCACATGACTAGACTTAACAGACTTTTTTAACTGAGTTGGGTGTAAAGGACAACATGTGCAACAAACTTCCATGTAAAGTGCAAAAGGTGTCAAAATTTGTTGAAAATGACACCGCCTGATATATCATATACGACATTAAGATAAAGGACATTTCTTGTAATTTTTCCTATATTAATTTGCATTAGCTACTCTGTCGACGATAATTTAAAGTGTCCATATATTACAATAAAAATGACAATGCTAGACATCACTCTTAAACAAAAAAAGTTTTTTTGCTAGATGGTTGATGAAACCATCCTATACTTTTATCGTTCTAATCAATTATAAGGGCATGTGTTATACTTGGTTGCAATCAATTATAAGGGCATGTGTTATACCTATGAGTGTAAGCGTGAATTACATGAGACATCACGTAAGAAAGATAAACACTCACTCTCACTAACCATACGTTATACATAGTGAGCATGGTTGTAAAAATCCCGACTAGGCACCGATTAATCCCCGATTAATCACCGATTAATCACCGATTAATCTTGATTAATTGCCGATTAATTACAATTAATCCCGATTATATCCGATTAATCCTCGGTTAATCCCGATTAATCGCTAGTCCCCACCTAACCGACCCGCTAGCGACTAGCGATTTCTACAACCATGATAGTGAGTATGAATGCAAGTGGTTTTTTGTTTAAATATTATAATACAATTCGTAATTATCTATAAATAATTATTATTTGTTGTAAAACAACGACATAATAGCAACCAACGTATAACTATTAACATAAAAAACAAGTATTATAGAAAGTAAGAGAGAAAGAGAATATGAGAATTCATTCTTATTCATGTATGTATGAAATACAAAAGCCACTATTTATAGGGCTATCATTCAACACAACTTAAATGCCAATGGGAGTTAGGCATGTGGATAGTCATATCATAAAATATATTTCTAACAATCATAAAATATATTTATAACACTCCCCCTTGACTATCCACATGATAAAAGAAAACAATGTATTATACGCTTGGTAGTGCTGCCTCGTTAAAAACCTTGCAAGGAAAACCCAGTGGGATAAAACCTCAGCTAAGGGAAAAAGAGTGCAGCGCGTACTGTCTCCCCCTAATACTTCTGGATCAAGTATGTTGCCTCATTAAAAACCTTACTAAGAAAACCCAATGGGATAAAACTTAGTCAAGGGAAAAAGAGTGCAACTTGAATAAGTCTCCCCCTCATTTTAACATGTATCATTTAAGTGATGTGTGTCCATCTTTCTTGAAAGTCGAACAAAGCTTTTGTAGCGAATGATTTATCGCTTGATCCCTTAATGTGCAATCCTTTATGTTGAGCAATGTTGTATAATCTTTTAATGAGACTTTAAGTGCCTCCTTCCAAAAAATATCATATGTCCACGACTGTGTTTCGTTACATTCCTGCATCTACAAGACTAACCAAACTTGTTTTGATGGGTTAGTAAAATATAATCAAATATCGTTTATACCTGAAATATTTCTTTGAACTCATTCCAATGTCTCTTCGCTTGACAAATGTTATATCATGACAATAAGCTCAAATGAAAGATATTGTGACCATACATAGCTAGTAAAACATATTAATGTACTTATGCATTTAACAATGGTACTTCTAGAATGGGAATCTCTACTATGGTAGGAGATGATGATAGGCATTTCTTATAACAAATGACTTAACAACCTTTAACATACTTTAAGGTTCAACTATGTCCATACTAAAATATCCAAACATCATCTTCTAGATGTACTTGAGGGATTAGTAAAATATAATTACATATATACTCGAACTATATGTCGAGAATAACTACACTTTGTAAAGGTCATTCAAAATTTTCCTCTTTAGTTTGAGAGTTCCCTCTCGATGATGTTTACATTATCACTGTAAGAGTGAAATCTTGTTAAATAGATGTAGCTCATTTTATCAAAATTATACCCCTCGTTTCGGAGTATAGTCGACTGTACCACATACGAGTAGTTTACCTTCATATTCATATATATATAACACCTGTGGGGTTATTGTTTCATAATGCTTTGAGCATTTTTAATCCTTCAGGGGTTTTTCATACAGATGTCATTTGCAATTGTCTCGTACATGTATACGGCGATGACATCCATAAGTTGTTTTATCTGAAGTCATTCTGAGATTGCGAGGCCGCTTAAACATCTAAAGATTATTGCATCCACTACAAGGGTATACGTTTCCTCGTAATCAACTGCTGGGATTTGGGAAAAATCTTTATGTTAAAATGCGTGCCTTACATCGCAAAAACTCATTATTTACGTTTCCTTTTATTTAAAGACACCCATTTATAACCTACTGGTTTGACGTCTATGGGTGTTCGAACTGCTGGTTTGAAAACGTTTAGTTTGTCGAGCAAATTTAGTTCAACCTTAAGTCATGTAGCCATTTTTGGCTATTTGTGTGCGTACACTCTTGCACACTTTCTATATACGTAATCTTTTTTTTTTCATCGATTACATCTATTGCTATAGCATAATCAAATATATCATTTTACACGTGTTTCATTACGGTTCCATATTGTACTTATTTTGTACATAATTCATCGCGATCTCATATTTATTTGGTACTAGAGTTTCTTTTAGAACTCCATTAGCCTCTTTTGGGGTTTTGACAACAACCTTCTTTAAGGTTTAGCATGCAACCACGTCTGGGGTTTTGTATGCAACCACTTATGGTGTTTTATGTGCCACATCTTTTGGGGTTACACCAACTGCGTTACTCTGCTCTTTTTGTGTTTGTGGGTTTTATCTTTTTGGAACCGATTTATCTCTCACAATTTATTAATATGATAATCATTTTGTGAGTACTTCCATTCGAGCAGATAAGTTTAAGCTGATATATGTGACTTTGTCACCTTATTTGTGTTAATGAATGCATCTTGTATTTCATTTGTTATTATTTGCAAATACACGCTCTTTCTTTTGGACTTCAGATTTGCATTGACCACTTCAGGGGTCGATATATAATATGATGCATTTTTTTTATGTTACCAGTCTTTCATTTTCTTATCTCCCCCTAAGACTGGGAATACGATGTACATATCTCATTTTATATGTTATGGTGGTGCTATTGGTACATAGGCTGCACAATAAAATATATAAAAAAAATGGAAACTTGGTTCTCTTCAGGAGACCAGTTGTAATGGGGAGTATTTGTGATAAGCAGTTGGTTTTGAATTGCTATAATCAATCGACGAATTTCGTCTCGACTTACGTATGCCTCTCACTATATTTCACATTGTGCCCAACAATGGTCCCTACAATTGGGTTGTCAAAGAACAGTGTTAAACCATGTAAAAAAAACAACGTTCCATAGTGTTGGGCATATGCTACATACGGGTAGCTAAAAACTCACATGTAACCATGTATGAATGTCACAATCCACACAACTATACATTTCAATAGTCCCATATAAGAGGGATTGTTTGTAGGAGTTTATTGTTTGGAAGGGCATAAAAATTTATTTGCCACAAAAAAAAAAAAAAACTAACTAGACATATGATAAGACATTTTGGGAGCAATGTTTTTAGATTACTTAGAGGTGCTAAGATGCCGGTTAGCATGTTTGATTGTTTAGCATATCATGATGCTATCTTGATGACCTATTTGGTCATGCCATGTGGTGAACGTATAAATATTCTAGTAACTTCTGGTTACTCACCATATTTGATTTAATGGAATATTGTGGAAAGTTAGTATCATTTCTAGTAACTTTTAATATAGTCTTCTGGCCATATTTGCTATACTCCCATACAACATTCATGGTGGCATCATTACAATTTTCTTAGTTATGTATATGATCATAACCTTTGAATTGATCATCATCACATTCATATTAGGGAATGAATTAGAACCACAGAACTTTCATACTTGTTGTTTCAAACTTTATATATATATTCTTTAACAATCAATGATATTTGATGATAGAAATTGTTTTGCTCAATGGATTATGATATGTATTTTTCTCATCACATGATATAAATCGAGATGTAGTTATATAACCGAGACATTTATACTTATCGGTTTAAAATCTTATAAGCTTCGATAAACTCATAATAAGCTTTGAGAAGTTAGACACTTCAGGTGTCTTTTTATATAAACCGTGACCATAATTGAATCGTTTTTATAGCTTGTGATCATATACCACAATCCTTGTCATTTTCATGTCCCCTTCCAAATTTATAACATATGGAACATAATATATACAATAGATTATACAATGCATGACAATATAACATGTCACCAAATAAATAGGTTATGATACAACCTTATAAAATAAGATTTTTTTTCATCACTTGTAAGAAACATATAATTTTTTTTATTTAATATATCATCTAAATAAATCAAAGCATATAAAAGACACATAAAATTACAATAGTGATAGACCTATTAATATAGGTCATGCTCTAATTTATCGACATCGTGTGCGTTAGTTTTCAAATTAGTGGTGTTCCATAAAGGACAAAGTTGATATATGATGAAAGCCACAATAAAATCATACATCTTGGTTAATAGTAAGATAACATTTATAATGAAAGATGAGTAAATCAATATATGATTTTTTTACTACTAAAATATAGCTATAATTTGTCATCAAACAGATTAAAAATTATATGATAACATGTCATGGAATGTCATATAAAGCACCAAATTTCTTATTCTTATATATCAGATAAGAACACTATAAACATACACTTATCGTATTGTATTTCTAGTTAAATTGTTACGAACAATCACATTAAAATTTATATAACAAATACAAGTATTACGCATCAAAAGTGAAGGTACATGAACATATTAAATACTAAACAGGCTTTTCATAGTATAATAATGTGTCAACTATTGTATACTACAAATTCATCTCCATCAAATGTTATTTTGGAGAGTCACTCTTAATGATGTATTCATAACATAGGAGTTAAGGATGTGGAGAGTCACTCTTAATGATGTATTCATAACATAATCAACAATATAATTAAAATTAATAAAGAATGAAATAAATGATATTTAATGATTTTAATTTCTAAGCATTAACCAACATGATGGGAAAACGTTATTATAGAGAGTTACTCTTAATGATGTATTCATAACATAATCAACAATATAATTAAAATTAATAAAGAATGAAATAAATGATATTTAATGATTTTAATTTCTAAGCATTAACCAATATGATGGGAAAAAGTTATTATGGAGAGTTACTCTTAATGATGTATTCATAACATAATCAACACTATAATTAAAATTAATAAAAAATGAAATAAATGATATTTAATTATTTTAATTTTTAAGCATTAACCAATACCATATATATTAATATCGTTTAAAGCCTTCTTTAATTTCTTAAGAATACAATTGGTTTATGCATAAACGTATAACAAATATTTAATCCTATAACATCAGTAAATCCATTTAAATTATAAACTATACAAAATGAAAATCTAGTACATACATAATTTATATATTACCACCAATACAAGCAGATATACCTAATATAATTGCACTGCTTAGTCCATAAATATTGAATTCAACTGTTTTTCATGAGTTCGAAAAGCACATATAATATTCTCTAGATTGCAAATTAACTTCCTCAAATCAAAATAATTCAACAATTTTACTTACAACTTAACAGGGTTAGTATTTAACATCCTCAAATCAAACTAATTTAACAATTTTATTTACAACTTAACATGGTTAATAAAGAAGCATTAATATATGATCATGGTGGCTCAAGGAATATGCAGATGAGCATAACTAGATTATAAACATTTTAGTTTATCGATAGCAATCATGTGAGGAGATCAATGTTAATAATACTCATATTTATTAGGATAGAAGACAACCCAAGTATATTTATTTAAAATTTAGAGATCATGCAAAAATTACTAATTATCAATACCTTAATAATTAATTACTGAAATTTGCATAAAAAATCTAGTCCACATTATACAAAACCTTTTTATTTTTTATTTTTTTTAATATTGGATCAACATCTATTTTGAAAAAAAGTTGTATCAAATTCTTTCTGATTAGAATACTAAATATATCAACAAATTTTTTTACAGAAACCATTGCTTTTGTTAGCATCGTTTTGATTTGTTCAAAATAATTAAATAACATATCAATGATTGAAATCTTCAATATTGATCTAAAATATTTGTTTTATGATATTCAAAAATTTCTTTCCAATATTTTTATGGTAATATGTATGATGATTTTTGGATGCTTGAAATTGAAAATATAAATTAATCATCCAAAGATTTAATACAAATAAGTAATACAAGATTAATAATTAATAAATCTCATGAATCAAAATAAAACTTACTTGTAGGATAGTCACGCCGACTAATACTTTTTGAGAACTTTGATTTTTGTTGACGACCTGCATGTGAATTACCAGAATTCCGTGTTTAGAGTCTCGTGCTGATAACATGTTGTAAAACAACGACATAATAGCAACCAACGTATAACTATTAACATAAAGAACAAGTATTATAGAAAGTAAGAGACAAAGAGAATATAAGAATTCATTCTTATTCATGTATGTATGAAATACAAAAGCCACTATTTATAGGGCTATCATTCAACACAACTTAAATGCCAATGGGAGTTAGGCATGTGGATAGTCATATCATAAAATATATTTATAACAATCATAAAATATATTTATAACATTATTAATTATATTTTAACAATAAATAAATAAAAGCTTGCCGGATATCATCTCGGTTAGATATCATCTTCAAAATTCGTTTTGATATCATCTTCAAGCACGCGCCAAAACAATGAGAACCGTTTACGATACTTAAAGCTACTATATTTTGAAAACTACTCGGTTTTTGTTAAAATTAATATTGGAATGTTCAGGAAAAAAAGAAAAAGTGTGTATTTAGTTTCTTTAAAAGGCTAGCGAGTACAAGTTATTTGGGAGAATATCTAGTTTAAAGTTAAATGAAATACTATACTATAATACTAAAAAAATAAGGGCATGAGGTGTCACTTTCTTATTGGTTGACCATTTTACAAAACACGTACATGAGGACACTTGCGCTTTCATTGCTCACCCTCACACTCGGCATAGCGTTTTGGTAAGTGGAGTTCTACGTGACGAGAGTTTCCTCTCACGCCCACAATGTATAACACACTAAAGGTACCTCATATATCGATCTCTTAAACTTATTTGACGTTAAATCTAAGATGGAAACATGATTAACTTAATTTTGACTTGACAACAGTTAATATTACTTTCTATACTTTTTGTAAAAATAATCATCTTTCTGTTTGATCCCCTATATATATATATATATATATATATATATATATATATATATATATATATATATAGAGGTATAGGATATTAGGATCATAGGGTGTGAGTTGGCTACAAAGTCCATTTTCTTACAAAGTGTACAAAGTCATAAAACACAAAAATTTCAACCATAAAACACACTCAAAACCCATAAATAACAAAATGAAGATTACTAAAACGCCATATTTGTGGGTTTTGTGTTGTTTTTTGGATAATAAGACTTTGATTATCGAATGACTAACATTAGTGTGTTTTATATTGATTATCATGTTGTGTTTTATATTCATAGTTCTACGGTGGTGTGTTTGAAGTTTTTATGGACTGTTAGGGTTTGGATATTGTGTTTTATTGATCTTCACTCTGTTCTTTGTGGGTTTTGAGTGTGTTTTATGACTTTGTACATGTTATAGGAAAAATGGACTTTGTAGCCGAACCCCACCCTAGGATCATATTACAAACATGTATCTTTGTACAAACTGTAAGAACCAACAATTTAATGACATGTGTCCTTAATTAAAAAATGATTTAAGTGTATTTTAGACTTTTTATACCCTTTTACTTATATTTAATTAAAAAAAATTATTAAATTATCCCTAAATTCATGCAAGATTAATTCAAATCCTGATATCTTAATCTATTCTTCATCATCGAATCAGCATCGTAATCAGCATCATCATCAACATCATAACCAGCATCATAAGCAGCACTGTAATCAACATCATCGTCAACATCCTAATCAACACATCGTCAACATCAGCACCTTAATCAGCAGTGTAACACCACCCTCAGAACATCCGACGGTAACATCCCACACCACTACCGTCAGCACATCCCGTAATCAGCATAACACTGTAATCAACACATTAATCAGCACCGTAATCAGCACAATTCATTTTTTAATTTTGTAAACAACAGATACTATTACACAACTAGCACAATTTCATTTTTTTAATCTTATAAACAACACATACTATTACATACTAGCACAATTTCATGTTTTTGTTTTAATTATGTAAATAGCACATACTAACTAGTAGAAAACAAGTTGATTTAAATAGGCCCCCAATAACAACACAAAAGGAAAAAATAGCAACACATAAGAATCACAAAACAAAATAAGAACTTACGTATAGCTTTAAAATCATCACAATACATTTTTCATATTAGCACATTCCAACTATATAAATAGCACAATTGTAAAACACATTTTTGTAACATTTTTAAAGGTCACTTATATAAATAAAATAATATAGCAATATGATACTCATATTAAAGATAAAAAAAATACATGATTTTATGGTATCATTTTTTTAAAAAAATAATGAAGGATATAAAAGTTATTTTAGTTTAAAAAACTTGGTAAAAAAGTATATAATGGAAAATGCCTAAATGACTAAAATACCCCTAACTTGATAGTATTAATTATACGGGTTTTATTTGTAATTAATACCAATTTTTGATTTAAATTATCAATAACTCAGATTTGTTCTTACGGTTCTTACAGTTAACATTGTTTTTACAGTATCTCAACTCGATAATACAATATAACTTAATAGTCATTATTCATAACCCATTAATAGTAATCCTATATATGATTCTTCATTAGAATGTTCCTTACGCCAAGAATCTTAATAGACCTTGTTTATTCTTATTCACACACTGTATATATAATATATGCATGTAACAACCTTAATACAACTCATATCCATTATGATGATGAAATCTCGCTGAAGCAACCGCACAAATACTTATTACTCTACATCTAACAACATAATACTGTATAAGTATTCAATATATAATTTCTTAATAGAAATACAAGGGAAGGTTAACGTAAAACACTATTAATTTATTGTGCGAAGCGTACGCGATCATCTCAACCGCACATCTGACCTACCCTAGGTCTTCAAGTGAACGCGGTGGTACAATAATAATTAAGTTGACATAATTACACATGTTATATAATGCATAATTACGTATGAGTTGGGTTAAATCCTAATTACGCACGTTATTTGCAAAATTGTGCACATTATTGCATAATTACTTACGTTATAATGCATAATTACACATGTTACATAATTACGCACGTTATAATGCATAATTACGCACGTTATAAAAAATCAAAACCCACATGTCACCAAACATGAAAATTACGCATGGGTTGTTTCTACCCTAATTATGCGTGTTATACACATAAATACGCACATTATCGGGTGGTTGTGTATGATCACGTACTTTAAAGGCCTTTTGTATTTTTAAACTTTCTATAGAAATCTAATAATAGTTGTGAGTAAGGATCAAAGTTTTACTCAATCGTTTGGATTGTCGATGAAATATATACGGACAAATTTAATACCAACATGAATTTATATTATCCAAAACAGAATATAAAAAAACTGTTTCAATTGAAGAATTCAACAATATTCTTTTTAGTTTTTCAGCCTCCATGCTCACATTGTACATTCAATTCGTCCCAAAAACTAATCGAATAAAAAATGAGACAAGTAAACATATAAGTTAAATCGTAATAATACTGAAATCTTTTTGAGATCAGCTAATAAAGTTATACAAGTCGATCCACGATCTATCGTATGATATTGAAATCTTTCTGAGATCAACTAATAAAGTTATACAAGTCGATCCACGATCTATACTTATATTATTATTTGAAAAGACTATTATTATTTTTAATTTGCGGGTAAAATTTGGGTAGGATATTTAAACATCATTTCAAGTTATTATTTTGCGACCTCCAATTATTTTAAAGCATTTCTTTTTATAACAGAAAGTTGAAGAATAATTTAAAAGGAAACAGCAAATTACAAGTTAAAAATCCTCCCGTACTAATCATTATCCCGGTTTCCACTCTATTTTCTAATATTATATCTTATAATTAAAGACACCTATTTATTAAATAAAATACCGTTTTATACCTAGTCAAATCAGAAAAAAATATTAATGAAAACTTAATAAACCCAAAATCCAAAACTAACAAAAAAACCAAAGATAATTACCATGTTTCGTTATATACTATGGTAAAGCACTCGATGATTACAGTTATTGATATTTCACTCAATTTGTAATATAATTTTTTATTCATCACTTAATTAGTGAAGTGGTTGGATTAAGTTTTGATCAGGTGGATATGCATTATTTAATAAAGCCATCCATGTGGATTAATCATACGAAACTCCCATCAGCTTTTGACTAATGTATGGCAAGTCAACGAAATAGTTTTATACATTAGCTTTTTTTTTTTTTTTTTTTTTTTTTTTTTTTTTTAATAGGATACATTGGCTATCGATACCTTATTAAGGCTTAATTTTATATATTTAATTTGGAAGACATTTCTCCCGTATTAATCTTCGAAAAGTGCAAAGATAACTAATGCTATTTGATGTCATTAAATGTTGCTTACTGACACATAATAAGTGTACAATTTTATAATTTATAAAAATAAGTTATAGATTTTATACATTGTTTGAATATGTGTATTAATTAGACCATCCTTAACCCATACAAACATATACCACATTTGTTAGAGATGACCACTATATTGCCTAGCATGAATTTGCACTAAAGACTACGTAGTCCTCTGGGGATGAGTCGTCACGTAGGTGTCCACGTCAGCTGCTGTGGGGATGAACCTAAAGGGATGAGCCTAGGGTATGGGGATGAGCCCCTTTGTGTGTGTGTATGTATGTATGTATGTATGTATGTATGTATGTATATGTGTGTGTGTTGGAGGATCGTCATAGGCGGCAGTGGATGGACGTTGAGGACGGGTCGGGGCGGTGTGCCTGGCCCTCGCCGACCCTCGATGTGCTGGGGACGAGCCCCACACCGCCTAGTCTAAGATAAAGGGATTGATTGATATGATTATTAAAACCGTGGTAGAAATATCTTTACGATATAAAACCCTTCCCTAAAAAACATTAGAGTTATTTTTAGGCAAAATTCCTGATTGCCACCTTAAAAATTTGGTTAACTATTTGATATAAGATCTCGTTTAAATAGAGATGATGTTTATTAATTGTTATACGTGGAACTCAACTAAATTTTTAGGAACAAAGTAGTGATTTAAAAGTGTTATCATTATGTGACAATATTATATGTGAAGGTTTTGTGTATGGTACTACAGTCTGCAGATGCTATAATAATTGATCACTAGTCTTATCAATGTTCTATCACAATTTATTATTTTGAAAAACTATTGAATGAATTTATATACGTGGTTATACTATTAAAAATATTGTTGAACTACTCAGGTGATGATTAACTGAATAATTGAAGGAGACTGAAAACCGGCGTGATTTTTGGGTCATGGTCTCATTTCACTAATCAAATTATGCATCCCACATGCAAATTAGCAATTGCTTCTTTAAACATTCTTTCTATTTAACATATTCTACGCTTAGATTTTTCTTTCCTAAAAAGAAAAAAATTAAAAAAAAAAGAAGAAAATTGGCACCATTTTTTTGTAATTTAGTTTATAAATATGAAGTCAATTACTAGAATTCATTAATCTATCAATTCTAATGGTGGAATTATAATAGTTTTATGGCTATGAGTTACATGTCAAATTCTTCCGCAATCGCATAGTACAACTATTTTTTTTAAATATCACTGATAGGTGCCACTAGATTACTTGTACATAGATACCGTGTTATTGTGCTATTTGTGTTATTCGACAACGAGCCCACCCCTAGGCATGAGGAAAGGGTGCCATGCTTGCACTCCAATCCTCCACAAGGTATCCTTATGGCGTATAAACAAATAAGCACGCAAGCTCTCCTTCTATCTAGGTTTCTTTTAAAATCAACCTTACACTTATGTATATACAATATTTATACTTGTATCATATATAATCATACTATTTTATATTTATATTAAGCATCTAATGTGTATAAAATCACTAGACACAGCTACTATACGTACCTGGCTTGATTAAAACATAATTTTATTATAACTTGTTAATATTTAAACATTTTACTTATAAGTTAGATAATTTTAACTAACCTCTATTATTAATTAGATTAAATTTTAGTCAATAACTAACCTCTATTATTAATTAGATTAACTTTTAGTCAAATCTGTTGATGCTTATAAAAGGTAAAATATATTTATAAACTTTATAATTAATTTAGAGTAAATTATGTTTTTGGCCCCTGTGGTTATATCACTTTTACTATATTAGCCCAAAATAAGAATTTTTAACATATCTGCCCCCATGGTCTATATAACTAACCATTTTGGCCCCTAAGTCTAGAGATCATGGGGGCCAAAATGGTTAGTTATAGAGACCATGGGGGCTAAAATGATTAGACTTAGGGGTCAAAATGGTTAGTTATAGAGACCATGGGGGCAGATATGTTAAAAATTCTTATTTTGAGCTAATATAGTAAAAGTGATATAACCACAGGGGCCAAAAAACGTAATTTACTCATTAATTTATAGAGTTAAATGCTTGGTTGGTCCCTGTGGTTTGCAAAAATTGCACACTTGGTCCCAAAACTTTACTAATTACACGCGTGGTCCCGGAACTTGTCAAAAGTGCACTCGCTTGGTCCCCAGCCCTAACTGAAGTTAAATTTCTCTGTTAACTATCTGTGAAATGACTAAATTGTCCCTGAATAATTAAAAAAACAAAACAAAACAAGATGGGCCCTTCTTCTTCCCCAAACCACCACCATGATCGAAGAAGAGTATTTGATTTTGATAATGGTAACGAGATAGAATCTGTTTGAATCAAAATTCGAATTGATTTTTTAAAGAGTAGATACAGTTGAAGAAGAAGATTCAAAACTGGCGACGAAGTGTGTAAGCAAGCAGATTTGACCATGATCACTACACCAGGTGGCACCCCCTCTCTACACATCTACAACAATACCCACCTTCCTGACCTTCCTACCTATGATCTCTTCTTCAAACCCCTAATTCCCTTCACCCCAAAATCCCATTTTCAACTGGTTAGCTCTCAATTACACCAAAACAATCCACCCACATTTCCAACACCAACAAAATGGATTCATGAGAATCATTACCATAACCGTCGTCACTGCCACGTCATCATCCCTACCACCACCACCATCAGGTTCACCACCAGCAGCTGCCGCCGGGAATGATGATGCCACCGAACAGTTACTCCACCCACTACCAACACCATTACCACCAGATACCCAAAAGTTCTACAGGTATTTAATCGATCATTGCGGAATGATGAAACAGATACCCACGTCATCATCCCTACCACCACCACCACTTTCCCACCCCTTTCATGAAATCGAACATCTTTCCACCAGATCCACCCACTTTCACACCCCTTTCTTGAAATCAAACGTCTCGGCTGCCGTTAAACCGACGCCGCTGCCACCAATAGTGGTGTCGGCTGCCGGCTGAAGAGAGGGAGGGAAAGAGGTTGAGGGTTTGATGTTGGTGTGATTTGTGTGGGTGTAATCGAGAGAGAAGGAGCAGGGATTGAGTGTGTTGTGATCGTATTTAGGGTTTCTGTCTCTTGAAGAAGGAAGAGCAGAGGGAAAGTAGACGGGGGTTTAGTGTGAGTGTAGAAGGAGATAAAAGGGATTAGGGTTTTCAAATTGAAAAGGGTATAAAATACTAGGTTGGGGATGAAGATGATGCAGGTGGGTTTATAAAGAGAGTTAATAAGCAAGGGTATTTTGGTCATTTAACATGGAGTTAACTGAGAAATTTAACTGATGTTAGGGCTGGGGACCAACCGAGTGCATTTTTGAAAACCACAGGGACCACGCGTGTAATTAGTAAAGTTTTGGGACCAAGTGTGCAATTTTTGCAAACCACAGGGACCAACCAAGCATTTAAGTTTAAGTTTTCTTTTAGTTTCATTAATTTGGAATGACAAAAAAAAAAAAAAAAAAAAAAACTAATTTCGTAATATAATAAAACTAACAGTTTATTAAAATAACTAATTTCGTCATGAAACATTAATGTAAAAATACATTTCAACTAAGAATGCATCTATAATTATCTTAGAAATAATCTATCTATATATCCATATAATATAGCAATATTTTAAAGATTACTGATCACATAACATCATTGAGTGTGGACGGTTTCATTCCTAGCATCTTATAACTAATAAGTTATACTAGATGCTTGCCTTTTCTCACGGTTACACTTCAAGGTGGCGGCCATTCTTCTCTTTTTCTCTCTATATAATACTAAACTTCGATTCCATTACTTCTCTCTCTCTCTCTCTCTCTCTCTCTCTTTGTTTTTGTTTCTCTCTCTAAAATGGAAGCCACTCAAGAATATTGTTACAGTTCATACATGACCGATTCAAGAAACATGATCAACAAGGGAAAAAGAACTAAACGTCCAAGACCCTCTTCCCCTCTAGCTTTAACCATGGCCTCCACCTCTTCCACCACCACTAGTGAAGATGGTGACACAGAAAACCCTAATAATAACACCTTCCACATGCCAACCAATACTTCTATTGAATTCACAAAGATTCTCCAAGAACACGAGGAAGAAGATATGGCCAACTGCTTAATTCTTCTGGCTCAGGGCCAGTCTTCCCTGCCACCCCCACTGCACAAAGAAAGTGCAGTGGAGGTGGCGAGGAAGTCGCAGTTTTATCTTTATGAATGTAAAACATGCTACCGCGGGTTTTCGTCCTTTCAAGCGCTTGGTGGCCATAGGGCTAGTCACAAGAAACCCTTTAAGCCTAATGTGGAAGATAAAAGTAGGCCAAGTATGGCCAAACAAGATGTGGATGTTGATCTTAGTTCTACAACGTTATCTCTACAAATTGGTTCGAACCAGGTGACTCCTTGCAACCCTAGTGGCTCGGTCAAGGTAACCAAGATTCATATATGTTCGATATGTGGTGCTGAATTTGGTTCTGGTCAGGCACTAGGTGGTCATATGAGGCGACATAGGTCCATGCCCATGGCTACAACCAATTGTGGTGGTTTGGGTGAGTGTCAAGAATCCAAGAAACCGAAAACCCTATTATCCTTGGACTTGAATCTTCCGGCTCCCATTGAAGATGATCAGAGGGAAAAGAAATTCCCATTTCGATCCAGAGATCAAATGATCACGTTCTCGAATTCTTCTCTTGTGCATTGTCATTTCTAAATTCAGACATGTACCATTTACGATTTGTTATTATGTAAAGTGATTCTTTGAAATTCTTTTAGTTTGTTAATAGAATTGATGATTTGCATGGTTGCATTCTTTGAAGATTAATGATGTGTTTAATTACAGCTAATTGGTTTTTTTAATTTTTTTTTTCAATTTGTACAACGATCACATTCGTGACAGATATATAATTTTATAAATTTTTCTTATTATGTTGACCGCTTAGTCTTTTACTTATCTCTGTCAAAACAAAATTGTAGTGGGAAATATTGAGTTAATTACTATTTTCGTTTCTGTGGTTTGTTAAAAATCAATATTTCAGTCCATTAGTTTAAAAATTGCGATTTCAGTCCTTGTGATTTCACTTTCGAAACCATTTCAGTCCCTGTGGTTTCACTTTCGTAACCATTTCAATCCATTATTCTGTTAAGTAAAGAGACTGGAATGGTTACAAGGTGGACTGAAATGGTTAAGAAAGTGAAACCACAGGGACTGAAATCGTAAATTTTAAACTAATGGACTGAAATAGTGATTTTTGACAAACCACAGGGACGAAAACAGTAATTAACTCGGGAAATATTCTAACAAAAACTATTGTTCTCTTTATTATATTTTTTATTTATATTCCTAATACTATTTATTTTTGAGTAAATTATAAGTTTTTCCCTTATTTATATACTCTTTTTTCAGGTGGTGTTATTTTGCGCAAAAGTTGACGAGTTTTTTACTTATTGTTTCAAAATCTTGCATGGTATGTCCTTTAAGTCTAATCCAACTAATTTATTTAGTTAAATCTGGTCATATGCCTTGCATATGAGTACATTCTTGTCATTTCACCTTCTTAGAGACTACTGTGTAAAAAAACTATTATATTAAGGGACTACTCTGTAAAAATGAAAAAAAAGGATTTATAAATAAAAAAATTCTACTCTCTCTCTCCCCCCTCTCTCTCTCTCGCAATTCACCACAATTGAAGAAACATAGCAACTATGATCATGTTCAAACCTCATTCTTTGTTCTTATTCATTTTCTTGATACGTTGTTCTTTAGTGTTTTGCAGAGTTGACTGACTGCTATCAATCAAATCACACCTTATTGATATGTTAAATTAGCTTCAAGATTGGAAGATTAGTTCAGAATCGACAAGATTGATCTTTAGCATCGAAAGCTGAGCGGGAGAGTTTCCGATAATAACTTTTCCGATCGGGTTCATTTTTGTTAATGTCTCCAGTAATAACCTTTTTGGAGATGTTCCGGCAGAATTTTGGAATAACACGGTGGTGGACAGAGACGCATTGATGGTCCGAGGATGTTGAGTTGTTTTTTAGGGTTTTGGGGAATTTTAGGGTTTTTTAGGTTGTTAAGTTGATTTGGAGACGGTGGGGGAGGGTGATGGTGGTGGTGTTGGCGGTTGTTCTTGATTTGGAGATGGTGGTTGTAGATGATGAAGGGTGGTGATGGTGGTGGCGGTTATATATATATATATAGTTAAAATAAGGGGTTATCACCCCAAACTAATCAATTTTGGACGCTGTCACTCTCAACTTTTATTTTGGCTCCCACCATCCCCAACTTAACACTTGGGTTGCGTTGTCACCCTGTCGTTAACCAGACACTAACTACGTTAGCTTTTTTTTTACTGATGTGACTGATTTTTGATGACTTGGCATTTCTTACATAAAGTGGCATTTAAAAAAAAAAAACTTAAAACGGCTAAATAAATAAGATATCCCTCCTACCACCAGCTTCATCTTCATCCATCTTCAATCACAAACCCCTAACCTCCCCTCCACCACTACCACCTACCTGCAACCACCGCCCTTATCGTTCCCCACCGCCACAACCTTCTCAACACAGCCACCACCACGTCTTTCTCACCACAGCCACCACCACTTCCTTCTCACCGCAACCACCACCACCACCACCGGATCACCATCACCATCCCCTTTTTTCCCCAAAATCAAAACCCTAAATTCAACTCTTGATCCACCAAATCCACCCAAAATCGAAACTCTAAATTCAACCCTCATATCCATTTTCCCCAAAATCAAAACCCTAAAGAAAACCCTAACGATTTTACTTGGTTTTGACTCCATCGCTGCTGCCGGAGAACTGAAGCCAAACACAACCAGTTTCAACTTCGATACACACCAACCTCCATCGGTGATCGGTCTCTCTCCCGTCCGATTAGCCACAGTCGCCGTCGTGTTTTTACCGTCACTGCAAAGGGAGCCGCCATCCAAGTTGTTCTCGTCTCACCGGAAGACACACATATGGTCTGAAGAACAATGGTTTCGGCGGCCGGAAGAACGAGGGTGCCCCTATTCTCTTTCGTGGCCGACCTTGGTGAGTCCATTATCACTTACCTGTTCTATTTCGTTTTCGTTTTTGATCGAATCGTGTTGTGATGATGAGGTGAGGGTGGTGGCAGTTGGGTGGAAGATGTTGGTGGTGAGGGAGATTCGAGGGTGGTAGTTGGAGATGGTGGTGGTTGGTGGAGGTGGTGCTTTCGGAGATGGTGGTAGTTGGTGGATGCGGTTGGTGGAGGTGATAGTAGAGCTGGGGGTTGGGGTTTTAAAGGGAATACAAGCCACGTAATTATATCCACGTAGGAAAGGGTGCCATGTAATTATATTTTTTACGCATTATCACACCACGTCAAATAAAAATGATACGTCAACAAAAACTACTAATGAAGTTAGTGTTTAGTTAACGACGGGGTGATAGGACACACAAAGTATTAAGTTGGAGGTGGTGGGAGCCAAAATGAAAGTTGAGAGTGACAGCGGCCAAAATTGATTAGTTTGGGGTGATAATTAAAATTCATTTCCCCTTAAAATAATAATAATATTTTAAATCATTTTGTTTTATTTTTTAAATGATATTAAATAAATGGGTAAAAAGAATCAAAAACCCTTGGGTGACCAGATTTAACAAAACAAATTTAACTCGGCTAGGCTCAAAAGACATACCATGTAAGATTTTGAAACACCAAGTACATAACTCGTCAATTTTTGTGCCAAAGGACACCACCTGAAAATGGTATATAGATAAAGGACAAAATTTGCAACTTACACTTTATTTTTAATGATTAGAATCATGATGTGCTGGTTTAATTTTTTGTGAGGGGATTGACAAAATGTTTATATATTGCGTCCAGATTAAATGTTATAAAATAATTGTAAATGAAAACATAACCTGTACTTATTTAAGTTCGACTAAATTTTTCTTCAAAAATCTAAATGATCATATAGTTGAATTATATGAATGGAAAGGGGACTGCAAACCATGATTCATGTAGTAATTACTTCCACCACAAGAAATGCTTGCATTAGACCATACTTCATGGAGTTGGAACCCAAGTACATTGAGCTATTGCCAAGGCGAAAGTTAAAAAGGTGTGGTGTGTAGGTCCAGTTTCTCTATGCAATACAATTTTCCTAGATATAGCCGAGAGAGGAAACAAGGCTGCAAACAACGAGCATGATTCCTTGAAATGGTTAGATTCAAGGGAGCCACGGTCTTTGGTCTATGTTTGCTTGGGAAGTTTATTTAATACATAGGTGGACCAAGCCTTTGAGATCGCAATGGGATTGGAGCTATCAAATGTACCCTTTATTTGGTTCGTTAGGCGAACAAATGATGAATTTGAGAGACGTGTTTCAAAAGGAAAGTATGAAGAAAGGATAAAATAAAGGATAGAGGGCTAATGATATGTGGTTGGGCACCACAAGTCTTGATATTGTCGCACTAAGCCATTGGAGGTTTCGTAACTCATGGTGGATGGAACTCGACTTTAGAAGAGATATGTGTGCTGAGATACCAATGGTTACATGGCCACATTTTTATGACCAATTCCTAAACGAAAGATTTATCATAGATGTGTTGGAAATTGGAGTTCCAATAGGTGCTAAGGTTCCTATTCCTTTTGGAGTGAAACATAAGTTTGAGGTGAAGGCGAAGATATAAAATTGGCCTGCTATAAAGGAATGTATTTTGGAAGATATTCGAGGGATCAACTCAACCTCATTTCCTAATTTAGGCTCTACAATCAATGCTACTCACAAATTTATGATCATTGTTGTCTTTCCTTCTATGTGAATAAGTCATAAATTAGATCTTTGGTACATTGTAATTTACACAGAAAATTCAATAGCAATAAAAAGAATTTCTTTTACCATATGTTTTCCCTCTAATTGCGAACATGATATTAGAGCGGTGTGATCGATTCTAGGATCACAAAGTTCATCCTCTACCTTGCCAAGCTGCTATGTCTAGTTCAGACGGTGACTTGGTTGTGACCAATAATGATCTAGCCACCCAACTTGTCAATCTCTTCAGAAACATACCCTCTACCCAGAATCTCAACCCAAAACAATCCGATACTCTCTCGATTAACCTCAAACTAAATAGCAAAAACTACACCCTATGGGCTTGAATACTTCGAGTTGCAATAGGGGGAAAGTCGAAAAATATGTTGAACCATTTAACCACAGACCCACTGGCGAAAACAAATGACAACTACGAGCAGTGGGAATAAAACACTTTAATCTTGTTCTCATGGCTCATTCAGAATATTGAAGCAGCACTGGCAAGCAATCTCCCCAAGTTCCCAACAACGAAATCATAGTGGGGTGCTCTGGTCGTAACTTACAACAATGGAAAGGATAAGTTGCAGACTCTCGACCTTCATGTTAAGGATAATGAATTCAAGCAGAATGGAGTATCGTTGAAAGAGTTCCAGATCGTGATGCAGGGAATTTAGGGCGAGATCGATTGTAGGGATCCAAACACTATGACTTGCGCGATTGATAAGACAACATACAAAAAGACTAGGGCTGAACAGAAGTTATTTCAGTTCCTAAATGCCTTGGATTGCAAATACGACCATATAAAAAGGGAGATACTCTGGTGGGATCCCATTCCCACGGCTGAAGCTGCCTACGTCACCATCAGAAAGCAGACCACTCGTCAAAGTATATTCGGAGTAGTCTCCGGAGATGCATTGTCCTAACAAGGGGTGGCAGCGGCTGGACCAGGAGAACCCAATGGATTTGGGCTTTTGTCCAAAGGACATCGCCAAACCGAACATGGGAAACAGACAAGACCATCATCTCGACAAGATATATCTCATTTGAAGTGTAGCCACTGTGGTATGTTGAAACACGCCATAGAAGAATGCTTTAAATTAGTGGGTCTTCCAGAATGGTGGAGTGATAGCCATAACTGAGCCAACAAACAAACTGGAACTGAGGGTAAAGCTGCCGCTTTTGTTGACGGTGGGTATTCTGACGACATCAGTCAGAAAACAACCGGAAAGGGGCTAGGATTTGGAGGAGTTGCATTAGGAGTAGAAGTAGATGGCAACGCGCGTAAAGGATTTGAGGATTCTTCCTTAAGCCCTTCTATTTGTAACCCTAAGTTTTTTACCCTTCAAATTTACAAATTGTTAAAAGACCCCCTCAAACTATTGAAAAGTTTGCTTAGCAACACAATTTTTAATAAACATAGTACCCCCTGGATTTTCGATTGTGCGACCACAGACCCTGTGACGTTTGAGTCATCTGACTTTATTTCTACCAAGAAACCAAATAGGTCCCATATCCAAAATACAAATGGAGGTATTGTTCCAGTAAAAAGGGGGAGGGACAGTAGAAATATATCCCATGTTTAAACAGTAATTTTTTTGTTCCATCATTGTCAGCTAAATTGTTGTTTATAAGTCATGTGACAAAGGAACTCAACCGCACGATTCTAATGCATGCAAATTTTTGTATCTTACCGGACATCAGGGCTGGGATGAGACCACAGACACTATGACATTTGAGGCATTTGACTTTATTTCTACCAAGAAACTAAATAGGTCCCATATCTAAACCGTAAATGGAGGGATTCTCCCATGTTTAAACTGTAAAACTTCTTTTTTGTTCCATTATTGTCACACAAATTGTTGTCCATATGTCATGCGACAAAGGAACTCAATTACACAATTCTAATGCATCCTAATTTCGGTATCTTACCGTACAACAGGGTTGGGTTGATAATTAGGCGTGACACTAAACGAAAAGGCTTATACTATATGGATGAGTTGACTCTATCATGGAACAAAGAATAGAGAAGCATGGCTTTTGCATAAGAGATTAGGACATCCTTCCACTAGTTACTTACTCCTTTTATTTCCTGAATTTTTTTCCTTCCAGTAGTACATTAGATTGTGAAACTTGTGTCTTGGCCAAAAGCCACCGAAAAACATTTAAACCATGTAACACCATGGTTGGTGAACCTTTCTCATTGATTCATTCTGATGTTTGGGTCCTAACTGAAACTAATGGAGGGCAAAACTTTTGTTTTTCTTAAAATTTGTTGATGATTATACTCGTATGACATGGGTGTATTTTTTGAAACACAAATATGAAGTTTTTGACACTTTCACAAATTTTTTACACTTGATTCAAACTAAATTCAAAACCAACATTTAGATCTTACAATCTGATAATGGAGGAGAATTTGTTAACAACTCCATAAAACGGTTCATAGAGATTAAGGGAATGATTCACCAACCAACTTGTCCAAAACATTCAGAACAAAATGGTGTAGTTGAACGGAAAAAATCGCATTCTGTTAGAATTGACTCGGGCTCTTATGCTTTAATCCAAAGTCCCGAAATCTTTTTACTCGAAGCCCTTGCTATAACTGTTATATCCTTAATCGATTACCAACCAAAGCTCTTGCACTAAAAACTCTTCTAGATACCCTATCTACATTTAAAAAACTACCCCCACCTTTTACCTTACAACCTCAAATGTTTGGCTGCTCTGTTTTTCCACCATAAACTCTAAAAAACTAAATATACCAAAGCTTGCGTGGCTTCCTCCTAGCTTTTGACCTGCCCACGCCTCATGCATGTTCAAAAGATCCTCAATATGGATCACATAGAAATAAGAGACACACCACCATCGAAACATCACCTGCCAAACAGTTTGAGAGAAGTGGCGACCAGTGAAAATATGCTCATCCGTCTCAGGACACTCCATGCACAGCCTACAAACCATGTCTAGAACATGCACATATCGTACACTAATCGCACCTGTTGCGGGGAGATGGTTTAGCAAGGCTCTCTAAGCTAAGTTCGTTAAACCTTAACATTAAGTGAACTTACAAATTCTTTTGATTATATACCCAATTTTTTGATCAAATAACTTCTAAGTCCATTTGATTTTTAAGTTCAATTGTCTAGTTACTTAGAAAAGTTTCATTATTCATAAATTCTAATATTACATAACTTCGTCTGACCTTAAACCGTGCGGAGTCACGGATATCTGTTCTCGTTTTTGAAAAATTTGAAGTAAAATGAAAAAGAAAATCTTTTTAGTCTTTACAATTTTTTAATGCAAATAAAACAAAATTTTAAAACAAACAAATAAAACAAACACTCTGTTGTTTTTGTGAGAGTCACCTATGGTAAGAACATACCAGATTCGTTAAATTATTTCACACTTGTAGTTGATTTTTATTCTGTCTAATTTTTGTGAAGATTATTCCAAAATGTTTGCCGCTATTGTGTATCCGCTTAAAGAAAAGATACGGAAATTTCAAAAACAATTACCTTGTGATGTGTTTAAGTATATTTTATACTGATATACATGTTTGTCCCACTTTAGGACATACCCCTACGATCAAGGTATGCACAAAGTTTTATCGTAGTGGGTGAGTATATTTTTCATCCTTATTTGATTTACAAAGTCAGACCATTGGTTAACATGTATGTATCATCGTACAGTCAAAACGACCAATATTATGTTTTAATAGGGTCGGGAAAATACCAAATTTTGGTACGATTATTGCGTTAAGAATTTTGAATGACTCTTTAAGAGAGCTTCTTCATTTCAGGGTCTTTGGCATCTTAGCTCTTTTAAGATATTTTAATTGTGCCTAGGTCTGCATATATCTGGATGCAACAGAAGGACAACCATGATATCCCCAGATGAAAAACAATCTATGAGATACTCTGGTGGGATCCCATTCCCACGGCTGAAGCTGCCTACGTCACCATCAGAAAGCAGACCACTCGTCAAAGTATATTCGGAGTAGTCTCCGGAGATGCATTGTCCTAACAAGGGGTGGCAGCGGCTGGACCAGGAGAACCCAATGGATTTGGGCTTTTGTCCAAAGGACATCGCCAAACCGAACATGGGAAACAGACAAGACCATCATCTCGACAAGATATATCTCATTTGAAGTGTAGCCACTGTGGTATGTTGAAACACGCCATAGAAGAATGCTTTAAATTAGTGGGTCTTCCAGAATGGTGGAGTGATAGCCATAACTGAGCCAACAAACAAACTGGAACTGAGGGTAAAGCTGCCGCTTTTGTTGACGGTGGGTATTCTGACGACATCAGTCAGAAAACAACCGGAAAGGGGCTAGGATTTGGAGGAGTTGCATTAGGAGTAGAAGTAGATGGCAACGCGCGTAAAGGATTTGAGGATTCTTCCTTAAGCCCTTCTATTTGTAACCCTAAGTTTTTTACCCTTCAAATTTACAAATTGTTAAAAGACCCCCTCAAACTATTGAAAAGTTTGCTTAGCAACACAATTTTTAATAAACATAGTACCCCCTGGATTTTCGATTGTGCGACCACAGACCCTGTGACGTTTGAGTCATCTGACTTTATTTCTACCAAGAAACCAAATAGGTCCCATATCCAAAATACAAATGGAGGTATTGTTCCAGTAAAAAGGGGGAGGGACAGTAGAAATATATCCCATGTTTAAACAGTAATTTTTTTGTTCCATCATTGTCAGCTAAATTGTTGTTTATAAGTCATGTGACAAAGGAACTCAACCGCACGATTCTAATGCATGCAAATTTTTGTATCTTACCGGACATCAGGGCTGGGATGAGACCACAGACACTATGACATTTGAGGCATTTGACTTTATTTCTACCAAGAAACTAAATAGGTCCCATATCTAAACCGTAAATGGAGGGATTCTCCCATGTTTAAACTGTAAAACTTCTTTTTTGTTCCATTATTGTCACACAAATTGTTGTCCATATGTCATGCGACAAAGGAACTCAATTACACAATTCTAATGCATCCTAATTTCGGTATCTTACCGTACAACAGGGTTGGGTTGATAATTAGGCGTGACACTAAACGAAAAGGCTTATACTATATGGATGAGTTGACTCTATCATGGAACAAAGAATAGAGAAGCATGGCTTTTGCATAAGAGATTAGGACATCCTTCCACTAGTTACTTACTCCTTTTATTTCCTGAATTTTTTTCCTTCCAGTAGTACATTAGATTGTGAAACTTGTGTCTTGGCCAAAAGCCACCGAAAAACATTTAAACCATGTAACACCATGGTTGGTGAACCTTTCTCATTGATTCATTCTGATGTTTGGGTCCTAACTGAAACTAATGGAGGGCAAAACTTTTGTTTTTCTTAAAATTTGTTGATGATTATACTCGTATGACATGGGTGTATTTTTTGAAACACAAATATGAAGTTTTTGACACTTTCACAAATTTTTTACACTTGATTCAAACTAAATTCAAAACCAACATTTAGATCTTACAATCTGATAATGGAGGAGAATTTGTTAACAACTCCATAAAACGGTTCATAGAGATTAAGGGAATGATTCACCAACCAACTTGTCCAAAACATTCAGAACAAAATGGTGTAGTTGAACGGAAAAAATCGCATTCTGTTAGAATTGACTCGGGCTCTTATGCTTTAATCCAAAGTCCCGAAATCTTTTTACTCGAAGCCCTTGCTATAACTGTTATATCCTTAATCGATTACCAACCAAAGCTCTTGCACTAAAAACTCTTCTAGATACCCTATCTACATTTAAAAAACTACCCCCACCTTTTACCTTACAACCTCAAATGTTTGGCTGCTCTGTTTTTCCACCATAAACTCTAAAAAACTAAATATACCAAAGCTTGCGTGGCTTCCTCCTAGCTTTTGACCTGCCCACGCCTCATGCATGTTCAAAAGATCCTCAATATGGATCACATAGAAATAAGAGACACACCACCATCGAAACATCACCTGCCAAACAGTTTGAGAGAAGTGGCGACCAGTGAAAATATGCTCATCCGTCTCAGGACACTCCATGCACAGCCTACAAACCATGTCTAGAACATGCACATATCGTACACTAATCGCACCTGTTGCGGGGAGATGGTTTAGCAAGGCTCTCTAAGCTAAGTTCGTTAAACCTTAACATTAAGTGAACTTACAAATTCTTTTGATTATATACCCAATTTTTTGATCAAATAACTTCTAAGTCCATTTGATTTTTAAGTTCAATTGTCTAGTTACTTAGAAAAGTTTCATTATTCATAAATTCTAATATTACATAACTTCGTCTGACCTTAAACCGTGCGGAGTCACGGATATCTGTTCTCGTTTTTGAAAAATTTGAAGTAAAATGAAAAAGAAAATCTTTTTAGTCTTTACAATTTTTTAATGCAAATAAAACAAAATTTTAAAACAAACAAATAAAACAAACACTCTGTTGTTTTTGTGAGAGTCACCTATGGTAAGAACATACCAGATTCGTTAAATTATTTCACACTTGTAGTTGATTTTTATTCTGTCTAATTTTTGTGAAGATTATTCCAAAATGTTTGCCGCTATTGTGTATCCGCTTAAAGAAAAGATACGGAAATTTCAAAAACAATTACCTTGTGATGTGTTTAAGTATATTTTATACTGATATACATGTTTGTCCCACTTTAGGACATACCCCTACGATCAAGGTATGCACAAAGTTTTATCGTAGTGGGTGAGTATATTTTTCATCCTTATTTGATTTACAAAGTCAGACCATTGGTTAACATGTATGTATCATCGTACAGTCAAAACGACCAATATTATGTTTTAATAGGGTCGGGAAAATACCAAATTTTGGTACGATTATTGCGTTAAGAATTTTGAATGACTCTTTAAGAGAGCTTCTTCATTTCAGGGTCTTTGGCATCTTAGCTCTTTTAAGATATTTTAATTGTGCCTAGGTCTGCATATATCTGGATGCAACAGAAGGACAACCATGATATCCCCAGATGAAACTTTTCGCAATACATTTCTGGAGAAACTTTTCACATAAATCTTTAGCCTCAATGGTTTATATAGATGTGGTTGAATGAATTATGTAGATGGTGTGTATGTATATATAGGGTCAGGATTTAGAGAAAATGGTGAAAAGCGTGAGAACGGTTATGGATCGTACAATCAAAACAATCTATGGACTAGATTGGGGCGATGACGTTTTCGTAAATAATACCAATTCTATTAAGTGGACGAGCTTCATTAAGGGTAAAAAGGTCTTTAGACTTCTCTACCAAAAACGCCAAACTAATGAATAAAACGTCATTACAGGCCAAAACACATCCTATATAAACAAAACATCTCAGACATTCATTAAACACACCCCGAATCGGAAACACCATATTTACTACTATATACCATTCATCTTAGAAACGCCAAAAAACCCAAAACATCAAACACACCAACTCAAAAAACGCCATATTTTACTATATACCAATCATCTTAGAAAACGCCAAAAAACTCAAAGATTCAAAAAATCAACGTTTCTTTTAGATACACTATTTTCTCAGTAAAACGCCAAAATGACAAACATCGTTTTTTGTATATTCAATATTGTTCTACGCGAAGTTTCGCAAAATGCATTCTTAGCTGAGGTGCTGTAACTCAATAACATTTTGCTGCATGAGATGGACAAATCTTCAACAAAAAGATGTTGGTGTCAGACTTATGTCATTTTTTGTGTTTTGTTCTTGATGAATATTATAATGGCATGAAGAGACGAATGACACTCATGAGTGGTTTGAAGATAAACATGAAGATAAAGATGAACTTCAAACAAAACACTCACGTCTCTTCCAAACGGCCACAAAAAAGCTACTTCAACAACAAAAACACAAAATGAAGCATGCTAAAGTCAAACCGCCAGTGAACATGTTTCAAAGAAGAAAGAGATTGATGACAGTGAAGATTTGAAGATGAATTGTTTCTATTTTTATTTTTTTAATTTTCTTTTTCTGTTGTTTGTTATGTATTTTTCAGCTAAAAACAAAAAATACATTATTTTAATAAAAACGGAAAACAGACATAATGCTTGTGAAATGCCATCATGTCATAAAACGCCAAAAACTCCCAAACTATAATAAAAGTAATTTGAACAAGTATTATTAAAAGCTAAAAATGAAAAAAAAACGCGAAAAACTACTTAAAGCCATTAAAAACGCCAAACTTGGAAGATGGTACGTCTATAACCCTAAACTCATAAAAAGCTGAACAAAAACAGTAAAAATACACACAGTAACTGAAAAGACGGTTACTTTATTAATATCATTTATTATAATAAAATCCCGCCTAAACTACGCGCCAAAAACATCCTATATGAGAGACGTCTCTACACAATCAATTGATCACACTATAAAACAACGCCATGTTTCCTAGAAATCACTCACTTTAAAAATGCCAAAAAAATAGTTAAAAAAGCCACAGATGGGAAACCTCGTTTCTTCTATATTGAGTATTGTTCTGAATTAAGTTTCACTGAATGGATTCTTATCTGAGGTGGGTATCTCTATAAGCTTTTGCTGAATTAGATGGACAAATATTCATGAAAAAGAGACTGATGACACTGATATGTCATCATGTCACTTTGTTCTTGATGGGATATATTGATGGCATGAAGGGATCAATACATTCGAGCAGGCGTTAATCTTCAACATGTCACCAAACAAGTATATATCAAAACACAATACAAGATGCCACTAAAAATAAGCATCTTCTAAAGACGGACATTATGTAGGAAAATAAGGATCTACATAAGGTATTCAAAACAGGTTCAAAACGCCAAAAAGGTTAAAGTAGATGAGGCTGATGACAGTGAAGATTTGAATGAGAAATTAGATTAGAATTTTTATTTTTTTTTCATTTTCTATTTTTTGTTATCTAATTCTCTAGTGTTTATTATCTAATTCTCTACTAATAAAAAAATTGAGTATAAATCGCCAAAAACTACAAACACCAAAACGCCTGATAGTATGAAAACTGTGAGAACATATGCTAGCAAAGCACGTTGTTGCTATATAAAACGCCAAAAAATGCCAAACAAAGTATTACTGGAAAAGCAACACTAATTGACAAATGAAACTGAACGAAACAGTAATTGCAAAAACAGTAAAATGAAGAGACGGTAACATTATCGCCAAACATTTATTACATTAAAAGCCACTATATGGAAAATTGAATTTGTTTATCTTTTCAAAACGCCATAATTGCCTGTCACATTATAGACCTGCATCATACATGGCACAACAATTGATAGAAAAAAATAAACATCAAGAAAATTACTGATATTTTTTTACATTATAGGCCTGCATCGTACATGGCACAACAATCAAAGCCATAGTTAAAACGCCAAAATATTTACTATGCTCTTGATCTAAAAAAACAATAAAAACGCGGAGTATTTGTTAAATGCCAAAAAATGGAGAGGTGATATGAGACTCGTTTAAAAAAAGAATATAAAAGGACAAAAAAGCCCCCTCCGCCCTTCACTATGTCGTGTGACACGTGTTACGCCAGAATCCGTTCTCACCGTTCTCACACTTTTGGACGTTTTCTTCTGATCCCGTACCTGGATATATACACCGGTGTTATGGGTCATTTTCTGAGCGTACATATCCTGACTAATATCCTGCTTTTGGTTGTTTGCTTGTGATCAGGATACTGGATTAGGATATTGCTGACATCCTGGGCGATATCCTGGTGTTAACTAAATTAACCACGTGCAGGTTAGAGGCTGTGGGTTACTAACGGTCAGATGGACTTCTTCTCCTCAAGACTCAGGCGTATCTATTATGTGAGAGACGTTGAACTCGAAAGACCAGGTCTACAACGTTCGAGTGGGGAATATTCACCGGATCCCGGTTATTTAGGATAGTTTGTTGCATTTCTTTTACTATAAATAGATGGGGGTGGATCAGATTAAGGCACGCAACTTTCACACACACTTTCGAACACTTTTGCTCTCTAGCTCACTGCGAACACTATACACAAACACTTGTATTCGAATTACATTGTAACACCTAGTTGATCCGCATCACATCTTGCACTGTATCCTGATATTTGAAGCAATAGAAGAACAAGGCAGCTGCGATTGTCAGCTCCCGAGGTTTTGTGCCGGCGATCTAGATTGATCAAGGGCTTTCCTCGTACATCACGTGTCAACCTTTACTTTTTTGCTCATTGTTTGATCACAGATACAACTCTATATCCTGAGCCGTATCCTGAAACTGTTTTTACAATTAACTTGGCTAACATATTTTTCACACATATTTCTAGCACACTACCTCACTTAACTAATTTGATCACTTAATTGCTTCGGTAATTTTTGACCAAAACAATTTGGCGCCCACCGTGGGGCAAGTGGTGCTATTTTTGCTAAATACTTTAGTAAAATCATTACTCGGTTTTCTATTGTCAAAACTTTTTTTCTAAATTGTTTTCAATGGCCTCGAGATCAAACATGAGCTCTTCCACCATGTCTGCTACAACCTCTGCAACAATTGGTTCGGTGCTTCCACCTCCTCCTCCAAGAATGCAAGCTTCATCACACGGAGCTGAAAGTCATGTAGCTCGGGATGTTATCCCCGCTCCCAGTACCCAGGGATCCGGTCCTGTTTTGGCATCTAATGATGAAATTCTGAATTTGTTTGGTAGTGTACAGGAACAGATGAGGCAGCAGTAGGAAACTAATCAGATGCTGATGAGAGAAATACAACTCTTGAAATCCGGCCCAAGTAGACCTACTGAAGAAACTGTCACTCCTATACAACCTAGGGCTTTGAACTTCAGTTCTGCAGTTTACACTAAGGATAACCGGGGGAACATCGTCCCAAGCCATTCTCAGAATCGTACCCCTGAGATACCCTCCTTGGTCAGGATGTCAACTGTGAGGAGCTCATGATATGCTTCAGGATGTGGCCAGAATCCTCAGACCGGTAACGTGTCAAATAATAATATTCTTGCTACTAACAACAATGGGTCTTTGCAGGATGCAGATATGACGTCAACATTTACTAGGGAGCTTCAGAAATTGAAGGACATGATATCCAGTGTACCTGGAGTGGTCCAGCCAATTCCGGAAGTATCTCAAGACAGCCACAGGATATCCCGCTTTGCATATCCTATCTGTGATGCTGAAATCCCAAAAAGATTTCAGACCCCCAACATGAAACTGTATGATGGGACTACGGATCCTGAAGAGCATATTGCCCAGTATAGAGAAAGAATGGAGATTAACCATATCCCTCCGGAACTCAAGGAAGCATGCTTATGCAAGGGTTTCAGTTCTACCTTGACAGGATCAGCCTTAAAATGGCTGTTAAATGTTCCTCCTCACTCAATTACTTCGTTTGCTCATTTGGTTAATTTATTTAATAGTCAGTTTTCTTGCAGTCGGAGTTTTGAGAAACTAACCAGTGATCTTTACAGGATAACTCAAGGACCTCAGGAATCCTTGAGGGATTATGTGAACAAGTTTAGTCGAGAATCCTTGGATATCCCACATCTTGATGTTGCAACAGCTGTGCAGGCTTTTAAGATGGGGTTACAAAAGGATTCTCAATTTTATCAGGATCTTGTAATGAATCCCTGCAGGAATCTCGATGAAGCTCGTAACAGGGCTTTGAGATATATCTGCTTGGAAGATGACAAAAAGATGCAAGAGAGGATGAATTCTACCTCAACCTACGAATCAACCAACAGGAACTCAGAATCCCCGTATAAACCATATCGCTCCAAGCCATATGGCAGAAATGATAACAAGAAAGTGAATGCTGTTGAAGATGAGGATCCTGAAGAATATCCTGAATTATCTGAATACTGCTTTTCTGTTAATATGCCTGAGTTAATGTATGCTATGCAGGGTTTAGGAGACAAAGCTAGGTGGCCTCGAAAGAATCAGCAGAAAGCTGATTGGAAGGATAAATCCAAATGGTGTGCCTTCCATGAAGATTTCGGACATGTGACCCAGGATTGCATTGCTCTGAGGAAAGAAATAAGTTACCTGTTAAGCAAAGGGTATCTGAAGGATTTGCTGGGAAGAAAGAAGAATAAAGGGCAGGATCCTGAGAAGGATCCTGAACGAGCAGCATCACCCCCAGCAGATGCCAAAATAATTAACTTTATTTCAGGAGGATCCGACATTTGTGGGACTTCGTATTCTGCGGCCAAGAGACATGCAAAGGAAGCTAAGACTGAAAGGGGAGACAAACCATCTAGGATGACTACCCTTACAACCGATAAAGTGATCACTTTCGATAGTGATGACAGGGATACTGTCCAGGATCCTCACCATGATGCTCTGTGATAACATTATATGTTGCTAACCATTTTGTACGCAGGATATTGGTGGACAATGGTAGCACCGTCAACATAATTCAGCTGGAAACATTGAAGAGGATGAATGTATCTCCAATGGACATTACTTTGAAGTCCACTGTGCTCGTTGGTTTCAGTGGAGAAGCTAGGAATACCATAGGAGAGATAAAGTTACAAGTATATGTTGAAGGGCTGAACTCGATACAACGCTTCTGTGTGATGGACTCCCTCTCCTGCTATAACATCATACTAGGCAGGACATGGATCCATGACATGAAGGCTGTGCCATCGACTTATCACCAGTGCATCAAGATCCCTACCCCTTGGGGGGTCGTCAAAGTTGATAGTGATCAGCAGGAGGCAAAGGAATGCTACTCATCCTCAATGAAATCCTCAACCAAGCCTAATCCAGCATAGCAATTAAAGATGCGGGCCCAGGATATCGTGGAGGCTTCAGAGCAGGATATGAAGAAAGTTATCCTGGATCGGGATAATCCTGATATCTCGGTGCTCGTAGGAACCAATATCCCTCAGGATATTGAAGAACAATTAACTAACTTTTTGAAGTGCAGGATGTCAGCATTTGCATGGAAGCATGAGGACATGACAGGTATATCCAAAGACATTATTACTCACAAGCGTGGGATTGACAGGTCGTTCAAGCCTGTTCAGTAAAAAAGAAGGAAGTTTGCTCCTGAACGAAATGCAATTATCCAAGAGGAAGTTGAAAGATTGTTGAAGTCCAAAATGATCAGGGAGGTCAAGTTTCCAAGATGGCTAGCAAATGTAGTCGTAGTACAGAAGAAAAATGGGAAATGGAGAGTCTGTGTAGATTACACAGACTTGAATAAGGCTTGTCCTAAAGACCCATTTCCTCTTCCTCATATTGATGCAATGGTGGATGCTACTGCCGGGCATGAGATGTTAACATTCATGGACGCATCCTCAGGATTTCAGCAGATTCAAATGGAGCCTTCGGATTAGGAGGATACTGCCTTCATGACACCAACAGGTATTTATTGCTATACTGCTATGCCTTTCGGTTTGAAAAATGCAGGTGCAACATACCAGAGATTGGTGAACATGATGTTCAAAGATAAGCTGGGGGACACCATGGAGGTATATATTGACGATATGGTGGTGAAATCTAAAAAGGCTGAATATCACCTCCAGGATATCAAGGGAGCATTTGATATCCTGGATCAGTATAACATGAAACTGAATCCTGCTAAGTGCCATTTCGGAGTGGGGGCAGGAAAGTTTCTAGGATATATGGTGACGAAAAGAAGCATAGAGGCGAGCCCGGAGCAGATTAGAGCTATCCTGGATATAAAATCACCTTCGAATATGAAGGATGTTCAACGGTTAACAGGCCGAGTAGCAGCATTGAACATATTTATTTCAAGATCCTCGGAAAAATGCAAGGAATTTTATGATATCCTCAAGAAGAATAAGAAGTTCGAATGGGGAGCAAAGCATGAAGCAGCCTTGCAGGATTTGAAGCGATATCTCTCAACTGCACCTCTATTGATGAAGCCTGAAATTGGTGAACCACTATCCCTATACCTCGCTGTATCAGGGAATGCTGTAAGTGCCGTTCTTATAAAGGACCATGAAGGTCAGCAATATCATGTCTATTATGTTAGTAAAAGTTTACTAGATGCTGAAACTAGATATTCTCATCTAGAGAAATTGATATTGGCCCTAGTAATGGCATCAACAAAACTTAGACATTATTTTGAGACACATAGGATTCATGTTAAAACCAATTATCCTGTTAAAAACGTGCTTAGGAAACCCGAGATGTCGGTGTTAGGGGAGGATTTTCTAACAATTAGTGATCCTTATTCGTTATCCTAACTAATGATCCTTATTTCTGTGACAGATAGTGATCCTCAGAAGAGCTTCTGGATCAGGATCATGGATCACTTTAGGGATCCTCGTACTGACGATTGTTTATTTGTGTTTTGTATTACTTCGCAGGAGTAACAAGCTTGACTTGGTCTTGGCAACGGTACTAAGGAATATTCCGCGGGCATTTCGCACACGATTGACCAAAAATGGACGTTGTGGAGAACGTGGGAGCTTGGCACAAAAGTCGGATAGTTAGTTAGTGTAGTTAACTTCTATTTTAAAAGGAGTAACGAGCTAGAATTAGAACACTTAGTCATTTTTTCAGCTACACACACTCTCATATACTCACACACTTGAAGCTCTCGACGAACATTCATTCATTTTCACTCACTTTTACACATTTCACGATAGTGATCCTTGTACCTAGCTCGTTACTATCCGAAATCCTTGAATTTTGATACTCCGGTGATTACTTCTCAGCCATCAGTGGTTCCAGACGTTCAATATGTGGGTGGACCGAAAGGAGTGCACTACGGAACAACAACAGTGACCCAGGCATCAGGTTCATATTTCCAGCCAGCGGAATCCTATCCTCAGCATATGGGATCCCTCACGAATTCAGGAGGATATTCAGGAATGCAGCAGATTCAAGGATCTTCCTTTGTCCCAGGATCATCCCAGGTTCAAGGATCCTCCTTTGTTCCAGGATCATCCCAGGTTCAAGGATCCTCCTTTGTTCCAGGATCATCCCAGGTTCAAGGATCCTCCTTTGTTCCAGGATCGTCCCAGGTTCAAGGATCCTCCTTTGTTCCAGGATCATCCCAGGTTCAAGGATCCTACTTTGTTCCAGGACCGTCCCAATTTCAGGGATCCTTCCAGATGCCAGGATCCTTGAGGAGTTTGCAAACAGGAAGTTCAGATGTCCATCAGGGATATTTTATTCCAATGCAGACCAATGCTTCTACTGGTCCCTCGATCATTCCAGAGCCCCAACAATATGGATTGACATCCATTCTTCCTAACTTGAATCCAATGGGAGGTAACACTTTTAATAATTCTTATACTACTAACCATGGTCTTATGCAGGATCCAGGTATCAATCATGCCATGGCCAGAGAATTGCAAAAGCTAAAGGATATGATATCAAGTGTTCCGGGAGTGGTCAAACCTATCCCAGAGATTGCAGATGGGAGTCACAAGATATCTCGTTTTGCACCACCAATCTGTGATGCTGAGATACCCAAGAGGTTCCATGTACCAACAATGAAGCTGTATGATGGTTCGGCGGATCCTGAAGAACACATAGCACAATACAGGGAGAGGATGGAGATCAATCCAATCCCAGAAAGGTTAAAGGAAGCATGCCTGTGCAAGGGATTCGGATCCACTCTTACTGGATCAGCTCTCAAATGGCTGCTAAGTCTTCCCCCCTACTCTATTACCTCATTTGCTAATCTAGTTAACTTGTTTAATAATCAGTTTTCTTGTAGTAGAAAATTCGAACGATTAACTAGTGATTTATACAGGATAACCCAGGGTCATAATGAATCATTAAGGGATTACATTACCAAATTCAGTAAAGAATCCTTAGACATTCCCAACTTAGATATAGCCACGGCTGTTGAGGCCTTTAAAATGGGATTGCTTAGGGATTACACCATGCAGGAACTTAGATGAGGTAAGAACCCGAGCACTTAGGTTCATTCGGCTAGAGGATGACAAGAGGATCCAGGAGAGGTTAGCAGGATCCTCAAAGCAGGAAAAGCAAGGATCCTCATTCAGGAACAACAAGTTCAGATCCTACAACAGATCTGATAACCAGAACGTGCATTCTATTGATCAAGAAGAGGATGATGAGGATTATCCTCCAATTTCTGAATATTGTTTTTCTGTTGATAACAATGAACTAATCCTTGCGATGCAGAATCTAGGTGATAAAGCTAGATGGCCCAGAAAAAATGATAGGCCAGCTGCAACTAAGGATAAATCAAAGTGGTGTGCATACCATGAAGATTTTGGGCACCACACAGAAGAATGCATTGCACTAAGAAAGGAAATTGGATACTTGTTGAGCAAGGGGCATCTAAAAGAATTGTTGGGAAGAAAAAAGTCAAGGACTCAGGATCCTGAAAGGATCCCTGAGAAGGCTCCAGCCCCTCCAGCAGATGCACAAGTGATAAACTTTATTTCTGGAGGATCAGACATTTGTGCACATCCTTCTCAGCGGCTAAAAGGCATGCAAAGGAAACTAAAATGGATAATGGAGAAAGACCAGTTCGAACATCAAATGTCTCCGAAGGAAAAGTCATAACCTTTGATGAGGATGATCGTGTTGATATCCAGGATCCTCATCACGATGGTTTAGTTATTACTCTTTTCATTTCTAACCACTTTGTCCGCAGGATCCTTATAGACGGAGGAAGTTCAGTGAACATTATCCAGCTTGATGTTCTAAAGAAGATGGGAATTCCTGAATCAGATATCATACCAAGATCCTCCGTGCTTGTAGGATTTAGTGGCGAAACTAAGAATACCCTGGGGGACATTAAACTCCCAATATATATCGAAGGCCTACACTCTTATCAAAATTTTTGTGTTATTGACTGTTTATCTTGTTGCAATGTTATCCTTGGCAGGCCCTGGATACATGATATGAAAGCAGTCCCATCTACCTACCATCAATGTGTCAAGCTCCCTAGTCCTTGGGGAATCGTGAAGATTGATAGTGATCAGCAGGAGTCTAAGAATTGCTACACTTCATCGATGAAACCAGCCTCGAAGTCAAGGGAGCAATAGCAATCAAGGTATCCTCCAAGGGATGTCTTGGAGGCAAGAGAGCAAGATGTGGTAGAAATCCTCATGGATCCCGATGATCCTGAATCCAAAATCTATATCGGATCAGGGATCCTTGGCGAAATGAGGAAAGACCTTGTATCCTTCCTCAAAAGGAGAAAGACTACCTTTGCATGGAAACACGAAGACATGACTGGTATATCCAAAGATGTAATCACTCACAAGCTCGGCATTGACAGGTCCTTCAAACCAATCCATCAAAGGAGAAGAAAGTTTGCACCAGAAAGGAATGCCATTATCCAGGAAGAGGTAGAGAAATTGCTCCGGGCAGGTATGATTAGAGAGGTCAAGTATCCAAGATGGTTGGCCAATGTGGTTGTTGTTCAAAAGAAAAACGGAAAGTGGAGGGTATGTGTCGATTTTACCGATTTAAATAAGGCATGTCCCAAGGATCCTTTCCCATTACCCCACATTGACTCCATGGTGGATGCAACTGCGGGTCATGAACTGTTGACTTTTATGGATGCCTCATCTGGATTTCAACAAATCCAAATGGAACCATCCGACCAAGAGGATACAGCCTTCATGACTCCAACTGGTATATACTGCTATATTGCTATGCCGTTCGGATTAAGAAATGCAGGTGCAACATATCAAGGATCAAATTGGACAAACTATGGAGGTTTACATAGATGATATGGTGGTAAAATCCTTAAAAGCTGAGGATCACCTAAGAGACTTAGAGGAAGCATTCAATATCCTTGATAAATATAATATGAAGCTTAATCCTTCAAAATGTCACTTTGGTGTTAAAGCAGGTAAATTCTTAGGATATATGGTGACAAAGAGAGGCATTGAAGCTAGTCCGGAACATATCAAAGCTATAGTGAACATAAAATCTCCGGCCAATGCTAAGGATGTTCAAAGGCTAACAGGCATGATAGCAGCTTTGAACAGATTCATATCCAAATCCTCAGAGAAGTGCAAAGAATTCTATGATATCCTAAGGAAGAACAAGAAATTTGAGTGGACTGAGAAGCATGAGAATGCCTTAAGAGCTCTCAAAGATTATCTATCCTCAGCCCCAGCCTTGATGAAACCAGAAAAAGGCGATGTGCTATCCTTATATCTTGCAGTATCCTCAAAAGCAGTAAGTGCGGTCCTTGTTAAGGATCATGAAGGTACACAACATCCTGTCTATTATGTAAGTAAAAGTTTACTTGATGCCGAATCCAGGTATTCACACCTTGAAAATCTTATTCTAGCATTAATTATGGCATCTACTAAGTTGAGACATTATTTTGAAACTCATGTTATTGTTGTTAAAACTAACTTTCCAATTAAGAATGTCCTCAGGAAACCAGAGATGTCAGGAAGGATGGCTAAGTGGGCAGTGAAGCTTAGTGCCTATGATATAAGATATGAGCCTAGGACAGCCATCAAATCCCAAGCATTAGCCGACTTTGTGGCTGATTTCAGTAGTGATTTACAAGAAGAAGCTGAGTTAGAAGTCCAGCAGCTAGAGGAGACCAAGGATCCTTGGATACTCTATACTGATGGATCCTCAAATGTTAAAGGCACAGGGCTTGGAATACTACTAAAATCGCCACAGGGGGACATAATACCCCACTCTATAGCTTGAGAGTTCCAAACCACTAATAATGAGGCTGAATATGAAGCCTTAATTGCTGGTTTGCAAATTGCAAAGCATATGGGGATCAGGTATCTTGAGGTACATGTAGATTCATTGTTAATTACAAACCACTTTAATGGATCCTATGCTGTTAAAGGTGAAAAGCTAACCAAATATTTAGAGATAGTCAAAAGTTTGGCACTCTCTTTTGTTTCCTTTAGTTTAACGCAGGTACCAAGGGAAGAAAATACAGAGGCTGATGCATTGGCTAACTTAGGATCATCCTTGAAGATCCCGGAGGATATCAAGATCCCTATTATCCATATCCTGACCCCGGCTATCGAGGATCATGTGGTTATGGAGATAGGAAATGATTCTGCAATTATCCCTAGTGAGGATACTCAATCCCATTCAGGATCAGGATCATGGATCTCACCAATTATGAGATACTTACAACATGGAGAGATTCCTACAGGAGAAAACCCTAGGGCTTTCAAAATTAAGGTATCTCAATTCACAATTTTAAATAATATGTTGTATAGACGATCTCTTGCAGGACCATACTTGAGATGCATTGAGAATCCTGAAATCCAAGAAGTTTTAAAAGACTTCCATGAAGGAGATTGTGGAAACCACACTGGGGGCAGGGCATTATTCTCAAGGATCCTGAGGACAGGATACTACTGGCCAACCATGAAGAGAGATGCTGTGGAGTATGCTAAGAGATGTGATCCTTGTCAGAGACACAGCAATATCCTTCATCAACCAGCTGAATTATTGCATCCTATATCCTCCTCTTGGCCATTTATGAGATGGGGTATGGATATAGTTGGTAAGCTCCCTAAGGCACCTGGTGGAAAAGTATTCATGCTAGCTATGACTGATTACTTCTCCAAGTGGATAGAGGCTGAAGCTTTTGCCCAAGTCAGAGAAAAGGAAGTTATATCCTTCATTAAAAGAAATATTATAACTAGATTTGGAATTCCTTCTGAGATTATATGTGATAATGGTTCCCAATTTATTGGGGGCAGAACCACTAACTTTTGTGACAGTTGGGGGATTAAGATGATAACATCAACACCAGTCCACCCACAAGCTAATGGTCAAGCAGAATCATCCAACAAGATCATCATCAACAATTTGAAGAAGAAGCTTGGATCCAAGAAAGGGAAATGGGCAGAAGAACTACCCTATGTGCTTTGGGCTGATAGGACAACCCCTAAGAATGCTACTGGTCAAACACCATTCTCTTTGGTATTTGGGGCAGAGTCAGTGATCCCAACAGAAATGGTGGTTCCAACTGCTAGAACAAGTACCCGTGATCCTGAGGAGAATGATGAGAACTTGGCCCAAGACCTGGATACTATTGAAGAAATCAGGGATATGGCTAGGATAAGGATGGCCAGTTATCAACAGAGAATGGCTGGTGCTTACAACAAAAATGTCAGGATCAGGAGGTTTCAAGTTGGAGATATGGTATTAAGGAAAGCATTTAAGAATACCACCAATCCTGCTGATGGAAAATTAGCTCCAAAATGGGAAGGTCCTTATTTGATTGAAGCTGAACCAGGAAAGGGGGCATATAGATTGTTAACCATGGAAGGTGATTTTCTACCAAGAGCTTGGAATGCTGTCCACTTGAAGAAATATTTCATGTGAGCATGATCCTTATGGCGCAGATGATCCTCACGATAGGGGTATCCTTAAAGGATCCTTAAAGTATCAGTGATCCTTACTTAGGTAATATCCTAAACTTTAACTATTTTATTTCTTTATTTCCTCATATAAGGATAAGGATCGTGTATCCTTTATCCATCTCTCACGTGAGTTTGAGTTTTGAAAGTTCAGGTATCCTTAGCATAACATTCGTTATCCGCAGAAGCAATCCGTTCCTTGGGTTTAACCCCAGTTATTTGGGCTTGACCCCAGTTCCGCCTGTAGCGCATGATGATCCTGGTATAGTTCAAGGCAGTGGGACCAGTACTCGTTTTAAGGGCTGATAATTCCATTGTACTGGCTATGCCTAGGATCCTACGTATAATGGTAGACGTACCATACATCCGTTCCTAAGGTTTCTAACGTTTTCACGTTAGCTAAGGTTTCTAACGTTTTCACGTTAGCTAAGGTTTTGGCATTTTCATGTCACTAAGTTTGGATAGTCGCCAGTTAGGGCCATACTCCAGTTTACATACTATCCTTGGGCTTGTCCCCAGTTACCCTTGGGCTTGTCCCCAGTTATCATTGGGCTTGTCCCCAGTTATCCTTGGGCTTGTCCCCAGTTGCTAACTCTTTTCTTATATTGGCTTAGTCCCAAGTTATGCTCTATTTCAGGTTCCTGAAAATAGGCAACTAGGGATCCTTGATCCTTACTTCTCTCTAAGGTTTATCTTATAGTTATCCTTATTATGGTTAGGATCCTAACTTGGATCCTCAGGTATGATCCTTAGCTATTTTTAATTCCATTCATTATTTATTTGAATAACCCTAAAAATTTGACAACTAAACTTGTGATCCTTAAAATATTTTACTTTTTGGATTCTTTAACTATAGGATACTTGATCTTGGATCATATCCTAAGTATTTTTAATCTGACTTGTTCAAAATTGTTTATTCAATAAATATGCATCAAAACAAAGGAAAATTAAAGAAACAAAAGGATAACAACACAAGATAAGCGACAAAAGGTTAAGTTTTTATTTATTAACAAAAGACTAACCCTTAAAAGGTTGTCAAAATTACCTACCCGAGCATCTACCAGCAAAACGTGGCCCGTCCGCTGGGGTAGGAAAAGGGTGTCCATGATAATAAGTTCAGAGATAGTGCAGGAATATAAAGGCGGCAGGATCACAATGGCTTCATCCCCCAAACAGAGGATCCCTCCACCAATTGCAATCCTGCCTATTGTCCAAAGGATCATACATGATCCTTAATCCTAGAAACTATTGTTCATTACAACCCATTAAATTGTTCAACATCACAACCACAAAAAACTACCATCAAACTAAAAAATTGGGCTCCGGCTGCGTCTAGGAATGTCCATCATCGCCCAATTGTGCAGCCTACACCTTTGCTGCATCCTCTTCTCCTCCAGCTGTGGTATCCTTCATCAGATCTTTCCCACTGCCACCTGCCTCAATCGCCAAGACCTCATTAGCCTCTTCCTCATCATCCTCAAGATCGGCCAACCTTGCTTTCCAGCCCTCAACATCCCAGCTGCTTTTGTCAAAGTGAGGATCTTGAGCTTCCTGGGCCATCTTCAATTTAGTCTGATACATTGTGATGGCAGCAGAGACCTTAGCATTTTCTATGAGATCATGCTTCTCATAGTCAAGGTCAATCAGAAGCTTAGCCGTCTTAGTCTTGGCATCTTGGAGTTCCTTCTGAAGATCAGCAATTGCAAGGTCCTTGAGCACTGCAACCTGTTGGAGGTCAGCAATCTTCTTGTCCTGCTCCTCGACATTCCCCACATAATCCTCAATCTCAGCGAATTTCTGCAAAGGAGATGAAAGATAAGGTCAGGACCGAGTGATCCTCAAATCAGCAGGATATGCCAGCAGGATATACAGGCAGATACGGTGATCCTTACATCATTGAAGTACTCGAGGAATTGGTGACGGATCAGAGGCAGACCCTGCAAATTCTCTCCCTCGGAGGTCTTTCTCTTTTTGCCACCCTTTCCTTTAGTGGGTGCCTTGGGAATGGAGATGCTGGGACTGGTAGTGGACCTCTTCTTCCTGGATCGAACAACATCAAGGTCAGCCGTGTTGAATTGGGATACAGGCTTGGCAGATTTTCCGGCGCCTACACATTCAAAGCAAGATAAGTATCCTTATCCTATTTCAATTTACTTATTTATTTTAATATTCCAACTATGCAAAAGGCAGGATACTTACTTGACATGGTAATGGAACCTGAGGATACTTCCTGTGAGTCTTGGGTGTCTATCTTGAATGTCCTTGTTTCAGGATCAAGCTTCCAAAAAGCAGCAAGCCTATCCTTGGTTGCAGGTGATGTGATGATGTGTGAGACGGAAATAGCTGCATAAAACAAGACAAAAGGGGTCAGTAATCCTTATACCAAAACAAGACTACCTGGTGATCCTTCTCAGGATCCTCTGGCCTACCATGGGTGGACCAGGTCTTTGGTAGATCCTTTCCGTTTGGAATGGTATCCCTCCTGACAAAGAAGAAGCGACGTTTCCAATTTGTGTCATTCTTGGTGACTTTAAGAAGGGGGTGTTCTCCGCCGGGTTTTCGTTTGAACAAATAACGATGGGAACCAAAGGTAGTAAGATTATACAATTGTGTCAACTCTGACATGCCTAAATCAATGCCTTCCTGTTCGATGATCCTCTCCAGGGTGTACAAAACCCTCCAAATCATCGGCATGGCTTGGATGTAAGAGATGCCGGTAAGGGAAAAGAAGGATTGTGTAAGTTCTGGGAAAGGATAGGTGTATCCTATGGCAAATGGAGTAACTGGAAAGGCGACCCATGTTTCTGAAACATAGTCGCTCAGAATAGTAGGATCGAAGGGTTTGAAAAAGGCATTCGCCGGAAAACAGTGACGGATTTTATCTACTTGTGCATCGTTAAAGCAACACCTCTCATTCGCCGAGTCTTTGATGATCTTTTGACTCTTCAAAGGGCTATCCTTCTTGTGATCCTTGCCCGGTGAGCTTCGGAGCATCATTCTCAAAGTGATGGTGATAAAGAAAGAAAAACAGAGTAAGAGAGGGAGAAAGAGGAGAAAGAGATACCTGATTGATCTTCGACTGAGAATATAAAGGGAGTTTCTTTCGGATTTAAATGCATTTGATCCTATCTCTATCTCCTATTTATAATCATGATCGTGCAGGGTTGTCACTTCTGTGACGTCATGGTTGCAACGGCTAGTTCGATATCAACGGCAATATATCCGTTAGTTAGTTGCGGATAAGATCAAGAAAATATAACTCGCTTATTTTACAAATTACTCCTTATATTTTGGGGGCAATTGTTAGGGGAGGATTTTCTAACAATTAGTGATCCTTATTCGTTATCCTAACTAATGATCCTTATTTCTGTGACAGATAGTGATCCTCAGAAGAGCTTCTGGATCAGGATCATGGATCACTTTAGGGATCCTCGTACTGACGATTGTTTATTTGTGTTTTGTATTACTTCGCAGGAGTAACAAGCTTGACTTGGTCTTGGCAACGGTACTAAGGAATATTCCGCGGGCATTTCGCACACGATTGACCAAAAATGGACGTTGTGGAGAACGTGGGAGCTTGGCACAAAAGTCGGATAGTTAGTTAGTGTAGTTAACTTCTATTTTAAAAGGAGTAACGAGCTAGAATTAGAACACTTAGTCATTTTTTCAGCTACACACACTCTCATATACTCGCACACTTGAAGCTCTCGACGAACATTCATTCATTTTCACTCACTTTTACACATTTCACGATAGTGATCCTTGTACCTAGCTCGTTACTATCCGAAGTTGTAAACGTTTATTGATTTATTTGAGCTTGGTGATCGGTAGTTTCCATCACCCGGGGTTTTTTTGTGCCGGAGATCAACTCTTGATCAAGGGCTTTTTCCCCGTATAAATCCTTGTGTCATTTGTGCAATTTACATTAAAGTGATCCTTGTCATTGTTCTATATTTCAAGCATCATACCCCGTAACAGAGAGTTTGGTTGCAATATCCTCATCAGATTTTTTTGACCAAAACAGTCGGGTAGGATGGCTAAGTGGTCAGTAAAATTGAGTGCTTATGACTTAGTATATGAGCCTAGAAATGCCATAAAGTCTCAGGCTTTAGCTGACTTTGTGGCTGATTTCAGTAGTGACATTCAAAATGAAGTAGATTTAGAAGTACGACAGCTAGGAGAAAACTTAGAATGCTGGACATTATATAATGATGGTGCATCTAACGTAAGAGGTGTAGGTTTAGGTATACTACTAAAATCGCCACAGGGGGACATATTACCCCAGGCTATTAGGTGTGAATTTCCTGCTACTAATAATGAGGCAGAATATGAGGCTTTAATTGCAGGATTAGAGTTGGCTAAAAATATGAATATCAAGAATTTGCAAGTATATGTTGACTCCTTGTTAATCACTAATCACTTTAATGGAACCTATGCAGTTAAAGGAGAGAAGTTAATCGAGTATCTCGAAATTCTCAAAAAATTAGCAGGATATTTCGATATTTTTACACTTGAACAGGTACCGAGAGAAGATAATGCTGAAGCTGATGCCTTGGCAAATCTGGGATCCTCGGTCAGGATACCGGAAGGAACCCGGATACCAATATTACATATCCTATATCCTGCGACGAATCCTCAGGATAAGGAAGTAATAAGTGTTAGGGGAGGATTTTCTAACAATTAGTGATCCTTATTCGTTATCCTAACTAGTGATCCTTACTTCTGTGACAGGTGGTGATCCTCAGAAGAGCTTCAGGATCAGGATCATGGATCACTTTAAGGATCCTCGTACTAACGATTGTTTACTTATGTTTTGTAGCATTTCGCAGATATATTGAGCTTGACCAAGTCTAAGCGACATTCCTGGAGAATATTCCTGAACTATTCTGCACGTGCCTGACCGAAAGTAGACGTTATGGAGAACGTGGAGGCTTGGCACGAAAGTCGGATAGTTAGTTTAGGTGGTTTTTTCTATTTTAAAATGGAGTAACGAGCTAGTAGAACACACTTAGCCATTTTTCAGTTACACACACTCGTACCAGCACTCATACAAGCTCTCGTTCAATCACTTAGCAATTTCATACACTTTTTACACATTTCACCGTAGTGATCCTTGTACCTAGCTCGTTATTATCCGAAGTTGTAAACATTTAACCATTTATTTTAGCTTGGTGATCGGTAGTTTCCATCACCCGGGGTTTTTTGTGCCGGAGATCAACTCTTGATCAAGGGCTTTTTCCCCGTATAAATCCTTGTGTTGTTTGTGCATTTTACATTGAAGTGATCCTCATCGCTGTTACATATTTAAAGCATCATTCCCCTAAACAAAGAGTTTGGTTACAATATCCTCATCAGATTTTCTGACCAAAACAGTTTGGCGCCCACCGTGGGGCAATTGGTGCTTCGTCCTTAAGAAAATACGCATTTCTGTGCTTAATTCGGTTCACTACAACCAAGCAGATGGCTTCCTCATCGAAGAATGCTTCAAACTTGATGCCCTCATTCACTTCTTCACAAGGCGTTCCCCCTCTGCCTCCACCACCTTCTGGATCCCAGAAGAATACTGAGAATGCTGCGAAGAAACCGACTCCCATTTTCTCAAAACCACCTACTTCCTCTGTTTCAACTAATCCTACTACTAATGATCTCTATGCTTTGATTTTGCAGATGAGGAATCATGCACAAGAGCAGGATAAAACCAACGAAAGGATCCTCCGGGAGATTGACGAAATTAAGAAGCAGAAGAAAACGGCAGAGAATCACTCCCCACTGATGCCCAGATCTTTGAATTTTGATACTCCGGTGATTACTTCTCAGCCATCAGTGGTTCCAGACATTCAATATATGGGAGGACCAAAAGGAGTGCACTACGGAACAACAACCATGACCCAGGCATCAGGTTCACTTTTCCAGCCAGCAGGATCCTATCCTCAGCATATGGGATCCCTCACAAGTTCAGGAGTGCAGCAGTTTCAAGGATCCTCCTTCGTCCCAGGATCATCCCAGGTTCAAGGATCCTCCTTCGTCCCAGGATCATCCCAGGTTCAAGGATCCTCCTTCGTCCCAGGATCATCCCAGGTACAAGGATCCTCCTTCGTCCCAGGATCATCCCAGGTTCAAGGATCCTCCTTCGTCCCAGGATCATCCCAGGTTCAAGGATCCTCCTTCGTCCCAGGATCATCCCAGGTTCAAGGATCCTCCTTCATTCCAGGATCGTCCCAGTTTCAAGGATCCTTCCAGATGCCAGGATCCTTGAGGAGTTTGCAAACAGGAAGTTCGGATGTCCATCAGGGAGATTTTATTCCAATGCAGACCAATGCCTCTACTGGTCCCTCGATCATTCCAGAGCCCCAACAATATGGATTAACATCCATTCTTCCTAACTTGAATCCAATGGGAGGTAACACTTTTAACAATTCTTATACTACTAACCAAGGTCTCATGCAGGATCCAGGTATCAATCATGCCATGGCCAGAGAATTGCAAAAACTAAAGGATATGATATCAAGTGTCCCGGGAGTAGTCAAACCTATCCCGGAGATTGCAGATGGGAGCCATAAGATATCTCGTTTTGCACCACCAATCTGTGATGCCGAGATACCCAAGAGGTTCCATGTGCCTACAATGAAGCTGTATGATGGCTCAACAGATCCTGAAGAACACATAGCACAATACAGGGAGAGGATGGAGATCAATCCAATCCCAAAAAGGTTAAAGGAAGCATGCCTGTGCAAAGGATTCGGATCCACTCTTACTGGATCAGCTCTCAAATGGCTGTAAGTCTTCCTCCCTATTCTATTACCTCATTTGCTAACCTAGTTAACTTGTTTAATAATCAGTTTTCTTGTAGTAGAAAATTTGAACGATTAACTAGTGATTTATATAGGATAACCCAAGGTCATAATGAATCATTAAGGGATTACATTACCAAATTCAGTAAAGAATCCTTAGACATTCCTAACTTAGATATAGCCACGGCTATTGAGGCCTTCAAAATGGGATTGCTTAGGGATTCGTTATTTTATGATGATCTTGTTATGACACCATGCAGGAACCTAGATGAGGTAAGAACCCGGGCCCTTAGGTACATTCGGCTAGAGGATGACAAGAGGATCCAGGAGAGGATAACAGGATCCTCAAAGCAGGATAAGCAAGGATCCTCATTCAGGAACAACAAGTTCAGATCCTACAACAGATCTGATAACCAGAACGTGCACTCTATTGATCAAGAAGAGGATGACGAAGATTATCCTCCACTTTCTGAATATTGCTTTAGTATTGATAACAATGAACTAATACTTGCTATGCAGAACCTAGGTGATAAAGCTAGATGGCCGAGGAAAAATGATAGGCCGGCTGCAACTAAGGATAAATCAAAATGGTGTGCATATCATGAAGATTTTGGGCACCTTACAGAAGAATGCATTGCATTAAGAAAGGAAATTGGATACTTGTTGAGCAAAGGGCATCTAAAAGAGTTGTTGGGAAGGAAAAAGTCAAGGACTCAGGATCCCGAAAGGATCCCTGAGAAGGCTCCAGCTCCTCCAGCAGATGCACAAGTGATAAACTTTATTTCTGGAGGATCCGACATTTGTGGCACATCCTTCTCAGCAGCTAAAAGGCACGCGAAGGAAGCTAAGATGGATAATGGAGAAAGACCAGTCCGAACATCAAGTGTCTCCGAAGGAAAAGTCATAACCTTTGATGAAGAGGATCGTGTTGATATCCAGGATCCTCATCACGATGGTTTAGTTATTACTCTTTTCATATCTAACCATTTTGTCCGCAGGATCCTAATAGACGGAGGAAGTTCAGTGAACATTATCCAGCTCGATGTTCTAAAGAAGATGGGTATTCCTGAATCAGAGATCATACCAAGATCCTCCGTGCTCGTGGGATTTAGTGGCGAAACTAAGAACACCCTGGGGACATCAAACTCCCAATATATATTGAAGGCTTACACTCTTATCAAAAATTTTGTGTTATTGACTGTTTATCTTGTTGTAATGTTATCCTTGGCAGGCCATGGATACATGATATGAAAGCAGTCCCGTCTACTTACCATCAATGTGTGAAGCTCCCTAGTCCTTGGGGAATAGTAAAGATTGATAGTGATCAGCAGGAGGCTAAGAATTGCTACACTTCATCGATGAAACCAGCCTCGAAGTCAAGGGAACAATAGCAATCAAGGTATCCTCCAAGGAATGTCTTGGAGGCCAGAGAGCAGGATGTGGTAGAAATCCTCATGGATCCCGATGATCCTGAATCCAAAATCTATATCGGATCAGGGATCCTTGGCGAAATGAAAGAAGACCTCATATCCTTCCTCAAAAGGAGAAAGACTACCTTTGCATGGAAACACGAAGATATGACCGGCATATCTAAAGATGTTATCACTCACAAGCTCGGCATCGACAGATCCTTCAAACCAATCCATCAAAGGAGAAGGAAGTTTGCACCAGAAAGGAATGCCATTATCCAGGAAGAGGTAGAGAAATTGCTCCGGGCAGGTATGATTAGAGAGGTCAAGTATCCAAAATGGCTGGCCAATGTGGTTGTTGTTCAAAAGAAAAACGGAAAGTGAAGGGAGGGTATGTGTCGATTTTACAGACTTAAATAAGGCATGTCCCAAGGATCCTTTCCCTTTACCCCACATTGACTCCATGGTGGATGCAACTGCGGGTCATGAACTGTTAACTTTTATGGATGCTTCATCTGGATTTCAACAAATCCAAATGGAACCATCCGACCAAGAGGATACAGCCTTCATGACTCCAACTGGTATATATTGCTATATTGCTATGCCGTTCGGATTGAGAAATGCAGGTGCAACGTACCAAAGGCTGGTGAATATGATGTTCAAGGATCAGATCGGACAAACTATGGAGGTTTATATAGATGATATGGTGGTAAAATCCATAAGAGCTGAGGATCACCTAAAGGATTTGGAGGAAGCATTTGATATCCTTGACAAATATAATATGAAGCTTAATCCTTCAAAATGTCATTTTGGTGTTAAAGCAGGTAAATTTTTAGGATACATGGTGACTAAGAGAGGCATCGAAGCTAGCCCGGAACAAATCAAAGCAATAGTAAACATCAAATCTCCGGCCAATGCTAAGGATGTTCAAAGGCTAACAGGCAGGATAGCAGCTTTGAACAGATTTATATCCAAATCCTCGGAGAAGTGCAAAGAATTCTATGATATCCTAAGGAAGAACAAGAAATTTGAGTGGACCGAGAAGCATGAAAATGCTTTGAGAGCCCTCAAAGATTACTTATCCTCAGCCCCATCTTTGATGAAACCAGAGAAAGGCGATGTGTTATCCTTGTATCTTGCAGTATCCTCAAAAGCAGTAAGTGCGGTCCTTGTTAAGGATCATGAAGGTACACAACATCCTGTTTATTATGTAAGTAAAAGTTTACTTGATGCCGAATCCAGGTACTCACACCTTGAAAAGCTTATTCTTGCATTAATCCTGGCATCTACAAAGTTAAGACATTATTTTGAAACTCATGTTATCATTGTTAAAACTAATTTCCCAATTAAGAATGTCCTCAGGAAACCAGAGATGTCAGGAAGGATGGCTAAGTGGGCAGTGAAGCTGAGTGCATATGATATAAGATATGAGCCTAGGACAGCCATCAAATCCCAAGCATTAGCCGACTTTGTGGCTGATTTCAGTAGTGATTTACAAGAAGAAGCTGAGCTAGAAGTCCAGCAGCTAGAAGAAACCAAGGATCCTTGGATACTTCATACTGATGGATCCTCAAATGTCAAAGGCACAGGGCTTGGAATACTACTAAAATCGCCACAGGGGGACATAATACCCCATTCTATAGCTTGTGAGTTCCAAACCACTAACAATGAGGCTGAATATGAAGCCTTAATTGCTGGTTTGCAAATCGCTAAGCATATGGGAATCAGGTATCTTGAGGTACATGTAGATTCTTTGTTAATTACAAACCACTTTAATGGATCCTATGCTGTTAAAGGTGAAAAGCTAACCAAATATTTGGAGATAGTCAAAAGTTTGGCACTCTCTTTTATTTCCTTTAGTTTGTCACAGGTACCAAGGGAAGAAAATACAGAAGCTGATGCATTGGCTAACTTAGGATCATCTTTGAAGATTCCAGAGGATATCAAGATTCCTATTATCCAAATCCTGACCCCGGCTATCAAGGATCACCAGACTATGGAGATAGGAAATGATTCTGCAGTTATCCCCAGTGAGGATACTCAATCCTATTCAGGATCAGGATCATGGATCTCACCAATTATGAGATACTTACAACATGGAGAGATTCCTACAGGAGAAAACCCTAGGGCTTTCAAATCTAAGGTATCTCAATTCACAATTATAAGTAATACGTTGTATAGACGATCTCTTGCAGGACCATCCTTGAGATGCATTGAGGATCCTGAAGTTCAAGAAGTTTTAAAAGACTTCCATGAAGGAGATTGTGGAAACCACCCTGGGGGCAGGGCTTTATTCTCAAGGATCCTGAGGACAGGATACTACTGGCCAACCATGAAGAAAGATGCTGTGGAGTATGCCAGAAGATGTGATCCTTGCCAGAGACACAGCAATATCCTTCATCAACCAGCTGAATTATTGCATCCTATATCCTCCTCTTGGCCATTTATGAGATGGGGTATGGATATAGTTGGAAAGCTCCCTAAGGCACCTGGTGGGAAAGTATTCATGTTAGCTATGACTGATTACTTCTCCAAGTGGATAGAGGCTGAAGCTTTTGCCCAAGTCAGAGAAAAGGAAGTTATATCCTTCATTAAAAGAAATATTATAACTAGATTTGGAATCCCTTCCGAGATTATATGTGATAATGGTTCCCAATTTATTGGGGGCAGAACCACTAACTTTTGTGACAGCTGGGGGATTAAGATGATAACTTCAACACCAGTCCACCCACAAGCTAATGGCCAAGCAGAATCATCCAACAAGATCATCATCAACAATTTGAAGAAGAAGCTTGGATCCAAGAAAGGGAAATGGGCAGAAGAACTACCTTATGTGCTCTGGGCTGACAGGACAACCCCTAAGAATGCTACTGGTCAAACACCATTCTCTTTGGTGTTTGGGGCAGAATCGGTGATCCCAACAGAAATGGTGGTTCCTACTGCTAGAACAAGTACCCGTGATCCTGAGAAAAATGATGAAAACTTGGCTCAAGACCTGGATACTATTGAAGAAATCAGGGATATGGCTAGGATAAGGATGGCCAGTTATCAACAAAGAATGGCTGGTGCTTACAACAAAAATGTCAGGATCAGGAGGTTTCAAGTTGGAGATATGGTGTTAAGGAAAGCATTTCAGAATACCACCAATCCTGCTGATGGAAAATTGGCTCCAAAATGGGAAGACCCTTATTTGATTGAAGCGGAAGCAGGAAAGGGGGCATATAGATTGCTAACCATGGAAGGTGAATTGCTACCAAGAGCTTGGAATGCTGTCCACTTGAAGAAATATTTCATGTAAGCAGGATCCTTATGGCATAGGTGATCCTCACGATAGGGATATCCTTAAAGGATCCTCAGAGGATCGGTGATCCTTACTTAGGTAATATCCTAAACTTAAGCTATTTCATTTTTATTATTTTCTCTTATAAGGATAAGGATCATGTATCCTTTATCCTTCTCTCACGTGAGCTCAAGTTTTGAAAGTTCAGGTATCTTTAGCACAACGTTGGTTATCCACAGAAGCAATCCGTCTTTTGGGTTAAACCCCAGTTATATGGGCTTGTCCCCAGATTCCGCCTGTAGCGCACGATGATCCTGGTATAGTTCAAGGCTTTGGGACCAGTACTCGTTCTAGGGGCTGATAATTCCATTGTTCTGGCTATGCTTAGGATCCTACGTATAATGGTAGACGTACCATACATCCGTTCATAAGTTTTCTAACGTTTTCACGTTAGCTAAGGTTTCTAACGTTTTCACGTTAGCTAAGGTTTTGGCATCTTCATGTCACTAAGTCTGGATAGACGCCAGTTAGGGCCATACTCCAGTTTACACACGATCCTTGGGCTTGTCCCCAGTCATCATTGGGCTTGTCCCCAGTTATCCTTGGGCTTGTCCCCAGTTGCTAACTCTTTTCTTATATTGGCTTAGTCCCAAGTTATGCTCTATTTCAGGTCCTTGAAGGTAAGCAGCTAGGGATCCTTGATCCTTATTTCACTCTAAGGTTTATCTTATAGTTATCCTTATTATGGTTAGGATTCTAACTTGGATCCTCAGGTATGATCCTTAACTCTTTTGATTTTATTCATTATTCTTTTAAATAACCCTTACACTTGACAACTGAACTTGTGTTTCTTAAACTATATCACTTTTTGGAACTTATCGGTTATGGGATATGTGATCCTTTATCATATCCTAAACTTTATGGATGAATTTTCTAATTTTTCAAGGCTTGATAAATATAAACAGAATGAACATTACAACAGTTGGAAAGTAACATACTAAAAAGGATAACAACACAAGATAAGCGACGAAAGGTTAAGTTTTTATTTATTAACATAAGACTAACCCTTTAAAGGTTGTCAAAATTACCTACCCGAGCATCTACCAGCAAAACGTGGCCCGTCCGCTGGGGTAGGTAAAGGGTGTCCATGATAATGAGTTCAAAAGTAGTGCAGGAATATAAAGGCGGCAGGATCACAATGGCTTCACCCCCCAAACAGAGGATCCCTCCACCAATTGCAATCCTGCCTATTGTCCAAAGGATCATACGTGATCCTTAAACCTAAGAACTATTGTTTAGAGTTATTACAGACCCACCATTGTTCAAAAACATCAACAATCAAAAAACTACCAAACCATAAAAAATGGGCTCCGGCCACGTCTAGAAATTTCCATCATCGCCCATTTTTGCAGCTCACACCTTCGCTGCATCATCATCACCACCAGTCGCTGCATCCTCAGCTTTATCCTTCAACCCGCTGCCACTAGCCTCAATTGCCAGAATCTCCTCAGCCTCCTCTTCATCACCCAATTCAGCCAGCCTTGCCTTCCATTCTTCAATCTCCCAGTTGCCTTTGTCGAAGGCAGGATCCTGAGCTTCCAAGGCCATTTGAAGCTTGGTTTTGTACATTGCTATGGCGGCAGAAACTTTAGCATCATCCGTGATCTCCTGCCTTTCATAATCAAAGTTAACCAACACCTTGGCCATCTTCTGTTTGGTATCCTTGAGTTCCTTCTGGAGATCAGCAATTGCAAGATCCTTGAGCACAGCAACCTGCTGGAGGTCGGCAATCTTCTTATCTTGATCCTCAACATGGCCGACGTAATCCTCGATCTCAGCAAATTTCTGCAAAAGAAAAGGATAAAGCGGTTCAAGAGCAAGTGATCCTTAGATCAGCAGGATATACAAGCCGAGACAGTGATCCTTACATCATTGAAGTACTCGAGGAACTGGTGGCGAATTAAGGGCAGGCCCTGCAAATCCTCAGCCTCGGAAGTCTTTCTCTTCTTGATTCCCTTCCCTTTGAGGGGTGCCTTGGGGATTGAGGCTGTCGGGCTCGTAGGAACCTTTCTCTTGGAGGATTTAACAGTGGTGAGATCGGTGACACTGAACCTTGAAGCAGCTTTGGCAGATTTTCCAGCACCTATATAACCAAAACAAGATAAGTATCTCCATTATATTTATGTTTCACTATTCATATAAATTTTCAAACAAAGATACTTACTTGACATTGTGACAGAACCTGAGGATATTTCTTGAGAGTCTTGGGTTGTTGTCTTGAAGGTTCTAGTTTCAGGATCGAGTCCCCAGAAAGCAGCAAGCCTTTCCCTGGTTGCGGGTGTTGTGATGAGATGTGAAACAGAGATGGCTGCATGACACAAGACAAAGAAAGGGTTAGTGATCATATTACAAAAACATGATCATCTGGTGATCCTTCCCAGGATCCTCCGGCCTACCATGGGTGGACCATGTTCTTGGTAAGTGTTCTCCATCTGAAATGGTATCCCTTCTTACAAAGAAGAAGCGACGCTTCCAATCTTTGTCGTTCTTGGTGACTTTGAGAAGAGGATGATTTGCACTGGGTTTTCGCTTGAACAAATAACGGTGGGAACCGAAGGTAGTAAGATCATATAACTCCGCCAGTTCTGACATTCCTAAATCAAGACCCTCCTGCTTAATGATCCTCTCTAGGGTGTATAAAACCCTCCAAATCATCGGCATGGCTTGAATGTAAGATATGCCGGTAAGGGAAAAGAAGGATTTTGTGAACTCCGGGAAAGGATAGGTGTACCCTATAGCAAATGGAGTGACTGGAAAGGCAACCCATGTATCAGAAACGTGGTCGCTCAGAACAGTTGGATCGAAGGGTTTGAAGAAGACATTCGCCGGAAAACAGTGACGGATGTTATCTACTTGTGCGTCATTAAAGCAACACCTCTCGTTCACTGAGTCTTTGATGATCTTTTGACTTTTCAAAGGGCTATCCTTTTTGTGATCCTTGGCCGGAGAACTTCGGAGCAACATTTTCGAAGTGACGGAGATAAAGATGAAAAACAGAGTAAGAAAGAGGAGAAAGAGTTACCTGATTGATCTTCAACTGAGATTATAAAGGGAGTTTCTTTCGAATTTAAATGCATGATGATCCTATCTATATCTCTATTTATAATTATGATTCTGCAGGATTGTCACTTCCGTGACATCATCATCGCAACGGCTAGTTCTATTTTAACGGCTATATATCCGTTAGTTTGTTACGGATAAGATCAAGAAAACATAACTCGCTAATTTTACAATTTCACTCCTTATATTTTGGGGGCAATTGTTAGGGGAGGATTTTCTAACAATTAGTGATCCTTATTCGTTATCCTAACTAGTGATCCTTACTTCTGTGACAGGTGGTGATCCTCAGAAGAGCTTCAGGATCAGGATCATGGATCACTTTAAGGATCCTCGTACTAACGATTGTTTACTTATGTTTTGTAGCATTTCGCAGATATATTGAGCTTGACCAAGTCTAAGCGACATTCCTGGAGAATATTCCTGAACTATTCTGCACGTGCCTGACCGAAAGTAGACGTTATGGAGAACGTGGAGGCTTGGCACGAAAGTCGGATAGTTAGTTTAGGTGGTTTTTTCTATTTTAAAATGGAGTAACGAGCTAGTAGAGCACACTTAGCCATTTTTCAGTTACACACACTCGTACCAGCACTCATACAAGCTCTCGTTCAATCACTTAGCAATTTCATACACTTTTTACACATTTCACCGTAGTGATCCTTGTACCTAGCTCGTTACTATCCGAAGTTGTAAACATTTAACCATTTATTTTAGCTTGGTGATCGGTAGTTTCCATCACCCGGGGTTTTTTGTGCCGGAGATCAACTCTTGATCAAGGGCTTTTTCCCCGTATAAATCCTTGTGTTGTTTGTGCATTTTACATTGAAGTGATCCTCATCGCTGTTACATATTTAAAGCATCATTCCCCTAAACAAAGAGTTTGGTTACAATATCCTCATCAGATTTTCTGACCAAAACAATAAGTATTCAGGATCCTGATGATGAGTATCCTGAGGAGGATCCTAAGTCCTGGACGGCTCCAATCATGAGATATCTCAAGGAAGGACACATTCCAAAGAATGAGAATCCTAAAGCCTTTAGAATGAAGGTATCATGATTCACCATTATAAATGATGTTTTGTATAAGAAATCTCTTGCAGGACCATATCTGAGGTGCTTGGAGGATCCCGAAACCAAAGAAGTACTTCAGGATATACATGAAGGGGATTGTGGTAACCATACTGGGGGCAGGTCCTTATTCTTAGAGATATTAAGGACAGGATATTATTGGCCGACGATGAGGAAAGATGCCACAGAATATGCTCGAAGATGTGATGCATGTCAAAGACATAGTAACATATTACATCAGCCTGCTGAACCGCTGTATCCTATTGTTTCCCCTTGGCCTTTCATGAAGTGGGGTATGGATATAGTGGGAAAGCTTCCAAAGGCTCCAGGAGGAAAGGTTTTCATGTTGGCAATGATGGATTATTTCTCCAAGTGGGTTGAAGCAGAAGCATTTGTTCAAGTTACAGATCAGAAAGTGGTATCCTTCATAAAAAGGAATATCCTGACTAAGTTTGGAGTACCAACTGAGATAATCTGTGACAACGGATCTCAATTTATAAGTAAAAGGACTACTGACTTCTGCAAGAGTTGGGGAATCAAAATGATTACGTCCACCCCGGTACATCCTCAAGCAAATGGACAAGCTGAATCCTCAAACAAGATAATTGTCAACAACTTGAAGAAGAGATTAGGGGCCAAGAAAGGAAGATGTGCAGAAGAACTACCCTTTGTTTTGTGGGCTGATAGAACGACGGTAAAAAATGCAACTGGTCAAACCCCATTTTCCTTAGTGTTTGGAGCAGAAGCGGTGATCCCGACGGAAATGGTAATACCTACCGCAAGATCCAACCTCGGGAATCCTGAGCAGAATCCTGAAGTCCTATGCCAGGAACTGGATACTATTGATGAGACAAGAGATGCAGCAAGGCTAAGGATGGCAGCATATCAACAAAGGATATCCAGAGCATACAACAAGAATATAAGGACTAGAAGGTTCAAAGTTGGAGATTGGGTGTTAAGAAAGGCTTTTCAGAATACTACTAATCCTGCTGATGGAAAGTGTTAGGGGTGGATTTCTAAATGACCCGTGATCCTCAATTATTATCCTGTTTGGTGATCCTTGCTTCTGTGTCAGTTAGTGATCCTCAGAAGTGCCTCAGGATCAGGATCATGGATCATCCTAAGGATCCTTATACTAATGATTGTCTGTTTTGAATTCGTAAATGTTTTGCAGGAATATCAATTGGGACTTGGTCTTGGCGATATTTCTGGAGAATATTCTAAGTCTATTCCGCACGTGCTTGGTCAGAAATGGACGTTGTGGAGTCGTGGGGGACTTGCACCATTTGCGGATAGTTTGTTATTTAGATTTTTACTAGATTTAAAAGGGGTAGCGAGCTAATTAGACAACACTTTTTGGTATTTTTGGCTACACACACTCTGAAAACCGCTCACAACAGCTCTCGTTCATTCACTTAGCAATTTCGTACACTTTTTACACAAAACACTATAGTGATCCTTGTATTTAGCTCGCTATCATCCGAAGTTGTAACATATTACTTGATTAATTTGAGTTGGTGATCGGTAGTTTCCATCACCCGGGGTTTTTTGTGCCGGAGATCAACTCTTGATCAAGGGCTTTTTCCCCGTATAAACCTTGTGTCACTTGTTATTTATTTTTCATAGTGATCCTTATTGCTATAAACCAATTCAAGCATCATACCCCGTAACAGAGAGTTTGGTTACATTATCCTCGTCTGATTTTTTTGACCAAAACAGTTTGGCGCCCACCGTGGGGCAATTGGTGCTTCATTTCTAAGAAATTCTCATCTCTGTGATCATTCCGGTTCATTGCATACAAGCAGATGGCTTCATCATCAAAGAATACCTCCAGTGCGATGTCTGCAGTCAATTCATCCCAGGGCATTCCACCTTTGCCTCCACCACCTTCTGGACCTCAGAAAAATGCCGAGAAGAAACCAACTCCCATTTTCTCAAAACCTCCAACTTCTTCTGCTTCTTATACTCCTATTACTAGTGACTTGTTTACTCTGATTTTACAGATGAAGGAGCATATCCAGCAGCAGGACAAGACCAATGAAAGGATCCTTAGAGAAATTGGAGACATCAAGAAACAGAAGAGATCGGCAGAGGATCATTCCCCACTAATGCCCAGATCTTTGAATTTTGATACTCCGGTTATAACTTCTCAGCCTTCAGTGGTTCCAGACGTTCAATATGTGGGAGGACCAAAAGGAGTGCATTACGGATCATCAGCAATGACTCAGGCTTCAGGGTTACACTTTCAACCATCAGGATCCCATCCTCAGCATATAGGATCCTTTGCAAGCTCGGGAGGATACTCGGGAGCGCAGCAGATTCAAGGATATTGGCCATTTCAAGGATCCTCCCAAGTTCAAGGATCCTCCTATGTTCCAGGATCCTCCCAAGTTCAAGGATACTCCTATGTTCCAGGATCCTCCCAAGTTCAAGGATCCTTCTATGTTCCAGGATCCTCCCAGGTTCAAGGATCCTCCCAGGTTCAAGGATCCTCCCAGGTTCAAGGATCCTCCTATGTTCAAGGATCCTCCCAAGTTCAAGGATCCTCCTATGTTCCAGGATCCTCCCAGGTCCAAGGATACTCACAGTTTCAAGGATCCTTAAGGAGTTTACAATCAGGAAGTTCCGACATCCATCAGGGAGATTTCATTCCAATGCAAACCATTGCTTCTACTGGTCCATCGGTCATTCCAGAGCCTCAACAATATGGATTAACATCCACTCTTCCTAACTTGAATCCAATGGGAGGTAACACTTTTAATAATTCTTATACTACTAACCATGGCCTTATGCAGGATACAGGTATCAATCATGCCATGGCCAGAGAATTGTAAAAGTTAAAGGACATGATATCAAGTGTCCCAGGAGTGGTCAAGCCTATCCCAGAGATTGCAGATGGGAGCCACAAGATATCTCGTTTTGCACCACCAATCTGTGATGCTGAGATACCCAAGAGGTTCCATGTACCTACCATGAAGTTGTATGATGGTTCAACGGATCCTGAGGAACACATAGCTCAGTACAGGGAAAGGATGGAGATCAATCCCATCCCAGAAAGGTTAAAGGAAGCATGTCTGTGCAAGGGATTTGGATCCACTCTTACTGGATCGGCTCTTAAATGGCTGCTAAGTCTTCCCCCTTACTCTATTACTTCATTTGCTAATCTAGTTAATCTATTTAATAACCAGTTTTCTTGTAGTAGAAAATTTGAGCGTTTAACTAGTGATCTGTATAGGATAACCCAGGGTCATAATGAATCATTAAGGGATTATATCACTAAATTTAGTAAAGAATCCTTAGATATTCCTAACCTGGATATAGCTACGGCTATTGAAGCCTTTAAAATGGGATTGCTTAGGGATTCGTTATTCTATGATGATCTTGTTATGACACCATGCAGGAATCTAGATGAGGTAAGGACCCGGGCCCTTAGGTTCATCCGGCTAGAGGATGACAAAAGGATCCAGGAGAGGTTAGTAGGATCCTCAAAGCAAGAGAAGCAAGGATCCTCATTCAAGAACAACAAGTTTAGATCCTATAATAAATCTGATAACCAGAATGTGCATGCTGTTGAACAAGAAGAGGATGATGAAGATTATCCTCCAATCTCTGAATATTGTTTTTCTGTTGATAACAATGAACTAATCCTCGCGATGCAGAATTTAGGTGATAAAGCTAGATGGCCCAGAAAAAATGATAGACCAGTTGCAACTAAAGATAAGTCAAAGTGGTGTGCATACCATGAAGATTTTGGGCATCTCACAGAAGAATGCATCGCATTGAGAAAAGAAATTGGATACTTGTTGAGCAAGGGGCACTTGAAAGAATTATTGGGGAGAAAGAAGTCAAGGACTCAGGATCCTGAAAGGATCCCAGAGAAAGCTCCAGCCCCTCCAGCAGATGCACAAATTATAAACTTTATTTCTGGAGGATCAGACATTTGTGGAACATCCTTCTCTGCAGCCAAAAGACATGCAAAGGAAACCAAGATGGATAATGGAGAAAGACCCATTCGAACATCCAGTGTCTCCGAAGGAAAAGTTATAACTTTCGATGAGGATGATCGTGTTGACATCCAGGATCCTCATCATGATGGTTTGGTTATCACTCTTTTTATTTCTAACCATTTTGTTCGCAGGATCCTTATAGATGGAGGAAGCTCTGTGAACATTATCCAGGTTGATGTTCTCAAGAAGATGAACATCCCTGAATCCGACATCATCCCAAGATCCTCTGTGCTCGTGGGATTCAGTGGCGAGACTAAGAATACTCTGGGGACATTAAACTCCCAATCTATATCGAAGGCCTACATTCTTACCAAAGGTTTTGTGTTATTGACTGTTTATCTTGTTGTAATGTGATCCTTGGCAGGCCTTGGATACACGATATGAAGGCAGTCCCATCCACTTATCATCAATGTGTGAAGCTCCCTAGTCCTTGGGGAAGAGTGAAGATTGATAGTGATCAACAAGAGGCTAAGAACTGCTACACCTCATCAATGAAACCAGCATCAAAGTCCAGGGAGCAATAGCAATCAAAGTGTCCTCCAAGGGATGTCTTGGAGGCAAGTGAACAGAATGTAGTGGAAATCCTTATGGATCCTGATGATCCTGAATCTAAAGTTTATATAGGATCAGGGATCCTTGGCGGAGTAAAGGAAGACCTCATATCCTTCCTCAAAAGGAGAAAGACTACCTTTGCATGGAAACACGATGACATGACAGGTATATCTAAAGATGTAATCACTCACAAACTTGGCATTGATAGGTCCTTCAAACCAATCCATCAAAGGAGAAGGAAATTTGCACCAGAAAGGAATGCCATTATCCAGGAGGAGGTAGATAAACTACTCCGAGCAGGTATGATTAGAGAGGTCAAGTATCCAAGATGGTTGGCCAATGTGGTTGTTGTTCAAAAGAAAAACGGAAAGTGGAGGGTATGTGTCGATTTCACCGATTTAAATAAGGCATGTCCCAAGGATCCTTTCCCATTACCCCACATTGACTCCATGGTGGATGCAACTACGGGTCATGAACTGTTAACTTTTATGGATGCTTCATCTGGATTTCAACAAATTCAAATGGAACCATCCGATCAAGAGGATACAGCCTTCATGACTCCAACTGGTATATACTGCTATATTGCTAGGCCATTCGGACTAAGAAATGCAGGTGCAACTTATCAAAGGCTAGTGAATATGATGTTCAAGGATCAGATTGGACAAACTATGGAGGTTTACATAGATGATATGGTGGTAAAATCAATAAAGGCTGAGGATCACCTAAGAGACTTGGAGGAAGCATTCAATATCCTTGACAAATATAATATGAAGCTTACTCCTTCAAAATGTCACTTTGGTGTTAAAGCAGGTAAATTCTTAGGATATATGGTGACAAAGAGAGGCATTGAAGCCAGCCCAGAACAAATAAAAGCTATAGTGAACATCAAGTCACCTGCCAATGCTAAGGATGTTCAGAGGTTAACAGGCAGAATTGCAGCTTTAAACAGATTCATATCCAAATCCTCAGAAAAGTGCAAGGAATTCTATGATATCCTAAGGAAGAACAAGAAATTCGAGTGGACCGAGAAGCATGAAAGTGCCTTAAGAGGGATTACCTATCCTCGGCCCCGGCTTTGATGAAACCAGAAAAAGGAGATGTGTTATCCTTATATCTTGCGGTATCCTCAAAAGCAGTAAGTGCCGTCCTTGTTAAGGATCACGAAGGTACACAACATTCTGTCTATTATGTAAGTAAGAGTTTACTTGATGCTGAATCCAGGTATTCACACTTAGAAAAACTTATCCTTACATTAATTATGGCATCTACTAAATTAAGACATTATTTTGAAACTCATGCTATTATCGTCAAAACTAATTTTCCAATTAAGAATGTCCTCAGGAAACCTGAAATGTCAGGAAGGATGGTTAAGTGGGCAGTGAAGCTAAGTGCATATGAAATAAGATATGAGCCCAGGACAGCCATTAAATCCCAAGCATTAGCTGACTTTGTGGCAGATTTCAGTAGTGATTTGCAAAAGGAAGCTGAATTAGAAGTCCAGCAGCTAGAAGAAACCAAGGATCCTTGGATACTCTACACTGATGGATCCTCAAACGTCAAAGGAACAGGGCTTGGAATACTACTAAAATCGCCACAGGGGGACATAATACCCCACTCTATAGCTTGTGAGTTCCAAACCACTAACAATGAGGCCGAATACGAAGCCTTGATAGCTGGCTTGCAAATTGCTAAGCATATGAGGATCAGGTATCTTGAGGTACATGTAGATTCTTTGTTAATCACTAATCACTTTAATGGATCCTATGCTGTTAAAGGTGAAAAGCTAATCAAATATTTGGAGTTAGTCAAAGAATTGACACTCTCTTTTGTATCCTTTAGTTTGACACAGGTACCAAGGGAAGAGAATGTAGAGGCAGATGCACTAGCCAATTTAGGATCATCCTTGAAGATCCTGGAGGATATCAATATCCTATTATCCATATCCTGACCCCGGCTACCGAGGATCATGTGGCTATGGAGATAGGAGAGGATTCTGCAATCACCCCTAACGATGATAATCAATCCCATTCAGGATCATGGATCCTCCCAATCATGAGATATTTACAACATGGAGAGATTCCTACAGGAGAAAACCCTAGGGCTTTCAAAATTAAGGTATCTCAATTCACAAGTTTAAATAATATGTTGTACAAACTGTTTTGGTCAGAAAATCTGATGAGGATAATGCAACCAAACTCTTTGTTACGGGGTATGATGCTTAAAATATATAACAGTGATGAGGATCACTTCAATGTAAAGTGCACAAACAACACAAAGATTTATACGGGGAAAAAGCCCTTGATCAAGAGTTGATCTCCGGCACAAAAAACCCCGGGTGATGGAAACTACCGATCACCAAGCTAAAATAAATGATTGAATGTTTACAACTTCGGATAGTAACGAGCTAGGTACAAGGATCACTACAGTGGAATGTGTAAAAGGTGTGAAAAGTGTATGTAATTGCTTGGTGTTTGAGCGAGAGCTTGTATGAGAGCTTGTATGAGTGTGTTTGCGAGTGTGTGTAACTGCCAAAATGACTAAGTGTCACTCACTTTCTAACTTAGCTCGTTACTCCCTTTAAAATAAGAAAAATATCTAGCTAACAAACTCTCCGACTTTCGGGCCAAGCCTCCACGTTCTCCATAACGTCTAGTTTTGATCTAGCACGTGTAGAATACTTCGGGAATATTCTCCAAGAATGTCGCTAAGACTTGGTCAAGCTTGTTATACCTGCGAGATGTTATAAAACATAAGTAAACAATCGTCAGTATGAGGATCCTCGAAGTGATCCATGATCCTGATCCTAAAGCCCTTCTGAGGATCACCACCTGTCACAGAAGTAAGGATCACTAATTAGGATAACAAATAAGGATCACTAATTGTTAGAAAATCCTCCCCTAACAATTGCCCCCAAAATATAAGGAGTGAAATTGTAAAATTAGCGAGTTATGTTTTCTTGATCTTATCCGTAACAAACTAACGGATATATAGCCGTTAATTTTGAACTAGCCGTTGCGATGATGATGTCACGGAAGTGACAACCTGCAAGATCATGATTATAAATAGAGATATAGATAGGATCAAATGCATTTAAATTTTCAGAGAAACTCCCTTTATAATCCTCATTCCGAAGACGTTCAGGTATTCTCTCTCTCTATCCTTTTTCCTCTCTTGCTCTGTTTTTATCTTTCCATAAAAGATGTTGCTCCGAAGTTCTCCGGGCAAAGATCACAAGAAGGATAGCCCTTTGGAAAGTCAGAAAATCGTCAAGGACTCAGCGAATGAAAAGTGTTGTTTTAACGACGCACAGATAGACAAAATCCGTTGCTGTTTTCCGGCGAATGCCTTTTTCAGACCCTTTGATCCTACTATCCTTAGCGACTACGTTTCAGAAACATGGGTTGCATTTCCAGCCACTCCATTCACCATAGGATACACCTATCCTTTCCCTGAGTTTACACAATCCTTCTTTTCCCTTACCGGCATCTCTTATATCCAAGCCATGCCGATGATTTGGAGGGTCTTGTATACCCTGGAGAGGATCATCGAACAGGAAGGCATTGCTTTGGGCATGTCAGAGTTGGCGGAACTGTATGATCTTACTACTTTTGGTTCCCATCGTTATTTGCTTAAGCGAAAACCCGGTGCAGATCATCCTCTTCTGAAAGTCACCAAGAATGACAAAGACTGGAAACGTCGTTTTTTCTTTGTCAAGAGGGATTCCATTCTAAACGGTCATGATCTCCCTAAGGCATGGTCCACCAATGGTAGGCTGGAGGATCATAAGAAGGATCACCAGGCAATTTTGTTTTCGTATAAGGATTACTAACCCCTTTCTGTCTTATGTTATGCAGCTATCTCTGTCTCACATATCCGCACATCACCTGAAACCAAGGATAGGCTCGCTGCTTTTTGGAAGCTTGATCCTGAAACAAGGACATTCAAGATAGACACCCAAGACTCACAAGAAGTATCCTCAGGTTCCATTACTATGTCGAGTAAGTATCCTGTCTGTCAAGCCTGTTTCCCAATTCAACACAGCTGACCTTGATCTCGTACGACCCAGGAAGAAGAGGTCCACTACCAGTCCTAGCATCTCCATTCCAAGGGCACCCACTAAAGGAAAGGGTGTCAAGAAGAGGAAAACTTCTGATGCTGAGGATCTTCAAGGCCTGCCACTGATCCGCCACCAATTCCTCGAATACTTCAATGAAGTAAGGATCCTTAACTTTGCCTAGGTATCCTGCTCTTATGAGGATCACTTGACCTTGAACTGCCTTATCTTCTTCCTGCAGAAATTTGCTGAGATCGAGGATTACGTGGGCAATATTGAGGAGCGGGACAATAAAATAGCTGATCTCCAACAGGTTGGCGTGCTCAAAGATCTTGCACTTGCTGATGCTCGGAAGGAACTCCATGATACCAAGCAGGCAATGGCCAAGGTGCTGGTTAACTTTGATTATGAAAAGCATGACCTCCTCGAAAATGCCAAGCTCTCTGCTGCCATCACAATGTATCAGACTAAGTTGAAGATGGCCCAGGAAGCTCAAGACCCTGCTTTTGACAAAGACAGCTGGGATGTTGAAGGCTGGAAGGCAAGGTTGGCTGATCTTGAGGATGATGAGGAGGAGGCAGCTGATGTCCTGGCAATTGAGGCAAGTGGCAGTGGGAAGGATCAGGTGAAGGATACTGCAGCTGGAGGAGAAGAGGATGCAGCAAAGGTGTAGGCTGCACAATTGGGCGATGATGGATATATGTGCCAAGGCCGGAGCCTAATTTTTTAGTTTGATGGTTGTGATGTTTAAAACAATTTCATGGTTTGTACTTTGAACAATAGGTTTTTAGGATTAAGGATCATGTATGATCCTTTGGATAATAGGCAGGATAGCAATTGGTGGAGGGATCCTCTGTTTGGGGGATGAAGCCATTGTGATCCTGCCGCCTTTATCTTCCTGCACTACTTTTGAACTCATTATCATGGACACCCTTTACCTACCCCAGCGGACGGGCCACGTTTTGCTGGTAGAAGCTCGGGTAGGTAATTTTGACAACCTTTAAAGGGTTAGTCTTATGTTAATAAATAAAAACTTAACCTTTTGTCGTTTATCTCGTGTTGTTATCCTTTTCAGTATGTTATTTTCCAACTGTTATAATGTTCAATTTATTTATATTTATCAAGCCTTGAAAAATTAGAAAAGATATCCAAAAAGTTTAGGATATGAACAAGGATCACATATCCCATTACCGATAAATTTTAAAAAATGACATGATTTAAAATTTACAAGTTCAGTTGTCAAGTATAAGGGTTATTTAAAAGAATAATGAATAGAATCAAAAGAGTTAAGGATCATACCTGAGGATCCAAGTTAGAATCCTAACCATAATAAGGATAACTATAAGATAAACCTTAGAGTGAAATAAGGATCAAGGATCCCTAGCTGCCTATCTCCAAAGACCTGAAATAGAGTATAACTTGGGACTAAGCCAATATAAGAAAAGAGTTAGCAACTGGGGACAAGCCCAAGGATAACTGGGGACAAGCCCAAGGATAACTGGGGACAAGCCCAAGGATAACTGGGGACAAGCCCAAGGATAACTGGGGACAAGCCCAAGGATAACTGGGGGCAAGCCCAAGGATAACTGGGGACAAGCCCAAGGATCGTGTGTAAACTGGAGTATGGCCCTAACTGGCGACTATCCAAACTTAGTGACATGAAGATGCCAAAACCTTAGCTAATGTGAAAACGTTAGAAACCTTAGCTAACGTGAAAACGTTAGAAACCTTATGAACGGATGTATGGTACGTCTACCATTATACGTAGGATCCTAAGCATAGCCAGAACAATGGAATTATCAGCCCCTAGAACGAGTACTGGTCCCAAAGCCTTGAACTATACCAGGATCATCGTGCGCTACAGGCGGAATCTGGGGACAAGCCCAAATAACTGGGGTTAAACCCAAAAGACGGATTGCTTCTGTGGATAACCAACGTTGTGCTAAAGATACCTGAACTTTCAAACTTGAACTCACGTGAGAGATGGATAAAGGATACATGATCCTTATCCTTATATGAGAAAATAAAGAAATGAAATAGTTCAAGATTAGGATATTACCTGAGTAAGGATCACCAATACTTTGAGGATCCTTTAAGGATATCCCTATCGTGAGGATCACTTATGCCATAAGGATCCTGCTTACATGAAATATTTCTTCAACTGGACAGCATTCCAAGCTCTTGGTAGCAAATCACCATCCATGGTTAGCAATCTATATGCCCCCTTTCCTGCTTCAGCTTCAATCAAATAAGGGCCTTCCCATTTTGGAGCCAATTTTCCATCAGCAGGATTGGTGGTATTCTGAAATGTTTTCCTTAACACCATATCTCCAACTTGAAACCTCCTGATCCTGACGTTTTTGTTGTAAGCACCAGCCATTTTTTGTTGATAACTGGCCATCCTTATCCTAGCCATATCCCTGATTTCTTCAATAGTATCCAGGTCTTGAGCCAAGTTTTCATCATTCTTCTCAGGATCACGGGTACTTGTTCTAGCAGTAGGAACCACCATCTCTGTTGGGATCACTGATTCCGCCCCAAACACCAAAGAGAATGGTGTTTGACCAGTAGCATTCTTAGGGGTTGTCCTGTCAGCCCAGAGCACATAGGGTAGTTCTTCTGCCCATTTCCCTTTCTTGGATCCAAGCTTTTTCTTCAAATTGTTGATGATGATCTTGTTGGATGATTCTGCTTGGCCATTAGCTTGTGGGTGTACTGGTGTTGATGTTATCATCCTAATCCCCCAACTGTCACAAAAGTTAGTGGTTCTGCCCCCAATAAATTGGGAACCATTATCGCATATAATCTTAGAAGGAATTCCAAATCTAGTTATAATATTTCTTTTAATGAAGGATATAACTTCCTTTTCTCTGACTTGGGCAAAAGCTTCAGCCTCTATCCACTTGGAGAAGTAATCAGTCATAGCTAACATGAATACTTTTCCACCAGGTGCCTTAGGGAGCTTTCCAACTATATCCATACCCCATCTCATAAATGGCCAAGAGGAGGATATAGGATGCAATAGTTCAGCCGGTTGATGAAGGATATTGCTGTGTCTCTGGCAAGGATCACATCTTCTGGCATACTCCACAGCATCTTTCTTCATGGTTGGCCAGTAGTATCATGTCCTCAGGATCCTTGAGAATAAAGCCCTGCCCCCAGTGTGGTTTCCACAATCTCCTTCATGGAAGTCTTTTAAAACTTCTTGAACTTCAGGATCCTCAATGCATCTCAAGTATGGTCCTGCAAGAGATCGTCTATACAACATATTATTTATAATTGTGAATTGAGATACCTTAGTTTTGAAAGCCCTGGGGTTTTCTCCTGTAGGAATCTCTCCATGTTGTAAGTATCTCATAATTTGTGAGATCCATGATCCTGATCCTGAACGGGATTGAGTATCCTCACTAGGGATAATTGCAGAATCATTTCCTATCTCCATAGTCTGGTGATCCTCGATAGCCGGGGTCAGGATATGGATAATAGGAATCTTGATATCCTCTGGAATCTTCAAAGATGATCCTAGGTTAGCCAATGCATCAGCTTCTGTATTTTCTTCCCTTGGTACCTGTGACAAACTAAAGGAAACAAAAGAGAGTGCCAAACTTTTGACTATCTCCAAATATTTGGTTAGCTTTTCACCTTTAACAGCATAGGATCCATTAAAGTGGTTTGTAATTAACAAAGAATCTACATGTACCTCAAGATACCTGATTCCCATATGCTTAGCGATTTGCAAACCAGCAATTAAGGCTTCATACTCAGCCTCATTGTTAGTGGTTTGGAACTCACAAGCTATAGAATGGGGTATTATGTCCCCCTGTGGCGATTTTAGTAGTATTCCAAGCCCTGTGCCTTTGACATTTGAGGATCCATCAGTATGAAGTATCCAAGGATCCTTGGTTTCTTCTAGCTGTTGGACTTCTAGCTCAGCTTCTTCTTGTAGATCACTACTGAAATCAGCCACAAAGTCAGCTAATGCTTGGGATTTGATGGCTGTCCTAGGCTCATATCTTATATCGTATGCACTCAGCTTCACTGCCCACTTAGCCATCCTTCCTGACATCTCTGGTTTCCTGAGGACATTCTTAATTGGAAAATTAGTTTTAACAATGATAACATGAGTTTCAAAATAATGTCTTAACTTGGTAGATGCCATAATTAATGCAAGGATAAGCTTTTCAAGGTGTGAGTACCTGGATTCGGCATCAAGTAAACTTTTACTTACATAATAGACAGGATGTTGTGTACCTTCGTGATCCTTAACAAGGACCGCACTTACTGCTTTTGAGGATACTGCAAGATACAAGGATAACACATCACCTTTTTCTGGCTTCATCAAGGATGGGGCTGAGGATAAGTAATCTTTGAGGGCTCTCAAAGCATTTTCGTGCTTCTCGGTCCACTCAAATTTCTTGTTCTTCCTTAGGATATCATAGAATTCTTTGCACTTCTCCGAGGATTTGGATATAAATCTGTTCAAAGCTGCTATCCTGCCTGTTAGCCTTTGAACGTCCTTAGCATTGGCCGGAGACTTGATGTTTACTATTGCTTTGATTTGTTCCGGGCTAGCTTCGATGCCTCTCTTAGTCACCATGTATCCTAAGAATTTACCTGCTTTAACACCAAAATGACATTTTGAAGGATTAAGCTTCATGTTATATTTGTCTAGGATATCGAATGCTTCCTCCAAATCCTTTAGGTGATCCTCAGCTTTTAAGGATTTTACCACCATATCATCTATGTAAACCTCCATAGTTTGTCCAATCTGATCCTTGAACATCATATTCACCAGCCTTTGGTATGTTGCACCTGCATTTCTCAATCCGAAAGGCATAGCAATATAGCAATATATACCAGTTGGAGTCATGAAGGCTGTATCCTCTTGGTCGGATGGTTCCATTTGGATTTGTTGAAATCCAGATGAAGCATCCATAAAAGTTAAGAGTTCATGACCCGCAGTTGCATCCACCATGGAGTCAATGTGGGGTAAAGGGAAAGGATCCTTGGGACATGCCTTATTTAAGTCGGTAAAATCGACACATACCCTCCACTTTCCGTTTTTCTTTTGAACAACAACCACATTGGCCAACCATCTTGGATACTTGACCTCTCTAATCATACCTGCCCGGAGCAATTTCTCTACCTCTTCCTGGATAATGGCATTCCTTTCTGGTGCAAACTTCCTTCTCCTTTGATGGATTGGTTTGAAGGATCGATCGATGCCGAGATTGTGAGTGATAACATCCTTGGATATACCGGTCATGTCTTCGTGTTTCCATGCAAAGGTAGTCTTTCTCCTTTTCAGGAAGGATATGAGGTCTTCTTTCATTTCGCCAAGGATCCCTGACCCGATATAGATTTTGGACTCAGGATCATCAGGATCCATGAGGATTTCTACCACATCCTGCTCTCTGGCCTCCAAGATACTCCTTGGAGGATACCTTGATTGCTATTGCTCCCTTGACTTCGAAGCTGGTTTCATCGATGAAGTTTAGCAATCCTTAGCTTCCTGCTGATCGCTATCAATCTTTACTATTCCCCAAGGACTAGGGAGCTTCACACATTGATGGTAAGTAGATGGGACTGCTTTCATATCGTGTATCCAGGGCCTGCCAAGGATAACATTACAACAAGATAAACAGTCAATAACACAAAATTTTTGATAAGAGTGTAAGCCTTCAATATATATTGGGAGTTTAATGTCCCCCAGGGTGTTCTTAGTTTCGCCACTAAATCCCACGAGCACGGAGGATCTTGGTATGATCTCTGATTCAGGAATACCCATCTTCTTCAGAACATCAAGCTGGATAATGTTCACCGAACTTCCTCCGTCTATAAGGATCCTGCGGACAAAATGGTTAGATATGAAAAGAGTAATAACTAAACCATCGTGATGAGGATCCTGGATATCAACACGATCCTCTTCATCAAAGGTTATGACTTTTCCTTCAGAGACACTTGATGTTCGAACTGGTCTTTCTCCATTATCCATCTTAGCTTCCTTCGCATGCCTTTTAGCTGCTGAGAAGGATGTGCCACAAATGTCGGATCCTCCGGAAATAAAGTTTATCACTTGTGCATCTGCTGGAGGAGCTGGGGCCTTCTCAGGGATCCTTTCAGGATCCTGAGTCCTTGACTTTTTTCTTCCCAACAACTCTTTTAGATGCCCTTTGCTCAACAAGTATCCAATTTCCTTTCTTAATGCAATGCACTCTTCTGTAAGGTGCCCAAAATCTTCATGATATGCACACCACTTTGATTTATCCTTAGTTGCAGCCGGCCTGTCATTCTTTCTCGGCCATCTAGCTTTATCACCTAGGTTCTGCATAGCAAGGATTAGTTCATTGTTATCAACACTAAAGCAATATTCAGAAATTGGAGGATAATCCTCATCATCCTCTTCTTGATCAACAGAATGCACGTTCTGGTTATCGGATCTGTTGTAGGATTTGAATTTGTTGTTCCGGAATGAGGATCCTTGCTTATCCTGCTTTGAGGATCCTGCTAACCTCTCCTGGATCCTCTTGTCATCCGCGAGCCGAATGAACCTAAGTGCTCGGGTTCTTACCTCATCTAAGTTCCTGCATGGTGTCATAACAAGATCATCATAGAAAGACGAATCCCTAAGCAATCCCATTTTGAAGGCTTCAACAGCCGTGGCTATATCTAAGTTGGGAATGTCTAAGGATTCTTTACTAAATTTGGTAATGTAATCCCTTAGTGATTCATTATGACCCTGGGTTATCCTATATAAATCACTAGTTAATCGTTCAAATTTTCTACTACAAGAAAACTGAGTATTAAACAAGTTAACTAGGTTTGCAAATGAGGTAATAGAATAGGGAGGAAGACTTAGCAGCCATTTGAGAGCTGATCCAGTAAGAGTGGATCCGAATCCTTTGCATAGGCATGCTTCCTTTAACTTTTCTGGGATTGGATTGATCTCCATCCTCTCCCTGTATTGTGCTATGTGTTCTTCAGGATCCGTCGAACCATCATACAGTTTCATTGTAGGCACATGGAACCTCTTGGGTATCTCAGCATCACAGATTGGTGGTGCAAAACGAGATATCTTGTGGCTCCCATCTGCAATCTCTGGAATAGGTTTGACTACTCCCGGAACACTCGAGATCATATCCTTTAGCTTTTGCAATTCTCTGGCCATGGCATGATTGATACCTGGATCCTGCATAAAACCATGGTTAGTAGTATGAGAATTATTAAAAGTGTTACCTCCCATTGGATTCGGGTTAGGAAGTATGGAGGTTAATCCATATTGTTGAGACTCTGGAATGATCGAGGGACCAGCAGAGGCATTGGTCTGCATTGGAATAAAATCTCCTTGATGGACATCTGAACTTCCTGTTTGCAAACTCCTCAAGGATCCTGGCATCTGGAAGGATCCCTGTAACTGGGATGATCCTGGAAAGAAGGAGGATCCTTGAACCTGGGATGATCCTGGAACGAAGGAGGATCCTTGAACCTGGGATGATCCTGGGACGAAGGAGGATCCTTGAACCTGGGATGATCCTGGAACGAAGGAGGATCCTTGAACCTGGGATGATCCTGGAACGAAGGAGGATCCTTGAACCTGGGATGATCCTGGGACGAAGGAGGATCCTTGAACCTGGGATGATCCTGGAACGAAGGAGGATCCTTGAACCTGGGATGATCCTGGGACGAAGGAGGATCCTTGAAACTGCTGCATTCCTGAATATCCTCCTGTACTCGTGAGGGATCCCATATGCTGGGGATAAGATCCTGCTGGCTGGAAATATGAACCTAGTGCCTGGGTCATAGCTGTTGTTCCGTAGTGCACTCCTTTTGGTCCACCCGCATATTGAATGTCTGGAGCCACTGACGGCTGAGAAGTAACCACCGGAGTATCAAAATTCAGAGATCTGGGCATCAGTGGGGAACGATCCTCTGCCGTTTTCTTCTGTTTCTTAATTTCGTCAATCTCCCGGAGGATCCTTTCGTTGGTCTTATCCTGCTCTTGTGCATGATTCCTCATCTGCAAAATCAAGGCATAGAGATCATTAGTAGTAGGATTAGTTGAAACAGAAGAAGCAGGTGGTTTTGAGAAAATGGGAGTCGGTTTCTTTGCAGCATTCTCTGTATTCTTCTGGGATCCAAAAGGTGGTGGAGGCAAAGGAGGAACGCCTTGTGAGGAAGTGAATGAGGGCATCAAGTTTGAAGCATTCTTCGATGAGGAAGCCATCTGCTTGGTTGTAGTGAACCGAATTAAGCACAGAAATGCGTATTTTCTTAAGGACGAAGCACCAATTGCCCCACGGTGGGCGCCAAACTGTTTTGGTCAGAAAATCTGATGAGGATAATGCAACCAAACTCTTTGTTACGGGGTATGATGCTTAAAATATATAACAGTGATGAGGATCACTTCAATGTAAAGTGCACAAACAACCCAAAGATTTATACGGGGAAAAAGCCCTTGATCAAGAGTTGATCTCCGGCACAAAAAACCCCGGGTGATGGAAACTACCGATCACCAAGCTAAAATAAATGATTGAATGTTTACAACTTCGGATAGTAACGAGCTAGGTACAAGGATCACTACAGTGGAATGTGTAAAAGGTGTGAAAAGTGTATGTAATTGCTTGGTGTTTGAGCGAGAGCTTGTATGAGAGCTTGTATGAGTGTGTTTGCGAGTGTGTGTAACTGCCAAAATGACTAAGTGTCACTCACTTTCTAACTTAGCTCGTTACTCCCTTTAAAATAAGAAAAATATCTAGCTAACAAACTCTCCGACTTTCGGGCCAAGCCTCCACGTTCTCCATAACGTCTAGTTTTGATCTAGCACGTGTAGAATACTTCGGGAATATTCTCCAAGAATGTCGCTAAGACTTGGTCAAGCTTGTTATACCTGCGAGATGTTATAAAACATAAGTAAACAATCGTCAGTATGAGGATCCTGGAAGTGATCCATGATCCTGATCCTAAAGCCCTTCTGAGGATCACCACCTGTCACAGAAGTAAGGATCACTAATTAGGATAACAAATAAGGATCACTAATTGTTAGAAAATCCTCCCCTAACACAAACGATCTCTTGCAGGACCATACTTAAGATGCATTGAGGATCCTGAAATCCAAGAAGTCTTAAAAGACTTCCATGAAGGAGATTGTGGAAACCACACTGGGGGCAGGGCGTTATTCTCAAGGATCCTGAGGACAGGATACTACTAGCCAACCATGAAGAGAGATGCTGTGGAATATGCTAAGAAGTGTGATCCTTGTCAGAGACACAACAATATCCTTCATCAACCGGCTGAATTATTACATCCTATATCCTCCACTTGGCCATTCATGAGATGGGGCATGGATATAGTTGGTAAGCTTCCTAAGGCACCTGGTGGAAAAGTGTTCATGCTTGCTATGACTGATTACTTCTCCAAGTGCATAGAGGCTGAAGCTTTTGCCCAAGTCAGAGAAAAGGAAGTTATATCCTTCATTAAAAGAAATATTATAACTAGATTTGGTATTCCTTCTGAAATTATATGTGATAATGGTTCCCAATTCATTGGGGGCAGAACTACTAACTTTTGTGACAGCTGGGGGATTAAGATGATAACATCAACACCAATCCACCCACAAGCTAACGGTAAGGCAGAATCTTCCAATAAGATCATCATCAACAATCTGAAGAAGAAGCTTGGATCCAAGAAAGGGAAATGGGCAGAAGAACTACCTTATGTGCTTTGGGCTGATAGGACAACTCCTAAGAATGCTACAGGTCAAACTCCATTCTCTTTGGTATTTGGGGCAGAATCAGTGATCCCTACAGAAATGGTGGTTCCAACTGCTAGAACCAGTATTCATGATCCCGAGGAAAATGATGAGAACTTGGTTCAAGACCTGGATACTATAGAAGAAATCAGAGATTTGGCAAGGATAAGGATGGCCAGTTATCAGCAAAGAATGGCCGGTGCCTACAACAAAAAATGTTAGGATCAGGAAATTCCAAGTTGGTGATATGGTACTAAGGAAAGCATTCCAGAATACCACCAATCCTGCTGATGGAAAGTTGGCACCAAAATGGGAAGGCCCTTACTTGATTGAAGCTGAGGCAGGAAAGGGGGCATATCGATTGCTAACAATGGAAGGTGACTTACTACCAAGAGCTTGGAATGCTGTCCATTTGAAGAGATATTTCATGTGATAAGGATCCATGATCCTCACATGAAAAATATCCTTAAAGTATCCTTAAAGCACAGATGATCCTCATTTTTGGTAACATTCTAACCTTGAACTATTTCATTTCCTTACTTTCTCACATAAGGATAAGGATCTTGCATCCTTTATCCCCATTTCATGAGATTTTGAGTTTTGAAGGTTCTGGTACTCTTAGCAAAAGCATAATTATCCACACAAGCAACCAGTTATTTGGGTTTGACCCCAGTTATCCTTGGGTTTGACCCCAGTTCCGCCAGTAGCGCACGATGATCCTGGTATAGTTCATGGCAGTGGGACCAATACTCGTTTTAGGGGCTGATAATTCCATTGTACTGGCTATACCTAGGATCCTACGTATAATGGTAGACGTACCATACATCCGTTCTTAAGGTTTCTAGCGTTTTCACGTTAGCTAAGGTTTTGGCATTTTCATGCCACTAAGTTTGGATAGTCGCCAGTTAGGGCCATACTCCTGTTTACATACGATCCTTGGGCTTGTCCCCAGTTATCCTTGGGCTTGTCCCAGTTATCCTTTGGGCTTGTCCCCAGTTGCTAACCTTTATGGCTTAGTCCCAAGTTATGTTCTATTTCAGGTCTTTGAAGATAAACAACCAAGGATCCTTGATCCTTACCTTTTACTAAGGTTTGTTCTGTGGTTATCCTGTTTATAGTATTAAGAGTTAGGATCCTAACTTGGATCCTCAGGTATGATCCTTAACTATTTTGATTTTATTCATTGATTATTTGAATAACCCTAATACTTTGACAACCGAACTCATGATCCTTAAAATATACCACTTTTTGGAATTTTCCAACTATAGGATATTTGATCCTGGATCATATCCTAAATATTTTCTATCTAATTTGTTCAACTTTTTCTGTTCAGACAAGTGTATGTCAAGACAAATGAAAATTTAAAAAAGAACAGAAAAGGATAACAACACAAGATAAGCCAAAAAAGATTAAGGTTATTTTATTAACAAAAGTTTAACCATCGAAGGTTGTCAAAATCACCTACCCCGAGCATCTATCAGCAATACGTGGCCCGTCCGATGGGGTAGGTAAAGGGTGTCCATTGTCTAAAGGTCTCGGTAGTGCAGGAATTAAAAAGATGGCAGGATCACAATGGCTTCATCCCCCAAACAGAGGATCCCTGCACCAGTTGTAATCCTACCTATTGTCCAAAGGATCATTCATGATCCTTAACCCTAATAGCTATTGTTTAATTATTACAGACCATCATTGTTTTAAAAACATCACAACCACAAAAAACTACTACCAAATTTAAAAATTGGGCTCCGGCTACGTCTAGGAATGCCCATCATCGCCCAATTGTGCAGCCTACACCTTCGCTGCATCTTCATCCCTTTCAGCTTCGGTATCCTTCACCAGATCCTTTCCACTGCTTCCAGCCTCAATCGCTAAAACCTCCTCAGCCTCCTCATCATCTTCAAGATCAGCCAACCTCGCTTTCCAGCCCTCAACATCCCAGCTGCTTCTGTCGAAGTTAGGATCTTGAGCTTCCTGTGCCATCTTTAGTTTTGTCTGATACATTGTGATGGCAGCGGAGACCTTTGCACCTTCTATGAGATCATGCTTCTCGTAGTCAATGTCGATCAAGATTTTAGCTGTCTTCGTCTTAGCATCTTGAAGGGCTTTTTCAAGATCAGCGATCTTAAGATCCTTAAGCACTGCAACTTGTTGGAGGTCAGCAATCTTCTTATCCAGCTCCTCGACGCTTCCCACATAATCTTCAATCTCAGCAAATTTCTGCAAAGAAAAAGACAAAGTAATTCAAGATCAGATGATCCTCAAATGAGTAGGATACCTAGGCAGAATTGATGATCCTCACGTCATTAAAGTATTCAAGGAACTGGTGGCGGATCAGTGGTAGGCCTTGTAGGTCCTCTATATCAGAAGTTTTCCTCTTCTTGCCACCCCTTCCTTTAGTGGGTGCCTTGGGAATGGAGATGCTAGGACTGGTAGTGGCCCTCTTCTTCCTGGATCGAACAGCATCAAGATTGGATGTGTTGAACTGGGAGGCAGGCTTGGAAGATTTTCCGGCACCTACATATTTAAAGCAAGATAAGTATCCTTATCCTATTTCAATTTAACTATTTATTTTAATATTCAACTATGCAAAAAGCAGGATACTTACTTGACATGGTGATGGAACCTGAGGATACTTCTTGTGAGTCTTGGGTGTCTATCTTGAATGACCTTATTTCAGGATCAAGCTTCCGAAAAGTAGCAAGCCTTTCGTTGGTTGCGGGTGTTGAGATAAGGTGCGAAACAGAGATAGCTGCATAACACAAGACAAAAAGGGGTTAGTGATCCTTTCACAAGAGCAAGATTACCTGGTGATCCTTCTCAGGATCCTCTGTCCTACCATTGGTGGACCACTTCCTGGGTAAATGCTTTCCGTTTGGAATGGTATCCCTCCTGATAAAGAAGAAGCGTCGTTTCCAATTTGTGTCATTCTTGGTGGCTTTAAAAATGGGATGTTCTTCGCCGGGTTTTCGTTTAAACAGATATCGATGGGATCCAAACGTCGTGAGATCATACATCTCTGTCAGTTCTGACATTCCTAAATCAATCCCTTCCTGCTCTATGATCCTCTCCAGGGTATACAAGACCCTCCAAATCATCGGCATAGCTTGGATGTAAGAGATGCCGGTAAGGGAAAAGAAGGATTGGGTAAAGTCTGGAAAAGGATAGGTGTATCCTATGGTGAATGGAGTAACTGGAAAGGCAACCCATGTTTCAGAAACATAGTCGCTCAAAACCGTGGGATCGAAAGGTTTGAAAAAGGCGTTTGCCGGAAAGCAATGACGGATCTTATCTATTTGAGCATCGGAAAAGCAACACCTTTCGTTCACTGAGTCCTTGATGATCCCTTGACTCTTCAAGGGGCTATCCTTCTGGTGATCCTTGGTAGGGGAGGACCGGAGCATCATTCTTAACGAGATGGTGGTAGAGAAAGTAAAACAGAGTAAGAGAAGGAGAAGTAAGAGAAAGATACCTGATTGATCTTCTACTGGGAATTTAAAGGGAGTTTCTTCGGATTTAAATGCATATTGATCCTATCTCTAACTCCTATTTATAATGATGATTTGCAGGATTGTCACTTCAGTGACGTCAGCTTTGCAACGGCTAGTCCGTCTTCAACGGCTAGTTATCCGTTAGTTTGTTGCGGATAAGATCAACAAAATACAACTCGTTTATTTACAATATAACTCCTTATATTTTGGGGGCAATTGTTAGGGGTGGATTTCTAAATGACCCGTGATCCTCAATTATTATCCTGTTTGGTGATCCTTGCTTTTGTGTCAGTTAGTGATCCTCAGAAGTGCCTCAGGATCAGGATCATGGATCATCCTAAGGATCCTTATACTAATGATTGTCTGTTTTGAATTCGTAACTGTTTTGCAGGAATATCAATTGGGACTTGGTCTTGGCGATATTTCTGGAGAATATTCTAAGTCTATTCCGCACGTGCTTGGTCAGAAATGGACGTTGTGGAGTCGTGGGGGACTTGCACCATTTTCGGATAGTTTGTTATTTAGATTTTTACTAGATTTAAAAGGGGTAGCGAGCTAATTAGACAACACTTTTTGGTATTTTTGGCTACACACACTCTGAAAACCGCTCACAACAGCTCTCGTTCATTCACTTAGCAATTTCGTACACTTTTTACACAAAACACTATAGTGATCCTTGTATTTAGCTCGCTATCATCCGAAGTTGTAACATATTACTTGATTAATTTGAGTTGGTGATCGGTAGTTTTCATCACCCGGGGTTTTTTGTGCCGGAGATCAACTCTTGATCAAGGGCCTTTTCCCCGTATAAACCTTGTGTCACTTGTTATTTATTTTTCATAGTGATCCTTATTGCTATAAACCAATTCAAGCATCATACCCCGTAACAGAGAGTTTGGTTACATTATCCTCGTCTGATTTTTTGACCAAAACAGAAAGCTGGCTCCAAAATGGGAATGACCATATGAGGTTGAATCAGAATCAGGAAAAGGAGCATACCGACTCAAGAATATAGAGGGGGATATGCTACCGAGATCCTGGAATGCTATACATCTAAAACTCTATTTCAAGTGAGTATGGAATTTAAATTCCAACTCAGGATGGTATGAATTCTGTCTCTCTTATTAAATTTTTATATTATTTACTATTTTGAACCTATTACTGACCTAAGCATCGGAGGGGTGTTAGCCAGCCTAACACCCACCTTAGCTTATGGTGGTTTTGCAGAATATACTTCAGGATATAGCACCGGGATACATACTCAGGATACTTCGGAAGATTAGAGGATTGGCCCCCTCTCTCACGTATAAGGGATCCTGACCCCTTCACAGGTTTAAAGGTATTCACCTTTCTTCCGAATTGGGTTTAAACACCCCGCCTGGAGCACAAGTTATTCGGGAATAGTTCAAGGTGGCGGGACCAGTCCATGTAAAAGTAGCTGACAATTTCGTTACTATTGGCTATATCCTGAATCCTAAAGGTATATGAGGATTGATCACCCTCTCTCACGAAAGGGTATTTTTATACTCTCTAAGGTTTAAAGGTTTTCACCTTTCTAAGTCTTGGAGTTTATACACTCCCGCCTGTAGCACACGAAAATTTGGGATTTCCCCTAGGATACGAGGGATTTATCTCTAGTACGTTTTGGGTTTTACCCCTGTAACACAAAAAATTATCTATACAATTGGAACTAGTGTTCAAAAATTTTCTAAGTGTTTGAGGACTTCATGCACAGGGGACATTCCATCTAAAGCAATTGTATGATGCATAAAGGATCAAAGTTAAGCTAAGAGTCTCGAACTGGGGACATCTTAGTAGGAGAAGTCGTAAAAGGGATTGGAGATTGATACTAGGGTTAGACTCAGTTCCTGGTATGATCTTTCCTTTATAGACTTTACATAAATTTTATAACTCAGGTTAAGGTTTAAGTATCCTTAAAAGGATATATCTTCAGGATATATCTTCAAAATGTGTTTTTGGGATGCGTTTCAGGATATTTGATTAAAATATTTGGAAGTGATACTAGTTTGAAATTAAAACCTTGATCAAACAAGTATTGTCAAAACGGGTTTTAGAAAGTGGACTATCTTTTATTCTTTAAAAGTTTTCTCTAAAGTTGATTGAATTTTTAGAAGTTCTATTTAATAAAAGTTTTCATAATGTATCATTGAGTATATTGATCAGGATATTTTCAAAAGATAGTTGTACGAAATTTTGCAAAGCTAAGATCTACACTAAGAAATACAGAGAACAACAAATAAGTCAAAAGGAAGTTATATTATTAACATGTCAAAAGTTGTGCTTTTGGTTTCACCTCAAACCGAGGCCCATCCACCAAAAGCACAATTAGTCTTTACCATACTTACGTAACGGTTGAAGGCTCTATCTCAAAACGGGACCTGTCCACCTTCAACCGTTACGACATCCAAAACAGGTTATACTAACCGATGACCAAGGGCTTCATCCTGAAACCCAGGACCCATCCACCTTTGGTCATCGTATTGTTCTAGTGCAGGAAATATAAATTATTCAACGACAGGAAAAGTAAATTGTTTGTACAAACCACAACCATGAAATTTAAAAAAGTGGGCTCCAGCCTTGGCACGTATATCCATCATCGCCCACTAAGGGGCAGCACCTTCTTGATCAGCAACTTCTTTCCCAGCGTCTGCACCAGCATCACCCTCAGGATTCTTCTCGGCACCATCGCCAGCATTGGCCACTTCCTCTACCGCCTTAGAAGGCTCTTCACCAGCATGCTTTGCAGGATGAGCGACGGGATGACCTCCAAGATCATGTAGTTTCGCTTCCCAAGCCTTTACATTCCAGGAGGGGCATTCGAAGCCCAAGCTCTTGGCCTCATAAGCCATCCTTAACCTAGCTTGGAGAAGGGAGATAACAACGGATGCTTTGAGACTGTCCCGATATGAACTCACATCCTGCTGGTATTGAAGAAGAGCGGCATCTAGTTTGGCTTGAGCATCCTCATTGGCTTTGTGGAGGGCAGCTTGGTGTTCCTGGGTCATTGCCTTGTATTTGTCTTCATAGTGCTGGGACTTGGCAGCTGCGATTGTTCCTTGATCAGCTATGGTGGCTTCAGCTTTTTCGAGCTTAATCTCCAGCATCTTGTTAAGCCCACAGGCGTCTTCATACAAGTGCATGAGACGTTCCAAGCCCTGCAGTTAAAGATACATGTATTAGTGTAAGATGAGCAGGATAATGACTAACATGCATGTTCAGGATATTGGAAGGGAATTTTTACCTGCTTGAGGAATGAAGTGGCTTCATTAAATCCATGATTCTCGAGAGAGAATGTCTCAGAGGCGGCTGGAGAATCCATTTCTTTCCTCTTCCGGGAGCTAGAGGCCCGGGTCCTGGATGCCGGAGGAGCTTTAGGAGCGGTAGTAGTCTTTGAAGTGGTAGGCTTCGGTGTGGCAGATGACTTCGGCTTAGATTCTTGTTTGACAGGTACAAGGCTGGAGTAACTATCCAACTCGTCAAGTTGGAAGCCTTCTAGGTTGACAACTAGTACTGCACAAGGGAAGATATTTTTGAAACTTATAATACCTCTGAAAAATAATCGGTTTGATAAATAAAGATAATTACTGAGAATATGCTTACTAGACATCTCTGAACTTGATTTTTGGCTTGAATCTATAAGAGAAAGGGAGAAAGTTCTTTCACTGGCAGAAAGTTGGTAGATTCCTTTGATCCTGGACTTGGATTCCGCACTTGGGGGTGCTAAATCTCTGAAGTTCGCTGCATAAAAACATCAGGATATAAGTTTGGGATATAGTTTAAGGATACACTTGGGGATATTCCTAAAACCCTAGATCCTACCCTTGGTTAACCATCTAACCGGCAGATCAAAACCCTTTGTCGATAGAGTCTCTTTTCACAAAAAAGAACTTTCGCCGCCATCGGTCTTCGTTCTTGGTGGCCTTAAGGACTAAAGGGCTTTTGGAGGTGGAAAACAAAAGAAAACGGTTGTCGCCATGGGACCTCAACCGGTATGCTATAGGGAGGTCTTCAATACACAGGTCAGGGCAATGGCGAGATCTGATTTGATCTAGCACCATCAAAACTCGCCAGACCATTGGCATAGTTGGAGCATAACTAAGGCCGGTGAGGTCTAAGAAACGAGAGATAAAGGGTGGAAATGGGTACCGGAGCCCCAAAGAAAAGGGATAGGCGAAAAAACAAACCCACTCGTCTGATGACACGTCTGATCGGATCTCCCGATCAAAAGGGCGAATGACTGTTCCAGCGGGAAAGGCGTCGAAATTTTTGAGGGCAGCGATATCGGCATTGTTGAAGCAGCAGATTTCTTTTTCCGGTTCTCGTATGAGGTTTTGACTCACGAGGGTTGGGATTGGTTCATCCGAAAGAGATCTTGTCCGAGATGCCATGAAGTGTATTAAGCAAACTAAAAGAAACTCTGGAAAAAGAACAGAGGATGAGGGAAGGCATGGTTACCTGAAAATCGCTTGAAGAGTAATGATAACAAGAAGAAATATCTCAGCTAATTATAGGCTGAATATAGGGGGTAAAGAGTAAATATTGCATTGAAAATGGCAATGTCACCTCAACCATCGTTTCGTTTTAATTGCCTTGATTTACGAGATAGAATTTTTAAAATATATCCGTTGGATTGGTATACCAACATATATATTTGGGGACAATTGTTATGGGTCATTTTCTGAGCGTACATATCCTGACTAATATCCTGCTTTTGGTTGTTTGCTTGTGATCAGGATACTGGATTAGGATATTGCTGACATCCTGGGCGATATCCTGGTGTTAACTAAATTAACCACGTGCAGGTTAGAGGTTGTGGGTTACTAACGGTCAGATGGACTTCTTCTCCTCAAGACTCGGGCGTATCTGTTATGTGAGAGACGTTGAACCCGAAAGACCAGGTCTACAACGTTCGAGTGGGGAATATTCGCCGGATCCCGGTTATTTAGGATAGTTTGTTGCATTTCTTTTACTATAAATAGATGGGGGCGGATCAGATTAAGGCACGCAACTTTCACACACACTTTCGAACACTTTTGCTCTCTAGCTCACTGCGAACACTATACACAAACACTTGTATTCGAATTACATTGTAACACCTAGTTGATCCGCATCACATCTTGCACTGTATCCTGATATTTGAAGCAATAGAAGAACAAGGCAGCTGCGATTGTCAGCTCCCGAGGTTTTGTGCCGGCGATCTAGATTGATCAAGGGCTTTCCTCGTACATCACGTGTCAACCTTTACTTTTTTGCTCATTGTTTGATCACAGATACAGCTCTATATCCTGAGCCGTATCCTGAAACTGTTTTTACAATTAACTTGGCTAACATATTTTTCACACATATTTCTAGCACACTACCTCACTTAACTAATTTAATCACTTAATTGCTTCGGTAATTTTTGACCAAAACAACCGGTAAGATTAATTATTTATGTGGTCTTATAAATTATTTGTGTAATTGTGTCATGGATCTGATTAATAAACAAATTATTCGGTTGGGTTTTTATTTAGATTGGGCCTAGCCCACGTTATGTAGTAGAGTCTCGTATCGGGTCCAAAGTCGTTAACACGATTCCTAGTTCATATCCTAAACTAACTTACAATATAGGAATCAAATAAAATAAAATGTGATAAACTAAATAAAAGATTTGAAAATTGGGGTTCTTACACATGGACATCAACAATACTTTTAAAAAACCAGGTATTTGTGACCACAGTATCGACTGTTGATAGCTTTTTGCGACCACTTTGCTACTGCAGCCACTAATACCTAGCGAAGGAAACGTACTGTATACTTAGCAACTGACTTACGACCAACTTGTTTTTGTGACCAATTTGCGACTACTGATCGCAAATCAGTTGCGAATTTAATTCTCCATCATAATTATGAAAATGTCTCTTTAAACTTCCAGTCTCTCTCTCTCTTTTTCTTTTTATAAATATGTCCAAAACCATATAAATGTAGATACAACTACAAAATTAACAAAAAAAAAAATTTGGTAAAATTACATAAACACTAAAGACAAAGAAAAAAACAATTACAATTCTGTGGGTGACATATGGAAATCAAGAAAGAGCCGATATATGAAATTAAATACTTGGTTGATAAAGTCATATTCGTTCCAACTAGATAACTCCAAAATCTATAAGTTATTTTATTTGGTAATTTCTATTTATATAATATGAACATCTTTTTTTAATTAGTTTTGTTCATCAGTATCATTTTTTATATTTACAAACAAAAAGACATGGTACAATTTGTATAATTAAATAGCCCTTGGGTAGTTTCAGGTAGAACAACCAAACCAACTTCTGAAACTCCAATGGCTTCCCCTCCCACAAACCTTCACTTTGTCTTGTTTCCATGGCCGGCTCAAGGTCATTTGATCCCTATGGTGGATGTAGCCCGGATGTTAGCCGAAAGAGATGTTATGGTTACTGTTATTACGACTCCTGTTAACACAAACCGTATTAAACCGGTCATTGATCGTGCAATCGAAGCAAAGCTCAAGATCCAAGTTCTTGATATCCAACTCCCATGTGCCAAGGCTGGTTTGCCAGAAGGATGCGAAAGTTTCGATATGATTCCATCGGTTTCATATGTGGCCAATATGTTCCTAGCAATGAAGCTGTTAGAAGAACCAGTGGAAGAGATGCTTCGGGTCCTTTATCCCCCTCCAAGTTGCATCATATCGGATGGTGGTTTTCATTGGACTAGCGATGTGGCGAAAAGGTTAAGTATTCCAAGGATTATTTTCTATGGACCAGGATGTTTTGCGTCCCTGTGTATAAACTTAGTGAATAATACTAATATACTAGATGACTTCAAATCCGACTCAGAGTACTTTGCATTGCCTGGCTTGCCTGATTGTATTGAAGTTACCAAACCGCAGGCTTTAAGTTGGGGAAAGGGAAACACGAAAGAAACTAAAGAAACATTTGAACGAACACAAGAGGCCGAGAAAGCTGCAATCGGGATAGTGGTTAACAGCTTCGACGCGTTAGAGCCCAAGTATGTTAAAGAGTTTGCAAAGGCAACAGGTAAAAAAGTATGGTGTATAGGACCTGTTTCTCTATGCAACAAAAGCCTTGAAGATATAGCCGAGAGAGGAAACAAGGCTGCAAACGGCGAGCATGATTGCTTGAAATGGTTGGATTCGAGGGAGCCACGGTCTGTGGTCTATGTTTGCTTCGGAAGTTTCTCTAGTACATTGACGGACCAAGCCATTGAGCTTGCACTGGGACTAGAGTCATCCAACACACCATTTGTTTGGTTTGTTAGGCGAACAAGTGACGAATTCGACAAATGGGCTTCAGAAGGACAATATGAAGAAAGGATAAAAGGTAGAGGCTTAATGGTCCGCGGTTGGGCACCACAAATCTTGGTATTGTCGCACCAAGCTATTGGTGGTTTTATAACACATTGTGGATGGAACTCAACTCTAGAAGCTATTTGTGCTGGGATCCCAATGGTTACATGGCCACATTTCGCAGATCAATTTCTAAATGAAAGATTCATCGTAAATGTATTGAAGATTGGATTAAAAATTGGCGCGGAGGTTCCTATTACGTATCGAGGGAAAGAAAAGTTTGAAGTGATGGTGAAGAGGGAAGCCATCAAAACAGCTGTGGAAGGTTTGATGAATGATGAAGATGAAGCACAAACAAGAAGAAATAGAGCTAAGGAGGTTGCACAAATGGCGAAGAAAGCAATGGAGGATGAAGGTTCATCTCACCTCAACTTGACAAAGATGATTGTAGCTATAACTGAAGAACTAGCCCTGAAGAATAAGTCGATTAAAGATATTGTGTAGATATTGTAACTTGTTGATCACCAAGCAAGTTTCCTTCAAGCCAGAACATCCAAACAGTTCACTGCAGTTCCTCTTTATTTTGTTAGATTATGCTTTAGATAAATTGTGTTCATGTCATGTCTCCAATGAAAAAACCTCCTAGAGGTGGGACTTGAACACCAAGTGTCAAAATTAAAAGACATTGGCTTTGTTATTATACATATACATACGATAAGATTTTGTTGGCCTTAATTGTTTGACCAACCTTGATACACATGAAGAATTAAGTGTTAAATTTGTAAGGGTAGTTTAGTGTCTCTTATATATTTGTTAAGAGTGGAAGGATTAGTTTGAATTAATTCACTAAAATATTGTTGGATAATCTTGATGGGTCCGGTTCAGGTCAAAACGGGTCACGGGTCAATCAGAATGTGATTGTTGGTCAAGTGAAGCAACGAGTTTCTTGGAGTTAGTTTGTTTGTTTCTTTATTTAAGAATTATTTTCAATTAATTGTAGATCATCCTTTTGAAATCAATATACAGAAAGTTATGTGAGTTTTCTTCGAGTGTTCTTGGGCCTGAACCAACAAATATATTGTTATTGATGTGGCTTATATATACCACCACATTAAACTTCTGAGTCTCTATATAACTCTATTACGTATTGGTCTATTACTTTGTAGCAATTGTAAATTAGAAATTCTTTACATCGTTTGCATCAGGGTTACGGGATGAGATGATTGGTTTTACATCGTTTGCATTAGGGTTACGAGATGAGATGATTGGTGAAGTATTGCGTTGTTTTCATACCCCTTTTCATGGGAAAATGTCACAGAATAATAACCAAGTTTTAAAAGTGTTCTAATTAGGTCACTCGTATCGTTTTTTGTCCCAATTAAATAACTTAACATTCAAATCGAGTCATGTCATTTTTTCTATGTATCAAGAAAAAAATGAAGCATAAGATGTTGGAGTCGGATTATTTTAATATATGAAATTATATTTATTAAAAATAAAAACACTTTAATCACATTAAAAATAAAAAAAAAACAAGTTACAATTCATGTCATCATTCGATGTTAGCATCAAATAAAAGGGAAAAAAGAAACAAAAATCAACATCACCATGGTTACTTATGAAATGGATGAAAAAACTCTTAATTTTAATGAAAAAATGAATGTAGATTGACCTGATTGAAACACTATTGAAACTTGAGTGACCTAATCGGAACACTTTTAAAACTTGGTTACTATTATACAAAGTTACCCCTTGTTTCATTATGTATTATTACGAATTTACGAAATAGAATTAGTGTCGATAAATACAAGTTCAACTTAGGGTTCATCATTATGTAATAGAATTAGTGTCGATGAATACAAGTTTAACTTAGGGATCATCATTAAAATATAACATTTTAGTTGGAAGTTTGTCGGAAAATGGTTGGAATCTTCTTTTTTTTATAAATTTTTTTCCAACAATTGTTTTTTATTTTCTTTATTTTAAAAAGTTTTTGTAAGAATTTCCGGCAAAGTTCTGAAGACTATATTTTTGTCGGTATGTTGTCGGATATTTTTCACTAAATTAGGTTTTTTTTTGTTGGAAGTGCGTCAGAAAATGGTTTGAATTTTCGACTAACATGTCAATTCCCTACAAATTTTAATTCTTGATATGATGGTTGGATTTAATGATTGCATGAGATCTACCGAATTCTTATAAAACTCAATGCTTGAGAATCGAATTATTCATCTTTATCTGCATCTTAATGACATTTTATGAATGGTAAACGCTTGAAATCGAATTATTCATCTTTATCTGCATCTAAGTGACATTTTATGAATGGTAATAAAAAACACCGTGGATATTTGAAGTAGATGAGTAGCATAAAACATGAAAGAGAATACCTTTTAAGCAATGTTTTAAAAACCGGTTTAGACCGGCCGGTAGTACCGGTTGAACCGTCCGGTATACCTGGTTGAACCGCCCGATACACCCGGTTGAACCGTTTTCGAGTCCAACCCGGTACAATATAAAATCGGTTTTTAAAATTTTTAAGAGAAAAGTTTGATAAACTTATGAATACGAAAACTAATTACATTGAAGAAATTTTTATTAGAAAAAAATCCACAGATATTACGATATGCTAAGAAAAAAAAGAATTTATATCGAAATTAAACTATTAACTAAACGCAACATGCAACCACATTCGTACGAAAGTGTCTTATTTCGCACGGAAGAGATTAGTTCGTACGAAGATAGCTTAGTTCGCACGAAGGTAAATCATGTTAGTATAAATAGTCGTGAGGACATAGTGTTTGTAAATTTTGGAAGGATTTTGCGCAACTGATGGCGAAGCCCTGTCAGATTGTTTTCTGGTTGTAAAAGTTAAACAATTAATGAAAACATTGAAAATTAAAGTAATCTTGTATTGTCGCCTAATCAAAATGGACTCCGCACAGTTTGACTAGGTTATAGATATTACCTCAGCTATATGTCCATGAAAAACGGTCCTCACAACATTCAAAATTGATGAACCTTTAAGATTTAAAAACAATCAAATCACTAAATACGTTCTTGTTGATACAAGAAACACGTAGGTAATATACATTGTCATTGTAACTTACGTTTTGTGTATGTCTCATCCAAATTTATGGTGGTAGAGACTGCCGAACATGACATTATATAGATTATCTTTGTTCTTATTAACAATATTACTATATATAGGTTATACACATAGGATTAGTATTTGTTAGGAGCCAACCTTTATTGCGAGAATCAGTGTGAACGTAATCAAAATTATTTAAAAAAGCTTAAAAAACACAATATTTTCTTTTTTAAAAATTCCATTAAAAATCGCAAAGTTTTATTTTAATTTTTTTTTTCTGAACTTTTTTAGTTCGAATAACAATTATTGATACACATATGCATATTTCATATTTCTTGAATACCAATTACTGATGCACATGTGCATATTGCATATTTTCTTGAAAATTCTTATACAATTTCCATTCCATCTATACTACCATCCACAATACATTACCAATATTATACAATTTCACTTCTATCTACACTACCATTCGTAATACATTGCCAATATGTATAATATTTCAAATTATGCATATGCGCATCACCAACATTCATAGCATACTAAACAATATATTACATCATAAACAAACAAATATAACCAAACAATCAATCACCAGATAAAATTAATCAAAATGCATATGTGCATACAAATGACAACATCATTGTGCATATCTTCCCAACTACATCATTATATAACAAACAATATTTTTTAACTCTTAGATTAACTATTACGTCATCATCCTTCATGGCATCATTACGTCATCATCCTCCATTGCATCATTACATCTACATCCTCCATAGCTGACATTTTTTTTTTGTACCCTTTATTCACCGATTTCATAATAAAAGTTACCTTCTTCACTTTTTATTCTATTTAATGATCTACAATAATAGACAACCCAAAAGATAGCCAAATATATAAACTTAATGCATATGTGTATTAACATTAATTCTCTCATCACTGTATAAACTATGCACATGTGCTTCAATATGAATGACTTTAGTGATTTAATTAAAAATTTATAAAAATATTTATAAGGGTTTTAATTTTATAAATTTTAGTGTATACGGACGAGAAATTGTATAATATTGGTATATTACGGATGATAGTGATTGTATAGGTGTTGTAAAAAAATATGTCATACGCACATGTGCATCAGTAATTGTGATTCAGATTAAAAAAAGATTCATTTTTTTTTTATAAATAAAATGTTCCGGTTTTTAGTGGAATTTTTTTATTTTGTGTTTTTTAAGTAGTTTTGTTTGTGTTCACACTACTTCTCATGGTTCTTGCGATAAAGGTGGTTCTCGCATAAACCCCAGCTTATATATACCGTTTTGGTATCAGAGCCATGTCTCTGTTTAGAAACTGTTTTAATAACTAATTTATTATGATTGTTAGCTCTGAATTTTTAAAGGGGGGTAGAACTGTGTTGGTAAGCCTTGTCGATTGTCGGTTGGATTAGCATTATGCCCAAAATGATAAGAATGGGCAGCCGGACCACGACGATATGGGGGTGTTCCCTCAGTATAAGCTCTACTTTAAAAATTTAAAGACTAATAATTATAATGAATCAGTTATCAAAATTCTTTTCTAAACGAGATTATAGCTCAAATACTAATGATAATGATGAAGAAGACTTAAACATGAACTCTTTACATATGAATTCTGTTGAAATTAATATTTCTCAAATTGAAAACAATCTTTTAAATTATAGTATACCAAAACAAGATGTTAAAACTGTTTACAAAATTGGTACTTTTGATTTTTTACAAGATTATTCTATAAAAATTCATGAACAAACTATACCTATTAATAAAGAGTATCAAAACATGCAATTATTATCAGTAGAAGCTATTAAAAGAGATAGAAAATTATATAAATTTATACACATAGGATTAGTTCAAGTCGCCATTAAACCTATGTTCAGATTAGGAATTGATGCTCATGTTTTACTAATTCTAAGAGATACAAGACATACAAATTTTAATAATTCTTTACCAGCTATGGCTGAGTCTAATATTTCAAATGACCCTATTTATTTTAATTGTTATCCAAACTTTTCAATTGGTTTATTTGATCCACATATTTTAGATACTTTAACATTAACAATTAAAACTAAAAACTTAGAATTTAAAGAAAAAACTAATGCTGCAGTAGTTATATATAGAATATATTATAAGACTATGACTACCACTATAGAACCTAAAACAAAATTAGTATCCCCAAAAGATGAAACTATTATTTTTGAAGCCAATACTATGCATACAAAAATAAGAACATCTAAAAAATTAAAATGGAATGAAATAACTCAATCATTAACATGGAATTTACAAGATATAAACCCGCCAAAACCTATAGAGATAGACAATCAAACATCTAACATAGTAGAACATTCTGATGGTTCAATAGATATTTCTTTTGGTAATATACCACCAAGGCATTCTATAGGAGCAAGTACTTCTAAAAATACTTAAGATGAAAGTCTATTTAGAAGAAGTTTATCAATGAAAATGAAAGGTGTTGATTTTTCAAATACTATCCCAAGACCACTATATGAAGAAAATGATAGTGATAATAATATTTATGTCCCAACTAAGTCTGATATGGAAAATTATGAAGATATACAATGAGTGATTCAAAAGTTCAAGCTCGTAGAAATAACAATATTTGGTTTTTAAAACTTTGCAATAGAAGAATAAAATATTTAAGAGAAAGATTAGAACAATATAAAAATCCATGCAACATGCTTCCATCTGACCCTTATCATTACTCTAACTATACGACTAAACCATATCTTCAGTCTTCTAACTATATATTATTTTTAGAGAAAAAATTAAGAGAAGAAAATAATTATAGAATAAAACTTATAGAAAAAATTTCTAGCACAAATTGCTAATTATGAAAAAAGAAATGTTAAAATATTTAAAAGATGAAATTTTCAATAAATATAATAATAAAAATTTAATATGGTATTTTTCTAAATTTAATGAGGATGAAAGATTTTTACTTGAAATTGATTGGCAATTATATATGTGTGAAAATGATGAAAATATTCCATTTTTCTCTTGGTTTTTTCTTTACTGTATAGAAAATAAAATTGAGTATCCATTTTTTGAAAATATATATGTTAGCAATACTATAACCAAAATCTATACAATTATAGATAAAAATGAAAATATTACTAGTGTACACCCTCCATATATGGATATAAAGATAAAAAATGAAAATAAAGAATATATTGCAAAGCCTTTAGCAAACATTAAGGAAGATATAGATAAAAATGTAAAGGCAATTATTTTTCAAAATAATTACACTAATGAAAAATTAAATACCATAGGAGAACAATTAGAAAGAATAGAAACTAATAATAATAAAACTTTAGATCAACCTAGTACTTCAAATACTAAAATAATAACTGAAACTATTGAAAATCCAATATTTAAACCATATAGTATAGATATCCCAATACGTCTAAACAAACAACAAGATATGTTACAAGATATTTCCTCAAAAATCTCAAAATTAAATATAAATGTTATTTCAGATCAAGAAATTCAAAATATTGAAGAACAATTTAATGATTTTTCAGATAGAAGATTCTATAAACAAAATTAAAAGAGGAAATTATCATTTTTCAAAAAATAATACCTATACTACTAGACCTGAAACAAGAAATTACTACCCTAGACTTACTCCACCTGATTTACAATTTGAAGAACGACATACTTGTCACGGCCCCCGACCCGGTTTGACCCGTTTCAGGAGCCGTGGGACAGAAATACTGCGGTATTGATTTAATTGAGTTTAACAGCGGAAACAGGATCGTTTAAAGCTAAAATTTTTTCCCCGATTATTTTATTTCACAATTCAGGATAAAACCCTGATAATTTACAAAAGTATAAAATCTTTATTTTACAAACTTATTTCCTTATTTTTATGTAATGAGCCACTATTTTAAGCTTGAAATGCTTCCCAGCACTTTTTCCTGAATTACAGCAGATCACCTGAAACATGTTTGAAAAAAGGTTTTGTCAGCGGGAAATACTGAGTGAATCATTCTATTTACTAAAATGACACATTTGTTATAATATACAGTATTAAGAGCGATTACAATGTTTCTGATATCAAGCCAACTACCCACGGTATTTGTCACTCGACCCATTGGCCCATTTGTCCAATGGTGTCTGTGACTATGGTCATATCCCCCACTGGCTGCCCCAATGGTGACGATTATCAAGTAATGTATACAAAACCCCACATACCGGCTGTAACTTGGTGATTACAAAGACTTAATCCCCGTAATTATAACTTTGAAAATAACATGATTTTGTAAATAGATTTGATAAAAAGAGAGAATGACTCACATTGCTGATTTAATATGGTCAGAGTCTAATCTATGATTTAGCCTTGTTAACCTAATATAAATAACAATGCACACAAAACTGGGTTAGTAATCAATCCAGCAATTACGATAATTTACGAGATCAAATTCTCACAATGAATGACAAAATGCAATACTTCATCCATCGAATTAACGATGATCCGTTGAATTAACAACGAACGACAAAGTATAATACTTTATCTATCGAATTAACGATGATCCGTCAAATTAATGACGAATAATAAAGTATAACCCTAATGTGGGCGGCACTTAAACATTCATTGGATATATTGATCGTCGGATAAATGAATCGTAGCAGCGATTGTGCTAATACCCTGTTTTGCAGCAGAATTTCGATACCCGTGTGTGTTTGTGTAGTAATTCTAACGTAATTCAGTGAATTTTGCGAATTTGTACGTCGTTTCTGTACCAAAATTCAAGTCCCAAACCGCTCTATTTATACTGAAAATTTTACACCGTCGCGTAGCGCGACGGGTACCCCTCTAGCAGTCGCGCTACGCGACTGCAAACCTATTTTTATAGAGTAGCTACGTGCATGGGTAGGCTAGCTGAGTCGACAGTTTTGTGAAATTCTATTTTGACAGAAAGTTATTTAGATAATCGTAACGAGGGTTTTACCCCCCCCCCCCTGAGTTTTAGGGGCCCTAATCCTGATTCTGAAAATTATGAAAATTTTAGGGTTTGTTCAGAATCAATTGGGTGTCTCAATTAGGGTTTCCTTTTGGATTAATTATTTTAATAATTATGACTTTTGATGAGAGTTGTTACATTCTCCCCACCTTAAGAAAAATCTCGTCCTCGAGATTTACTGGAATAATTGAGGATACTTTTTCTTCATTTCTGATTCCAGTTCCCAAGTGTACTCAGCTCCTCTCTTTGAATCCCATCTAACTTTGACTAGAACTAGTCGTTTGTGCTTGAGAAACTTGACTTTTCTGTCTTCTATCTGAATAGGTTTCTCCACAAATTTTAACTTTTCGTTTACCTCTATCTCTTGAAGAGGTACTACCAGAGATTCATCTGCTAAACATTTCTTGAGATTAGATACATGAAATACATCATGTACTCCAGATAATTCTTCTGGTAATTGTAAACGATAAGCTACTGGTCCTATACGTTGGATCACTGGAAATGGTCCTACGTACCTTGGACTTAGCTTTCCTTTCTTTCCAAATCTGACTACTCCTTTCCAAGGAGAAACTTTCAATAATACTTTGTCTCCAACTTGGAATTCTAGCGGCTTGCATCTATTGTCTGCATAACTCTTCTGACGATCTCGAGCCGTTTTCAGCCTTTCTTTGATTTGAGTAACCTTATCAGTTGTTTCTTGTACTATTTCAGGACCTGATAATTGACTTTCTCCTATTTCTGCCCAACAAATTGGAGTTCTGCACTTTCTTCCATATAGTGCTTCAAATGGAGCAGTTTCAATGCTTGAGTGATAACTATTGTTATAGGAGAATTCAATTAATGGTAAGTGATCATCCCAACTTCCACCAAAATCTATTACACATGCTCGGAGCATGTCTTCTAGAGTTTGGATTGTCCTTTCACTTTGTCCATCTGTTTGGGGATGATATGCAGTGCTCAAATTTAGTCGAGTTCCCATAGCTTGCTGGAAACTTTTCCAGAAATGGGAAGTAAAACGACTATCTCTATCCGAAACAATGGAGAGTGGAACTCCATGTAAGGATACAACTTCATCTACATACAATTTAGCCAGTCTTTCCATGCTAAAAGTTTCTTTCATAGGTAGAAAGTGTGCTGATTTGGTTAATCGATCCACAATTACCCAAATCGCATCATTACCTTTTCTGGTTTTGGGTAACTTAGTAACAAAATCCATTGTTATAAGTTCCCATTTCCATACTGGCATTTCTAACTGTTGTAGTAACCCTGAAGGTTTCTGATGTTCAGCCTTAACTTGTGAACAAGTAAGACACTTAGAAACATAGCTGGCTATGTCCTTTTTCATTCCTATCCACCAAAAGTTCTTTCTTAAATCTTGATACATCTTATTGTTTCCTGGATGCATAGTGTATCTAGATTTATGAGCTTCTTCTAAAATCTTAGGTCTTAAATCTCCCTGCTTAGGTACCCAAATTCTACTTTTGTGGAATCTCCAAATTCCATCTGCTCCTTGTTCTAATTCCTTGATTCGTCCTTTCATTCCTTCAGCATCATCCTTGATTGCTGTAGTTTGAACATTCTTCAATTGTTCCATTAAATCTATTTGTAGATTTAATCTGAGAGCACGAACTCGTCGTTGTTTCTCATAATACTTACGACTTAAGGCATCTGCAACTACATTCGCCTTTCCTTCGTGATACTGAATATCACAGTCGTAATCACTTAAAATTTCCATCCATCTCCTTTGCCTCATATTTAACTCTTTTTGCCCAAAGATATATCTTAAACTCTTATGATCTGTATAGATAGTAAACTTACTTCCGTACAGATAATGTCTCCAAATCTTAAGGGCAAAAATTACGGCTCCTAATTCTAAATCATGAGTCGTATAATTTTCTTCGTGCTTTTTCAACTGTCTTGATGCGTACGCAATTACCTTCTTGCGTTGCATAAGCACACATCCAAATCCTAATTTTGAAGCATCACAATATACTTCAAAATCTTCAGTTCCTTCTGGTAAGGCTAAGATTGGTGCATGGGTTAATTTCTGTTTCAAAATTCTAAAAGCTTCTTCTTGTTTAGGTCCCCATTCAAACTTAGTTGCTTTACAGGTTAGCTTAGTTAATGGTACAGCTATCTTAGAAAAATCCTTAATAAACCGTCTATAATACCCAGCTAAACCTATAAAACTTCTAATTTCCATAGCTGTTTGTGGAACCTTCCATTTGGTAATTGCCTCGATCTTAGCAGGATCTACATGAATACCTTCATGATTTACCATGTGTCCTAAAAATTGCACTTCCTTTAGCCAAAATTCACATTTCGAGAATTTGGCGTACAACTTTTCTTTTCTTAACAAAGTTAAGAGTGCATGAAGATGTTCACAATGCTCTGTCTGACTTTTGGAATAAATAAGTATATCGTCTATGAAGACAATTACAAATTTATCCAAGTACGGTTTACAGATCATATTCATCATGTCCATAAATGCTGCAGGCGCATTTGTTAATCCGAAGGGCATGACTGTAAACTCGTAATGACCATACCTAGTTCTGAAAGCAGTCTTAGGTATGTCTTCTTCTTGTACCTTCAATTGATGGTATCCGGAGCGTAAATCTATTTTAGAAAAATATCTAGCCCCCTGAAGTTGATCAAAAAGATCATCAATCCTAGGTAATGGATATCGATTCTTAATTGTAACCTTATTCAATTCCCTATAATCGATACACATTCTCATTGAACCATCCTTTTTCTTCACAAACAACACTGGCGCTCCCCACGGGGATGAGCTGGGTTGTATGAATCCTTTACTTAGTAATTCATCTAATTGCTGTTTCAGTTCTAACATTTCTGTGGGTGCTAACCGATAAGGTGCCTTGGCTATCGGTGTAGTTCCTGGAATTAGATGAATCCTAAATTCTACTTCCCTATCTGGAGGTAATCCTGGTAAATCTTCTGGAAATATATCAGAATATTCTGATACTACTGGTATTTCCTTAAGATCTTTTCCCTTAGTGCTAATGATTACTGAAATCATATACACTATTCCTTGTTTTCGTTCATAATTAGCAACTTTCATTACGGATATGAACTTCATGGGTTTCCGTGGTTTATCTCCTGTAATCCTAATCACTTCTCCGGTAGGTGATTGAATTTCTATGGAATTCTGATCACAAAGGATTCTAGCATGGTTGGCTACTAACCAATCCATTCCTAATACAACATCAAATTCAGCTAAATTCATCGGCAATAGTCTTGCAGAGAATTTATGTCCTAAAAGTTCTATGTTTCCTTCTTGCAACACTTTATCTATTTTAACTGAATTTCCGTCTGCTGTTTCAACTGTAAAAATCTGCCTAATATTGGTTAAAGGTAAACTAAGAGCTTGACAGAATGAAGTATTTATAAAACTTTGGTTTGCACCAGAGTCAAATAATACTTTTGCGTACACATTGTGAACTAAGAACGTACCCGCTATCACATCTGGAATGAGTTCTGCTTCTTGAGTGGTCAGCTGAAATGCCCTGGCATTCTTCTTTGTAGTTCCTTCGGTTGTCTTGGGTTTGTTATCTACTGGCTTGATCAATTTAGGACATTCTGTTTTATAATGCCCTGCTTCTCCACAGTTAAAACAGATTACTGTTTTCTTTTTGCAGTTTTCTTCACGATGTCCTATACCTTTGCAAAAATTGCAAGTGATATCGCATCTTCCATAATGCTTCTTTTTGCATTTCCTGCAGAATGTCGGAGTTGGAGCTTGCCCTGTTCCTTTTCTCTTGAAGCTGTTATTATTACCCACGCGAAATCCTTGGGTAATTTTCTGGGCTAATGCCTTTTTCCTATCTTCATCTCTTGTGCGCACCAGTTCATCAGTTAGAGTATTGGCTAATTCTACCGCATCATCAATAGTACGAGGTCTCGCAGCTTTAACAATATTACGGATTTCGCTAATTAGCCCCCAAATATAGCGAGAAATAAGTACCGGTTCTGGCGAAGCCAGTGTTGGTACCACTCTTGCATATTCAAAGAATGTCGAGGTATAACCACGACAATCTACATTCATCATCCGATGATTTAGAAACTTATTTGCCATCTGTTCCTTTTCATACTCGGGACAGAATTTTCTTTCCACCAAACCCTTAAATTCTTCCCAAGTCATAGCATAAGCTATTACTCTTCCTTTTGATTGTAACACAGTGTTCCACCACTCGAGTGCTACTTCTTTGAACAGATTGGATAAATACATGACCTGATCATCTTTACCACATTTACTTATTGCAATGACTGCTTCGGTTTTCTCTAACCAACGCAGTGATGCAGTTGCTCCTTCATTGCCTGCAAATTCAGTGGGTTTACAAGCAAGGAATTCTTTGAAAGTGCAACCAGGCGTTGCAGTTTTCATTTTCTTGGGTAATGGAGCTTGATGTGGTTCCTTATTATGATTAGCATGATTATTGCCTCCATTTACACTATTACTGAAGTTGTCTTCAGTAATCTGTTTACTAGGGACAATTTGTTGTGGTTCGGGTGGATTCTTGATAGCAGCAACGAATGCTGGAATAGCATTAGCTATCCCTTGAGCAACAATGTTTTCGATATCTTGCCGAGTCATATATTGATCTCCTGGATGTTGCTCAGACTGATTAACTTCATTTATAGGTTCATTACCACTGTTTGCCATCTGATAATGTATATATATAAATTTTATTAGTATCTGCTAAATAATAATTATATATAAATAATCAGAAAATTTTATAATACAGATATAGTCAAAACAATCGATTTCTCGATTTCATTTTATATCTATTATAGTATGCATCATTACTCACAGATATCATACAGAGTTTTATTGGTTATTTACAGACTAACTTTACTAGTACTATTATACAACATCTTTTACCATCCTACTATCTTTCGTCACTTGCTGTTCTAAAAACGCAGTTCCCTCTCATCGTACTTCCAGGCAATCTGTCCCCCTATTTCCCTGATTCTAGTTCCAGCATCAAACAACTCTTCACCAAAGTGGCGAAGTTCAGCCATGTTTTCATTACTCATAGGTGGATTACGTAGGGGTTCTGGATCGAATTGTGGAAGAAAAGAGTTAGGATCGTTGACAATATTTTGGAATTGCCAATCGTTTGTCCACCATTCGTCCATTCTTATGGTTTGGGAGTGAACTATTGGGTCTGGAATTGCTGCTGGTTCCCAATTCATAGGGAGTTGGTTTCCAAGAGGATAATTAAAAATATTATTATTATTATTATTATTGACAGGCTGAATTGTTTCGCAGCTTGCCAATAGGAAGTCTATCTCATCTTGAAAAGTCCTTTCCTGAATTGGATTGGAGCTCTCTCCGATTTCTCTCTGAGCTGGTATAGACCCTTGCCCAACTTCCATTACTACTTCTTTAGTAATTTCCTCCATCTGTATTTCTATTTCCTTATCCTTCTCTTTTTCTCCAGTTTCCATTTCCTGTTGTTTAGAACTCTCTCCGGTTATAATTTCTTTTCCCTTTTTCAAAGGATTGTTTATTTTGGGCAGTTTTTTAGCTGGCTTCTTCTTACGTATTTTTCTCCATCCTACATAAGTTCTCTTCTTTTGTTTTGGCTTGCTCAAAGGTGGAACCTTGAATTCTACTGGTTGTTCTACATCGGGATAGTAACTAGTATATTCCTTGGAAGCTTCGATAGTTACAGGGTAAAGATTAAGGTTCTGAAAAGCTTCTTTTGTCGAATTTGCTCTTTACTTTTCTTAATAATCATCTCCCTCCTTTGAGGAGAAAGTGATTCCTCGTATTGTGCCTTTCGCACAAATATTCCTTCTTCAGGAATTTCAGCCTGATTTGAGGATTTGGTTCGGGATGAACTTCCCTTCTCATTGGATGATCTATCTAATTTAAGATAGATACTTGCTAGCTTTTTCTTACCCATACTGTAATTAACAAATAATCAGTTAATACCACAAATAATCACATAATAGTAATCAGGAAAAATTAAGTATTTTTAAATACTTAATTAGCTTAACTCAGTGGCTCTGATACCACCTTTTTCTGTCACGGCCCCCGACCCGGTTTGACCCGTTTCAGGAGCCGTGGGACAGAAATACTGCGGTATTGATTTAATTGAGTTTAACAGCGGAAACAGGATCGTTTAAAGCTAAAATTTTTTCCCCGATTATTTTATTTCACAATTCAGGATAAAACCCTGATAATTTACAAAAGTATAAAATCTTTATTTTACAAACTTATTTCCTTATTTTTATGTAATGAGCCACTATTTTAAGCTTGAAATGCTTCCCAGCACTTTTTCCTGAATTACAGCAGATCACCTGAAACATGTTTGAAAAAGGTTTTGTCAGCGGGAAATACTGAGTGAATCATTCTATTTACTAAAATGACACATTTGTTATAATATACAGTATTAAGAGCGATTACAATGTTTCTGATATCAAGCCAACTACCCACGGTATTTGTCACTCGACCCATTGGCCCATTCGTCCAATGGTGTCTGTGACTATGGTCATATCCCCCACTGGATGCCCCAATGGTGACGATTATCAAGTAATGTATACAAAACCCCACATACCGGCTGTAACTTGGTGATTACAAAGACTTAATCCCCGTAATTATAACTTTGAAAATAACATGATTTTGTAAATAGATTTGATAAAAAGAGAGAATGACTCACATTGCTGATTTAATATGGTCAGAGTCTAATCTATGATTTAGCCTTGTTAACCTAATATAAATAACAATGCACACAAAACTGGGTTAGTAATCAATCCAGCAATTACGATAATTTACGAGACTGCAATTCTTACTATGATAGTTTCTGGTTTTACTGGAATTTTAAAAGGCTGGTGGGATAAGTATCTCACAGAGGAAGAAAAGCATATAATTAAAAATGCTAAAAAAATAATTATTAAAACAGAAAATAATGTTCAAACACCAACTGAAACACCTGATATAATTAATACTCTAGTATTTGCTATAATCCAACATTTTATTGGAAATCCAACAGATTATCAAGAAAGAAATTCATTAATATTATTAAATTTGACATGTAGAAAATTACAAGATTTTAGATGGTATAAAGATGTTTTCCTTTCAAAAGTTATGACTAGAGAAGATTGCAAAGAAGCCTATTGGAAAGAAAGATTTATAGCTGGGTTTCCAAAATTATTTGCAGAAAGAATTAGAGAAAAAAATTAAAAAAGGCTTTAATAATAGTATTCCTTATAGAGAGATCTATCCTATGGTCAAATAATAAATTATATAAATCAAGACGGATTAAAAATATGTAATGATTAAGATTAAAAGAAAAAAATAAAAAAGGATGGAATCCAAGGCCATAAGGAATTAGGAAATTTTTGTCAACAATATGGATTTGAACCATTTAAAACTCCTTCTAAACCTAAAAGGAAAATTCCTAAACAATTTATCAAAAAGAACTATAAAAGAAAACCATATTGTTGGTCTACCCGGAGGATCGAGTAACCTCTATTCCCTGTTTTCCGACAAACCCGAAAGTGCGGAATCCAAACGGGTAAGTTAAACCAAGTTACGAATACGCAAGACACAAAGATTCAATGATTAACACGCAATGTATTAATACTCTGAAACGGTTACAATGCAATGTTTACAAGATAAACCTATAAACTCTCTGTTGTGTGTGTGTGTTCTCTCCGAAATCTATTCAGACTTCTCTAGGTGTTCCTGTCTGTTGTCTGGGTATATATAGTGAAGACATGACGAAAACAAGAGGCACACGAAATCACATCAACGAAATCCCATCATTATGACGAAATCACCCTGATTTCGTTACCTCTGGGGTTTTCGTCATAGGTGTTTTCACCAACAAAAGGGATTTCGTCACAAGTGTTGGGCCAATGGCTTAGGCTTGGACTTTGTCAACTGGGCTTCTACATGTATGGGCCAAACAAACAAACAGACACCATAAACATAAGCTATACTAAATGCATACTTCACACACGCATTAGCAATTACATCGAACGTCACGAAGTAAATCGCATACCGAGTCTAGATAGGAGGATATCTTGACTACGGCCTTCACTTCGTAGTCGAGTCGAACTGAGCCGAGCCGTATCCACATAATATGTATCAACAAACTCCCCCTTGGATGCTGCTCGTGAGGTTCGTAATCTCGTTCTCCATCTCTTGATGGTTCATTCATTCTTATCGTAGGATCTTCAAAGTCTTCACGTGTTGAAGTAGAAAGTGTATCAACAAACTTCCGCTTTCATTTAGGAAGTGTATCAATAAACTCCCCCTTTGATTATGCTCGTGAATCTTTTGATCTTCAATGCTTTAGATCCTTGTGGTGTTGATGATTGATCAGCGGCAACTCGATCATCTTTATCATTTGAGTGCCTTCACATCGTGTCTTCATTCTGAAGCTTATCATCGAACATGTTCTCTTCGCCTTTAGCATCTGTACATGCAAGAAAGCTAAACGCGTAATGAGAACAACTGCTTGGAATATAGTTAATCATAAACAAACGACGCATATGAGACCAATTCTCATTCAACTCCCGTCCGACAGTTAGTTTGAAGAGTTAACAGATTTTTCAATTTTGATTATTAACTTTCAAAACTTGCAAACTCTGACCGTTTATGAAGATTCAGTCGTTTCGGTTTTCATCGGATTTCAGGTAACGAAGACTTGAGTTCCAACATCGGTTAATCAAAACTAAAGCAGAAATAAAATCTTTTTGACTTTTATAAAGTTTATATTAAAACACACCTAAAATCTTTTTGGTATTTTGAATATTTTAAACTTAAAGACTGAAAGCAGTAAATATATATATATATACAGAGTTGCAGAAACTAAGAAAAGTAAATATATACAAACATTCTTTTTGCGAGTTTCGAGGGTAAGAGAATCATATTAGTGTTGGTCATGCCAAAACAACTTGTTGTTCTTATTGTTAACATTTAGATAAACATCCTATAACGATTATCGGTATTGTTGTCCACATAAGCTCAACTTATCATATGTAATCATGGAGAGGGGATACGTTAAGGTATGATTTATACTTACCGACCGGTGTTCATCCACATCACGACACATTCCCGTATCAAGGTATGCACGAGAGTTCATCTTACTGGTGAGTATACCATTTATCATCTGTTTTGACGTATATGAAAATGTGAGAAACTCACTTATTTTGATTGAAAACAAGCCCTATGTGATAGAATCACTTATTGATGAGGAACTTGATTTTCAGATGCATGAGGGCACAGAAGCAAGTCCGTGAGCAGGTCAGTACTTTCGTACAGCAAAGAGACGAACTTGACTCCCGGATATATGTGATATATTATCACTTGTTTTGTGGACATGTGATTGTTGATCACTTATTGAGGTCGTATGCAGTATGTACACGTATGTATGATATCATGGAAGATCTAGACTTCGTCTCCGTTTTTTTCGGTAAAAGAAACAACCATGATACCTAGATGATAAACAGCATAAAGACCACATATCTCAGAACCTCGGCAATCTCTCAAACGAAATTTCGGTACTAAGACCATATGCCAATGAGTGGTTCCCACCTGGTCTTCAGTCGATTTAAGTTTATATCACCCTGCACACTTTAAGATGATTGTGAGCCTACCGATACATCTTATATAGAGTTTCTTAACATTTTTCATTTTGCATTTTAGTTTAAAAAGGTTTCGACAGACCACTGATGTACTATCATTTTCTCTTTTGCTCGCCAGGAAACTCATTTTTGTTTTTCTATTGTTTTTGGGTTTTGAAAATTTTCGATGTTTTTGAATTTTCAAATATTTAGATTTACTCCCCCTAAAATCAACAAACTTACAATAATTTTAAAAACACAAAGATATTTACAAAAACGATTTTCCGATGTGGATTACTCTTGCTTGAACTTAATGTCGTTTACCAATAATAAAAAGTCAAATCTGGATTTATCAAATGCTTGGGTAAAAAGGTCGGCACGTTGGTCATCAGTATGGACTTTAACAACATCGATTAGCCTTTTATCAAAGCAATCACGTATGAAGTGATACTTAATTTCGATGTGTTTGGTCTTTGAATGCTGCACAGGATTTCTAGTGATAGATAAAGCAGAAGAATTATCGACTAAAATAGGAGTAGTTAGGAATTCAAAACCGTAATCACGCATTTGCTGTCGTATCCACAAGACTTGGGAGCAACAACTTGAGGCAGCAATGTATTCAGCTTCACAAGTTGATGTAGCGACACAAGTCTGCTTCTTGCACTGCCATGTTACGAGGCGATTTCCTAAAAACTGCATCCAACCGTTGTGGATTTGCCTTTGATTTTGCATCCGCCAAAATCAGAATCACTGAAAGCGACTAAGTCAAAGTTATCATCCTTAGGGTACCATAGACCGGTGTCTGGGCAACCCTTTAAATAACGAAAAATCCTTTTTACAGTTGCAAGATGTGAGGCCTTCGGGTTCACTTGATATCTGGCTAGCAGGCATGTTGGATACATTATATCTAGTCTTGATGCTGTGAGGTACATAAGGGATCCAATCATCGCGTGGTAGTATGAAGAGCTAACGAGTTCACCCTTCAAGTCTGGATTGATTCCATGATTTTGCTGCAGTGGGGTACCAATGGGCGATGTGTCGCACATCTGAAATCGGTTCAGGATGTCTTGAACATACTTAGTCTGATGGATGAAAATCCCAGACTTCGTTTGTTGCACTTGCAAGCCCGAAAAGAAAGTCATCTCCCCCATAGCGCTCATCTCGAATTTATCCTGCATTACACGCTCGAAATCCCTACACATAACATTGTTAGTAGAACCAAATATAATATCATCCACATATACCTGTACCAGTAGAAGATCTCCATCTTGTTCTTTTATGAAGAGAGTGCAATCGATAAGACCTCTGCGAAATCCATTCTCCAACAGGTAATTAGACAAGGTTGCATACCAAGCTCGAGGTGCTTGATGTAGACCATAGAGAGCTTTGTTCAGCAACCAAACCCGATCGGGATGAATAGGATCTTCAAAACCTGGAGGCTGTTCAACATACACCTTTCTTCCACTAGACCATGTAAAAATGCACTTTTGACATCCATCTGGTAAACCTTGAATCCTTTGAATGAGGCATAAGCAAGAAATATCCGAATTGCTTCCAGACGTGCAACAGGTGCTTGCACTTCGTTGTAGTCTATACCTTCAATCTGACGAAAACCTTGAACGACCAATCTTGCTTTGTTTCGAATAATGATTCCACGGTCGTCCTTTTTGCATTTATACAACCAACAGGTACCAATCTTCTTGTAATCAGCAGGTTTCTCTACGAGCTTCCAGACACCAAGTTTCTGGAATTGTTGCAGTTCTTCCTGCATTGCTTCAACCCAAGAGTTATCTTTCAAAGCTTCTTTCCAAGTTCTTGGCTCTTCCTGTGAGACATAACACGCGAAATTCGCAACATGTTTCTTGTTTGAATGCCACTCTGTACATTACCTATGATGTTTTGTTGAGGATGGGTATTGTGAATCCTTGTTTCTGGATTATCTGGAACTGGAATGTTTGTACCCAGATTGTTGAGATTGAGATCAACAACTAATTCAATACCCATAACTGACGAAGAGGATGATGCAGAAGCTTCAGCTGTTATAGGGGCGTCCACTGGAGGTGTAGCCTCTGAAGTACCATGTACTGCTGACGTTGGAGCTTCTTGATCTGCATCATGAAATTCTTCATCCTCTGAAGATTCGTTCAGTTCGGTTGCATCATGAAAATCCTCATTGTCGAGAGCATTATTGTTCACTGAAGATGGTTCTGAATTGACAATAATTAGACGAAACAACGGTGAATCTGTTGCATTGTCACTCTTGAAAAACATCCTTGCCGCAACAGTTTCTTCAACTGCTTCAAAATTGATCGAATTGAAAAAGTCATCGTACTCAAACATCCATGGTTGACCTGGGTTTTTAACTGGTAAAGTGTGCCTTTGTACTCTGACTTCAGACCATTCCTCAACCCTTTTAGTCTCTAGATTCCAGACTCTTAAGTTCGGGGTGGCATAATCAAGAAAGTGACCTTCAATAGCTTTTGCCCCAAACTTTCCATTAGGATCGATCATTGTGCAAGGAGCTCCAAACGGTTCAAGATATGACAAATCTGGTTTCCGTTTGTGAAGAAGCTCGACGCAGGTCTTGTTGTGCCTTTTGACTGTAAGGACTCGGTTCATCGTATAACATGCGGAGGCCACAACTTCACTCCAGAATGGAATGGGCAACTGCGACTCTACCAACATAGTCCTAGCAGTCTTGATCAATGTACGGTTTTTACGTTCAGCGACGCCGTTCTGTTGAGGAGTGTAAGCCGCACTAAATTCTTGAAGAATACCTTTTGATGTGTAAAACTCCGCCATAGCATGATTTTTAAATTCAGTACCATTGTCACTGCGTATCCGTCTAACCTTCAACTTATACAAATTCTCAATCTGAATGATCAAGTTTTTGATAATACCGAAAGTTTCACTCTTGTGAGCCATAAACGCCACCCAAGAAAATCTTGAATAATCATCAGTTATTTCGAGGCAGTATTGATCATTCCTGATGCTTTTGTGCTTGACAGGACCGAACAAATCCATGTGCAAACGCTCAAGAGGAACTGCCACCGTGTTGATCTTCTTCATCGGATGTCGCTTCTTAGTTTGCTTTCCTTTTTGGCATGAAACACAGACGTCTTGAAGATGGAAATTTTTAAGAAGAACACCATTCACTAATTCATTCGACACCAAATAATTCATTTTTCGTAAGTGAATGTGACCCATACGTCTGTGCCAAGAGATTGAGTCTTTTTCAGTGGCTTTGGTAATAAAACAAGTTGCTTGTGCAGTCGTTGTAATAGCTTGGCTCATATCAAGGACATACAGATCATTAATCCTTGGAGCTGATAAGAGAATCCATTCTTTTGGAATCTTGAAGCCGGGTTTCAGCACATATCATCCATTTGCGTCAAAGTGTACTAAAAACTGTTTATCACAGATTTGTGAAACGCTGAGAAGATTGTGATCAAGCTGTTGTACAAAGTTGATCTTGACAAAACTTACAACCCCGTTGGATACCATTCCTTCTCCTGTTATATATCCGCCTTTATCTCCAGCAAAAGCAACATAACCTCCTCTAATAGATTTAACGTCGTAGAGAAGCTTCATGTCGCCGGTCATGTGCCTGGATGCCCCACTATCAACAATCCAATGACTGCTGAAAGTTCCTCCTGGAACACCCTGCACATGTACTCACATGATTAGTTGGATATGGGGACCCAAGCCTTTGTGGTCTTGGGTCTTCCATTTTCATCAACGTAAGTTACTTGATCTCGATGTTGTGGAAATTGTGATGTTCCCCCTGATTCAGTAACCGTTTTTGGTTTCCAGGTCTGTTTTGTTTTACTAGTGTTATTCTTTAAAATCTTAACTTCATGATTGTCTGAAGTTTTTGAATTGTCTGGTTTGACAGAAACAGATGTTTTGTTAACCACATCGGTTTTAATCGCTTTTTTTATTTTCTAGACCTGTTGGCGTTTCTGTTTCTTTTCCCTTTCTTTTACAAGACGGGGATCTGGTTTTGATGAAACAGATAGCTGTCGGTCAATTTGGTCACGGGGATCATCAACTTTGGCTTTTTGTTTATGAAGATATGGACAATTGCGAATAATATGTCCAAATGTACCACATGAAAAACATGATCTTCGTTCTACAAACCCCAAAGTATCATGTGATTGTCTTGTCGATGAACTTTGTGATCCCGAGGTACTAGGTTTTGAACTGTTTGGTTCATTTCTTTTCAAAGAATTAACTTGAATGACATGATCTAAGTTAGATTTATTGGCAAATGTTTCAAGTTTATCTGTTCCCTTCGATTTCACAAAGTTCACTTTCTTGTCCTTTTTCTGGGTCTGTTTCTTTTGACCTTGAGTCGGTGATTTACCCTTTGGTTTGGTGCGATTTTGCTGCTTTTTCACTGTTGGTAATTTCTGATTGCCACATTGTTTTCGAACTTCAGCCTTTGGGATAGGAGGACACTGTGTTACCACAACGTGTGATCCTGTCTTTCCCAAAAACTTACTTGTTGAATCTTCAAAAATTTTACTAATTAAAGATTGTTTAACATTCTTAATAGGAAAATCTTTGTCAGAATAAATTTTATCATCACCAACAAGAGTGTACAGCAAATTCACACTCTCAGACTCTTGTGTGGAAGTAGACGTGGACTCGGTCAGAACAGTCATAGTAGGTTTTGTGGGAGGATCACATAGAATATGATTCTCGAGAGTTATGTCCTCTTCTTTGATTACCGCATCTGACTGTGCTGAGTTAGTATCATTAGATTCATCATCTGAAGAATCAGCATCCTCAACAATAACTGGAGGATCCTGATTCTGTTCAGCAGAAGACACACTTGTATCTGCTGATACATCCGAATCTGATGATACTTCTGGTTTGTATCCAAGTCCCGTTGTAAACTCATCAATGTTTAAGGAAACAGATGGCTCAAAATAAGTTCTATCCTCTTCATCAGGCATGGCATCATAATTGTGTCTCACAGGTGGTGGACATTTCTTATAGCCAATGCATGTGACATCAGTTTTCTTTTTCTGAACATCAATGATGTGATCCAACACATAACTAGAGCTCAAATAACTATTTATCTTAAGATTGATCGCTTCACTTTCAGTTTTTACACAAGCCATCTCTTTTTGCATTATCTCGAGCCTATTGATGTAACAGTTAATGGTTGTTTGTTTTCTTGAAACCATTTTCGTTAGCTCAGATTTGTTTTCTCTTAAATTTTCAATCATTGTTTAATACTCGTTTTCATGGTTTGTATAAAACATGTTGGCTTCTGTGCATTTGGCAAGATCCACGATCAACTTTTGTTTGTGGATAAATGTCACATCATACTTAGTTTGCAAAGCCTCATGTTTGCTTTGCAAATCAGACATCTTAGCATTCAAAGAAACATGTTTTTTTTGCAAGTCAGACAATTCAGCATTTAAATTATCATGTTTGCATTGTAACTCAGACATATTAGCATCTAAATCAGCACATTTATCACTTAAGCTAGTACAATTATCACAAATAACGATAGTTGGTTCATCGACACATACCTGGCTTGATGAACTGCCGCCATTAGCCATAAAGGCTGATTGAAGAGAAGAAGAAGAATAAGCAGCTTGATCCACCAGAATAGATCTTCTATCATTCCTTGCTGCAGTTTATTCTAACAATTCATCAATATCTGCGTCGATTCTCCCACTAGATACATCATCAGAATAATCTTCGCCTGAGGTTGAGATTTCCTCATCTGAACTCCTTGAATCACCAGAACTCTCTTCATCTGAAGATTCACCACCACTGGCGGAAGATTCTCCACCACTGGCGTGTTTCAAATCCTTAGCAGCTTCAGCAAAACAAGCTGCTCCTCCCTGATCACCAATGCCTAATTGCATTGACCAGTCGCAACCTTCATCTATTTGCACCACAAGAGCTTGATTGGTGTTCGATGGTACTACTTGATTGTTTGCAGGAACCAAGGTGCGATCGTCATTTCTGGCTTGATTCTGATTTGCCTGGTTGCCTTGACCTCTGAAAGGATTCTGGTTCCCATGCTGAGTTGGCTTTGTGCATTCATGCTTGAAATGGCCACGTTCACCACAATTAAAGCACTTAACAGACTGCTTATCAAACCCATACTTGGTGTCTTTCTTGCTTTCCAAGCTGGTTTTGCCTGTCCGTTCCATGAAGTCTTTAGCCCGCCTAACAGCACTGGCGAAAGCCCATTTGATGTCCATCATATCCATCTCCTCTTTATCTATCTGCTAGTAATCTTCTTGAGTCAGACTGATGTTCCCGATCTGACCTGCTATCAACCCACAATACGCGCTCACCAATGTGTTCAATATCTCCATATGATCCTTAGCTACTTCAACGCTAACTTTGGAGAAACTTGATGTGTCCAGTCGTACTGTATTAGAGGGCTGACCAGCTGATGACGTGCTACCATAACAGGCTTGTTGTTGCACTGGTAGTGGATTGCTGTATAAATCTGTGGTTGGTGCAACAACCGTTGGTCTTGAGGAAGGTGGAAGTGGATTTCCATACAGATCTGTTGGTCTGGTAGATCGAACAGGTAATGGATTTCCGAACATATCGGTTGCTACGATAGATCGTTGGCTTGGCTGTTGTGGAGCTGGTTATAGTAGATTTCCATACAAGTCTGTGGTTGGAGCTGGCTTAACAGGAACTTGTATCTGATTGCCATACAAATCTGTGCTTGTGACAAACGCCGTTTGAAGTGGAGCATGTTGAGCAGGTTTTGCAGAAGTGCTAGAAGTTCCATAATACATATCAGGATTTTGTTGTACTGGAACCTTTTTCGCCTTTAGACTTTCTTCCTGATCTTTATTCTCCAACATCTGAACGAAATCATGAATTGATGTTGTAGCTAATGTGCCATTGTACTTCAAAATTTCCAAGAAACCCTTCCATTGAAATGGCAGCGCATCGGCCAACTTAGTGACAACCTCTACAGGAGTTGTTACTACCCCATAATGATTCAACTCAGTCAACAAGTGATAAAATCGACTAGTCAAATCTTTTAAAGGTTCTCTTTCCATACAAGTGAAACCATCAAACTCTTTCTTGAGTAAGTCATGTCGTAACTTGCGTGACGCTTCGTTTCCTTCACCTCTCGTCTTCAATGCGTCCCATAAGCGCTTTGTTGTCTTGAAGCTTACATGATGATGATAGATTTCTTTGTTTAACGCTTGAGTTAGAATAGCAAAAGCCTTCTTTTCTAAATCATAAATCTTCTTCTCATCTGGAGTAAGATCTGCAAAAGACGCGGTTGTTGAAGCGGCAACATCAAGTGCTTGATCGAAGTCTGTAATGAATCGTAACCATAACTCCGTGTTTTGCCCAAGAATATACGTATGAAATCTGTGTTCCCATCCCGAATATTCATTCATGTGCATTAGCTTCGGTGGACGATTATTGCTTCCTGTTTCATTTTCGCTTAAAAGTATACTTTGAATACTTTGATTTGAAACAAACGCCCATTGAGTTGACGAAATTTGAGGTGACGACGATTGTGCAGGAGGTTCGGCCCATGAAGGAGATAATCTCGTGCTCCTATACTTATTTTCCGTATTAGACGGAGTACCCCACCAATCCGGATTCATTTCGAATATTTAATGACGAATACCTGAATAAATCACACAAATCAAACATTTAAGAATGAGTTACAAGTCTTCTGTTTAAAAATAACACAAGTATGTGATGAAAATAGTGGTTTTCGTCGCTGAAATGGTGATTTTGTCGCTGAAAGGGTGATTTCGTCGCTGAAAGTGATTTCGTCCAGAAAGGTGATTTCGTCGCTAAAAGTGATTTCGTCGCTGAAAGTGATTTCGTACAGAAAGGTGATTTCGTCGCTGAAAGTGATTTCGTCGCTGAAAGTGATTTGGTCCAGACCAGGTAACAAAATATGTTTGACGAAATCAGATGTGATTTCGTCCAGTATGATATTTGTCACACCCCCAAAATCCACCTGCGGAATACCACCGCTTGGAGGCGTGACTGACCAGGATCCAGCCACCAATCATATTGAACAAGCATGTAAGTGATTATAAAATCCAACCAATACAATTGGTGTCCAAACAAAACATAGTTTAAGTTGCAAAGCGGAAGCGTAATATTCAAAACCAAAACATAAGTTTAAACGTTTCAAGGTTTAACATGGCACACAGCTGTCCATGTCCCACAACGACTCTCCCCCATGCAAGCTCCAGCTAAGTACCTATTGACCTGCAAAGCATGTAGTAACGAGTCAACAACAAGTTGAGTGAGTTCACAGTTGGGTGTTCATTTTAAGTTGTTCCAAAAACAGTTTCCTTTAACCGGCATCCTGCCGTGGGGGTTACCCCATAGTTGAAAACGTGACTTGTTTATTCCCGGTTACTCTGGCAATCCAGCCGTGGGGGCTACCCCTTGTTAGTTATCTGGCATTTCGGCCGTGGGGGCTACCCCATGTATACACTAGACTCGTTACCATATCGACTGTTGACTGTAGTCATGTTTATGTGCCCTAAACTGTCAATGTCTATCATCATTGACGTGCCCAGATCCATTAGTTCACGCCCGTCCTCTGCGGCACGGTGTGAGGCTTGTCAAACCTAAATAGCGCTATCTAACTAATGACCCGCTCGCCATTGGCCCGGCGATTAAGTCGATATAAAAAGGAGGGACTTCGTGATAGAGTTTTGGTCTAGTACGAGTTATCTGTCCATGAGGACGAGGAATTATATTCCTGAACCGATGCTGTCCTACCCAAGAAAGGACGAGGAATCCATGTTCCTTAACCCCAATTCCCAACCCCTGGGAATCCCATGCTTTGTAGAGGGTGTGAACTCACATTGGTTTGCTCGGCAGATACACAGAAAGTTGGTCAAGCTATAAGTGGTCAACCGCGTCCTAACATAGATACCATTCAAGTCAGGTTCATATTCAAGTAGTGCACGTATTTTCTACACGTATTGTACACAAGTAACGATCATGGCATACACGCCTAGCATGGCAGTTCAACAACAGTGCTAGTTCAACAGTAGGAATCATGTAGCAAACAAAGCCCAACAGTACAGCCCAAACACCTAAGCCCGTAACAGTGTGTGTCACACCCCGACCGCGTAAAACAACAAACCGCGGCGGAAACATCGGGGCGTGTCGTAACAGAATAAATTGTTTCATAACCATGGCATACAAAGTTGTATTTTATTTATCAAACAAGAGTGTTACATTGTCTTTAACAGTAAACAAAAGAGTTTATAACATAATTAAACAAGTCTATCTTCGTTTTTAGTCTCTAAGGCACAGGTCCGCCCTAGTGTCATGATCAACATCCTATGGAAAAGCTCCTGAAAACACATGCGAAAATAGGTACGTCAGCATAAAAATGCCTGTGAGATACATAGTATTATGAAAATAAGATTCATGACTTGTATTTGAGAAAATGTTTAGTCATGAACCTTGTAATTTGCTTTGTCTTGTAAATCATTTGAAAAACAATAAGATCAGTTGATATGTATAAGTAAATGTAAGGTTAAATGAATAACCATGTAAAATGAGTTTGTATAAGATAAGTTGGTTGTAAAACAATGTCTTATGAAAAGTATGTTATTTGTATAAAATGTTATATGTATCAAACTGAAATGATTTAAATAACGTTACGCTATGTAATATTATACAAACACTTTTATATAGGAAATACCAGCGGCGTATCCACCATGTTTGTATCATATTACACCCGTATCGTTACTCAAATCACTTATCCAAACAACCACCAATGTAACTTGTTCATGTACAAACCAATTGTCAAGTGTTATTGTGTAAACCATATCAAAATGTCTATGTCCAATGTAAACCACCAAATGTGTATATCAATGTCGAAATGTTTATGTTCAATGTAGATCATGTAATGTGTAACCAAAATGTCATGTATGGTAGTGAAATATATATATCAACTAAACCATATGTAAAATGCACAAAAACAAGGTATTGAAGTAAAACATAGTTTAAATCAAAGTTATGTTTTGTGTAACAAATGCATGCTATACTGATACAAACATTTATGCGGTATTGTTAATATGCATACATCCAAGCCTTGAGACTGTGGCGATAAACCCTTAAACAAATTAAAGGTTTATCTGAGTCATGTATATCGAATTCGGTCATTCCTTTCATCCCCATACCCAGGATGTCCGGAACGGGAGTTGTCAATTCCTATGGTACCACTACCTACTAACGAACGGCGTAATTAATGTTAATGAATGTATTGTTCCATGTTAAACAAACCAAATGTCATAACAAAATGTAAGCATGTGAAAACGATACACTAAGTATGTAATCAAATGAACATACATAGCGTGAAATGTCATGTAAAACAATGTACTAAGTAATGCACACAATGGGCACACCTAGCATGAAATTTAATGTAAAACAATGTACTAAGTAATGCACACAATGGGCACACCTAGCATGAAAAGTAATGTAAAACAATGTACTAAGTAATGCACACAATGGGCACACCTAGCATGAAATGTAATGTAAAACAATGTACTAAGTAATGCACACAATGGGCACACCTAGCATGAAATGTAATGTAAAACAATGTACTAAGTAATGCACACAATGGGCACACCTAGCATAAGATGTAATGAAATCATGTACTAACGAACATAGCATGTATATGATGTGAAAACAGGAAAGCATGAAAGTAACAAGTAGGCACATGTGTTCCACCCCAAAACAGTTTGGAAAACAGTAAAAGAGGGGTCTATGTACTCACTTGAGATTGCTCAGTTGTATAAAGATAACAACCAAGTAATTCTATAGATCTCGGAATCAAACGGCACCTAATATAGGTAACTATGTTAATAAACCGGACCTAAATCGGAAGATCGGGTAGCATGAGGGTTTGTAAACCAAACGAGTATGGAGACTCGTGTAGTATGGTTCAACAAAGCCTACATACTAATTGAAACCTAACATAATTGTTTACGACCCATTACGACCCGTTTAGGTAGCTTATGCTACTTTAACGCGTCGTTCGCGTGAAACGCGTTCGGACCGCCTAACTAGCCCTATGACAAGTGTTATATGCCTAAACATGTTACATAATCAGTTATGTGACAAAGGTTTAGGTTACATATGCTTAATTACCAATTATACATGAAAAGGGTATTCTGGTAATTTACCTAAGGCATATAAACTACCTATCATACAACTACTTAAACGATGTGACCATAGGGTATAACCTCGGAAGGTTATTCCCTACCTACTATGGTCACCTAATGTGTTTGGTCGGATCCTAATGATCGACCAAATGGGTCGGGTTCGAAGGTATAAGCGATTTGTTAGATCGCTTACCCTACGACCCTAGACAACGTGGTAATCAGTAGGCATAGTCCCAAGGGACTATAACCAACGTGATTACACTCACGTTGCGAAGTTCAAACGAACTTCGCATTGACCATTACTGGTCAACGCTGAAATTCAAACAAAGTTGACTTTCTGACTCGAAAAGCAATAAAATAAGGAAAAGAACGAAAGAATACTTACGAAGGGTCCCCGAATGCTAACTTCGATTCAAAAATCTCAGGTATGAAACAATAGTTTCAACTTAGAGTTTCTCAAATCAAAGTTCTTGTAAGTTTTGCATTGGGGTGATGGGGTATTTATAGTAAAAGGTCCACCGTTAAGATCGTTTCATGGAAAGGAGGGCACGATCAAGGCCGTACACTTGTCGGGAAGTTGTGGTGCCTCAAAATGCTCACCACCATAAGGAATCAACACTTGGCAAGGGGTTAGGGAGTGCAAAACAGCTGCAAACAGCTGTTAAATACACTTAATCTGGTCCAGAAGGGGGCTCGCGTGACGCTAAGGCCCCTCGCGTCACGCTAGGCCCCTGTTTTGGCAGATTTTTCAGAAATGGTCCCTGCACCTTGTTTAAGCGATTTTCGATGCGTTTGAACCCCGTTAACCTCATTTAAAGGATCTAAAATGAAGTTAAAGTATAGGGAACTCAAAATATGCTCAAAATATCTAGGATGTCGGTTCGTTTGGCCGTACGATCGCGATGTTCGCTTAATTACGACGGTATGCGCACAAGCGCGAAAAACGATCCAAATGACGCGAAGAATGGATTTTTCTTATGGCGAACACTAAAATATAATATAGTCATGCTTGCATAAATTTTTGGATGTCCGGATGTATTCAGAACGTAAGTTATGCGCGAAAATGCAAACTTGTGCACTTTTTGACACTTTTAGTCCCTGAATGACCCAAAAGTTTATTTTAGCACACCGAACCCCTCAAAGCCTATTTCTAAGCTATGTAAAGGATATTTAAGGTGTGTTTAACTTATGGTTATGTTCCGGAATGTCTGTTCCAGTAAGAATCATCATACTTTCGCAGTTTGTCAAGTTTAGTCCCTGTAAACGAATTAACTTGTTTTTGCCATACCAAAGCCTTCAAAACTTATTTCTAAGTTTTGTAAAGGTTATTTAAGGTATGTTGAGTATATGTTGATGTTCCGGAGTATTTCTCGCATTAAACTGAGTACGTTTACGCACCAGTTTGCGTATAACTCCTCCAGAAAGTGATGTAGAGTTTGAAATTGAACAATAGTCAAAACATGAAAAATGTAAAACATAACAAAACAAACATTGGGATCAAATAACATTGTTTTATTGATAACAGAACTGTTCATAGTGATTACAAGCACAGTGGTTACAGTCTCCCCTACTTGTGGAAATTTCGTCCCGAAATTTATTTAGAGGAAACTCGTGGGAAAAGATGCGGATATTTCGCCTTCATTTGATCTTCGCGTTCCCAAGTAAACTCAGGTCCACGTTTAGCTTCCCAGCGAACTTTGACCAAAGGAATGCGCTTGCGTTTAAGCCACTTGACTTCACGTTCCATGATTTCCACTGGCTTCTCAACAAATTTCAGTGTTTTGCCAACACGAATTTCGTCAAGCGGTATGTGGAGGTTCTCATCAGTTAAACACCTCTTGAGATTGGACACGTGAAAAGTTGGATGAACATTTCCAAGTTCAGGAGGTAACTCAAGTCTGTAGGCTACCTTTCCGATTCTTTCGACGATCTTGAATGGTCCAACGTATCTAGGTGCAAGTTTTCCTTTCTTTCCAAATCTGATCACACCTTTCCAAGGTGAGACCTTAAGTAATACTCGATCACCGACTTGAAATTCCAAGGGTTTGCGTTTTGGATCCGCGTAACTCTTCTGACGGCTCATAGCTGTCTGAAGGTTATCGCGAACTTTCTTGACCTTGTCAGTTGTCTCTAAAATGAGGGCAGGTCCAGTAAGTTGAGCCTCGCCAATCTCATTCCAGCAGACTGGTGAACGACATTTTCGACCATAGAGAGCCTCGAAAGGAGCCATTTTGATGCTGGTGTGATAACTGTTGTTGTAGGAGAATTCAATCAATTTAAGATGTGAATCCCAACTACCACCAAAATCGATCACACAAGCTCTAAGCATATCCTCCAGAGTCTGGATTGTTCTCTCAGATTGACCATCCGTTTGTAGATGATAAGCTGTGCTCAGATTTAGTTGGGTCCCCATAGCAGATTGCATGGTTCTCCAAAAATGAGAAGTGAAACGAGCATCTCTGTCAGAAATGATGTTCAAAGGAACACCATGTCGAGCTACAATTTCATCCACATAGATTTGAGCAAGTCTGTCAGCAGGAAAATCCTCACGGATTGGCAAGAAATGTGCTGACTTTGTAAGACGATCAACGACTACCCAGATGGCATCATGACCTTTCTTTGTGCGTGGAAGTTTGGTAACAAGATCCATAGTAATGTTTTCCCATTTCCAAACTGGGATCTCTGGTTGCACCAATAAACCCGAAGGACGTTGATGTTCAGCCTTAACCTTAAGACAAGTAAGGCATTTTGATACGTATAAGGCAATGTCTTTCTTCATACCAGGCCACCAATAATGAATACGAAGATCCTTATACATCTTATCTGAGCCCGGATGAATAGAATAACGAGACTTATGGGCTTCATCCATAAGCAAGGTACGAAGATCATCCTGGCTTGGGACCTACAAACGGTCCATGAAGTAATATGATCCATTGTCCTTCAGTTCCAGAGCAAGACGAAGATGTTGCTCGTGGTCAGCTTGCGTCTTAGAGTATATCAAGATGTCATCAATAAAAACAATGACGAACTGATCCAAATAAGGTTTGCATACCCTATTCATTAAGTCCATGAAAACAACCGGAGCATTAGTCAAACCGAATGGCATGACTGTGAACTCATAATGCCCATAACGAGTGCGGAATGCTGTCTTCGGAATGTCTTCTTCTTGCACCCGAAGTTGATGATATCCAGATCGCAGATCAATCTTCGAAAAATAAGAAGCGCCTTGTAACTGATCAAAGAGATCATCGATGCGAGGTAGGGGATATCGATTCTTGATGGTAAGCTTGTTAAGCTCACGATAATCGATACACATCCTAAAGGATCCATCCTTCTTCTTGACAAAAAGAACGGGAGCACCCCAGGGTGAAAAGCTAGGACGTATAAAACCTTTGTCAGAGAGCTCCTGAAGCTGTTTAGACAACTCTTGCATCTCAGATGGTGCAAGACGATATGGAGCTCTGGCAATGGGATTTGCACCAGGTACGAGATCAATGCGGAACTCGACTTGGCGTGCTGGAGGTAGACCAGGTAAATCTTCAGGGAACACTTCAGAATAATCCCGAACGACAGGAATATCTGAAATAGACTTACCCTTGCCTTTATCTTCTGTAACATGTGCTAAGAAAGCCACATAGTTCTTCCGTAGATACTTCCGAGCTTTAAAACAAGACATGAGTTTGAGACCACCGATAGGCTTCTCACCTTGAACCTGCAGGATCTCGCCTATCGAAAGCGGCACACGAACAATCTTCTCAGAACAAACTATCTCTGCATGATGCTTGGATAACCAATCCATTCCCACAATAACGTCGAAGCTTCCAAGTTGCATAGGCGCGAGGTCAATAGGAAAAAGATGGTCGTTAAGATTCAACTGGCAGTTGCGAAGAACAGAATCAAGAATAATGGGTTCACCACTAGCAACTTCTACTGTCAAAGGTTTTCCTAGTTTCGTTCTAGACACGCGAAGCATTTGCTCAAAAGACAAAGACACGAAACTCTTATCGGCACCAGAATCGAAAAGAACATATGCAGGCTGATTATTAATAAAGAACGTACCGTTCACCACATTATCGTCAGCCTGTGCCTCTTGGGCGTTCATGTTAAAGACTCGGCCTCGAGCCGGAGCCTGATTCTGGTTCTGGTTCTGGTTCTGGTTGGCTAGCCTTGGGCACCGGTTTCTGTAGTGGGTCAGATCCCCACAATTGTAACAAGCACCCGGTGGGTATTGTAGTCGTGCAGCTTGACCCTGTTGCTGAGCAGGAGGCTGTGCAACTTGTTGAGCCGGGTTTTGAACTGCGCGATTCTGAGCAAACCGACAAACATCGGCAAGATGACCTGACTTCCCACAGCTAGTACAGAAACGGCACTGATGTTGCGGCTGATGGTGACTGTTGCATCTATTGCACAAAGGTGCATTCCCTGTATAGGGTTTCTTTGCTGGAAGCTGTGCGGGTTGGTTGGGAGCTGCCTGATTAGCTTGGGCAGTGATAGCAAAATTTTGGGAAGCCTTACGCTTCCTTGACCTCTTCGAAGAACCAGAGTCCTTTCCATTCTTGTTTTGACCTTTCTTGCTATCTTCCTTGTCAGCCAACTGTTTCTTGCCCTTGTCACCCTTCCTGTGTAACTTTCCCTTTCTTATCTGCGACTCAGTCAATGTCGCTGATAACTCGATCGCCTGACGGAGTGTGGCAGGTTCACTACCAGTAAGAATGTCTTGTACCGAGTCAGGAAGGCCGTCGATGTATCTCTCGATAGCCTTGTCGAGTGGGGTAACCATAGTCGGGCAAAGCAAACTCAACTCTTCAAACCGATCAGTATAAGCTCTGTGCTCACCACTATCTTGCTTCAAAACATCAAACTCTTTCTCCAACGCTCGCTGCTCATGGCGAGGACAGAATTCCCTCATCATCAGGGCCCTAAGTTCAGCCCATGTCTGTGCGAGAGCAACTTCCGCACCTCGGTCTCTCATTACCCCATTCCACCATGTAAGAGCCCTCTTCTGAAACACGCTCGAGGAGAACTCGACCTTGCGATTATCCGGGCACTGCACGTGGCGAAAAGTATTTTCAATGCTTTCGAACCACTGAAGAAGCCCAGTTGCTCCTTCAGAACCACTAAACTTGAGTGGTTTAGCCTGGTTAAAATCCTTGTATTTGCATGGAACATTGTTGTTGTTGTTGGCCTGGTTCCATTGAGCAAAGAGATTTGGAAATTGAGCAGCCATTTGCTCCGCAATAATTTCTGCCAGTTCGGCAGTCGCAATCAGATTGTCGCGTCGAGGAGGCATTCTAAAAGAGGAAAACATGAAAGGAAACGAGTGAGATGATTGGATGAAGAGAATGAGATGAAACAAAATCAACAAAAGCAAAGATGGTGGTCATTCGTCCGCATTACCAAGCAAACAAACGACACACAGTGACTAATCAAAGTAAATGGGTCAAAAATAATGTATAATGAAGACATGCTCGCCTATAAGTGAACACTCATCCCAAGAATTCCCAGGTAAGCACAACTGGTCTCGCATCTGATGAGATATATACGAAGTGCTTGCCTAGACAGAAAACCCAGAATACAGGCATTCACCCTTACAGTTTGCACATGTTCACATTATTTAAAACCCAAAACGTTTGACGGGATTTTGAAAATTTGATGGCACAAGGCCAAAAACCAAACTGAAAAGGGTTCAAAACCATATAACAGAGGGTTCAAAACCTTACAATTGAGGGTTCAAAACCTTGTAATAAATCATTCAAAAACAGATGATTGTTTTTCAAAAATCGTTTCGGAAAATTTTGGTTCTTGTTTTGATAATCACCTAAGGATAGGTGATGTACTTGTTTTAAGATCTAAACACAAGATAACTCGTGTTAGGGTCCTAGAAAAGTTATAGTCTAGGTCAAAGCATTACTAATAACCTAATTCCCTATAACCATTGGCTCTGATACCAACTCTTCTGTCACACCCCGACCGCGTAAAACAACAAACCGCGGCGGAAACATCGGGGCGTGTAACATGTTTGTATCATATTACACCCGTATCGTTACTCAAATCACTTATCCAAACAACCACCAATGTAACTTGTTCATGTACAAACCAATTGTCAAGTGTTATTGTGTAAACCATATCAAAATGTCTATGTCCAATGTAAACCACCAAATGTGTATATCAATGTCGAAATGTTTATGTTCAATGTAGATCATGTAATGTGTAACCAAAATGTCATGTATGGTAGTGAAATATATATATCAACTAAACCATATGTAAAATGCACAAAAACAAGGTATTGAAGTAAAACATAGTTTAAATCAAAGTTATGTTTTGTGTAACAAATGCATGCTATACTGATACAAACATTTATGCGGTATTGTTAATATGCATACATCCAAGCCTTGAGACTGTGGCGATAAACCCTTAAACAAATTAAAGGTTTATCTGAGTTATGTATATCGAATTCGGTCATTCCTTTCATCCCCATACCCAGGATGTCCGGAACGGGAGTTGTCAATTCCTATGGTACCACTACCTACTAACGAACGGCGTAATTAATGTTAATGAATGTATTGTTCCATGTTAAACAAACCAAATGTCATAACAAAATGTAAGCATGTGAAAACGATGCACTAAGTATGTAATCAAATGAACATACATAGCGTGAAATGTCATGTAAAACAATGTACTAAGTAATGCACACAATGGGCACACCTAGCATGAAATGTAATGTAAAACAATGTACTAAGTAATGCACACAATGGGCACACCTAGCATGAAAAGTAATGTAAAACAATGTACTAAGTAATGCACACAATGGGCACACCTAGCATGAAATGTAATGTAAAACAATGTACTAAGTAATGCACACAATGGGCACACCTAGCATGAAATGTAATGTAAAACAATGTACTAAGTAATGCACACAATGGGCACACCTAGCATAAGATGTAATGAAATCATGTACTATAATGTACTAACGAACATAGCATGTATATGATGTGAAAACAGGAAAGCATGAAAGTAACAAGTAGGCACATGTGTTCCACCCCAAAACAGTTTGGAAAACAGTAAAAGAGGGGTCTATGTACTCACTTGAGATTGCTCAGTTGTATAAAGATAACCACCAAGTAATTCTATAGATCTCGGAATCAAACGGCACCTAATATAGGTAACTATGTTAATAAACCGGACCTAAATCGGAAGATCGGGTAGCATGAGGGTTTGTAAACCAAACGAGTATGGAGACTCGTGTAGTATGGTTCAACAAAGCCTACATACTAATTGAAACCTAACATAATTGTTTACGACCCATTACGACCCGTTTAGGTAGCTTATGCTACTTTAACGCGTCGTTCGCGTGAAACGCGTTCGGACCGCCTAACTAGCCCTATGACAAGTGTTTGATGCCTAAACATGTTACATAATCAGTTATGTGACAAAGGTTTAGGTTACATATGCTTAATTACCAATTATACATGAAAAGGGTATTCTGGTAATTTACCTAAGGCATATAAACTACCTATCATACAACTACTTAAACGATGTGACCATAGGGTATAACCTCGGAAGGTTATTCCCTACCTACTATGGTCACCTAATGTGTTTGGTCGGATCCTAATGATCGACCAAATGGGTCGGGTTCGAAGGTATAAGCGATTTGTTAGATCGCTTACCCTACGACCCTAGACAACGTGGTAATCAGTAGGCATAGTCCCAAGGGACTATAACCAACGTGATTACACTCACGTTGCGAAGTTCAAACGAACTTCGCATTGACCATTACTGGTCAACGCTGAAAGTCAAACAAAGTTTGACTTTCTGACTCGAAAAGCAATAAAATAAGGAAAAGAACGAAAGAATACTTACGAAGGGTCCCCGAATGCTAACTTCGATTCAAAAATCTCAGGTATGAAACAATAGTTTCAACTTAGAGTTTCTCAAATCAAAGTTCTGGTAAGTTTTGCATTGGGGTGATGGGGTATTTATAGTAAAACGTCCACCGTTAAGATCGTTTCATGGAAAGGAGGGCACGATCAAGGACGTACACTTGTCGGGAAGTTGTGGTGCCTCAAAATGCTCACCACCATAAGGAATCAACACTTGGCAAGGGGTTAGGGAGTGCAAAACAGCTGCAAACAGCTGTTAAATACACTTAATCTGGTCCAGAAGGGGGCTCGCGTGACGCTAAGGCCCCTCGCGTCACGCTAGGCCCCTGTTTTGGCATATTTTTCAGAAATGGTCCCTGCACCTTGTTTAAGCGATTTTCGATGCGTTTGAACCCCGTTAACCTCATTTCAAGGATCTAAAATGAAGTTAAGTATAGGGAACTCAAAATATGCTCAAAAATATCTAGGATGTCGGTTCGTTTGGCCGTACGATCGCGATGTTCGCTTAATTACGACGGTATGCGCACAAGCGCGAAAAACGATCCAAATGACGCGAAGAATGGATTTTTCTTATGGCGAACACTAAAATATAATATAGTCATGCTTGCATAAATTTTTGGATGTCCGGATGTATTCAGAACGTAAGTTATGCGCGAAAATGCAAACTTGTGCACTTTTTGACACTTTTAGTCCCTGAATGACCCAAAAGTTTATTTTAGCACACCGAACCCCTCAAAGCCTATTTCTAAGCTATGTAAAGGATATTTAAGGTGTGTTTAACTTATGGTTATGTTCCGGAATGTCTGTTCCAGTAAGAATCGTCATACTTTCGCAGTTTGTCAAGTTTAGTCCCTGTAAACGAATTAACTTGTTTTTGCCATACCAAAGCCTTCAAAACTTATTTCTAAGTTATGTAAAGGTTATTTAAGGTATGTTGAGTATATGTTGATGTTCCGGAGTATTTCTCGCATTAAACTGAGTACGTTTACGCACCAGTTTGCGTATAACTCTCCAGAAAGTGATGTAGAGTTTGAAATTGAACAATAGTCAAAACATGAAAAATGTAAAACATAACAAAACAAACATTGGGATCAAATAACATTGTTTTATTGATAACAGAACTGTTCATAGTGATTACAAGCACAGTTGTTACAGTGTGCAAGTCCAAATCAGTGAGTATGTGCACGTGGTCTCGAGTCGAGACTAGAGATCTCGAGTCGAGACTGTGCGGTCTCGAGTTATAGCCTACGAGTTCTCGAGTCGCAACTGTGGAGGTCTCGAGTCATGCATGTACTAGTCGAGACTAGACGGTCTCGAGTCGCAACCGGACCCGCAACCGTGGTCTCGAGTTATGCTGCTTGTGTGAGGGAGCTGTGGTCTCGAGTCGAGACTAAGGGTCTCGACTTGCATTCCTGCTGATCGAAACCTTCTAGAACCTGTCCGAATTCTACTATCCAATAGAATTTTATGTTCATGATCCTTAGTACTAACCAATGAAATGCCCCAACATGTTTTGTTGTCTAATTCTATTTCAAACAGATCAAAGCATGGCATATTCAAATATTCATAACACATTCATATCATATTCATGTTGTTCATCTTTTAGGGTTTTTATCATAACACTTGATTATTCAAATAAACATACATCATCCACTCCATATTTATCCATATTTCGATTTATCTCATCATTCGAACATATGTAACTATTTTATCACCTTCATTTAAATCCTTTTTTTATCAAACAAGTGTTTAGCCCTAATCATGTGGGATCCATAAGACATCTTATTACATATATGAAAGCGGCTCATACTATCATTCAAATAATGTACATTATTCTTGTCCAAATCATGTTTATCATCATCAAGGAAATATCTTTGCCACTCAACAATATCCATTAAATCAAACAAGCACTTTCATCATACTTAAATAATAGCTACAATGCATATTATCACAAAATCAACAAATCATGCATATACATGTGTTTGTAAAGAAACACTAACCGGTTCGGGAAGTAGTAGTGAAGAATGAAGCTTCACTTGGTGTGCACAAGCTAATCCGAGGACCCTTGTGGTTGCCGGTTTGAGGTTTAGGGTTTTAGTGAGAGAAAGGTGGGAGGAGAGGGAGAAGGAGAGTGTGAGGGAGTGTTTGCAAAATGGTGAAAAGTGGCAAGGTTGATCACCCTTGTGGGTTTTATACCCGTTCCGAGTTGATGTACCCTAAAGGGTTTTCGAGTGGGTCTCTCGGGTGTATGGCCCAACCGGCCCAACCGTTCACTGTTTACTCGAGACTGAGTGGTCTCGAGTCGGGTTCTTGTGTCTCGGGTCACATGAATACACGCATACATACTAGTATAAACTATACTTTATACGTACACATTAATAGCACATAGCACACCAAGATAGTCACGAACTTTCGTTTGCTAATATATAAACACATAACGTTCAAGCATGTTACATCAATATACAATTGAAGGGTTCTAAATTACGAGTTGTCACATTATCCCCAAGTTGAAAGAAATTTCGTCCCGAAATTTGGTAAGTACTCACTGAGGAAGCTAGTTAAGTTGTATGGTTTTCCTGGTTTTCCTGGGGTGTCACATCCTCCCCCCGTTGATCTGGAATTTCGTCCCGAAATTCCATAGCTTCAGCCTTAGTAGTGGTTGTACTGTTTACGAATAGTTGGGGATACTTTTGTTTCATCTGATCTTCGCGTTCCCAGGTGAACTCTGGGCCGCGACGTGAGTTCCAACGAACTCGAACGAGAGGTATTCTAGTGTTCTTGAGGACCTTAACATCCCGGTCCGTGATTTCAACTGGTTCCTCGACGAATCGTAACTGCTCGTCGATGGTGAGCTCCTTCAAAGGAACTACAAGGGTCTCATCTGACAGGCACTTCTTCAGATTCGACACATGGAAAACGTTGTGCACTGCACTGAGTTCTGCTGGTAAGTTCAGTTTGTAGGCCACCTTGCCTATTTTCTCGATGATTTCAAAAGGTCCGACGTATCGTGGGTTAAGTTTGCCTCGTTTACCAAAACGAACCACACCCTTCCAGGGTGAAACTTTGAGTAGTACCCGCTCCCCAACCTGGAGCTCAAGTGGTTTCCTGTCTTTATCGGCGTAGCTTTTCTGACGGTCACGAGCTGCCGCCATGCGTTGTCGTATTTGAGCAATTCGTTCGGTTGTGTCTACCACATGTTCTGGACCAGTGATCTGACTATCCCCCACCTTTGCCCAACAAAGAGGTGACCGGCATTTACGCCCGTACAATGCCTCAAACGGAGCAGCTTTAATGCTGGTGTGGTAGCTGTTGTTGTACGAGAATTCCACAAGCGGCAGATGCTTTTCCCAGCTGTTGCCAAAGTCGATTACACATGCACGAAGCATGTCTTCTAAGGTTTGAATAGTGCGCTCAGACTGCCCGTCCGTCTGAGGGTGATACGCCGTGCTCATGTCTAATCGTGAGCCAAAGGATTTGTGCATTGCTTGCCACAGCTCTGAAGTAAAACGTGCATCACGATCTGAGATAATGGAGGTGGGCACCCCGTGCCTCGAAACAACTTCCTTGAGATATACTTCTGCTAGAGTGGAGAATTTATCCGTCTCCTTGATAGCCAGGAAGTGCGCAGACTTTGTGAGTCGATCCACGATCACCCAAATAGTATCATTTCCGCGCTGAGATCTAGGCATGCCAGTAACGAAATCCATGGAAATTTGCTCCCATTTCCATTGTGGTATCTCTGGTTGTTGGAGTAGGCCTGAGGGTTTCTGGTATTCCGTCTTGACTCTCGCACAAGTCAAACACTTGCTGATGTAAGTTGCTATGTGGGCCTTCATGCTAGGCCACCAATACGTAGTTTTGATATCGTGGTACATCTTATCCGAACCAGGATGTATCGAGTAACGAGACTTGTGTGCTTCATTCATCACCAGCTCTCGTAAGTCGCCATAGAGTGGGACCCAGATGCGTCCTGTTACGTAGTAAGCACCGTCTTCCTTCTGTTCTAAGCGTTGCCTTGAGCCGCGTAGGGCTTCAGCCCTGACGTTTTCTGGTTTTAATGCTTCCACCTGAGCATCACGTATTTGGGAAGGAAGGCTAGAATGTATAGTGAGTTGCAAAGATCGCACGCGCTTAGGCGCAGTGTCCTTTCGACTAAGGGCATCGGCCACAACATTGGCTTTGCCAGGATGGTATTTGATTGCACATTCGTAATCGTTTAATAACTCAACCCATCGTCGTTGACGCATGTTCAGTTCCTTCTGTTTGAAGATGTGCTCGAGACTCCTGTGGTCGGGGTAAATGGCGCACTTGGTACCGTATAAGTAATGTCGCCATATCTTGAGTGCAAAAACAACAGCTCCCAGCTCTAAATCGTGTGTAGTGTAGTTTCTTTCATGAACTTTGAGTTGGCATGAGGCATAAGCTATAACTTTATCTCATTGCATCAATACGCAACCAAGACCCTGGATTGATGCGTCGTAGTAGACCACGAAGTCGTCTGTGCCCTCTGGCAATGAAAGGATAGGTATGCTGCAAAGTCTATCCTTTAAATGCTGAAATGCTAATTCCTATGCATTTCCCCATCGATAAACAACTCCTTTCTGCGTTAGTGAGGTGAGAGGCTGTGCAATCTTGGAAAAATCCTTAATGAACCTCCTGTAGTAACCTGCCAAACCCAAGAATTAGCGAATTTCCGTTGGTGTACGAGGTGCAGGCCAGTTCTTAATCGAGTCTACCTTGGATGGATCAACGTGAATCCCATCCTTGTTCACCACATGTCCTAAGAAATGGACTTCACGAAGCCAGAAGTCACATTTTGAGAACTTGGCGTATAGTTGTTCTGCTCGAAGAAGTTCCAAAATAAGTCGTAGATGTTGCTCGTGTTCCTCCTGACTCTTAGAATAGATCAGGATGTCTTCGATGAAGACTATAACGAACTTGTCCAGGTAAGGCTTGCACACTCGATTCATCAAGTCCATGAAAACCGCAGGTGCGTTTGTCAGCCCAAAAGGCATGACCAAAAACTCATAGTGTCCGTAACGAGTTCGGAAGGCCATTTTGGAGACGTCCTCTTCTCGGACTCTCAGCTGGTGATATCCCGATCTCAAATCAATCTTTGAATAGTAGCTTGACCCTTGCAGCTGGTCGAACAAGTCGTCGATACGTGGTAGAGGATAACGATTCTTCACCGTCACCTTGTTGAGTTCACGGTAGTCGATACACATTCTAAAGGTACCGTCTTTCTTCTTCACAAATAGCACTGAAGCTCCCCAGGGCGATGAGCTAGGACGAATAAAACCCTTATCCAAGAGTTCTTGTATTTGCGTAGAGAGTTCTTCCAACTCCGATGGAGCTAAACGATAAGGTGCACGAGCTATAGGCGCAGCTCCAGGAGCTAGTTCAATCTGAAACTCGACCTGGCGATGAGGCGGAAGGCCAGGTAATTCCTCAGGAAATACCTCAGGATAGTCGCGTACAATTGGAAAATCTTCTATCCTCTTCTCTTCCTTCGAGGTGTCTGCAACAAGAGCCAAGATAGCGATGTGCCCCTTTCTCAAACACTTCTGGGCCTTAAGGAAAGAGATGACGTTCTCAACAGTGCCCTTCTTGTCGCCACGAATCATGAGAGGTTCACTACCGGAACCAGGAATACGAAAAATCTTCTCGTTGCAAAGGATCTCTGCTCGGTGTTGGGATAACCAATCCATCCCAATGACAACGTCGAAACTACCCAAGACGATAGGAATGAGGTCGATAGAGAAGGTCTGGTTGGCAAGAATAAGTTTACAACCCTTGACTACGTGTGCGGCCTCTAAACTTTTACCATTTGCTAGCTCTACAGTGTGCTTGTTGTTCAAAGGTGTTGGAATACGCTTAAGCATTTGACTAACTTCTAGTGACACGTAGCTAGTATCGGCACCCGAATCAAATAAAACTGTAACATAAAAGTCATCGAGAAGGAACTTACCCGTCACAACATTGGGGTCATTCCTTGCTTCGCCTTGACCAATCACGAACACCCGCCCCCTGGCACCATTGTTGTTGTTGTTCCCATTGTTGCCATTTCCTTGATTATTGTTGTTGTTGTTGTTGTTGTTGTTGATCTGGTTCCTGTTCAGTTGGGGGCAATCTTTCTTGAAATGGCCTTGAGCTCCACACTGAAAGCACCCTTTGTTGATACCTTGCTGCTGATGCTGTCGCTGGTTCTGAGGGGCTTGTTGTTGACGATTCTGGTTTGCGGGGTACAGGCTTCTGCAGTCCTTGGCGGCGTGACCTGGCTTGTTGCACCGATGACAGTTACCCCTGGTGCATGGCCCGCTGTGGTGTAGGTTGCAGCGATTGCATTTGGGGGTGATTCCCCTTGTACCCACCATGACTTTGACCACCAGACGATTGCTGACTGGGGCTCTTGTAGTCACCAGTCTTTCTCTGCTGGGACTGAGATTGCACAGAAGTTGAACCTTTGCTTGAAGCTCCATCCCATTTTCTCTTGTTGTCACTAGGAGCATCCGAAGTAGCTGTAGCACTTATGCGCCTTGGTAACCTGTTCTGCTCCACCGCCTGATCAGTGAGACGGTGAGCCAACTGAACAACTTGCTGGATGGTGGCGAGGTTTGCTGAAGTCACATGACTTTGGATTTCCGGCACTAAGCCCTTAAGGAAGAGTTCAATACGCTTAATTGGGGGGTCCACCATAGTAGGACACAATAATGCAAGCTCATTCAATCTCTTTGTATACGCCTCAATCTCTGACCCCGTCATCTTGAGGTTGTAGAACTCGACTTCCAGCTTATGAATGTCGTCACGGCTGCAGTATTCCTCCTTGATCATCTCTTTAAAATTGTTCAATGGGGTGGCGTTAGCAGCAACTAACCCCAGCATTTGGACCTGAGCATTCCACCATGTGAGAGCTAAACCCTCGAGAGTACCAGTAGCATACTTCACCCTGCGCGCCTCAGGGCATTCACACATTTCGAAAACTGACTCGAGTTTCTCAAACCAGTGAAGGAGACCTACAGCTCCTTCAGTGCCGCTAAAAGTAGTGGGTCGGCAGTCCATAAAGGTTTTAAAGGTACACACAGGTGGCTGAGCATGTTGACCTGTTGTGGGTGAAAGAAAGGACAAAGTTTAACACAAAGGTTGGTTCACGAGAGTAGGATCTAAAGATCCTAGAATGAGTTTGGACTGCAGGATATACCTCCTGCGTGTGCAGCTGCAAGTGCCGCAGCAACTCGTTCGTTAATCAGAGTTGTCAACTGGGCATGAGTCATGTTAACGCGTCCAGACATGATCTTCATATCAAGAGGAATATGAGTAAGAGGGGTTCGCGAAAATGCGATGACAGAAGAGAGTAGGAACATACGCGTTCAAGCAACAGTAGTTATACTAACCAAGCATACCATGAGCAATGCATTATGTAACTAACAAGTAGGCAATATATACATAGATCATATCACCTAGAATGTCGAGCCTTGCATGTGGGGTGAAGCGTCGTTGTGGATCGTAGAGCACTGTACAGGTTATAGTCTGATTTTAATAAAACTTTTTCCCTTATTAAAACCAAGTTCACTATAACCAATGGCTCTGATACCAATCTGTCACACCCCCAAAATCCACCTGCGGAATACCACCGCTTGGAGGCGTGACTGACCAGGATCCAGCCACCAATCATATTGAACAAGCATGTAAGTGATTATAAAATCCAACCAATACAATTGGTGTCCAAACAAAACATAGTTTAAGTTGCAAAGCGGAAGCGTAATATTCAAAACCAAAACATAAGTTTAAATGTTTCAAGGTTTAACATGGCACACAGCTGTCCATGTCCCACAACGACTCTCCCCCATGCAAGCTCCAGCTAAGTACCTATTGACCTGCAAAGCATGTAGTAACGAGTCAACAACAAGTTGAGTGAGTTCACAGTTGGGTGTTCATTTTAAGTTGTTCCAAAAACAGTTTCCTTTAACCGGCATCCTGCCGTGGGGGTTACCCCATAGTTGAAAACGTGACTTGTTTATTCCCGGTTACTCTGGCAATCCAGCCGTGGGGGCTACCCCTTGTTAGTTATCTGGCATTTCGGCCGTGGGGGCTACCCCATGTATACACTAGACTCGTTACCATATCGACTGCTGACTGTAGTCATGTTTATGTGCCCTGAACTGTCAATGTCTATCATCATTGACGTGCCCAGATCCATTAGTTCACGCCCGTCCTCTACGGCACGGTGTGAGGCTTGTCAAACCTAAATAGCGCTATCTAACTAATGACCCGCTCGCCATTGGCCCGGCGATTAAGTCGATATAAAAAGGAGGGACTTCGTGATAGAGTTTTGGTCTAGTACGAGTTATCTGTCCATGAGGACGAGAAATTATATTCCTGAACCGATGCTGTCCTACCCAAGAAAGGACGAGGAATCCATGTTGCTTAACCCCAATTCCCAACCCCTGGGAATCCCATGCTTTGTAGAGGGTGTGAACTCACATTGGTTTGCTCGGCAGATACACAGAAAGTTGGTCAAGCTATAAGTGGTCAACCGCGTCCTAACATAGATACCATTCAAGTCAGGTTCATATTCAAGTAGTGCACGTATTTTCTACACGTATTGTACACAAGTAACGATCATGGCATACACGCCTAGCATGGCAGTTCAACAACAGTGCTAGTTCAACAGTAGGAATCATGTAGCAAACAAAGCCCAACAGTACAGCCCAATCACCTAAGCCCGTAACAGTGTGCAAGTCCAAATCAGTGAGTATGTGCACGTGGTCTCGAGTCGAGACTAGAGATCTCGAGTCGAGACTGTGCGGTCTCGAGTTATAGCCTACGAGTTCTCGAGTCGCAACTGTGGAGGTCTCGAATCATGCATGTACTAGTCGAGACTAGACGGTCTCGAGTCGCAACCGGACCCGCAACCGTGGTCTCGAGTTATGCTGCTTGTGTGAGGGAGCTGTGGTCTCGAGTCGAGACTAAGGGTCTCGACTTGCATTCCTGCTGATCGAAACCTTCTAGAACCTGTCCGAATTGTACTATCCAATAGAATTTTATGTTCATGATCCTTAGTACTAACCAATGAAATGCACCAACATGTTTTGTTGTCTAATTCTATTTCAAACAGATCAAAGCATGGCATATTCAAATATTCATAACACATTCATATCATATTCATGTTGTTCATCTTTTAGGGGTTTTATCATAACACTTGATTATTCAAATAAACATACATCATCCACTCCATATTTATCCATATTTCGATTTATCTCATCATTCGAACATATGTAACTATTTTATCACCTTCATTTAAATCCTTATATTATCAAACAAGTGTTTAGCCCTAATCATGTGAGATCCATAAGACATCTTATTACATATATGAAAGCGGCTCATACTATCATTCAAATAATGTACATTATTCTTGTCCAAATCATGTTTATCATCATCAAGGAAATATCTTTGCCACTCAACAATATCCATTAAATCAAACAAGCACTTTCATCATACTTAAATAATAGCTACAATGCATATTATCACAAAATCAACAAATCATGCATATACATGTGTTTGTAAAGAAACACTAACCGGTTCGGGAAGTCGTAGTGAAGAATGAAGCTTCACTTGGTGTGCACAAGCTAATCCGAGGACCCTTTTGGTTGCCGGTTTGAGGTTTAGGGTTTTAGTGAGAGAAAGGTGGGAGGAGAGGGAGAAGGAGAGTGTGAGGGAGTGTTTGTAAAATGGTGAAAAGTGGCAAGGTTGGTCACCCTTGTGGGTTTTATACCCGTTCCGAGTTGATGTACCCTAAAGGGTTTCCGAGTGGGTCTCTCGGGTGTATGGCCCAACCGGCCCAACCGTTCACTGTTTACTCGAGACTGAGTGGTCTCGAGTCGGGTTCTTGTGTCTCGGGTCACATGAATACACGCATACATACTAGTATAAACTATACTTTATACGTATACATTAATAGCACATAGCACACCAAGATAGTCACGAACTTTCGTTTGCTAATATATAAACACATAACGTTCAAGCATGTTACATTAATATACAATTGAAGGGTTCTAAATTACGAGTTGTCACAATATTGTTGACCAGGTTGTTTTCGTTGACAATTTAACTAGACAACAAGATATTTTCCCAAACCTAATCCTTATCTTCTGACAACAAAACCTTCTATTTCAAACTCACCATGCTTTTCAGACTTTTCTTACCAACTATCATGATGCGAATGTACACAATATTCAACTTAATATATTATAAGCAGTAACACTTTAAGAACATATCAATTTAAGATCAAACAAAGATAATGTGTGAAGAACAGTTTGAATAACACCAAGAACACTATGAATATCAAATGAACACTTGAAGATTCTGAGTTTTCCAGACAACAATTTTTGCACTAATGTTTAATAAAAACAAAATATTAATATGTAAGCATGTATTTTAATCAAGGTTTTGTAAAAACTAAAAGCAAAACATCAGGTTTTTCAAAGGTTTTAAACAGTTTTTCAGAAATGCATGAACTTTAAACTCAAAATCTGGAAAAAACACATTAAAAACTTAAGAAAAAAAAATCAAGAACACAAACTTGGTTTTAACAAGGAATCAAGCCAATGCTCTGATACCAATTGTAGGTCTACCCGGAGGATCGAGTAACCTCTATTCCCTGTTTTCCGACAAACCCGAAAGTGCGGAATCCAAACGGGTAAGTTAAACCAAGTTACGAACACGCAAGACACAAAGATTCAATGATTAACACACAATGTATTAATACTCTGAAACGGTTACAATGCAATGTTTACAAGATAAACCTATAAACTCTCTGTTGTGTGTGTGTGTTCTCTCCAAAATCTATTCAGACTTCTCTAGGTGTTTATGTCTGTTGTCTGGGTATATATAGTGAAGACATGACGAAAACACGAGGCCCACGAAATCACATCAACGAAATCCCATCATTATGACGAAATCACCCTGATTTCGTCACCTCTGGGGTTTTCGTCATAAGGTGTTTTCACCACAAGGTGTTTTCACCAACAAAAGGGATTTCGTCACAAGTGTTGGGCCAATGGCTTGGGCTTGGACTTTGTCAACTGGGCTTCTACATGTATGGGCCAAACAAACAAACAGACACCATAAACATAAGCTATACTAAATGCATACTGCACACACGCAGTAGCAATTACATCGAACGTCACGAAGTAAATCGCATACCGAGTCTAGATAGGAGGATATCTTGACTACGGCCTTCACTTCGTAGTCGAGTCGAACCGAGCTGAGCCGTATCTACATAATACGTATCAACACATATATTAAAAATAAACAAAAATATTATAGAGATAAGAATGATTTTCAAAAGAAAAAATAAGGTAAACAAGATATTGTCATTTGCTATAAGTGTGGAAGACAAGGACATTATTCAAAAGATTGTTATACTAAGAGAAAGATAAATGAGCTAAACATTTCAGATGAATTAAAAGAACAGGTAAATAAAATACTTATTTATGATAATTCAAGTGAAAACAGTATTTCAGACTATAGTGACAATGATTTAAACAATATTGAAGATTCTAATTCAGAAAGTAGTTCAGAAGAAAATTTATGTGAATGTAGTGGTCCTTGTATTTGTGAAATTGATGGTACAATAAATTCTCTAACAACAGATAATAAAGAATTATTCGAATTATTAGAAAAAGTTGAAGATAAAGAAGTAAAACAAGTATATTTAAAACAATTAAAAGAAAAGTATAAACTACCAATAGAAAAATAAACAAAAGTATATAATTTTAATGAAATATGTCAAAGATTTCAAACAAAACAAATAAAAGAAAATCATGTTACAATAACTGATTTACAAATAGAATTAAAAAATATAAAAGAAGAAATCCGAGAAATAAAAGCACAAATTAAAGAATTAAAAAAGAAGGTAATAAAGAATAGAGTAGTAATACTAAAAATAACGACACTGAAAACATAGAAAAAATAAATAGTTTAAAAGGATTAAATTCTCGAAAATGGTATACTAAGTTAAATATAATAATCAATAATGAATTTTGAATAACATTAGTTGCTATGATTGATAGTGGTGCTGATATGAATTGTATTCAAGAAGGATTAATACCCACAAAATACTATGAAAAGACTACCTATAGATTGTCTGGAGCCAATGGAAACCCATTAAATATTAAATACAAATTATCAAATGTTCATATTTGCAAAGAAAACTATTGTTATAAAACTCAATTAGTTATAGTAAAGGATTTGACATCCCAAATTATATTAGGACTTCCATTCATAACATAATTATATCCTTTCACCGTTGAAGAAAAAAGGAATAAGTATTAAGGTATTAAATAAAAAGATTTGTTTTGAATTTGCTCATCCAATTACTTCTAAACAAATAAATATTTTAAGCTTAATAGAAAAACAAAAGGAATTTTTAATTGAAGAAATTGATCATGTTAGATAAAGAATCAATTGAAAGATAAAATAATTATAAAAAAATACAAGAAACTGAGAATAAATTTAAAGATAATATCTGTGCAAATATTCTAAATGCTTTTTGGGAAAGAAAACAACAAATTGTAAGATTACCCTATATTAAAGACTTTAATAAGAAAATTATTCCAACAAAATCTAAAGCTATTCATATGTCTCAGGAATTAGAAGGCTATTGTAAAAAAGAAATACAAGAATTACTAGATAAAAAATTAATAAGACCATCCAAATCTCCTTGGTCTTGCTCTGCCTTCTATGTTCAAAATAATGCAGAAATAGAAAGAGGAGCTCCTAGATTAGTTATAAATTATAAACCATTAAATAAAGTTTTAGAATGGATTAGATATCCTATACCAAATAAAAGGGATTTATTAAAAAAGATCTATGATTCAAAAATATTTTCTAAATTTGATATGAAGTCTGGATTTTAGCAAGTTCAAATTGCTAAAGAAGATAGATATAAAACTGGATTTAATGTACCGTTTGGACACTATGAATGGAATGTTATGCCCTTTGGATTAAAAAAATACTCCTTCAGAATTTCAAAATATAATGAATGATATCATTTTACCATTAGGAAATTATGCAATTGTTTATATTGATGATGTATTGATATTTTCAAATTCCTTAGATCAATGTTTTAAACATTTAAATGCTTTCTATAATATTATTCATAAAAATGGATTAGTAGTATCACCTTCTAAAATGAGTCTTTTCCAAATAGAAATAAGTTTTTTAGGACATAATATTATTCAAGGAACAATAAAACCTATTAACAGAAGTTTAAAATTTTCAAATAAATTTCCAAATGAAATTAAGGATAAAAAGCAATTGCAAAGATTTTTAGGATGTTTAAATTATATTCATGTTTTTTCAAAGACTTAGGAATTATATGTAAACCTCTATATGACAGATTAAAAAAAGAATCCAAAACCATGGACTCAAGAACATACAGATATAGTAAAATATATTAAAGATAAAATAAAGTGTTTACCCTGCTTACATATTCCTCATCCTAATGCAGAATTAATTGTAGAAACTGATGCAAGTGACTTAGGATTCGGAGGAATACTAAAACAAAAATTAAATAATAAAGAAAGTTTAGTTAGATACTATTCAGGTGCATGGAATGATACTCAAAAGAATTATTCTACAATTAAAAAGGAAATTTTAAGTATAGTTTTATGTATAAAAAAGTTTGAAGATGATTTATATATGAAACCATTTTTATTAAGAATCGATTGTTTATTTGCAAAATATATTTTAGAAAAGGATATTAAAAATTTGATTTCAAAACAAGTTTTTGCAAGATGGCAAGCATTATTAAGCAACTTTGATTTTCAAATAGAAGTTATAAAAGGAGAAAATAATTCTTTACCAGATTTTTTATCAAGAGAATTTTTATAGGGAATATGAGCAACTCTGATTCTACAAAAAAGATTGTATTCTCAAAACAACAATTCTCAAAATCTCAATTATCAAGTTCTCCAAGTTCTCCATCAAGGCCAACCCATTTGCAACAATTTCCCTTATTACCTAATATTCAAAACAGATTCGCCCCTTTATCCCTAGGGCCTAGACCTAGACCTCCATTTTCATCCATTATTCAAAATCTAGAATCAAAACCCATTATTCAATCTCCTTCTTTCACAAAGCTTTCTAAACCAGCCTCTCCTTCAAGCTCTTCACCAGCCACTATTCCTTACACTATTAACCCAAATAAAAAGATTATCAAAATTTTAGAACCTTTGGAGGTCGAAAAGGTTAGCCAAAATTTTTTATCCTTAATCGACTACATTTATCCAAGAGGATGCCATTTTTTCAAGGACGAATACAAGACCAGAGATGATTATCAAGCAATTTTAGAAGATTCAGAGTCAGTTATTATTCGACACAATTTTAATAGTGGAAATCCTTCTAAGATCGTCTATAGTCAAGTAAAAATTTTAAAAGTTTTATCTTTAGAAGATTGGAATTCTAAGCCCTATAATCCAAAAACCCTCTCAAATTTCAGTACTTATCCTCAATATAACTATTATGATTATCAAGATGCATGGGAATATGCATTTCTTCTAAGAAACTTTGATCATTCTTGGTTCTTCCAGTTTGTTGAAGATTTTTCAAATATTTATCCAAGATGGTTTGTTAAATGGTTTAAATATATGGGAATTATTCCAGAAGCTTTTCCTCAAGAAATTTCAGAAGCATTTTCAAGATTCGTCGATTATTTTTAACACGATAGAACACCAATTTTCGAATATACTTTACAGTTTATGAGTGTTTTCAGAATTCCATGGATTTGTTTATGGACCTACAATTTTTAAGAAGAAAGTCCTACAGAACTTTCTCCTCCATTGCTATTCAGACAATACAGATGTAAATGGTGGAATAAGTTCTTCATCACAAAAGCAAATTCTCAAGCAGTTACCAAATATTATAAGGAATTAACCACTCAATATGAAAGAAGTCTAAAGTCTCCAATTCGAGACATCAAAGCCAGCGATGAAGATCAAGAGTATATTCAAAGACTTTCAGGTCTCAATTCTCCAGAAGAAATTTTAAAGATAGTCAAAGAAATTCGACAGTCTCCATCCCCATCAAAACATTCATCTCCGGGGACTGAAGTTTTTCAAGATTCTCAAGACCCATATGATCTGATGTAAAAAAAAAAATAATAATAATATATATATATATATATATATAATAACAATTGTATTTCTCAGATTTTTGGCCAACAAAAGATAGTGAAGATGCTCAAGATTTCTAATTATGAATGATGATGCAAAATAATTCAACAAAAGGACAATCAACTTTTCTTATTTTCAAAAGTGGAGCAAATAATTCAACAAAGAGACAACCTACTTTCTAATTATGGAAGATTGTGCAACAAAGAGACAACCAACTTTCCAATTTTTCAAAGATGGTGCAAATAATTCTCAAAGAAGACAAACAACTTTCAGAGCATTTTCAACAAAAGCCACTACTTACGGAAACTCTTTTCAAGAATCCATTATGAAAACCCTTTTACTTCATCTATAAAAAGGGAAGAAGATCAATGAAGCAAAACACACATTTTCTTACATCTTCTCTTATGTATGAAAAACCCTCAAACCCAAAACTTGTATTATCAACTTCTCTATGTTCAAAATCTTTAGATTTTCAAATTATAGTTGCTCCTTCCGATTGTAAAGAAATTGTTTGTAATCAAGATTCTCAATCAATAAATTCAGGTATATTTTAAATTCATATCCTGCTTATTTATGTTGCCATCTATTTAATTTATGTTTTCGTTTCTTTAACTTAATTCATATTGTCTTCATGTTTAATCTTCTTCATATTATATATATATATATATATTTGTTTAGAAAGAAAAGTACTATTAAAAATAGTACTAATGAGGAATATGATAAACCTCAAGATTTAGATCTACTTAATAAGTGGACAATTCCTCATATAAATCCAAGGGTTATATACCAAATTGGGAGTTTTGATAATTTAATAAACAAACATGTGGTTAAAACCACTGAAGAATCAGCTTCTATAAAAGATGAAGAAATGATAATAAAACTTTTAAATATGTCTGATATAAACAGATATAAAAAGGATTTTAATTATATGCATATTGGATTAGTTCAAGTTGCTTTTAAACCTTTAACATTAAAGGGTTTACCAGAAAGTTTTATAGCTGTATTACGATATGCTCGTAATTTGAACTGGAAACAATCTTTAATGGGTATAATAGAAACCAGTCTGGCACATGGTCCAGTATATTTTAATGTTTATCCTGATATTCATTTATCCTTAACAGATGAAAATATAAGTGATGCTTTAACTTTATATGTTAAAACGCATGGTTATAATTATGCTGAAGGATCTGAAGTTATATGTATTTGTTATAGAATATGTTATAGATTACTTACTACTATGAATGCTAGATGTAGAAGAGTTGATAAGTCTAGTGAGGAAACTATCTTAATAGAAACAAATTATGGTAAGTTAAATATTTCTATAAGAAGACCAGTTAAATGGGAAGAAATAACTTTTCCAGAGAATTGGGTCATTAATAGGGCTGTTAAAATACAACCTCAAATAAATCATAGATTAAGGAGATTAATAGAAACTCCTGAAGGAAATATAGAAATAGAATTTGAAGAAGAAATAAAAGATAAAACTCTTTTAAAATCTATTTCTGCTAGATCTTATATTTCACCTCTTGATTATAAAGTTGAAATACCATAGTCTTCTAGAGCCTCTACTTCTCAAATAAGAAATAGTAGAGTAGAAAATCTGAATGTTGATAATAATTTAGTTTCAGGAATATGCCAACCTGTCAGTGAGGATGATACGGTCTCACAAATGAGTTTTAATTTATAATGAATAAAGAAAAGCTTGATTTCAGTCATGGTTCTGTCATAAGACAGAAGATTTGTGAAAAGTATAGACATCCAATTTGGGAACCATTTAAAGAATGGTTAATGGAATCATATCCTAGAGAGAAAAGGTTTGAAATAGGAAGAGAATTTTATAAAGATTTAGAAGAATTACAGGAAATTATAGAATTTCCTGTTTGGTTTATAAACAAATATTCTTTAAAGTATATTTCAGTTATAGAAAAAAATTATAAACTTATTACAGGAGATATTATAAAATCTGTTTTTCCTCCACAAAATGATTTTGAAATGACTAAAGAAAATGATGTTATTCATTTTGCTGCTTTTAAAAAAGCTTTAGGAAGTGGTTGTATGACTGCAACTATTGCTCATGTTAATCATATTATACAACAAAATAATTATACAAATTTATGTCTGAAACATTTATCTGATAATATGAAAGAGATAGATAAAAAAATTGAAAGGGTTTTAGAAAATCAGAAAAAAGATTATGGGGAGTCTAGTAATAATAAATCTATTGAGCCTGAATCTGTCATGTTAGCTAAAGCTACTATTCAACCTCCTCCTGAAATAGAAAATTATAAGACTAAACCTGAAGAAGAGGTTAAGTCAATGGATGATTTAATGGATATTATAAAACAAAAGCTTTCAAACATCCAAATTAATGCTTTAAGTGAAGGAGAGAAAATGGATGATAATACTTTTGAAGCTTATGTTACAGATTCTATAAATAAATTTGGAAAAGGTAAAAGGCATAAGAGTTATGATAATTATAATAACAAATATGCTGATAGACCTAGGCAAAGATTATATTATTACCCTAGGCCTACTCCTCAAGATGTGCTTCATGAGGAACAAGAATTAGAAATAAATAATTCTTATAGTGGGAAAGCCATTTATGAATGGAATTTAGATGGTTATACGGATAGGCAAGTTTATACTATGACACATAGAATGTTAATGTATGCCACCATAGCTAAGAATAATGGTAATACTGATGAAGTAGTCTGTAAAATAATAACTGCAGGCTTTACAGGACAGTTAAAAGGATGGTGGGATAATTATATAGGTGAAAAACAAGATCAAATTTATAAACATACTAGACTAGAAGTTGATAAAAATGTTTCTGATTCTGTTTATACTTTAATTATAACTATAATAGAACATTTTACAGGAAGATGGTCTGATAATTCTAAAACCATTAGAACCTTATTAAATGGTCTTAAATGTCATACTTTAACCTCATTTAGATGGTATAAAGATGTTTTCCTAAGTAGAGTTTATGAACTCACAGAGAATAATAGCTCTCATTGGAAGTCAAAATTTATAGATGGTCTTCCGTCCTTATTTGCTGAAAGGGTAAGGAAAATTCTTAGAGGAAATAATATTCAAATTCCTTATGATAGTTATAGTTATGGCAGACTAATAGGAGTCTGTGTTCAATAAGGTTTAGCGTTATGCAATGAGTTAAAATTAAATCAACAAATTAAAAAACAAAGCCTAATTGAAAAAAGACAGTTAGGAGAATTTTGTAAACAATTTGGTATGGAATGCACCAAAGATAAGAATTTTGATAATGAAAAATATTATAAAAAAATATAGAAAAGCTAAAAGAGAAAAATATTTCCAGAAAAGAAGGGAAAAAAGAGAAAGGCGAAAGACCTAAAGAAAGGAAAAATGGGTTCCTACTTGCTACATATGCAAGAAGAAGGGTCACAAGGCTAATGAATGTAGCCAAAGAAAAATTGTGAAAAATAAAATAAATAACTTAGACATAGAAGAAAATGTCAAAATTGAATTAAATAAAATTTTTGATTTCGAAGAATCCTCGGATTACAGTTCTGAGGAAAGTTCTTGTTCTGATAATTGTCAAGAAAATTGTTGTAAAAAAATTATTTCTGATAATGAGATGTTATATAAAGTTATGTCCCAATTCCAGGATAATAATCTGGATGATAGTGAAATCAATGTTATAGATAGTAATAGTTTAGAAACTATTTTGGGAAAAATAAAAAATCCTGAAGAAAAATTAAAAATTCTTAATATGATTTATAATAATGGGGAAACTCAAGATAATAAGAAGGATATTAGAATACAGGAACCTGAAGGTCCTTATACTATGAAATATGTTCATAATATTTTAAACGCTAGGAAAGATAATTTTACTACTTCTGAAGATTTAAAAATAGAAATTATAAATTTAAAAGAAGAGATAAATTATTTGAAAAAGAAAAATTCTTATTTTGAAAAAAGGATTATAAATCTTGAAGAAAAAAGCATAATAGATGGAACTTTTTATAAATCTTCTACTCATGAAATAGGAGAAACTTCTTATAAACCCCTTTCTCCTACCAATAGTCCTACTAATACTTATGATAGGGAATTTCCTCCTTTTACTTTAACAGTTAAAAACAAGGGAGAAGAATTTATTAATAAAATTGAAAAATTTATTTCCCAAAAATGGTTAGTTAAAGTAACCCTTTTAATACAAAATACCTTTAAAAGGGATTTTATTGCTTTAATAGATTCAGGAGCAGATTTAAATTGTTTAAGGGAAGGATTAATCCCTACAAAATATTTTGAAAAAACAACTCATATTCTTAAAGCAGCTAATAGGCAAGATATGTGAGTTGAATATAAAATTCTAAAAGCAAAAATTTGTAACAATGGAGAATGTATTCCTTTATCATTTGTTTTGGTAAAAAATATAACAAATGAAGTAATATTAGGAACTCCATTTCTTTCAAAAATTTTCCCTTTAAAAGAAGTTAATAAAAAAGGATTTAAAGCTTTTTATAATAATAAAGAATTGTATTTTGAGTTTATAACTCAACCATTAGAAAAATATTTAAATGAATTTCTTATACTGGCTAAGACAAATCAAATAAATTTCCTTAGAGAAGAAATTAATATTCATACTATTGAAGAAAGGTTAAAAAATCCAAAGTTAATATTAAAGATTGAAAATATAAAAAATCAGTTTAATATGGAAATATGCAATGATCATCCTAATGCTTTCTGGAATAGAAAACAACATATTGTTTCTCTTCCTTATGAAGACAATTTTATAGAAAGTAATATTCCTACCAAGGCAAGACCTTGTCAAATGAACTCTGAATATTTAGAGTTATGTAAAAGGGAGATAGAGTCTTTACAACAAAAGGGATTAATATGTCCTTCAAAGTCTCCTTGGTCATGTACTGCGTTTTATGTGAATAAACATTCTGAGATTGAAAGAGGTGTTCCTAGATTAGTTATAAACTATAAACCTCTGAATAAAGTTTTGAAGTGGATTCGATATCCAATTCCTAATAAGAAGGATTTACTAGATAGATTATATGATGCTTTAATATTTTCAAAATTTGATTTAAAGTCTGGATATTGGCAAATTCAAATTGATAAAAAAGACAGATATAAAACTGCTTTTAATGTTCCTTTTGGGCAATATGAATGGAATGTTATGCCTTTTGGTCTGAAGAATGCCTCTTCAGAATTCCAAAAGATTATGAATGAAATTTTCATTCCTTTTTTAAGTTTTATAATTGTTTATATAGATGATATATTGGTGTTTTCAAAAGATATTGAAACTCACTTTAAACATCTAGATATATTTAAAACTATTATTATAAAAAATGGATTAGTTATATCTAGTCCAAAGATGATGTTATTTCAAACAAATATCAGATTTTTAGGCCATAATATTGAAAAAGGGAAAATAGTTCCTATTAATAGAAGTATAGAATTTACTTCTAAATTTCCTGATAAAATAACTGATAAAACACAACTTCAAAGATTTCTAGGAAGTTTAAATTATATAGCTCCTTATTATCATGATTTAGCTAAAGATTCTTCTATATTATATGATAGATTAAAGAAGAATCCAAAACCTTGGGATGAAAAACATACCTAAGCTGTTATAAAAATAAAAAAGAAAGTTTTAGGTCTCCCTTGTATGACCATTGCTAACCCAAATTGGGAAAAAATTATAGAAACAGATGCCTCAGAAATAGGTTATGGATGAATATTAAAACAAATTTCTCCTCAAACAAAACAAGAATATCTTGTTAGGTTTCATTCAGGAAAATGGCTTGAAAGCCAGAAAAAATATGCTACTATTGCAAAAGAAATTTTAGCAATTTTAAAATGTGTTTTAAAGTTTCAAGATGATTTATATAATCAAAAGTTTATAATAAAAACTGATTGTCAAGCAGCTAAGTTCATGTTTCAAAAAGATTTTAAGCATGATGTTTCTAAACAAATGTTTGCTAGATGGCAATCTCAATTAGCTCCATTTGATTTTGAAATTCAATATAAAAAAGGGGAAGAAAATAGTCTTCCAGATTTTCTAACTAGGGAATTTTTGAAAATAATATCTTCTGTTTAATTTGCAGGTGTTAAAATGACAAAGGCCAAAGGTCCATTGAAAAAAGTTTTTGATAATATCCAAATGGAGAAAAATAATTGTTATATCATGAAAAGAATGACAGTTTTTAGAATTCATGATCTAAGTAATGACTATAGTAATCCTAATATGTGAAAGGATCTAACTGATGAATATATCGTTCTAAATAATATTAGGAATCGAATAAAGGTTCTTGAAGAAAATGAGAAAATAATCTCATCCGCCAAGATTTAGTTTTGGTATGATTCAGGAATGATTCCTCATAATAGAGGAAAATAACCTTTTCCCAATTATAGGGGAAGAGGCAGGGGAAGAGGAAGAGGCCAAGATTTAGTTTTGGTCCAGCAAGGAAGCAGAAGGCTCATAGCCTCAGATATTGCTTCTGGAAGTTCGAATAATAATAATAATAATAAGGGAATTCAAATAAGTCCCAACGATCCATCATACGACAAGATCATGGCTATAATAAAAGCCCAAGAAGAAGAACAGGCTATTATAAAAGCCCAAGAAGCCTTAAAGGCTCCCTCCTATGCTAATATAGCACAAGAAGATGATGATGATGAATGGGTTATATCCGACAGACAGAAGAAAATAATTCTTCTGAACCAAGAAGATAATAAGTTCTTTGATGATCCTTGGTTTTTAATGCAAAAATATATAGAACCAGCATCATATGATGCCACTTCTTATAAACCAAGGCAATACTAAGAAAGTATTGTTCAAGTTTATGAGTCTGCTGAAATAAGACACTTTTACCCAGCAGATAATAAAAGATCATTCAATTTTAGTAACATTTTTATAAAATTTCTTTTATCTCCTCAGAAATGGGGGTTGAGTACTTTAAATGAAAAAGAATTTATAAACTCTAACAAACAAACTTATAAATATAATTACTGGGATTATATACAAAGTTTTGAAAAATGTTTATTTTATCAAAATCCCAGCAAGAAGCACTCATGGTTCATCAAGGTGAGTGACAAGATTTATAAAGATGGAATCCCAAGTTGGTTCCAAAGATGGTTTATGTTATATGGTCCATCGGTTCAAATTCTTCCTAAACCATTTAAAGGCCTCTACCAAGAATGGGTAGCAGTTTCTCCAGACCTGATCGAAGCCGAGTATAATAAAACTTGGTTTGAGGGAATAGCCTCAATGTACTTCTTTATAGAGTTTTCCATACCATGGATTTGGAAATGGAAACCCACAACAGGTCATACCCTGCGGGATAATATTCCCTGTCTCAAAGGAACTAGTTATACAAAGTTCTGGTCCAAAATGATAAGAGTTAATAACTCCACTAAAGAATTGGAAGGTCAAGATACCATAAAATTGATCACCAATAAACCTGAGTATTATAGAACTCAAATCAATAAAAGACAACAGAGACAGCTTCCGAGTCCCTTCAAACAAATGACAAGGAGGATCCAGGAGAAGCAAGCAGCCTCGACAACATCAAAGGCTGAAATGCTAGAATTATACAAAGAGGAAATGAAGAAGGAGTTAAAAAAGGTTTTTGAATCAATTGCTGAAAGCTCCTCCAAAGCAATGTCAATCTCATCTACTAGCCAAGAAGATGAGAACCGTTACTCATGTCTAGCAGGAGAATCCCAACCGATTGAAGAAATTCCAGAAATAAATCTGGGAGATGATCTTGAAGAATACCTTCAAAAGGTGGTAGAAGAATATACCCCAAAGGAAGAAACTGAAGATGAGAAGAAAAAAGACAAATAATTGAGTCGACACAAGGGCCCCACTCATAATGGGCATCTTTGAAAAATGGAAAAAGCAAAAGCCATTATACACGGCACTTTGGGTAATAATCGAGCCCCTTTACTTTTGCTTTTTAAAAAAGCATCTACTTTACTTTTTCTTTTGTCAGTTTTCTTTTTTGTATTTTGTTTGTTTGCTTCTTAGTTTTCCTATATATAGGGTTAGTTTTGTTTGTAAGAGGCACGCAATCTTTTGCCCCTCTCTTCTTTCTCTAAAAATCTGCACTTGTAATATATTTTGAAGTTTGAATAAAATCTTTCAACTTGAAGATCCTCTTGGTGTTCTTAGGTAACAATTTAATTTTGGTTTTATTTTTAATAATTATGATGGGCTAAAGCCCCTAAAGTATTGAAGCATGACTCGATAACATCTTTTGATAACATGGTATTTTATAATAAAAAAGGGTTTTCAAAATGGTTAAAACATAAACTGGCAGGGTTGGAATTTTAAACTGGCAATTAATGGTCTTATGATCTAAGGGAACCTTGGTCCGTGTTATCCCGTTTTTAATTTAGGGAGTTTTTAGGACTGGTTGTAATCCACCTTAAGTTAATTTGACGGTTTAAAATTTTGTAAAATTCATTACCTCATTTTGACGGTTTAATAATGTTTTGTAAAACTATTACCATAATATATATATATATATATATATATATATATATATATATATAGTAGGAGTTCTGCGGAAAGTGTGTTTTTCCTAGAAAGTCTAGGAAGCGATCTGGGCCATCCGATTGGTGTTTTTAATGGCTTAGATCAAATGGATGGCATTTTCGTAATATTTGAGTTATATAATTAGAGACTTTTAATATAGTGAGGGTATTTTGGTAATTGGAAGTGTTTTAAATTAGTCAAGAAACTGCCATATCAATAACCAATCCCTAAAATCATGGGATTTCCCCTCTTTCTCTCTCTCTCTCTCTCTCCCTAAACGCAACCAAAGAAGAACCAGCCATTTTTCCTGCAAATATTCTTCTCCGATTGGTCATATATCGGTTGTTTTTCATACTTGTTTCAATTTTTTTATCTATCATTGAATCGGGTTCTTATTTTTAGTCAATGGACCTCAATGTTTGACATGTTAGAGTGGGCTCTAGGTTTATGTGTTTTACCATTTTAATGTTGATTGATGACAGTGTGTTGAAGACGAAGACACTGGGTTGTGTTGAAGACGAAGACACTGACAGTGTGTCCAGCAATCTGCTTGCTGTTAAAACACAATGTCAAGAAATATGCTTGTTGTTAAAACACAGTGTCAAGAATCCTCCAGCAATCTGCTTGCTGTTAAAACACAGTGTCAAGAATCCTCCAGCAATCTGCTTGCTGTTAAAACACAGCGTAAAGAAATATGCTTGCTGTTAAAACACAGTGTTAAGGAAATCTGCTTGCTGTTAAAACACAATGTCAAGAAATCTGCTTGCTGTTAAAACACAGTGTCAAGAATCCTCCAGCAATCTCCTTGCTGTTAAAACACAGTTGTAACACCCCGGAAATATAAAACTTTATATTAGAAATATAAAGTTTAAATAAATGAGAATTTACTAACTAGGAATTTTAACCTAGTTAGTTAATAGTCTAGAAATAACTTATAGTAGGATTAAAAAGCAACCAAATTTCACGTTGATAAAAGTGGAGGGGTTTAAGTTGTTAAAATTGAAACTTTATTTTAATTAAACAAATAAAAACAAACCAAACACCCCATTTTGGGGGTCTGGTCGATCAGAGCAAGCAGGGGGCGACACCCCCACTCTCAAACCCTAAAATTCAACTTAAACTCTCAAATTGGAGGTGCAAATCTGGTCTAAACGAAAATCTGAGCTTAGAATCGTGATCCTCATCGCAAGAGGATTATAAGGTATGTAAAATTTAATGAAAACTCTTAACTTGAAATTCTCATGAATTGGGAAAAATCTGAAATTCTAGTTGCATGTTTGCGTTATGATGATTTAGGAACAACTATGGTGTTTAGGGACAAACCCTGGACAAATAGAAGTTGAAATCATAAGAAAAATTTGGTGAATCCATGAACACCATTGTAGGTGATTAGTGGGTTATATGTAATTTGATGAACACTAGGAAATAGATTGTGAATCTAGTGTAATTTGACAATTTTGAAGTGATTCCAGAAAATTTGAAGTTATCAATCATGTAAAAAGGTTGAATGATGTGAAATTAGGGCTAAATAATAAACTAGAGATTTGATGTTTAAACATGTAAAAATTCTGCCCTTATAGTGTTTGTTGAAATGCCTCAAAGAAGGCTTGAAACTGAATTGTTAAGTTAAAAACGCATAATTATGATGTATGACAAAATGCGCGTTATGTATGTGAAACAAAGAGTTCTAAACATAAAGTGATTGAACTCTATAGGAAAGGAAGCCGGGCCATCTAGCGGGCAAACCTGTGTGGACGCACGTTTGAAGGGCTTGCTTTAAAGGTATGTAACTTGACCCGTTACGTTAAATAAATGTTGATGATTATAATATGCGTAGTTGAATTTTAGATTAAGGGTTGTTTTGAATTAAAGCGGTGATGTCGCTATATTTAATGATTGGTCAAAATTGGTTGGAACTCGTTGGTAGTCGTCATATGGGAGGATTCCTTAGACGAGCCAAACGGGTCGAATAATCAAATAAAGCATGGTTAATGCTCCGGAATATGATTGATTGATCTTTGATATTGGTTCATATGTAACATATTAGAAATACGAGAATTTATTGTATTGGTATGTTAGAAAAGCGAAATCCGAGATTTGGGTTTGAGTGTAATGAACAAAACAAACAAAAGATGGATTTCCAGGAACTACCGTAAGTTACGGTAGTACCGTAACTTACGGTAGAGGTCAGGAGCTTACGGTGGATTACCCCTGTTTTACGGTAGACAGAAACTTCCAGGACCTACCGTAACTTACGGTGACACCGTAAGTTACGGTGGAACCAGAAAAACTAATATATATATTTTTTTAAATCGATGTTGCATCTTGTGTTTATGTACTATATAACAATGTCAAAACTAATGTTTTAATGGTTTTGACCCTAGGTGACAAGATGGATCTTACGGATGGTGGTCAAGCAATGTCAAAGAACCGAACACGACTTTTGAAGCTTCCGCATAAATTAACTCGTTTTAAACAATGTTTATGATGTAAATTGTTTGCTAAACAACTTTTGGATGTTTAAATTAGTCAGTAGAAAACTAATGTTTGTTACTTTAATACTCCATTTTTGGATCTTATGGTATAAAATGATCGTAGTATTTATATATATATCGCATATTTACATTAATTAAAAGAAGGATGTTACAAGTTGGTAATCAGAGCTTAAGGTTGTCAACAAAGTGTTCGGTTCAAGCTTGATCGATCGTCCGGTAAGAATTAACTTATTATGTTAGTAGATTATACCTTGCGTAAGAAATAAGAAACGAATTGAAATGCATGGGAAGAGTGTATTAACACACTCAAACCCGGAAAGTGCATTAGATGTGAATGGTTAAAGCAAGTTGGAAACTTGGCTAAACCAAAACAAATGAAACAATGCTATGAATGAAATGTTTAACGTTTAAATGTAAACATTTCAGTTTCAAGATGTCTGATGGGAATGATGATAATCCGGTGCAAACAAGCACTGAACAAATGAAAGAGATAATTGCCGAAGAGGCAGGGAAGGCAATTGAAGGAAGTCTATCTGGGTTTATAGACAAAATTCAAGGCACGGTGTTATCACTTATAGAAGAGCGAGTTAAAAGGGTGGAGGATATTGTCAACCTTATGAAGGAGAAAACGGGAGAACGCAAAGGTTGTTCGTACAAGGAATTCATGGCGTGTAAACCGCCAATCTATAACGGGGAAGTCGACCCGATAAATTGCCAAAGATGGTTGGGCGATATTGAAGGGGTGTTTGAAAGGACCCATTGCGACGAAAGCGATTTCGTTGCCTACGGAACGGGTCAGTTAAGAGGACAAGCCAAGGATTGGTGGGATAACAAAAAGAATGAAATAGGGGCCGAAGCGGCAAGGGCCATGACATGGGAAGAGTTTAAGACACCATTTCTTAAACATCATAGTCCCAAAGCGGTCATTAACAAAATCAAGGAAGAGTTCATGCAACTTAGGCACAAGGGTGAAACCATAGACAAGATCACGGCGATGTTTATGGATAAAATGAAGTTTAGTAGTGAATTGGTGACGAACGAAGAACAGAAAATATACTACTACTACTACAATATGTTGAGCGCTGAATATAGGGAGTTTATGACTCCTTCAAAATACGAGACCCTTACCGAAATCATTAACGTTGCTCGGGAACGGGAAATCGAGTTGAAGAAGCAAGTCGAAAGAGGTGAGCGAAGGGCACATGATGTGAATCCAAGCCCTACAAAGAAATCCCGAACTGGAGAATCGGGAAAGAAGGTGGATACTAAAGGTGGGTCGCCAAGTTGTAAAGTGTGCGGGAAGGGACACAAAGGGGAATGTCGATTCAAAGACAAGCCATGCCCCATATGTAATACGTCGGGGCACACGGCCTCGCTATGCCCGGGAAAAGTCTCTGTTTGCTACAAATGTTATCAACCCGGCCACAAAAAGTCCGAATGTCCGGACTTAGTTGGAAAGAGAGATGTTAAAGAATCCCAAACAGAAGCTCCCAAAGCGAAGGCTAGGTCCTTCCAACTTACCGCGGCTGAAGCAAAGACAGAACCCGATGTGGTTTCAGGTATATTCACAATTAACTCAATTCCAGCACGTGTAATGTTTGATACGGGTGCGAATAAATCCTTTATTTCACATGGATTTATTCGACATCCTTCATTTGTATTGACGAAATTATCTATGCCCTTAGAAGTTGAAATAGGGGACAATAAAAGTTTTATAGTTTGTGATGTTTGTCGAGGCTGTAAATTAAGCATTGACGATGAGGAATACTTGATAGACCTAATCCCGATGTCAATGGCAAAATTTCAAGTACTCGTTGGGATGGATTGGCTATCTCAACACCATGCAAAGGTCGTGTGTTTTCGTAAGGAGATAAAACTAACATCTCCGAGCGGGAAACACGTCACCATTTATGGCAAAAAAGGAGGCAACCCTATAGTATGCTCAATGTTGAAAGCTCACAAGCTTATGAAGCGAGGATGCAAGGCATTCATGATATACGCAAATGAGCCCGAAAAAGAATCACGAAAGATTGGAGATGTACCGGTAGTACGAGATTATGAAGATGTGTTTCCGGAGGATTTACCGGGGATACCGCCTGAACGGGAAGTAGAGTTCGGGATCGAATTGATTCCGGGCGCAAAACCCGTAGCAAAAGCCCTGTACCGACTCGCACCGTCGGAATTACAAGAGTTGATGTCCCAAATTCAAGACCTGCTTGACAAGGGATTTATAAGGCTGAGTGTGTCTCCTTGGGGCGCACCGGTATTGTTCGTGAGAAAGAAAGACGGAAGCATGCGCATGTGTATCGATTATCGGGAGTTAAACAAACTCACGATAAAGAACCGATACCCGCTTCCGAGGATAGATGATTTATTCGACCAATTACAAGGTGCGAATTGGTTTTCAAAAATTGACCTTAGATCTGGGTATCACCAACTAAAGGTCAAAGAAGAAGATGTACCGAAGACGGCTTTCCGCACAAGATACGGACATTACGAATTCCTCGTAATGTCATTTGGGCTAACAAATGCACCCGCGGCTTTCATGGACCTCATGAACCGGGTTTGCAAGCCAATGTTGGATAAGTCGGTCATCGTGTTTATCGATGATATTTTGGTGTATTCGAAAAGTGAAGCTGAACACGCACACCACTTACAAGAAGTGTTAGAGACACTTAGACGAGAAAGGCTGTATGCGAAATTCTCTAAGTGTGCCTTTTGGTTACGAGAGGTACAATTTCTTGGCCACGTCATAAGTGTCGACGGAGTATTGGTGGATCCGTCCAAGATCGAAGCTGTGTCAAAATGGAATCCCCCGAAGAACCCTTCGGAAATTAGAAGCTTTTTGGTGCTTGCGGGATACTATAGGAGATTCATTCAAGATTTCTCCAAGATTGCGTCACCGCTAACAAAGCTAACCCAAAAGAAAGAAAAGTTCATTTGGGGTGTCGATCAAGAAAAAGCGTTTCAAACGCTAAAAGAAAAGTTAACACAAGCTCCGGTACTGACATTGCCGGACGGAGTCGAAGATATGGTGGTTTATTCGGATGCTTCACCATCGGGGCTCGGATGCGTTTTGATGCAACGGGGCAAGGTTATAGCTTATGCCTCGAGGCAATTGAAGATACACGAGAAGAAATACCCCACGCACGATCTCGAGTTGGCCGCGGTGGTATTTGCGTTAAAAATATGGAGGCATTACTTATATGGAGTAAAGTGCACCATATTCACCGACCACAAGAGCTTGAAATACTTCTTCGATCAGAAGGAGTTAAATATGCGACAAAGGCGATGGCTAGAAACGGTGAAAGATTTCGACTGTGAAATACATTACCACCCCGGAAAGGCAAATGTGGTAGCGGATGCTCTGAGTAGAAAAGCGGACTACGTCCCAATACGAGTAAGGTCGATGCAACTCGTGGTGACCTCGGGTATACTTGAACGTATTCGAGAGGCACAATTAGAATCAGTAAAATAGGAGAATTGGAAGAAGGAAAGAATAATCGGTCAGTTGAAAGATTTGACGGATGGGAATAACGGGTTGAAGACTCGATTTGGGAGAATATGGGTTCCAAATACTTGCGGAGTGAAGGCGCTTCTACTTGATGAAGCTCATAAATCCCGATACTCAATTCATCCGGGAGCGACCAAAATGTACAATGATTTAAAGCAAAACTATTGGTGGCCCGGGATGAAAAGAGATGTGGTGAAGAATGTAGAAAAATGCTTGACATGTTTACAAGTCAAGGTGGAGCACCAAAAACCATACGGTAAACTTCAACCGTTGGAAATTCCGGTTTGGAAATGGGAACAAATCACCATGGATTTGTTGACCAAATTGCCCAAAACTAACCGCGGGTTTTATGATATATGGGTAGTTGTAGATAGATTGACGAAAAGCGCTCACTTCATTCCAATTCGTGAGACTTATACATCCGAGAAGATGTCGGAAGTGTACACCAATGAAATCATAGCACGGCATGGGGTACCGATATCCATTGTGTCAGACAGAGATACTTGGTTTACTTCGAAATTTTGCCGTGAATTCCAAGAACAAATGGGAACTAAATTGTTCATTAGCACTGCCTACCATCCACAAACGGATGGGCAGAGTGAAAGAACAATACAAACGTTGGGAGATATGCTGCGAGCTTGCATTATTGACTTCAGGGGTAGTTGGGATGTCCATCTACCCTTGGTCGAATTTGCATATAACAATAGCTATCACGCGAGCATTAAGATGGCCTCGTATGAACTGTTATATGGCAGAAAATGTCGAACTCCGGTATGTTGGGGAGAAGTGGGCCCACGAGGGCTAGCACCTACTGATATAATCCAAACTACGAATGAGAAAATCGACATGGTTCGGGCACACTTGAAAGCGGCTCAAGACAGGCAAAAGGCGTATGCGGATAAAAGGAATAGGCCAATTGAATTTCAAGTTGGCGACATGGTTATGCTAAAAGTTTCCCCATGGAAGGGCGTTATTAGATTCAGAAAAAGGGGGAAACTAAGCCCGAGATTTATTGGGCCATTCAGGATCACTGAACGGGTTGGTAAAGTAGCTTATCGTCTCGAATTACCCGAGGAGTTGAGTGGGATTCATAGCACATTCCACGTGTCACATCTCCGAAAATGTTTGGCAGACGAAACTGCTCGTATCCACTACGATGATATCGAGGTGGATAACAGCCTTAACTATGCAGTAAAACCAATTGCGATTTTAGATTGTAAAGAGAAAAGTTTGAGGAACAAGGTGATTAATCAAGTCAAGGTCAAATGGGAGCATAGGAAAGGTTCGGACACTACGTGGGAGTCCGAAGAGGAGATGCAACGTCTCCACCCTACATTATTTGGTACGTACTTTGGTTTCGGGGATGCAACCCTTTTAAGGGGGGTGGACTTGTAATACCCCGAAAATATAAAACTTTATATTAGAAATATAAAGTTTAAATAAATGGGAATTTACTAACTAGGAATTTTAACCTAGTTAGTTAATAGTCTAGAAATAACTTATAGTAGGATTAAAAAGCAACCAAATTTCATGTTGATCAAAGTGGAGGGGTTTAAGTTGTTAAAATTGAAACTTTATTTTAATTAAACAAATAAAAACAAACCAAACACCCCATTTTGGGGGTCTGGTCGATCAGAGCAAGCAGGGGGCGACACCCCCACTCTCAAACCCTAAAATTCTACTTAAACTCTCAAAATTGGAGGTGCAAATCTGGTCTAAACGAAAATCCGAGCTTAGAATCGTGATCCTCATCGCAAGAGGATTATAGGGTATGTAAAATTTAATGAAAACTCTTAACTTGAAATTCTAATGAATTGGGAAAAATCTGAAATTCTAGTTGCATGTTTGCCTTATGATGATTTAGGAACAACTATGGTGTTTAGGGACAAACCCTAGACAAATAGAAGTTGAAATCATAAGAAAAATTTGGTGAATCCATGAACACCATTGTAGGTGATTAGTGGGTTATGTGTAATTTGATGAACACTAGGAAATAGATTGTGAATCTAGTGTGATTTGACAATTTTGAAGTGATTCCAGAAAATTTGAAGTTATCAATCATGTAAAAAGGTTGAATGATGTGAAATTAGGGCTAAATAATAAACTAGAGATTTGATGTTTAAACATGTAAAAATTCTGCCCTTATAGTGTTTGTTGAAATGCCTCAAAGAAGGCTTGAAACTGAATTGTTAAGTTAAAAACGCATAATTATGATGTATGACAAAATGCGTGTTATGTATGTGAAACAAAGAGTTCTAAACATAAAGTGATTGAACTCTATAGGAAAGGAAGCCGGGGCATCTAGCGGGCAAACCGGTGTGGACGCGCGTTTGAAGGGCTTGCTTTAAAGGTATGTAACTTGACCCGTTACGTATAATATGCGTAGTTGAATTTTAGATTAAGGGTTGTTTTGAATTAAAGCGGTGATGTCGCTATATTTAATGATTGGTCAAAATTGGTTGGAACTCGTTGGTAGTCGTCATATGGGAGGATTCTTTAGACGAGCCAAACGGGTCGAATAATCAAATAAAGCATGGTTAATGCTCCGGAATATGATTGATTGATCTTTGATATTGGTTCATATGTAACATATTAGAAATACGAGAATTTATTGTATTGGTATGTTAGAAAAGCGAAATCCGAGATTTGGGTTTGATTGTAATGAACAAAACAAACAAAAGATGGATTTCCAGGAACTACCGTAAGTTACGGTAGTACCGTAACTTACGGTAGAGGTCAGGAGCTTACGGTGGATTACCCCTGTTTTACGGTAGACAGAAACTTCCAGGACCTACCGTAACTTACGGTGACACCGTAAGTTACGGTGGAACCAGAAAAACTAATATTTTTTTTTAAATCGATGTTGGATCTTGTGTTTATGTACTATATAACAATGTCAAAACTAATGTTTTAATGGTTTTGACCCTAGGTGACAAGATGGATCTTACGGATGGCGGTCAAGCAATGTCAAAGAACCGAACACGACTTTTGAAGCTTGCGCATAAATTAACTCGTTTTAAACAATGTTTATGATGTAAATTGTTTGCTAAACAACTTTTGGATGTTTAAATTAGTCAGTAGAAAACTAATGTTTGTTACTTTAATACTCCATTTTTGGATCTTATGGTATAAAATGATCGTAGTATTTATATATATATCGCATATTTACATTAATTAAAAGAAGGGTGTTACAACAGTGTCAAGAATCCTCCAGCAATCTGCTTGCTGTTAAAACACAGCGTCAAGAAATCTGCTTGCTGTTAAAACACACTGTCAAGGAAATCTGCTTGCTGTTAAAACACAATGTCAAGAAATTTGCTTGCTGTTAAAACACAGTGTCAATAATCCTCCAGCAATCTGCTTGCTGTTAAAACACAGCGTCAAGAAATTTGCTTGCTGTTATAACACAGCGTCAAGAAATCTGCTTGCTGTTAAAACACATTGTCAAGAAACACAGCGTCTTGTATCATTTAAATTGAAACTGTCAATTTGATTTAAATGGAATATTTAGTTTCCATAGTTAGTTATCCTAATAAAATAATCCATAATTAAAATAATATTCAAATTACACAATTGTCCTTTTAGTTAAATCCTTCAATGCCACATGTCGCGTTCTTATTGCTTCCTAGACTTTCTAGGAAAAACACACTTTCCGCAGGAACCCTACTCTATATATATATATATATATATATATATATATATATATATGGTAGGGATCCTAAGAGAAGTCCACACTATTTGAGAATTATTTTGTACCACACATTTCACTAATCTTTTCGTAATATATACATATATATAGTTTAAAATTGACTATATACATATATTGTCAAATCTTGAATTATACACATATGTATATAGTCAATTTTAAACTATACATATGTGTATACTATGAAAAGCTTAGGGAAAATTTGTGGTTTAAAATGCTTCTCAACTTTCTCAATTAGCAAAATGCTTCTCACACGATCCTAACCTTATATATATATATATATATATATATATATATATATAGGGTTAGAGTAAAATGAAAACTTATACGAGTTGTGAGAACTTAGAGAACTCGGCCTTAAGAAAGGTTTTTTTTCAAAATGTTTTTACCAAAAATCCTAAAAATCGACTTTTCAAAAAAAAAACTAGTTTTTTTTTCATTTACGGCATCCGTAAATGCTGTAAAAAGTAATGTAATGCTTGTGTCATCATCTTTTTACAGCCGTTGTAAGGAGCCGAAAAACACCACTTTGATTTTATTTTTTACGGCAGTCTTTCTAAAACATTTTAATCTTGGGGTGTAAACAAAATAGGGGCAAAACTCGCACGGGAGACCGAGTTCTCTAAGTTCTCACAACTTGGAGTGGTTTTCCATTGATCTTGATAATATATATATGGTCAGGATTTAGGGAAAACGGTAAAAAGTGTGAGAACGATGAGAACGTTTTTGGTGTTGACATGTGACATTGATGCTAAATTACACTAAGAGGTAATATGTATCGACCTCGTATAAGTCTATAAGTGTGATATCGAATCGTATAGGTGTAGTATAGGTCACGTATTGGCCTCGTATAAGACTATAAGTGTGATATCGTATCGTATAGCATAGTATATGTCTCGTATTGACCTCGTATAAGCCTATAAGTGTGATATCGTGTCGTATAGCGTAGTATATGTCCCGTATAGGCCTATAGGTGTAGTATAGGTCCTGTATAGGCCTCATATATTGACCTCGCATATACAAGACCTATAGAAAACCTAAACGAGACTTATACTACACTATACAATACGATACGATACTATACGATATAACACCCGTATAGGCCTATAGGTGTGGTTTAGGTCACGTATAGGCCTATAGGGGTGGTTTAGGTCCCGTATAGGCCTATAGGCATATACAAGACCTACATGGAACCTATACGAGACTTATACTATACACTATATGATACAATATGATGTTATACGATGCAACACGATACGATACTATAGGATACCATACAACACTCGTATAAGCCTATAGATGTAGTATAGGTCCCTTACAGGCCTATATGTGTGGTTTAGGTCCCGTATAGGCTTATATGTGTGGTTGAGGTCCCGTATAGGCCTATAGGTGTGGTTTAGGTCCCGTATAGGCCTATAGGTGTGGTTTAGGTCCCGTATAGGCCTATTGGTGTGGTTTAGGTCCCGTGTAGGCCTATAGGCATATACAAGACCTATAGGAAACCTATACGAGATTTATACTACACTATACGATACGATACGATACGATATGACACTATACTGTACGACACGATATAACACCTGTATAGGCCTATAGGCATATACAAGACCTATATGAGACTTATATGCGGCTTATACGAGACTTATAATATACACTATATGATACGATACGATGCAATACGATACGATACTATAGTATAGGTCCCTTATAGGCCTATAGGCAGATACAAGGCCTATATGAGACTTATACGAGGTTTATACGAGACTTATATTATATGATACGATACTCAAAAATGTTTTTTTAATAAATTCACCCTTTATATACGCTGCGTATAGGCCTATACGCAGCGTATATAAAGGGTCAAAAATATATTTTTACCACAGGTTTGGGGTTAAAAAAATTACCCTTTATATACGATGCCTATAGGTCTATACGTAGCGTATATAAAGGGTCAAAAAGACAAATGTTACCCCTATTTTTGGCTGCATATAGCCCCAAATGCAGGGGTAAAATGATCTTTCCTACTATACGCTTCGTATGGACCTATACGCAGCGTATATAAAGGGTCAAAAAGACAATTTTACCCCTGCATTTGGCTGCGTATAGTCCCAAATGTAGGGGTAAAATGGTCTTTTTGACCATTTCTATACGTTGCGTATAGACCTATACGCAGCGTATATAAAGGGTTTTTTATAAACATTTATACATTAATGGTTTTAGTAAATTTTATAAAAAAAAAGAGTTTTCTATTTTAAATAAATAAAAAATTAAGTATTTCTATTTTAAATAAATATCGTATCGACCTCGTATAAGCCTATAAGTGTGATATCTAATCGTATAGGTGTAGTATAGGTCACGTGTTGACCTCGTATAAGACTATAAATGTGATATCGTATCGTATAGTATAGCATAGTATATGTCCCGTATTGACCTCGTATAAGCCTATAAGCGTGATATCGTATCGTATAGCGTAGTATATGTCCCCTATAGGCCTATAGGTGTAGTATAGGTCCTGTATATGCCTCGTATATGTTCTCGTATATTGACCTCGCATATACAAGACCTATAGGAAACCTATACGAGACTTATACTACACTATACGATACGATATGATATGACACGATACTATACGATATAACACCCGTATAGGCCTATAGGTGTGGTTTAGGTCCCGTATAGGCCTATAGGCATATACAAGACCTACAGGGAACCTATACGAGACTTATACTATACACTAGATGATACGATACGATGCAATACGATACGATACTATAGGATACCATATAACACTCGTATAAGCCTATAGATGTAGTATAGGTCCCTTACATGCCTATATGTGTGGTTTAGGTCTCGTATAGGCTTTTATGTGTGGTTGAGGTCCCGTATATGCCCATAGGTGTGGTTTAGGTCCCGTATAGGTCTATAGGTGTGATTTTGGTCCCGTATAAGCCTATAGGCATACACAATACCTATAGGAAACCTATACGAGACTTATACTACACTATACGATACGATACTATACTATACGATATGATATAACACCCGTATAGGCCTATAGGTGTGGTTTAGGTCCCGTATAGGCCTATAGGCATATACAAGACCTACAGGGAACCTATACGAGTCTTATACTATACACTATACGATATGATACGATGCAATACGATACGATACTATAGGATACCATACAACACCCGTATAAGCCTATAGATGTAGTATTTAAAAATAATTAACGGTATGATATTTAAACGTTTATAGCATTTGAACCGCACTAGACATGGTATAATAATTTAATTTAAATGATAACAATATAATATATTCAAACCGTATATACGTTTTCCAAAACAATTTAACGGTATATAATATTATTGGTATAACATTAACGGTTATATATTTTAAGCGATTTAACGTTGGAACCGGGTGAGAATTTATACCACAAATACATCAAAATAGCAAAAAAAAAATATATGATGGGTTATATACGCTGAGTATAGCTCTATACGCAGTGTATATAAACCCTTGTTTTATGTGCAATGATTGCTGATAAGGCTCTGAAATCCATGGTTTATATACGCTGAGTATAGCTCTATACGTAACGTATAGAGGTAACCCTATACGCTGCGTATAGACCTATACGCAGCGTAGGTAAACCCTATACTCTACTTTTTGACGCACCGCAACGTGTCGTACTATTCTTTAACACAAAAAACATTATTTTATTACGTGTTTATTTTTTTGTACTTGTCAGTATAAATTCAAGTTGATTTACTTTTCGACGTAAATCTTTCGCAAATAAGTCAGGTTAAACATAATGCATTTTCGTGCTTATTTTTATGTACGTTTTGAGTTGGTCTACATTTTGACGTAAATTTTGTTCGAAAATGTGTCGGGTCAAATATAATACCCTTTCATTAGACGATATAAACACGAGTTACTCCCTGTTGTGACCCATTTCAACGCGCTGGAAAATATACTACTTAAATATATAAATGATAGAGTTAATTGCCAAAATCATCCTTGAGTTTTGGGCAGGTTTGCCATTTTCGTCCAAAATGACACTTTTATACCAACTTGCCCCCAACGTTTGTAAATTTTTGGCATTTTCATCCAAACCACTAACTTAGTTTATTTTTTCTGTTAAGTTGAGGATATTTGGATGAAACTGGCAAATATAAAACCACAGGGATGATTTTGGAAATTTACTCAAACTCTTTTAAATTTCTTTTATTTAATTAATTTTGTCATATATATAATAAAAAAGAGTATACATGCAATTTCACTACTAGAAAATTGGGCAATTGTGACCAAAATTTGCTACCGAAAAAAAATGATAACAAATTTAGCCACCGATTTGCCACGGAAATGAAAATTTGGGTATTTATCATGATATGGTAGCAAAGTGGTTGCAGTTTTTGCCACCTTTTTATTTTCGGTAGCAATTTGTGGGAAAAATACGCAAAAACATGAAAAATAAAAAGGTATTTGTTAATTGTGACCATGTTATCGGTGACAACATGAAAATTCAAATAGGCGGGTTATTTTTTAGTGGATCTGTGTGCTTCAAAAGTCAATTAAATTAGGGTTCCAACCAATGATATTTTTAATCCTTTTTTACTTTTAGCCACCACGTAGAACCTTCATCAAAGCTCACTTCATTTTACCTCTTCGAATAACCGACTTGTTCTCTTCGTTTCCCTCATTCAATAACCAATCACACATCATGTCTCGCTTAATCCACTCCAGATTATCACCATCCAGATTATCGTAAGTTTCTCACTCTCAATCCCCCCGTTTTCCCGCTAAAATCCTTCAAAAAATGAACCTAAATCGCCCAAAATGGTTCAAAAATGAATTCAGAAACCTAAATTAATCGAAGTAGATGTGTTTTTGTTTGTAATTAGAGGAAAATAAGCTATTATTGGGGGATTTATGGTAATTGTTGTTTATAGGATGCTTTAATTTGGAGAATTAGGGTTTAGTTACTGTTATGATGATTTTGTTTTGTATATTTGGATATTTGGATATGTATGTGATATTGAAGGAATACATTGGGATCAATTGGAAGAGGAAGGTATTTTTAAACTGATTCTAATAAGATTGATGAGCCACTTAAAGTAGAGGAAGCTGAAACAGTACAGACTACACCTCCTCTGGTAGAAAAGGTATATTCAGGTTTTGTGTGCGTGTGTGTGTATGTATATGTGTGTGTTATATTGAGTGAGATCATGTATATAGAGTGACATTTGAGGATGATAAGATCACAATCCCTTACTAAAAAGAAGGTTTTATAAGTACAAATTTGGAGGATTTATACATGGGAGGATCCCTAAGGGTAGAGAAACTATTTTTTTATGCAATGCTTGTATGATGATACACACTTGCTAATTTCCAGCATTTTCTTTTGGCTAGTGATTTCTCTAAACTTATGGTTAAACTTGATTAGATTTGGAGGGAGAAGGATATTTTATAGCCTGCTCCAGGTAAAAGACGCTGCAACTGCAGGAATGGGGTTTATCACCGGCAAGTTGGTCACAGAATGTTCTAACAGATGACAGAGGAGGTATTTTCAAACAAATACTGTTATGAAGAACCTTATGTTTTTTTTGTCTCATGTTAGGTAATCATTATACATATGTGTGTCTTGTATTGTTCCGGTCTGTGAGCAATGCCCTAATGTAAAGTATGTACGGTGGAAAAGGATGAAGAAAAAGAAAGGTTAAATGGGATTATTGTGTGGTTGTTGGCTGGAAAAAAAAAGATAAGGTGGATAAAGATACTATGCTCGATAGGATGTCACAAATTGAAGCGATGTTAACAAGTACAATTCGAAGATAGGCTTTTAAATGTTTCGATGTTTATCATAATAGGATAATTTTAGTTATCTGATGTTTTAGCTGGTATTTCTATTAGAATGTTTTATCTGCTTTTGATACAAAGATGTTTTATATAATTTTGGGTTTCCGTGATGTTATTAGACTTTAATATAATTTTGTAATTTTATTTATATGTAATTTTTATGAAAAAAGCAGGGAAAATGGAAAATCAATCTGAATCAAAAACCAATATTCAAGCAATCACAAAATGGTAGCAAATAATTCAACAAGATTGTTAAATGCTATCGATTTTCAATGAAAATGGTAGTTAAATGGTGGCCAATGGTTGGTTGCTAAATGGTGGCAATAAAGTGGCAAAAAATCCGTCACAACTCGGTAGCAAACAAGGTAGCAAACAAGGCGTAGCAAATAAGAAGCAGTGGCAAATAATTTTGACCAATTTTGTGGTGGCAAAATATAAAAATGGTCGCTATTTGGTGACATTAGTGCAATTGACACATGTGTTTTTGTCACCACAATTTCAATGGCAAAATGGTGACAACAGGGAAATTGTTACTGTTTTGTGACCAAAAGTTTCATGACAAAAACCCTCTTTTCTAGTAGTGTTTTTATATGAAAAAAATTTAGCTTTGTCACATAATTTTTATAAATTTTCATCCAACCACTAACTAAGTTAATTTTTCTATTAAGGCGAAGGATATTTATAAACTAAGACAGAAATTAATTTCTAATTTTTTATTTAGATCAGTTTTATAAAAATAAAATCTACTTAAACCTCTAAATTTAATAAAACTAAAATGTTGGTGACCTATTTGAAAAATGTCAAATAATTTTTTTTTATCATATTTACTAAGTTTGTAATTAATCTTGTACTCTTTTAAATTCGCTCCTAAGGAAAAAAGCAGAAGCCAGTGCCCCCCCCCCCCCTCCCCCTCTATCAAACAATGTATCGTTACCAAATCTTAAAATTACCCACCAAATTGTAATTATAATGCTATGAACCAAAAGTTTCTTTACTCAAGCCACTCAGAATAAGTATTAGTTAGTTACCATCATAATCTTAATTAAATAAATATTTTATTTCTACCAACATATTTTCTAAGTGCACAACACATTTAAGAAATGTGTAACGTTTTACAATTTTTTCTATCTCTACAACTGATAAATACTAAAAGTTGTAATCGATTGTTATGTGTTGCACACCAATGACGTTTTCTCTTTGTAAAACTGATTTATATAAAGAAACTGTAAATAAATTTCTGTCTTATTTATAAAATTTAAAACATCCTTCACCTTAACAGAAAAAATAAACTAAGTTAGTGATTTTGACGGAAATTTATAAAAATTATGTGACAAAACTATTAATTTTTTTTCTAAAAACTCCATGCATATTCTTTTTATTATGTATGTAACAAAAATATTTAAATAAAAAAAATTAAAAAGGGTTTGAGTAAATTGCCAAAATCGTCCATTTGGTTTTATATTTGCCAGTTTCATCCAAATATCTCCAACTTGACAGAAAAAATAAACAAATTTAGTGGTTTGGATGAAAATGGCAAACAATTACAAACGTTGGGGGTAATTTGGTAAAAAAGTGTCATTTTGAACGAAAATGTCAAACGTGCCCAAACCTCAGGGACAATTTTGGCAATTACGTCTAAATGATAATAGCGTTGATGTAAGTGCTTGCGTTGGGCCTTCGAGTCACATGTTCTATAATTTGTTTGAATGGGCAACTTGTGCCTCTTTTTGCCGTTTACTTTTCATAATCATTTCAATATTATATTCTCGTCGGTACTCATTTATTTATAGTTGGGTTATATAAGAATCTAACGAATACGAACAATAAATAAGGCGGCCTTCTTTGTGTTTGTCCATTAAGAAGATAAATATATTCATGAACTATTCATAAACACTAATCGAAGGAGATTTTGATGTTCATGTTCCTTTATTAAAGAAAGAGTAAACTGCCATTTTGGTCCTTGTGGTTTAGGCACTTTTGCCATTTTAGTCCAAATCTCAAACTTTTTAAATTTGGGTCTTTGTGGTTTCACTTTTATTGCCATTTTAGTCCAAAATTAAGAGTAAACTGCCATTTTGGTCCCCTGTGGTTTCACTTTTATTGCCATTTTAGTCCAAATCTCAAACTTTTTGTAACAGTAAAAAAAATGGGGATTTTGAATTTTGGACTAAAATGGCAATAAAGATGAAACCACAGGGACACAGATTTAAAAAGTTTAAGATTTGGACTAAAATGACAAAAATGCCCAAACCATAGGGACCAAAATGGCAGTTTACTCTTAAAGAAATTAGCGTGTTCGTGTCAGTTTGTATTCCTTTGTCTGTTTAATTAACGGTCACAAACAAATGCTTATGAACACAAATAAATGTTCATAAACACAAAATAAACACAAAACATTTATAAACATAAATAAACACAAAAAGACATAAACGTACACACACTATAAATATATTAAGAGGTATAATATAATACAAACCAATATTTAACACAAAAGACACAAAGAAATGGATATATCATTACTTTAAGAAGAGAATAACCAGTGTAGAGCAGAAAGCACGGAAGACGGAGCAAATCTCAAAGAAAAGGATATATCATTGAGTAAATAAGACATTACATAAAGGAACTTTTAGTAGGGAATTTTAAATTTGGTAAGTTTTGTTGAATGTTCAAAACTGAAAAAAAAATTGAAATGAGTTAATTGTCATTTTAGTCCCTGTGGTTTGGGCAATTTTGCCACTTTAGTCTAAAGGTTTCATTTTTAACATCTGGATCCAAAAATGTTTCGTCGTTGCCATTTTGGTCCAACTGACTTAACCCCATCCAATGAACTCTGTTACTCAAGGGGTATTTTTGTCATTTCATATTTTTCAAAATTTCACTTTATTTTTATGGTTGTTAAAACCATTTCTTTTTTTATATACACACAAATTCAAAATCTTTTATTCTCTAAACACCGTCTCTCTCAACCCTCTTTGTCCTCCTCTCTCTAAACACAAGTTTTTCTCCGATGAACCACCACCATTTGAGTCGACCAAACCTTTCTTCCTCGCTTATACACTTCAACAACTCTTTTAATCTCAGAATGATTTTACCGACCAAATATTTTTCCTCGCTTACCAACCAAACAAAACCTGCAACTCTTTCTTCTCCCCCAAACAAACCAAACCTGCAACTACTCTAGATGAAAAATGAATCACCGGAAACTACTAAAATCAGAACCACATCGTCGTACCTTCCGTCGTACCTCCACCTCTTCAACGCATGTTCTCCACCTCCGTCGTACCTTCCACCGTCATCATCATCATTGACCGACAGTCCAACACCTTGTCACTCCACCTAACTTTGTCCGCTCTTCACTGTCATTCACTCTACCCAACCCACCACCACTGCCACCATCACCATCACAGCCTCACCACCACCGCCTCACCACAACCATCGCCATTACTGCCTCACCACCGCTTCACCATCACCATCACCTGCACCCGACCACCACCAACATCACCATCACCCACTTAGTGACTGAAACTAACCCCCAATCCTCAAGAACCCTAGATTTCAAATCCACCAAATTGATCATTTAATCCCCCCTGTCATGGCAAATTGACAGAGGGATTTTGTTTGGAATAAAAAAAACGAGTGGAATGCGGGAAAGAATTGCAGATTGTGATGGTTACAGATTGCTCTCCGAATGGTGGTGACCGGAGGGTTCGTCGGAGTGGTTGTGATGGTTACAGATTGCTCTCCGAATGGTGGTGGCCGGGTGGTTGTGATGGTTGTGGTGGACAGGTGGTGGTGATGGCGGCAGGTGGTAGTTGGTGAGGATGGTTGCTGTAGAGTGAGTGAGAGAGAGAGAGAGAGAGAGAGAGAGAGAGAGAGAGAGGAGAGATCTGGTGTATGAGTGTATGACTGAATGTGTTATATGCTAGTGTATATATAATTAAATTTGTTTTTTTATTCATTTTATTAATAAAACATAAAAAATAACTATAAAGACATAAATGCCCTTGACTTAACATAGTTCATTGGATGGGGTTAAGTCAGTTGGACCAAAATGGCAACGACGAAACCTTTTTGGATCCAGATGTTAAAAATGAAACCTTTGGACTAAAGTGGCAAAATTGCCCAAACCACAGGGACTAAAATGGCAATTAACTCAATTGAAATTAAAGATGTAAATAACGTGTAAATTAAGATAATCAATGAAAGAACTGAAAATCGCTAAAATCCGAAAAATATTTAGTGAAGAAATCAAAGCTCTAATTGGTGGAATTCAGGTCAACAGATGGGTCAAACCGCCTATGGCTATTTGCCACATGATCGGCTCGTTGGGACTTTTTCGTCCACTATTTATGGGCCGTAACTTCACTCGTAACTCAAGTTTTTTTTTTAATGTTTATGCCTTTTCTGGTTTGTTTTACTCTTTCTAGCAGGTTCAAGTAGGAGTTTGTTAACTCTTAAATTGTGTCCGTATCAAATGGGTAGCACCAAAACCAAAAATAAAATGAGTTACATTTGAAACTCTTAACGACTTCTCATCCCACATGTATGTATTTTGTCTTCTTTCCATTGATGGAAGACATAGAGTAAAAAAAAAAAACATAGAAATATCAATTGTTTTATAATTAATAATTCCAATTTCAGACTTGTCAAGTTATATCACAAGTGATGTGGATAGGAAGCACAAACATAATATCAAAATGGATGCTTTGGGGGAAATGAGACAGTAAAGAAACCACATGTTTTTAAACAAATGCAAGTGTGTTGAAGAGGTCGCAAAGGCAAAAGATATATAAAAAGGTTTTGGTAGCTTCTATTTTCATCATAAAATGTATATTTCAATGCTGTATAGCCACATTTTTTTTTTTGATAAAAATAACAGATTATTGAATAAATTTCAACATTAAGATTCTTGGACAATACTATCTTGAATTGGTGGAGTTATGTTTTTGCCTAACATTTCGACAACATCTTGAATCATTGATCTCATATTAAGGTGAGATGAACCTCCATCCTCCATTGCCCTTTTTGCCATTTCTCCAAGTTCTCTACTTCTCTTTCTTCTTGCTTCACCTTCTTCTCCTTTGTCCATTAGATCTTCTACTGATCGTTTAATGTCTTCTTTGTTCACCACCACTCCAAACTTATCTTGCTCTCCAACCAAAACTGGAACCTCCATACCAATCTTCACTCCAATTTTCAAAACATCTACTATAAATCTTTCATTTATAAATTGGTCTGCAAAATGTGGCCATGTAACCATAGGGACTCCAGCTGAGATCCCTTCAAGAGTCGAGTTCCATCCACAGTGTGTTACGAAACCTCCAACGGCTCGATGTGACAGAATCAATACTTGTGGTGCCCAACCCCGGATTATTAGCCCTCTATCTTTCACCCTTTCTTCATATTCTTCTTCTATAAGCCATCTTTCGAGTTCCTCTGTTGCTTGTCTTATGCACCATAAAAAGGGCTTCTTCGATGACTCCAATCCCAAACCAAGCTCTATGTTTTGTTCGGTAGAAAGACGAGCCAGACTTCCCAAACAAACAAAGATTACAGACTCTGGCTCCCTTGAATCCAACCATTTCAAACAATCATGTTCGCTAATGGCTCCCTTGCTTCCTCTCTCGGCTATATCTAGCAAATTTTTGTTGCATAGCGAAACCGGGCCAATACACCAAACCTTTTTATCTTTTACCTTTGCAAGTTCTTCAGCATAGTAAGGCTCCAACTCCTGAAAACTATTAACCACAATCCCATTTGCAGCTTCTTCCGCCTTTCGTATTGTTTCAAAATAAGCCGCTGTTTCCTTATCTTTTCTGCCCCAACTAGAAGCCTGCACTTTCGTGAGTTCAACGCGGTCTGGAAGGCTAGGCAACACAAAATACTCCGAATCAGAGACGATTTCATCTAATACATTAGTATTCATTGCAATGTGTATGCATAGGAACGTGAAGCATCCAGGTCCATGGAAAACAAGCCTTGGAATATTAAGCTTTCGAGCTATCTCGTTTGTCCAAGGGAAAAGATTATCAGAAATGATGCAACTTGGGGCCGGAGTTAGTCCGCGGAGCATGTTCTCCGCGGGTTCCTCTAACATATTGGCCGCTATAAACAATTTAGGGAAAAGTTGAGCTGATGGAATCAAGTCAAAATTCTCACAACCTTCTGGTAAACCAACTTCAGTTGAAGGGAATTGGAGTTCAAGAACTTGAATCTTGAGCTTATCTTCGACTGCCCGAGCAATGACCGGTTTGAAACGGTTAGCATTAACAGGAGTTGTTACTATGGTAATGGTGGAACCGCGTTCAGCTAGTAATCGGGCTATGTCAACCATGGGTATCATATGGCCTTGAGCCATTAGTGGAAACAATACAAAGTGAAGGTCTGTGGGAAGAGAAGCCATTGGATATTCTGAAGGTGGTAATTTGGTTGGTTCCTTGTGAGGCTTTAGGGGCGTGTTATATATACTTATCTTGTGTAATGCATGCTTCAACATGCACCGCTTGTTGTGAATGTGGACGCTATTTGTCCATGCATCGCACCCATAACCATGCATCTCACTGCACGACTCCCTGTATGTTTTTTGTCCTCAATCGGCCAAAGGACAAGAACATGAAAAAGAGGAAAAGCACATTTCATGTTACAATATTTCTACTATTTAAAGTACACACATTCATTTACATCATTTCTACAATTTATGTTTTGTTTTATATAAATATATATGGTTGTAACAATTTTATGTTGAATTAGATTTTCTTTAACTTATTGTAATCCAACAAAAACTTTGTTTGTTCATATACTCTTGAGATGAGGTAATTACAGTAATTTTGTTAGTAAATTTAAAACACTTGATTTATTTAATAAAATAGTACTAATGTTCAATTATCTGAGGTTGTCACGGCCATTTTTTTATATAGTATCTCAATAAATATATTATAACTGGGAAACACAAGTTTATAAAAAAGAAAACTATTACATGGCAAGTTAATGAGAAATTAATAAAATTTTATAGCTTTAAATTAAAATTAAGTTACTAAATAAATGTGATAATTTGACATTCGCCATTCATCTATTTTACAGTTAAAAAAAACTCAATTAGTTTGCAAAATTTTGCGAAAATATGAGAGTTCTACTGTAGTTTACATTTATATTCTTTCATATTTCAATACTTTATCCAGTAAAGAAAGTTGGATGACATGACTTAACCGAGCTAAAAAAAATTAATAATCCAATATAAATCCCTCTTGATAGACATACAGAAAACCAAAAATATGAAACCCTAATTAAGGAAAAAATTCATGGGTAATTAACCTTAAGTGTAACTAGTTAAGTTAAATATATATTTCAGGAAAAAATTCATGGAATTATGTTTGATTTCTAACTTATGTAATAATGATACTTTGTGATTCTACAATAGTAACATCTTTAAACCTATTGGTTAAGTTGTACTACATCAGACCTAAAACAAGTTTCGTGGTCAAAAGATATAATTTCTCAAATCTCAATGTAACAATCCAGTCGTAATCTTGCTTCTAAAGCGACATGAACTATCATGATTAATGCAATAAGTTAATGACACATGGGTAGATCTAAGGCTGCACGGTATGGCAGTGTCCTCAGCCCGGCGACGCCAAGTCCCCATCGTCCTCCCACGCCGCCCCTCCCCCCTCCGTCCCGTCCGAATCGTCCGATTTGTGCCGTTTGCGACGGAGCAAACAGGTGGGCCCCCCCTCGGCGACGCCCGTCCTCCCACGCCGCCCCCCGTCTTCATCCCGTTACCGTCTTCATCCGTCACCATACCCAGTAGCCTAAAAGAGCCAATTCATGTGATTAGATAAGGAAAGTGAAAGGTTTTTGGTAATGGTATTAATTAAGGTGTTAGATAATATTTTGTCTTTCCAGGATTCAAATTTCATTGATGACGAAAATTAAGCCGATAAAAAAGTGATTTTTCATTAAGATAGAGGTGAAAGAACAAGATGGTGATGGGTCTATAAAATGGATTACCTACGTGGCTACGTGATCAAAACATATTTCTTCGTAATCCAACAGCTCAGAAAGCGGCAGCTCAACCTTTCTTGATTATTCTATAGAATAAAACCAAGCGGCATTTTTTATTATTTGTATATGCTATGCAATTTTTGGTCTTATCCATATATTGGAAGTGTTAAAAGATGAAGAATTTCTGTCATTTTTTTTAACGGCAAAACTCCTTTATAAAATAAAGAAAGCGGACAACAAGAAACAGAGACCCGACAGTTACAATATTACAATCGCGAATATTGAAATCACTCCATCTATCCCATTCTAAGTTTCAAATATTAGATTGATTACTAATCCATAGAAATGAGTTTTCTTTGATGACGTCCGCCGTTCGATTGAACTGAATTTGTTGATCATTTAAAGCCTTCTTATTTCTCGCCTTCTGTTAAAAATAGTTTGTATTTTTTCAGTTTTATATTCTTCTTTTAATCATGTTTGTTTTATTTTATAACATATCAATGAGGCTGGACGTGTAGCGGGCTTGGATGTCTGGATGGCTGCTGGGCTTGCTGGAACTTGGGCTTAAAAGACTAAAGAAGAGGCTGCTGCTAATTGGGCTTCATAAGTTGTGCGCATGGGCTTCTGACTTATTCAGTTGAGATTGTGACTATATATTCATCAGTTGTTATATGGATTTTGACTAGATAATCTTTCTCTTACTAAAAAAGTCGTAGAACTTTCTATCTCCTAGGGTTGCACATTATCAGGTCTTTGTTGATGATCTCTTGTTGAGATCGTGTCAGTCCTTTAGATCTTGTTGATAGTGTATGCAGGTCATCTAGGTGATGATCTGCTTGTGAAAGTGATTGTTGTCATCTGTACATTCTTTTTATTGTTAAGTTTATTAGATCAGAGTCTTTGATCCATGTTTTTGACATGGTATCAGAGCCCTAAACGGCTCCTGGAGGTATCTCTTCTTCCGTTGCGTTAGTTGAAGGCCGATCTACATCAAATCTGGTGGATCTGTGGTTTTCATTGAAGATCGGAGAAGCTCTGGTTAGGTTGTGCGATTGCCGGTTCAGTTTGTTGGCCTCGGTTTGCGTGCTCGGTGGAAAAAAGGAAACCCTAACTTTAGGGTTGTCTTCTTGGGATAATTGGAAGAGGCGTCTTGTAAATCTTGTTGGTCTCTGTAATCCAAGAAGATTACCGGGCAAACCAACAGATTTCTTTGTTGCTGATTGTCTATCAGAGTTTGTAGTTATACGCTACAAGTCTGATTTTGCGTGGAGTTATACGCTTCAGGTGATATCTTTCCTTTCCTGAGTTTATTTCCTACCCGTTTACATTTGCATATTGTTGATGCCGGACTTGTAGGGTCGGTTTGTTGTTGGGATATAGGGTGGGCCATCCCCTGTTGCATTGCATTATCTGTGTTACTTGTGTCTTGATTGACTTTGTTTTGATCTGCAGTTTGTTCATTACTTGTTATTTTCTCTTGGTTATTAGGGGCACCGGTATTGATAACCGGGAGAGCCACACCATGTGATTGTGTGTTGCATATTCTGTGACATAGCATTTGTGTGTTGAATACTTGTGTTATGTGGAAATTTGATTGAAGATCTCATGGGTTGTTTTTTGTTCTTATTGGGTGATTTAGCATGATGAGCTTTATAAAGTAGATGTAAGATGTTGATTATAAGTTTTCTCAACATATACTTGTCCATCTTAAAGTATTTCAAACTTGGTCTTGGAATTTCCAATTTTTAGCTGGAAATAAACAAAAGTTTTTCTTCATGAGGAATGATTCATTTGCAAAGTCATGTGACTTTTGTTGTCAGTTAAAAATATTATTGGCTGTGAAATTATTGTCCGTTGTAGAGTCATGTGTGTCTCAGTTTTATCAGACTTGTTTTGCTGATTGTTGAACTGTGTGGGTCGTGAATATGACCGTATCTTGATGGGTTTTTTGTTTATCAAATCGTATCATGATGTTTTGTTTGATCGTATCATGATGGTTTGTTTGGCCTGTATCATGATGGTGTATTTGTTCCATATGTTCTGTTTCCTAAAATGTTGTCAAGATTGTTCTTGATCGTTTTGACAGCCTTGTATGTTTTCTCTTGTGTGAGATGGTTTTGTTTTTTGGTTGCAAAATCATGTGGTTTATATATAAAAAAGAGGTTTTTTGGTTGTGTGTTTGTTATCTGACGTAGAATTGTGTGATTCTAAGGTTTGTCAGATTTTTGTTTTGAATTGTGTAATTCAAAAGTTTCAGACTTGTTTCTGATTTCTTAAAAGTCGTGTGACTTCTTATGGTCTCAATGTGAATGAGAAAGTGTTCTATAATTTGTTTTCGTCCTGTTATAGATGCTTGTTTTATATGTTGTGACATATTTTTTTGTCGTAAAGCTGTGTGGCTTTTTTGTGTTATCAGATGTGTATTTGATGATTCTTGAACAATCATGTATTCCTTTGGTTATTGGAATCGTCGTGTGATTGTTTTTCTTGTAAAGGCTATGCTAACTTGAAGATGTTTTTTCGATAGTGTTTGCCTTTATCTCACTGGTCTAGGACTCTTCATGTTTTTGAGTCTGACCGTAGTGAGGTATGTGTAGGATCATCGTGTTGGTGATCTTATTTGTCTCTTTGAGACTTCATCGCCGATCGTAGTGATGTTAGTTCATTGGTCTAGGTGATGCTTGTTTTTTCTTCCTCACTGGTCTAGGGTCGTTTGTAGGTTCTTCGTGTTGTTGAGTCTAGTCCCGTTAGATCCTAGTGTTGGTTTTCTATCAGTTATTCGTGTTGTTGATATGATTTTATACATAATTACGCCTGGATAAAACTGTAAAGTGAAACTTGGCGTTTTCTTGTTGTTTGATCCTCATGCTTATATGTCACGATTATGTTCCTCGTTCAAAGAGTGTTTGACTGATTGGTTGTTTTGATTGTTGAACCAAGTGGTTTGATGTATTTGTTCAAGATTATTTTTTGAATGTTGTTATAGCCTTGTGTTGTTTCTTGTGTAAGAGATAGTTTCTGGTCATAAAATCATGTGATTTTTTGGATTATCAGAATCTGTATAGGCTGTAATTGTTGTCTGATGAAAAGTTGTGTAATTCTTGGTTTTTATATGAGATATATAGATATGTCTCTGATGGTATTAGATAATCTTGTGATTCCTTGAGATCAGATTTGAGAGTTCCATACTATTCGTTTAGGGTTTCAAGTATCGTTCTCTTTTACACTTTGTATCTCTTGTGTGCTAGATCTAGGGTTGATCTTGGTTCTATGTGTTGTAGAATCTGTTGTCATTCAGGATTAGTGAGAGGTTTGTTATAGATTGTCTCGTTGATGGTTTATGAGTGTTGGTGAGACTTTGTTATCCCTAAAGATTTAGGACTTGATCGTAGTTCTTCGTGTTTTGAAGAGTTGGTCGTCTAGTATATTTAGTGTGGTGAATGTTTGTTTCAAATCATCTTGTGATTGATCTATGGGGGTTTCTTGATAAATTCTTGCTTTATTTGAGTTTATGTTTAATTAAGTTTTGATTACCATTTTTCACATATTAATCTGATATTGTTTATGAGTGTTGATTCTCTTATAAAAAAAATGGTTTTCCATTGTTTTTCGATGTTGCAGAAAGCGTTGTTGTATGTCTCAAGACGTACTGTCTTTATCTTTTCCAGTGATTGGTTTAAAAATTTTTGTATGATAAAATAGAAAAAGTTTGTTTGATAAAGGATTGCTAATAAATCTTGGTTCAAAACTTGTCTAGGCTTGCTAGTTGTTTAATGGTAAAGTCTATAGTATCAATTTATATTATAATCTGATGTTATGATGTTATACAAAATTGTGGTATGATTACTTGTTTTTTTCTCTAAAATACAGATATTCGAAATCTGCTATGATCTTCAGTTTGATTTGAAAAATGCAGGGTTATAATGGTAGTCAGTTGTGGGATACTCCAGTCGCCATGCAAGCAATTATTGCTACAAACCTAGTTGAAGACTTTGGTCCAACATTGAAAAAAGGACACACATATATAAAGGTGTCACAGGTGTTAGAAGACTGCGATGGTGATCTCGATTATTGGTACCGTCATATTTCAAAAAGTGCTTGGCCATTTTCAACCACATACCATGGTTGGCTCCCTTCAGATTGTACTGCAGAAGGGCTAAAGGCTGCACCTTTGCTTTCAAAATTGCCGTCAGAATTTGTTGATGGGCCATTGAGTGCAGACCGGCTGTATGATGCTGTCAATGTTATTCTATCTTTACAGAACTCAAATGGTAGTTTTGCAACATATGAACTAACAAGGTCCTATAGCTGGTCTCACCATTGTTACCAAAAGAGAGATATGAAGACAATTGTAGCAGTTTTTGTGGCAATTTTACTTGTGGCATCTGAACTGCCACACGGGCTTACCTTTTCATATACAACCCCTGCTGTTCTGTGGTCAAATGCCCAAGATGGATTGATTTCTAACAAAGTTAAGGAAGCTGATGTTCTTGGGCCATATGGACTCGATGCAGAGATTGCGGTCCTCAAAGGAGCTACTCCTTCCTGACCCTGTGTTTGAGCTGGATGGTGACGAGGATGACAATGAGGTTTTATGACGGATACTATATACAGCCTCTTTTGAAGAATTTGCTTCTAGTATTTTAAAGTATGACACTATTATATGGGTTTCCATATCACTGTTGTTGGTTTTAGCTTGGGGTGTTGGCATAATCATGTTGCTGTATCTTCCCATGAAACGTTATGAACTCTCAAAAGAGTTATGTTCACGAGAACTTTATGTTACTCTTTTTGAAGTAGTTTACAAGTTTTGAAGGTGCCAAGACCATCTTATATACCCTTTTACAGGGTTGTAAATCTTAAAAAGGCGTATACCTCTTGCTCTAGCAGTTGATATTATCATTGAACAAGGTTGCTCGCAAGCAATGTTTGGAATCCATACGTTTAGACTTGAAAGTGTAGCACAAGGAAAAGCTTCTTCTGTTGATGAGTTACAAATTCAAGGTGTTTCTAATACTGAATTTTTGAAAAAGGTGATAGTAAAAGAAGCCTCTAAGGCCTCATTCATGAAGTCAACATTTTCATTAGCATACCCTTATGTCTCTGCATCTGTAGAGAATAAATCTCTACGAAGCTCATTAGTTTCTGAGTTGGAATAAACTTGCGGACTTGATGCCGGATTAAGCAAAGTTGGTATACTGGAGTTGTGTGCTGCAGAAGGTGGAAACTATGAGAAACTCTGCTGCAATTCAAACTCTGGTGGCATTTAAGAAATTGTACTCTGGCCATAGGAAAGAAGAAGTACAACGTTGCATTAATAAAGCTGCTGCTTTCATCGAATCAATTCAAGTATCAGATGGTTCATGGTGCGGTGAACGTGTAGACTGAAGATCGCAGAAGGAACGAGTCCGTGGCAGAACAAAGTTGTTGTGTTTACAAAAGGGTTGCTTTCTCAATCTCTTGTGATATGTGTAAGTTTTGGGGCATGATGAATTTGTTTAAATATAAAACTGAGGGGGGTGTTAAAAATAGTTTGTATTTTTTCAGTTTTATATTCTTCTTTTAATCATGTTTGTTTTATTTTATAACATATCAATGAGGCTGGACGTGTAGCGGGCTTGGATGTCTGGATGGCTGCTGGGCTTGCTGGAACTTGGGCTTAAAAGACTAAAGAAGAGGCTGCTGCTAATTGGGCTTCATAAGTTGTGCGCATGGGCTTCTGACTTATTCAGTTGAGATTGTGACTATATATTCATCAGTTGTTATATGGATTTTGACTAGATAATCTTTCTCTTACTAAAAAAGTCGTAGAACTTTCTATCTCCTAGGGTTGCACATTATCAAGTCTTTGTTGATGATCTCTTGTTGAGATCGTGTCAGTCGTTTAGATCTTGTTGATAGTGTATGCAGGTCATCTAGTTGATGATCTGCTTGTGAGAGTGATTGTTGTCATCTGTACATTTTTTTTATTGTTAAGTTTATTAGATCAGAGTCTTTGATCCATGTTTTTGACACCTTCCAAATTTCCCACGCCGCCATTTGAAGAATTGCCCCAATGGTTTTTTTCCATGCGTTTGACCCGTTCATGTGCAAAGCCCCTTCGAGTAACTGTTGGATAGAAGAGATCTGGTCCATAAAAGGCAACTTCAACCATGTAAAAACTGTCCACCAAACACTTTTCCCAAAAAGACAATGCCATAATATATGAGTAACTGTTTCCTCCGATAACCCGCATCTCGAACATAAAACATTATCCATTGGAACACCTCTGTGCGCGAGACCCTCCTTGGATGGACGATGGAATTTGATTCATTGTTGCCCGCCAACAAAAAAAAATTAATTTTAGATGGAACCGAAGTGTTCCAAAGGGACCACATCCTCTCTACACTAGTGCTTCATGACTTGAATTTTGGCTCTCACAAAATTTATTTTATATTACTTTTGTTATTTTTTTTTTCATTTCATAAATTATATTATCTATAATCTTAAAGAAGGATTTCTCATCGACCCCTTCACTTTAGGCATTTTCCCTTTGAACATTTTTTATTTTTATACTTCCTTAACCTTTCAAAATCACAATTTTAATCTCTAAAATATTACTTTATGTTACAAGTATTTTCACCCCTAAACTACTACTCCATTTTATAATTTGTACAATAACTTTTAAAATTTGCATTTTTAACCCCTGCGTTATTACTCCATTTTGTGTAATTGGCTCTTTCGTTCCTTTACTAAAAAAACTATTTTTATATGCGTATTTTTGTATACATGTTAGTATAAATTCGAGTTAGTATACGTTTTGAAGTAAACTTTTTTTGGATAGTCCATTTTGTGCGTTTGCCCCTTTTGTTCCTTTACATAATAAAAACTATTTTTTTACTTGTGTATTTTTATATACTTGTCGGTATAAATTTGAGTTGGTATACGTTTCGAATTACTTTTTTTAGAAAACAAGTCAGATAAAATATAATATATTTTCGTGCTTATTTTGTGTGTTTCCGGTTGTTCTATGTTTCGCAATAAATTTAGTTCCGAATCGAGAGGGATGAAATATAATACGTTTTCATTCGACGGTATAAATTATAGTTACTCTACGTTTCAACCACGCCACAACGTGCTACAAGTAAAATTTCAATCCTTGATGTGATTATGTCTTCTGATTTACGTGTTTAATGCTTTTTTTCGGTACATTTCCTATGTATGAATCGGTCACATATAGATACGTTATGATTGTAAATTAAAAATTTGATTGCTTTAGGTAATCTTGATCCAATATCAGAATGCTATTGAGTTAACTTAGATACATCAAAACATGCACTTTCATATGGTTAACACATCACATAACATTTGGACTAATCCATTCGAGGTTTAAAATGTACCCGCGCCGCAACGCGCGCGGTTCTAATTACTACTTATATATCAAAGAGCATCACAAAAATATTATAGTTAGCGTCACATGGATGCAACCGTGTTTTTTTTTTTAATATTAAATAGCAACTTGACTTCCTCTTATAAAAGATTATTATACTTGATTTACTGGTATAGTGGTAAATCCCTCTCTTTACCAACAAGAGGTCATGGGTTCAATCATCGTATAGTTTGTTACACCCCGCTTGCGGTATGCGCATATAATGTATATATGTGTGGGCGCTCGAGGGGCAAAAGTGAAAGTGCACTAATTTTAACATTATTTTACTAATTTCGTGAAAATAATGTTAAAAGAGGGGGATGGTTAATCATGCATCATGTGGTGGCGTTGATAGCCGAAAGACAAGGGAGTACATGCATTAATTGGCCTTTATCTTAATTGTCGAGTGTTATGTGCCTTATTTCCAAGGCTTGATGCAAAACTACCATCGAGCCGGGGGTCTCACTGGAAGCAGCCTCTCTATTCCTACGGGGTAGAGGTAAGACTATTTGTATTTTACCATCCTCAGACTCTATCTTAGCTTTGATATTGGTGAGATTTACTGAGTATGATGATGAAGAAGTTTGTGTCACATCGATGCCAACGTGTTTTTTTTAATATTAAATAGCAACTTCTTCCTCTCAAAAAACATTATTATACTTGATTTACTAGCTTTTTTATGCATATAGTACAAATGGGTGAGCTTATTGTTGGTATACCACCTCCCTGCCTATGTGTTAATCTCTCTCACTTAGTTTGTCTACTTTTCAACTTACTTACCATTAGAAATATCAATAGGTATATGACACGTGCACATGAAACCAATATCCATATTCCTCCTTTATTTTCTTAACCCATTCATAAGATTTTGTGTGTGAATGAATATTAATTGGTTATCTATTTTTAAAAAATCGTTCGTTTTCAAAATAAAATTATATGGTTAATATATTATGATATAAGCTTAGGATTGTGAAAAAAAAAACGAATTAACCGAAAAAACCGAACCAAATAAAAAACCGGTGGGTCGGTTAATGGTTTTTTTTTTTTTTGAAAACTGAAAGTAGCGGGTCGGTTATGGTTATCATTTTTCCATACCCACCATAGCCGAGCCGAACCGACATGTAATTAATCTTTGTAGGATTTATGATTTTTTACCATATTTTTAATATTTGATGTTTTTGACTAAAGGTTTAAAGTACTTACGAGTTTTTCATATCATTTTGTGGTTTTGGTTGAATGTTTATTTAAATTTATGGAATGTATCATGTCACTTTATTTGAATATTCGATAATAATTGATATTAATATTACATATTATATGTATTTTTAATACTATGTAATATACTAATACAAATATGCAATAACAATGTATTCGATGTTAAAAAGAATTAAGCTATTTTTAGCTAAGCTAAATACACGGTTAACCACCCATAACCGACCCGCTATAACCATCAAAACCAAATAACCCTAACCACCATAACCGATCGGTTATGGTTATGGTTATCTAATAACCGACATCGCGATTATTGTTATGGTTTTTGGTCAAAACCGACCCATACACACTCCTATGCTATATTATCAAAGAAAATAGATGACATGACAAAATAAACTTAAATGTAAAAGACATCAAAATTGTCTTCAAACTGAGAATCAATCATGTAAAGAAAATCAAAATAACTCAAATTTAAGCAAACATATAAATCTAGGTATGTTATGAATGTATTATTTATGTGGTGACTCTCCACATACATAACTCCTATAACTCCTATCTCTTTTATTTCTTTTATACCTATATATAGTGGCATTTGTATATGGTGTACATAGATCAATCAATAATATTTACATTCCCTCATTCTCATATTCTTCTCTTTATATTGCTAATAGGTTTAGTTGTTTCACAACACGTTATCAGCACGAAAGTGCTCTCGCCAAAACTCTAATCCCCTGCCATGGAATCATAACATTCAAAGTTAATACAAAAGATTATCATAGCATGTTCAATAAGACTATCCCACACATAGGCGGCCTAATGAAGATTCGGTTGATTTTTATTACATTAGAACGTGCCTGGTTTTGTTGGTAAGTTTTCAATTGATTTTTTTTACTTTAACCACTAGATTTGGCGTATTAGTTATGTGGCGTTTGATTGTCTTATGGGAGGTTCGGGTTTAATCCGTCACCAAAACTGATACACGCATCTTAATTTCCAAACTCTTATTTTAATAATATAGCCACATGAGTGTTTTGAATTGAAAATAATAATAACAATAATAATAGTAATTAATTTTGATATATATACATATTCTTGAGTGGTTTCTAATACTAGTTTATAAATGTTTTAATGAAATTATTGTTCCGATGATACTATATTGTAATGAATTAATGGGATTGTAAGAATTTTATATTCGGTTGAGATTGGACAACATAATTACAAGCCATATCAATGTTTGTTTATTACTATCCATGTTATTTTGTAAAATTTTAATAGTATTTGATTTGATCATTACTATACATGTTATTTTGTTTTAGTAATGCAAATAAGTGTTTAATCATAATTTAGTGATGCAAATAAGTGTTTAATCATAAAAGTATTTAAATTGAATTATGTATGCGTGTGTTTTATGGCTAGTGATTTTATTATGTTATTAATCAGTATGGTTAATGTGATTTTAAGATATTTTATTAAGTTACTGTTTTGGCATACATAAAGTTTATATTCTTTTTTTTTTATTTTGAAAACAAGTATTTATGAAATATATGGTGAATGTTGATAATAAACTAACCATCTAAATATTTGATGTAATTAAATTGTTATGAAGTTATTTACTAAAAATATATATTTCAGATTTAATTATTATTTCTATTCATATATATTTTACTTGAACTGAATATATTAAATAAATTAAGTAGTTGTCCTTAGAAAATTGGTTTAAAATTACTTTATGGCTTATGTAATTGGCTAGTACATAGAAAATTATTCTTAATCTATTTGTCTTGTTTGTACATCAATAGCACATGCCTTAAATGATAAGAATGATCAAACCATATAAACATATTCTAAGTCGATATGAGCTTTTATTATACGTAAAGTGCATTATTTAAATTGTTGATTCATGAACCAAAACTATTTTGTAACATGTGTTAACTGAATTGCATAATATTTCAATATCAACTAAATCAACTAAGATGTTGATAATTGTGCATGATATTATCACATATTATTTGGTGTAAGTAATAGGTTTCTTCATTTCGTATTGAATATATTTTATAGATGTTTCTATTTTCTTATGTGAGAGTAACAAATATTTTATATAAGATATGCATGTGATTGGTTATGCCATGATAAGTTAATGCATAATTTATATATTTTGCTTGAATGTGATGACATATTATTATTTCATAAGGTTTTATTATAACCTTATTTTATTTGATAACATGTTATAATATTATGTATTGCTTGATTTAACCTTGTAGTATATGTCATCTATATGCTATAAATTGTTTGTATGTAGATATTATTGGATAAATTAAGCAAATGAAAAACCAAAATTTGTGGTTTATCAACTCTCATAAATTATTATAAATATGTTCAGGTGTAACACCCCGAAAACGGGTTTGGTAATCAAACCCCGTTAATACTAAAAGACGGGTAAAGTACCGTTAGTGGTAAAAATTTACCCGGTGAGTAATTATGATTTTTAAATAAATAAACCTAATATTTAACAAAAAGTTAAATAAAGGCCTATGGATAAATAAAGTTTATAAAAGGCCCGAATTAACGGGACCTAAAATAAACTCAGTCGTAAATTTCCCCGAACCCACTAAATTAACTAGGAATATTTAACCTAGTTAATAAGTGAGAACAGTGTTAGAAATAGTTAGGTTGTGGTCTACTTAATAACTAACCAAACATGAGGGACCAAATTGGATATCTTGAAAATAGATTTATAAAAAAAAAAAAAGAAATCAAACACACACACATGGTGTGTGCGTACGTGAGAAGCTAGGAGAAGCTTCAAGGAGCCAAAACCCTAACTCAATCCAATTCAGCAAATTGAAGGTCGATTTCAGTCCTAAATCAATGCATGAACACGGATTAATGATCACCCGAGCTAGGGGATCATAAGGTATGTAAAAATTTGATGATTTGTGAAGTTGTAAAATTTGAGTAATCTTCATAATCGCGAATTATGTATGGATTAGAGAGGCTATGGCTAAATTAGTGTTGTATGATTGCTTAGAAACAAAACCCTAAGTGAAAAGTTTACATAGGTTGCTATGATTTGAATAATTTGATGATTTGCTACACTTAGACAAGTGGGTTTCGATTATGTAGTGAGGATGATGATATACACATACTTAAAATCATCATATTGGATAGTAGAAGCAAAGTACTTAAACAAAATTGTAAGATTTAGTGTATGTTCATACAAGAATTGAAATGGGTTTTGTGGGAAGATGATGAACACTAGATTTGTGATCATAAATTTGATGTTATTCGATTTCCATAAAGTAAATCTAGGTGTGGTTATGCATGCTAGACATAAGAACTTGTGAATGATGTTAAAACTTGGGTAAATAACTAGTTATGAAAATTGATTGTTGATTTTATAGAATATGCCCACAAGGTGTTTCTTAAAATGTCTAAGTGAATGTTTATATGTTGAAATCACGAATGAAACGCGTAATTGCATTGTTTGACTAATTACGTGAAATATGTGTTAAAACGGGTTCTAATCATAATGTTGATTTAACTTAATTGTGCCTATTGTATGATTTAAGGTAGTTGACTTTTAAAAGTCAAACTAACCAATGATAAAGTCGAATAGTAGTTTCGACATAGAAAATACGTAAGGTGGAATAGTCGTGAATTGAAATGACTAATCTAACCACCTTGTGAATGATGATAGTTTGTCGCCTAACGAGCTAGGTGGAGGCTTGGGAAAGAAGCGGTCAAACGAATCAAGCACGAGAAGAAAAGCGTATTCGGATGCGAGGTAAGTAGAGCTTACGGCCCTTTACATTATTTGCAAAATTACTTAATTTCAAGTATTGTATATAAATGCTACTAAGTGGTTGGTATACGATGTTCCGACACGATTCAATGAGAGTTGGAACAAGGGAAAATGGTAAGAAATCATGAATTATGGTAAAAAGGGGTAAAAAGGTAAATTAGTCATGTAATGACGAACAAATAAAAACGGTTTTAAGTAAAACAAGTTTAAGGAAAACCTGGATAGGTTTAAAGGGATGAAATGGTAACTAAATACCATCTCATATGGATAAATGGCCAATTAGACTAAATGGGTCAAATGGTGTTGTTAACACCATTTGACAATCGCTTTTTGAGTTTTGTAATCACAGGAAATAACATAAGTATGCGTTGCTTTAACTGGAAAGATTTAAAGCAAAAGTTATGTAAACGGGTCAATACCTTGACCCGAGCCAGGTACGCATAAATAAGCTTTTAGTTAAACATACAAATCTTGGTCAAATATTTAGCGAAAGTCCTTCGTCGTAAAGTGAGGCACTAAAGTTGACCAAAACACCCTTGAAGGGTATAATGGGGCAAACGACACATAGGGGTTATTTTGGAACTTGCATTAAGATTATAGAATCATTAAATATGAATAAAAGTTATAGGAATACACATTTGCGGGTTAAATGCACAAAAATGGTCATTTGCGTAAAATGACCAACCGATGAGTAAATTTGGATAATAGGTTAGTTATGTTAAATCCACCACAAAAATAATTGTGGTGGAACATAAGCAGATATTTAGATATGACATTACGAAGTATTGAAAAAAAAAGAGCTAGTTTTAGACCAAAATGCATAAAAGATCCCCTAAACGGGTCAAAATGAATTACGCGTGTAACTTGGGTGTTTGCCGCATAATTCACAAAACTTGTGAATCCAAGATAGATATTTTGAGTTAAATACCTTGGTCTAAGAATTATGATTAACTAGAAACAAGTTTGGAGTTCTTAAATACAAATGGGTCAAAATGTGGATTTTTAATAATAAGCCGAATGCTTAAAAATTTAGAAATTTATTAGTTTGAATGTCGGATATAAACTCCATGAGATGGAGAATCAAATTACGATCATGTAGGAAGAAACGGGAGATCAAACGGATACGCGGATTGAAAGATACGAAAGTTTTCGTGTCAAAAACGGCAAAAAGGAAAGGGACTGATACAGGGGCCACCGTAACTTACGGTGCCCACCGTAAGTTACGGTGGGGCTGAAATTATTACGGTAGTTGCCTACTGAGTTACGGTGGGGGAATTTTCATACAGGAGCCACCGTAACTTACGGTGCCCACCGTAAGTTACGGTGGAGGCCAGTTTGTAGACATTGTTTTTGGATCAAGAAATTAACATTTGGATTTCCTTCCATTATCAATATCTTGTCTTGTACCGTTATTTAAACTATCAATACTAACATTTAAGCTGGTATTGATCGTAGGTGAATGTCGAGAGTCCCGGATGAAAATCAAGCGTCGAGCAAGAACCGAACACACGTTAAATGAAGCTTCCGTAAGTTGTTTCGTCGTTATTCTAAAACGATGAATTAAATTACACTGTTGTTTTGCTTCAAGTTTAGAAAAGTTTTTAATAAACCCGTATTTAGCCTAAATGTTTAAATATAAATACTCAGTAATTTGTGATTATTTACGGAAATCGCTAAATTAATTTATGGTTGTTACAAGTTGGTATCTGAGCCTTGGTTTAAGAGATTCATGTATGGTGGGGAAAACCATGCTTGGACTTAAACCTCATGCTCTTGACAAAGATTGGTGTTCGGTTCGAGGCTTGATCGCAAATCCGGTAAGTGCATGTATGTTAATGGTTTAGCGTATTAAAGTGTTGTAAACAACACATAGGGTTATCGTGTAATACACGTTACCCCAATTAAATGATAGATATAGCTAACAAAATTATGTGCATTGACACATATAGTAGAAAAGCCTTGTATTATGATGCGGGCGTTTAGTAAAGTTGACATTACTAACTTTTGTGAATGTCTTAATTGAAGGACACTTACATTTAAGGATGACAAGGGTTAAACAACTTACGGATATGATAGAAGAACGGTCCGAAGTATGACAAGAGGAGCATGCTCACCAAGGACTAAATCGCGTAACGACCGCGAACAAGGTTAATGGCAAGAAACGCTCGTCGGAGCAAGCATTACCAGGTGCGTGCTTTTAAATATAATCGCACAAATAACAATATGCAACAAACATGTAGAAAAATGATTGTTGCATATCGGGATGAGATCGGTACGATACCGGTACCAAAACCGTAAATACCGTTACCGAAATTGAGGAAATGTGGATACCGATTACCGTACCGTATTTATAGATTCGGTACCGGTACGGTACCGGTATCGGTACCGGTATTTCGGTAATTTACCACATTGGTACCGCTTTGGTGTCATCCATTGTTTTACCTAAAAAATATCATGTGCAACCCATCCATCCGTACTCTTTTTTTTTTCAAATGTAAATATGCGAAGGACAATATGATCATGTAACTAGGCTGAAACTTATTAGTCAATAACAATACACCACACGAAATAGCTAATGCATATGCAATTACATAATATAATTCCTATGTTGAACCCTCGATATGTGAAATGAAGCACAACAGCAAACAAAATTAGCTAAAACACACAAAAATTTGAATAACTGTAAGTCACTAATAAATCAAATCTGAAACAATTAAAAGAAACAACAATAGATTGTGTGTTACTTTGAATAACAGTGTGTTTGGTTCCGAAATCAGCGTACAAACAAAACAGCAAACTAAAGGTTAATCTACCTGTCGGCATAATTACCATGACTTTGGTCGAATCGAATGGTAGCGGGAACGAGAGAAAACGTGAGTTGTTGTGTTATATTAGTTCAGACGATCCTTCCTTTGGATTTTATGTTTAGTTTTGTTATATTAGTTCAGTATATTGTAGTAGCCAATAAGATTAGTTGGACTTGGACTCTTCGTAATCCAACCTAAAAACCCATTGGAATTCATTATTAAATTCGGTATTAAAACCGGTATTTACCGAAAAATACCTATACTGATATCGTTTTTTACCGATACCAAATTTCAAAAAATCTATTACCGATACCGGTACCGTTTATGATCGGTACGGTACGGTATCGGTACGGTACTGGTACGATACCGGTACGGTACCGGTATTTCGGTAAAAAATCTCATCCCTAGTTGCATATGTAAATTAGAAACTTGGGAAACCTGAATAGAATACCTATCCAGGATACTATTTCCAAGAAAACTAAATAGAGGTGTTACTTACATAGGGCGTGATGTGAAAACTATAAAAAGGTCATGTGTGTCATGTGTTAATCGCTTACTCTGGCCAAGTAAGTAGTGGCATATGATACCATGAACTTCTTATGACGGACACATCTACATCCGATGTAGTAAGGACGTGATGAATGGGACGAAATGAAAAGGTACCCAAAACGAATCAAATAAGTAAAATATTTGATAATAAACGTAAACGCAAGCCTGAAAACGGAAGCGTATTACATTAGTATAATGAGCCCAAAGGAAGGGACAATAATCAAGTAAATGAAAATACAAACCGACCACTAAGAATGCTAAGGCATAGAGGATAAAGTTGACTATCAAAAGTGGTGAAACTCACACGAACAAGTTAAACAGGTTAGATAAAACGTAATATTGGAAAGGATAATGAGCCCGGTAATGGGACGAGATTGAATACAAATATAGGCGCAAACCGAATAAAGGAAAGTGCAAGATATTAATGAACCCATGTAATGGGTCGGAATTAATTATGAAATGATTGCAGTCACGAATCACAGTCGGAGTGAACGAAATTTTGATGCGAAAACAAATGATCTCCGAACATAAAAAGGACGATCTACTGGATCATTATAACCTTCGGGTTATAAACAGTGTAAAGGTCTACGGGACTAAACTGACCCATGGGTCATGAATAAAAAGGAAAAGAATCATAAATGCAACGCCCTAAAGAGGTGAAAGTCTAAATAAATAGCCTACGAGGCTAAGTGAAAGAATCCACGGGTTACTTAGACAAGCGAGGGAACCAGTAGAGAATCCCCGCATAAAACTAAGACTGTAAAAGAATAAATTATGGACTGTCAATATCCTGGTACGGATAATTGACAAAAGATAAAGAGAAGATCCTAAACTAAAACTTCGGTTTTAGTAAGAAATAACGTTTTTACAAATATAAATTCTGATAGGAATTCAAATAGTGAACATGAAAGATACAAGTCTTGACACTGATAGGCGCAAGGCGATATATTCGAAAAGTGATATTTTCGAAAATGAAAGGTTGATATAAATTAAACATGATGTGACACGATCACGATCAAGAAATGCAATGTGAAGTAAAATCACATTACAACCAAGCGAGCGGTAAAAAGTAACTGGACTAATAAGTCTAGTTAGTAAGACCGGTTAAGGTCAATTAAATGAATTTGAAAACAAAAGAAATTGTTGTTAAAAGTGAAGGATTTCACTAAAGACCTTTAAACGGGTCAAAGTAACGGATTCATAAAGAATTTGATAGTATATGAAAGCGATGGATATCGCTAAGTTAACTAAACTAATGGAAATAACGAGATTACTTTATTTCAAGTTGCACTATGTCGCATGAGATACGTAGACAATTAGTAACCAAAAAGATGTTACCATACTTTTCTGGTAGTACTAACAATTGGTTAAAAGTATAAGTAATGTTCAAAAGATTTCTCGGAACAAATGCATTGAGTTTAAACTCGATGAATTATATAAGAAAAGGTTTCGGGGACGAAACCTCTTTAAGGGGGGTAGACTTGTAACACCCCGAAAACGGGTTTGGTAATCAAACCCCGTTAATACTAAAAGACGGATAAAGTACCGTTAGTGGTAAAAATTTACCCGGTGAGTAATTAGGATTTTTAAATAAATAAACCTAATATTTAACAAAAAGTTAAATAAAGGCCTATGGATAAATAAAGTTTATAAAAGGCCCGAATTAACGGGACCTAAAATAAACTCAGTCGTAAATTTCCCCGAACCCACTAAATTAACTAGGAATATTTAACCTAGTTAATAAGTGAGAACACTGTTAGAAATAGTTAGGTTGTGGTCTACTGAATAACTAACCAAACATGAGGGACCAAATTGGATATCTTGAAAATAGATTTATAAAAAATAAAAAAGAAATCAAACACACACACATGGTGTGTGCGTACGTGAGAAGCCAGGAGAAGCTCCAAGGAGCCAAAACCCTAACTCAATCCAATTCAGCAAATTGAAGGTCGATTTCAGTCCTAAATCAATGCATGAACACGGATTAATGATCACCCGAGCTAGGGGATCATAAGGTATGTAAAAATTTGATGATTTGTGAAGTTGTAAAATTTGAGTAATCTTCATAATCGCGAATTATGTATGGATTAGAGAGGCTATGGCTAAATTAGTGTTGTATGATTGCTTAGAAACAAAACCCTAAGTGAAAAGTTTACATAGGTTGCTATGATTTGAATAATTTGATGATTTGCTACACTTAGACACGTGGGTTTCGATTATGTAGTGAGGATGAGGATATACACATACTTAAAATCATCATATTGGATAGTAGAAGCAAAGTACTTGAACAAAATTATAAGATTTAGTGTATGTTCATACAAGAATTGAAATGGGTTTTGTGGGAAGATGATGAACACTAGATTTATGATCATCAATTTGATGTTATTCGATTTCCATAAAGTAAATCTAGGTGTGGTTATGCATGCTAGACATAAGAACTTGTGACTGATGTTAAAACTTGGGTAAATAACTAGTTATGAAAATTGATTGTTGATTTTATAGAATATGCCCACAAGGTGTTTGTTAAAATGTCTAAGTGAATGTTTATATGTTGAAATCACGAATGAAACGCGTAATTGCATTGTTTGACTAAATACGTGAAATATGGGTTAAAACGGGTTCTAATCATAATGTTGATTTAACTTAATTGTGCCTATTGTATGATTTAAGGTAGTTGACTTTTAAAAGTCAAACTAACCAATGATAAAGTCGAATAGTAGTTTCGACATAGAAAATACGTAAGGTGGAATAGTCGTGAATTGAAATGATCTAACCACCTTGTGAATGATGATAGTTTGTCGCCTAACGAACTAGGTGGAGAATTGGGAAAGAAGCGGTCAAACGAATCAAGCACGAGAAGAAAAGCGTATTCGGATGCGATGTAAGTAGAGCTTACGCCCCTTTACATTATTTGCAAAATTCCTTAATTTCAAGTATTGTATATGAATGCTACTAAGTGGTTGGTATACGATGTTCCGACACGATTCAATGAGAGTTGGAACAAGGGAAAATGGTAAGAAATCATGAATTATGGTAAAAGGGGTAAAAAGGTAAATTAGTCATGTAATGACGAACAAATAAAAACGGTTTTAAGTAAAACAAGTTTAAGGAAAACCGGGATAGGTTTAAAGGGATGAAATAGTAACTAAATACCATCTCATATGGATAAATGGTCAATTAGACTAAATGGGTCAAATGGTGTTGTTAACACCATTTGACAATTACATTTAACAATCGCTTGTTGAGTTTTGTAATTGATGTGCGTGAAAGTGTTATTTATATTAGGTGTATATTTTAAGCCCTTTTTAACACTTATTTTAGCCAAGTTTAAAATTTATAAAACACGATATTTTACTAACACTAGACACACATATGGGCAAGTGCACCCATCGTTGAGCGTAGTATAGCGTTGGTAAGATACTGAGGTCGTCCAAGGACACAAGAGCTTTTAGTACCGGTTTATCCTCAACGTCTAATCAAAATAAAAGTTTAGAAAAAAAATGTTTTAAACTAAGAAAAATAAAAACTAACTAAAATGCTGAAAAATAAAAATAAAATAAAACAGATAGACAAGATGAATCACTTGGTTCCGACTCGTATCTAGTATAACCTTTGATTATTTCCGCACTTTTGCACATAATTAAGAGATTATCTTAGTTATTGTAGTAGGCCCCTCTTTTGAAGGTGACGTTACCCTCACCCTAGTAGTTTGAGTCAGCAAGGATACAATCCTAAAAGGGTGGATTATTGGAAGATAATGAATTAAGTTATTAATGCAGTATTATGGTAGGCCCCGCATTTGGCGGTGACGTTACCCTCGGCTAAGTAGTCTGAGTCAGCAGGGATACAGTCCTAAATAGCCGGGTTATAGTATTAATAGTAGTTAACTTATGAGGGGATCAAAGAGTTTGGACCCCCGCCATCCAATACCGTGAAGTATTGAAGGAGGTCCTACTAAATTTGACCCAGGTCCATTGCAGGACCTCTAAACGCTGAACAATGGCAAGACCTTTACCAAACCGTTCCCTTAACCCCCGACCAGGTAGCCAACATACCTCCATATAGACCGTGGAGATATGAATGGTGAAAATCCTTTATTTTATATAGACAGTAAAATAATGCCAAGACACCACAGACAAACGATAAGGAAAGATCACCTTCAACATAAGTAACTAGTTATTAAAGTCATTAATACAAAACCAAATAAAAAGTGCAAAAGATTAGAAATAAAAAGTATTATACTAGACACTTTGTCTTCACCAAGTGATGTAAGAGACTTAGGCAAACATGGCCTTGATTGTCAAGAACTCTTACGATCAATCTTGGATCCCGAGACGACTCACACACTCTACGATGGACAATGGATGATGGTGGTGGATGATGGTGTTGTGATGGTGGTGGGTGGTGGATGAAGTGTGAGAGAGGTGGTGTGCCAAGGGATGAGATGAAATGAATCCAAGCACTCCTATTTATAGGCTGAACAGAGAGCTGGGCACGGCTCCGTGTCCGCTGGGCACGGCCCCGTGCCTGTCTGACACTCTCTCTCCTCATTAATTGTAATTCGCAATTACAATAAATGCACCTGCTGTACTTTCGACACGCCCCCGTGTCCACTGGGCACGGCCCGTGGTGGGCAATAGAAGCTTCTATAGGTTTGTCTTTTCTGCTGCTTCTTGGGCACGCCCCCGTGCTGGCTGAGCACGGGGCGTGTTCAGTGTTCTGCCTTCTCTATTTTGCTTGGGAAGATGCCGTTGAGGGGTCGGGCAGTCCACTAATGTTCCTTTCCTTGTATTTATGTTGGAATTAGCTGTCTTTTTGCTTCTTTTGTGTTTTTGAGCTCATTTAATCCTGAAAATACAAAAGGAAGACAAAAACACTCTTTTTCCAATATTAGTACTTAAAAAGGGTTAGGTTTAGGCTCAAAGGGGCTAACTAGGGGGATTTTTGGGTAGGTGGTAAAAGAAAAAGAAAAATAATGGTGTAGAAATAAAAAGGGTTAGTCCTAATGCCTCCATCATTTACTTACTCGGGTTTAAGTTGATAAGGACCGGGAATTTTGAAAAAATTTGGGGTGATTAGCGGTTCCAATAGAGTTTTGTGTAAGGCTTGTATTTAGGACTTGCAAAATTCAAGGTTTTAGCATCCCCCCCACACTTAAATTACACATTGTCCTCAATGTGTCCCAAAAATAAATTTTTAGGTTGATTAGATGTGTAAAATAGTGTTTAAAAGCAAAAATTTGTGTTACTGGGCGCTGAACACGGCCCCGTGTTATCCGGGCACGGCCCCGTGTTCAAGTGCCAGTAACAAAATTGAAATAAGAAAAGCAGAAGTCTGGGCACGGGGGCGTGTTGGGTGAACACGGCCCGTGTCCAGGTACCTGAACTGGGCGTTTTTCTGCAGGTGGTTCAGCACGGGGCCGTGTTGGTTGGGCACGGCCCGTGTTGAACCTTCTGAACTGGAGAGAATTGTCGGGTTGCCTTGTTCTTGTGCATGAGGTCATTTTTCTCGTTCCCCTTTTCATCCTTTACCACCATGAGTGTGTTTTATTCATTAAAAACCATCCAAACCTTAAAAACCATCATTTCATTGCAATCATAGAGAGACCTTACATAATCCTAAATTAAAATAAAACTAAAACTTAACTAAATAGGTCAGGAGGTACACGAGGTTATCATCAAGAGTTCTACTATTTTAAGAAAATTTCGAGAATAGTTTCCCGATATAGTAGGACTTTTAGCCGAAGGATTTCTTCCCTAAACGTTGTTTAAAGCCATTCTTCGATCTCCCTAGGAAGGAAGAATGTAGCTTCATTTTCCTCAGTAACTGGTGGCTGAGGAGGAACATTCACTGGGACTCCTTGCACCACTCTTTGCGGAGGTTCTTGGTGCATGGCGTACCATTCGGCCGGAATGATGACTTCGGGTACCACGTTCCACGCCCTATGGGTTATTATAGGCACCAAAGGCGGGGAGGCGAGAAGGTTTAACCTCTGGTGCAAGAGGTTTACTTCTCGGAGACAGCCCTCCAGTCCCACTGTTAGATGGTTGATACGGTCGACCAATGCTTCTTCCACTCCCGTCATTTCGTCAATAGCTTCCCTTAGGGCGTAAACATAGTTCACAAGAGAGTCTTCTGTTGTTGATGACCTCCTCCCTTGTCGGCTGTTTCTTGAAGATGATCCGCTTGTTCTGCTTGCCATTTTCTGTGAAAGAAACCGAAGAAAGCTAAATTTTTACAAAACAGTGCCTCGGACACGGCCCCGTGCTCAATGAGCACGGCCCCGTGTCCATTTGTCTGCAGGATTTTATGGTAAGGAGTCTTGGAGTTTTAAATTATTCTCATGATTTTTAGCTGGTTTTTAGGCTTAGATAATTTAAAATAAAGTTATACAACTAACTTTAAGCAAGAATCCTTAGCAAATAATCTTACAAACTTCACATAGAGGGTTGGAATAAAGGGATTTCCAAGCTTCCATGGAGGAAATTTTGAAAAATTTTGAAAGAAGAGGAAATGAATAAAAGTGGAAGGGACAAGAGGGTCCCTTGGAACCTTCTTTTAGCACTTACCTAGGATGGTATGAGAGAAGATCCCAGGAATCTCTGTCAATTGAAGTGGTAAAAAATGAGCAGGAATCAGGCTGCATTTAAAGAAAACGACAGCGCACTGGGCATGGCCCCGTGTCCACTGGACACGGCCCCGTGTGCAGAGAAAATCCTGACACATTTTGTCCGTATTCTGACAAAATCAGCAGAGAATCTTTTAGGTGAGCACGGGGGCGTGTTGACCTGGATATGGCCCATTGTCTGGAGGCTGTCTTATGAAGTTTCGTTACTTCTAATGATCTCGTCGACATTGGGTGGTTCCTTACTGGTTGGAACAACCCCAAAGTGCCTAAGATACCTTAATTGTCCTAGACTAAGGCGAGAACGCAAGAGGTTGTCGGTGAGGGTAATTCCTATTTTCATTCTAGGTGGACAAGTCCAACCCTTTCCCGGGCTCTCGTTATAGAAGGTGTATGCCGAATCGCTCAGGTCTATGTATGCACCGAACGAAGTCGATGGAGAGTCCTTCACGGCACAATCGACACAGGGACGACTATCGTCCAAGTCTTTGCTAGGTACGAAGGTATTTTCGGGAGCAACGAGGTCGTCGGAATGCGGTTCCAGCATGTCGTCATGGTCATCGTCTTGGGGTGGATTAATAAAATCCTTCCTAAGCTCTTTTAACCAATTCAGAATTAGTTTTTATAGTTGAAATAACTCATCAAGGAGCATTTCCCCTAGAATATCTAGCTGGGCGCATTCGAAGGAGAAATAGTGCTTATTTTTACTTTCGCCCCTCTTAAGGTTGTAAGAAGTCGGTGGGTCCATGTAGTGGGGCCTATAATTTAGAAAGTAGCATTTTACTTCTTCATGTTTGCCACCACATAATTGACACCACGTACCATAAGAGTGCCGAAAGTAAAAACAATTACTATCACTCATGTTTATGTCAGAAATTACCAACCGCCGGGATCTAACGGTTCTGTTTTCAGTAAGTGAATCTTGGGCACGGGGGCGTGTTGGGTGAGCACGGCCCCGTGTTCAGCTTACTGTCTGACGTAAAACAGGATTGCCAGTTCCAATGATTTAGCACGGGGGCGTGTTCAGCGAGCACGGCCCGTGCTGAGCTCTGCAGAAGCTGAAAAACTAAGAAAATCCTAAAAAATAAAAAAATAAAAAAAAAACGATTAGGCCGTTGATTCCTAACTTTCTTAAAATCCTTGTGTCCCCAGCAGCGGCGCCAAAAACTTGATGTGCGTGAAAGTGTTATTTATATTAGGTGTATATTTTAAGCCCTTTTTAACACTTATTTTAGCCAAGTTTTAAATTTATAAAACACGATATTTTACTAACACTAGACACACATATGGGCAAGTGCACCCATCGTTGAGCGTAGTATAGCGTTGGTAAGATACCGAGGTCGTCCAAGGACACAAGAGCTTTTAGTACCGGTTTATCCTCAACGTCTAATCAAAATAAAAGTTTAGAAAAAAAAATGTTTTAAACTAAGAAAAATAAAAACTAACTAAAATGCTGAAAAATAAAAATAAAATAAAAACAGATAGACAAGATGAATCACTTGGTTCCGACTCGTATCTAGTATAACCTTTGATTATTTCCGCACTTTTGCACATAATTAAGAGATTATCTTAGTTATTGTAGTAGGCCCCTCTTTTGAAGGTGACGTTACCCTCACCCTAGTAGTTTGAGTCAGCAAGGATACAATCCTAAAAGGGTGGATTATTGGAAGATAATGAATTAAGTTATTAATGCAGTATTATGGTAGGCCCCGCTTTTGGCGGTGACGTTACCCTCGGCTAAGTAGTCTGAGTCAGCAGGGATACAGTCCTAAATAGCCGGGTTATAGTATTAATAGTAGTTAACTTATGAGGGGATCAAAGAGTTTGGACCCCCGCCATCCAATACCGTGAAGTATTGAAGGAGGTCCTACTAAATTTGACCCAGTTCCATTGCAGGACCTCTAAACGCTGAACAATGGCAAGACCTTTACCAAACCGCTCCCTTAACCCCCGACCAGGTAGCCAACATACCTCCATATAGACCGTGGAGATATGAATGGTGAAAATCCTTTATTTTATATAGACAGTAAAATAATGCCAAGACACCACGGACAAACGATAAGGAAAGATCACCTTCAACATAAGTAACTAGTTATTAAAGTCATTAATACAAAACCAAATAAAAAGTGCAAAAGATTAGAAATAAAAAGTATTATACTAGACACTTTGTCTTCACCAAGTGATGTAAGAGACTTAGGCAAACATGGCCTTGATTGTCAAGAACTCTTACGATCAATCTTGGATCCCGAGACGACTCACACACTCTACGATGGACAATGGATGATGGTGGTGGATGATGGTGTTGTGATGGTGGTGGGTGGTGGATGAAGTGTGAGAAAGGTGGTGTGCCAAGGGATGAGATGAAATGAATCCAAGCACTCCTATTTATAGGCTGAACAGAGAGCTGGGCACGGCTCCGTGTCCGCTCGGCACGGCCCCGTGCCTGTCTGACACTCTCTCTCCTCATTAATTGTAATTCGCAATTACAATAAATGCGCCTGCTGTACTTTCGACACGCCCCCGTGTCCGCTGGGCACGGCCCGTGGTGGGCAATAGAAGCTTCTATAGGTTTGTCTTTTCTGCTGCTTCTTGGGCACGCCCCCGTGCTGGCTGAGCACGGGGCGTGTTCAGTGTTCTGCCTTCTCTATTTTGCTTGGGAAGATGCCGTTGAGGGGTCAGGCAGTCCACTAATGTTCCTTTCCTTGTATTTATGTTGGAATTAGCTGTCTTTTTGCTTCTTTTGTGTTTTTGAGCTCATTTAATCCTGAAAATACAAAAAGGAAGACAAAAACACTCTTTTTCCAATATTAGTACTTAAAAAGGATTAGTTTTATGCCTCATTTGATGTAATTTATATGTTGCATTTTACACACATCAAATACCCCCACACTTGAACTTTTGCTTGTCCTCAAGCAAAACTCTTTAACATGTGGCTTACACTCCCAAATGGAATGGGTAGAAGAGAAGGTTTTTTGGCTTGTCGTAGAGTGTTGGGAATCCAAGATCTTTTTGGGTTTTATCTTTATTTATTTACAATCCTATTCGTAATGATTTATTTAGAACTTTTCATAGGAGAAATTACTTATTTGGGCATAACATGCCTTTTTAAAATTCCATTTATATACAAGTTCACATACCTCACGGGAGAAATCACTCACACTCGGCCGAAGGTGTATTTTTAGTGAATCACTCGAGAGCGGCATGGAACTTATTCCTACCATAAGCTTGCCAAGCAATCAATCCTCCTCCTTTTTAACTTTTATACCTTTGTAAATATCAAGAGGACTTTGTGGGTTAAGGGTTAGGCTTGGGTTAAAGGTAGGTGGTTGGGATAGTGGTTAGTAGAAAAAGGTGAAAAGCGTAACAAGTGTCGGTTTTCGTAAGACTTTATTTTTGTAACTTTTTATTTTGATGAAGCTTTTATTCAAACAAAGTTATTTTTGATGAACTTGTTTGTTTATTTTCTTTTTGCTTCATCATCAACATAATTTTTTTTTTTGGAATGATCATACGAAAAACTGAACTTGTTACTAAAACAAAGGGTTAAAAATAAAAAGGTTTTGGTAGGTAAATGGGTTTTTGGTTTAGGTGATGAAATGAATAGGTTTAGGCTCAAAGGGGCTAACTAGGGGGATTTTTGGGTAGGTGGTAAAAGAAAAAGAAAAATAATGGTGTAGAAATAAAAAGGGTTAGTCCTAATGCCTCCATCATTTACTTACTCGGGTTTAAGTTGATAAGGACCGGGAATGTATCGTCATGGCAAGTTCTAGAGTTGTAAGAACCAAGCGGCTATTCACACAAGAAACGAAAAATGAGCATTTAGTCTAATGATATGTAATTGTATGCTCAATAAAGGCTCAAAACTCACTTTTGTGGGAATGGGTTTTTATGTGATCAAGTATATATAATCAAATTTTAACTAAGTTTGTCATGCATTTTCATAATTTTCTTATGTTGGTTCTTTTTATCACTACGCTATCGGTTGTAAATTCGTAAAAATATAACCTTTTTGAGAACTTGAATTTCCCGAGTTAAACCTAGACAAGTAATAAAAATGAAATTTTTGAAAAAAATTTTGAAAAAATTTGGGGTGATTAGCGGTTCCAATAGAGTTTTGTGTAAGGGTTGTATTTAGGACTTGCAAAATTCAAGGTTTTAGCATCCCCCCCCCCCCCCCACACTTAAATTACACATTGTCCTCAATGTGTCCCAAAAATAAATTTTTAGGTTGATTAGATGTGTAAAATAGTGTTTAAAAGCAAAAATTTGTGTTACTGGGCGCTGAACACGGCCCCGTGTTATCCGGGCACGGCCCCGTGTTCAAGTGCCAGTAACAAAATTGAAATAAGAAAAGCAGAAGTCTGGACACGGAGGCGTGTTGGGTGAACACGGCCCGTGTCCAGGTACCTGAACTGGGCGTTTTTCTGCAGGTGGTTCAGCACGGGGCCGTGTTGGTTGGGCACGGCCCGTGTTGAACCTTCTGAACTGGAGAGAATTGTCGGGTTGCCTTGTTCTTGTGCATGAGGTCATTTTTCTCGTTCCCCTTTTCATCCTTTACCACCATGAGTGTGTTTTATTCATTAAAAACCATCCAAACCTTAAAAACCATCATTTCATTGCAATCATAGAGAGACCTTACATAATCCTAAATTAAAATAAAACTAAAACTTAACTAAATAGGTCAGGAGGTACACGAGGTTATCATCAAGAGTTCTACTATTTTAAGAAAATTTCGAGAATAGTTTCCCGATATAGTAGGACTTTTAGCCGAAGGATTTCTTCCCTAAACGTTGTTTAAAGCCATTCTTCGATCTCCCTAGGAAGGAAGAATGTAGCTTCATTTTCCTCAGTAACTGGTGGCTGAGGAGGAACATTCACTGGGACTCCTTGCACCACTCTTTGCGGAGGTTCTTGGTGCATGGCGTACCATTCGGCCGGAATGATGACTTCGGGCACCACGTTCCACGCCCTTTGGGTTATTATAGGCACCAAAGGCGGGGAGGCAAGAAGGTTTAACCTCTGGTGCAAGAGGGTTACTTCTCGGAGACAGCCCCCAGTCCCACTGTTAGATGGTTGATACGGTCGACCAATGCTTCTTCCACTCCCGTCATTTCGTCAATAGCTTCCCTTAGGGCGTAAACATAGTTCACAAGAGAGTCTTCTGTTGTTGATGACCTCCTCCCTTGTCGGTTGTTTCTTGAAGATGATCCGCTTGTTCTGCTTGCCATTTTCTGTGAAAGAAACCGAAGAAAGCTAAATTTTTACAAAACAGTGCCTCGGACCCGTGTCCATTTGTCTGCAGGATTTTATGGTAAGGAGTCTTGGAGTTTTAAATTATTCTCATGATTTTTAGCTGGTTTTTAGGCTTAGATAATTTAAAATAAAGTTATACAACTAACTTTAAGCAAGAATCCTTAGCAAATAATCTTACAAACTTCACATAGAGGGTTGGAATAAAGGGATTTCCAAGCTTCCATGGAGGAAATTTTGAAAATTTTTGAAAGAAGAGGAAATGAATAAAAGTGGAAGGGACAAGAGGGTCCCTTGGAACCTTCTTTTAGCACTTACCTAGGATGGTATGCGTGAAGATCCCAGGAATCTCTGTCAATTGAAGTGGTAAAAAATGAGCAGGAATCAGGCTGCATTTAAAGAAAACGACAGCGCACTGGGCACGGCCCCGTGTCCACTGGACACGGCCCCGTGTGCAGAGAAAATCCTGACACATTTTGTCCGTATTCTGACAAAATCAGCAGAGAATCTTTTAGGTGAGCACGGGGGCGTGTTGACCTGGACACGGCCCCGTGTCTGGAGGCTGTCTTATGAAGTTTCGTTACTTCTAAGGATCTCGTCGACATCGGGTGGTTCCTTACTGGTTGGAACAACCCCAAAGTGCCTAAGATACCTTAATTGTCCTAGACTAAGGCGAGAACGCAAGAGGTTGTCGGTGAGGGTAATTCCTATTTTCATTCTAGGTGGACAAGTCCAACCCTTTCCCGGGCTCTCGTTAAAGAAGGTGTATGCCGAATCGCTCAGGTCTATGTATGCACCGAACGAAGTCGATGGAGAGTCCTTCACGGCACAATCGACACAGGGACGACTATCGTCCAAGTCTTTGCTAGGTACGAAGGTATTTTCGGGAGCAACGAGGTTGTCGGAATGCGGTTCCAGCATTTCGTCATGGTCATCGTCTTGGGGTGGATTAATAAAATCCTTCCTAAGCTCTTTTAACCATTTCAGAATTAGTTTTTCTAGTTGAAATAACTCATCAAGGAGCATTTCCCCTAGAATATCTGGCTGGGCGCATTCGAGGGAGAAATAATGCTTATTTTTACTTTCGCCCCTCTTAAGGTTGTAAGAAGTCGGTGGGTCCATGTAGTACTTCTTCATCTTTGCCACCACATAATTGACACCACGTACCATAAGAGTGCCGAAAGTAAAAACAATTACTATCACTCATGTTTATGTCAGAAATTACCAACCGCCGGGATCTAACGGTTCTGTTTTCAGTAAGTGAATCTTGGGAACGGGGGCGTGTTGGGTGAGCACGGCCCCGTGTTCAGCTTACTGTCTGACGTAAAACAGGATTGCCAGTTCCAATGATTTAGCACGGGGGCGTGTTCAGCGGGCACGGCCCGTGCTGAGCTCTGCAGAAGCTGAAAAACTAAGAAAATCCTAAAAAAAAAAAAAAAAAAACGATTAGGCCGTTGATTCCTAACTTTCTTAAAATCCTTGTGTCCCCAGCAGCGGCGCCAAAAACTTGATGTGCGTGAAAGTGTTATTTATATTAGGTGTATATTTTAAGCCCTTTTTAACACTTATTTTAGCCAAGTTTTAAATTTATAAAACACGATATTTTACTAACACTAGACACACATATGGGCAAGTGCACCCATCGTTGAGCGTAGTATAGCGTTGGTAAGATACCGAGGTCGTCCAAGGACACAAGAGCTTTTAGTACCGGTTTATCCTCAACGTCTAATCAAAATAAAAGTTTAGAAAAAAAAATGTTTTAAACTAAGAAAAATAAAAACTAACTAAAATGTTGAAAAATAAAAACAGATAGACAAGATGAATCACTTGGTTCCGACTCGTATCTAGTATAACCTTTGATTATTTCCGCACTTTTGCACATAATTAAGAGATTATCTTAGTTATTGTAGTAGGCCCCTCTTTTGAAGGTGACGTTACCCTCACCCTAGTAGTTTGAGTCAGCAAGGATACAATCCTAAAAGGGTGGATTATTGGAAGATAATGAATTAAGTTATTAATGCAGTATTATGGTAGGCCCCGCTTTTGGCGGTGACGTTACCCTCGGCTAAGTAGTCTGAGTCAGCAGGGATACAGTCCTAAATAGCCGGGTTATAGTATTAATAGTAGTTAACTTATGAGGGGATCAAAGAGTTTGGACCCCCGCCATCCAATACCGTGAAGTATTGAAGGAGGTCCTACTAAATTTGACCCAGGTCCATTGCAGGACCTCTAAACGCTGAACAATGGCAAGACCTTTACCAAACCGTTCCCTTAACCCCCGACCAGGTAGCCAACAAACCTCCATATAGACCGTGGAGATATGAATGGTGAAAATCCTTTATTTTATATAGACAGTAAAATAATGCCAAGACACCACTGACAAACGATAAGGAAAGATCACCTTCAACATAAGTAACTAGTTATTAAAGTCATTAATACAAACCAAATAAAAAGTGCAAAAGATTAGAAATAAAAAGTATTATACTAGACACTTTGTCTTCACCAAGTGATGTAAGAGACTTAGGCAAACATGGCCTTGATTGTCAAGAACTCTTACGATCAATCTTGGATCCCGAGACGACTCACACACTCTACGATGGACAATGGATGATGGTGGTGGATGATGGTGTTGTGATGGTGGTGGGTGGTGGATGAAGTGTGAGAGAGGTGGTGTGCCAAGGGATGAGATGAAATGAATCCAAGCACTCCTATTTATAGGCTGAACAGAGAGCTGGGCACGGCTCCGTGCCTGTCTGACACTCTCTCTCCTCATTAATTGTAATTCGCAATTACAATAAATGCGCCTGCTGTACTTTCGACACGCCCCCGTGTCCGCTGGGCACGGCCCGTGGTGGGCAATAGAAGCTTCTATAGGTTTGTCTTTTCTGCTGCTTCTTGGGCACGCCCCCGTGCTGGCTGAGCACGGGGCGTGTTCAGTGTTCTGCCTTCTCTATTTTGCTTGGGAAGATGCCGTTGAGGGGTCGGGCAGTCCACTAATGTTCCTTTCCTTGTATTTATGTTGGAATTAACTGTCTTTTTGCTTCTTTTGTGTTTTTGAGCTAATTTAATCCTGAAAATACAAAAGGAAGACAAAAACACTCTTTTTCCAATTTTAGTACTTAAAAAGGGTTAGTTTTATGCCTCATTTGATGTAATTTATATGTTGCATTTTACACACATCAGTAATCACAGGAAATAACATAAGTATGCGTTGCTTTAACTGGAAAGATTTAAAGCAAAAGTTATGTAAACGGGTTAATACCTTGACCCGAGCCGGGTACGCATAAATAAGCTTTTAGTTAAACATACAAATCTTGGTCAAATATTTATCGAAAGTCCTTCGTCGTAAAGTGAAGGACTAAAGTTGACCAAAACACCCTTGAAGGGTATAATGGGGCAAACGACACATAGGGGTTATTTTGGAACTTGCATTAAGATTATAGAATCATTAAATATGAATAAAAGTTATAGGAATACACATTTGCGGGTCAAATGCACAAAAATGGTCATTTGCGTAAAATGACCAACCGATGAGTAAATTTGGATAATAGGTTAGCTATGTTAAATCCACCACAAAAATAATTGTGGTGGAACATAAGCAGATATTTAGATGTGACATTACGAAGTATTGAAAAGAAAAGAGCTAGTTTTAGACCAAAATGCATAAAAGATCCCCTAAACGGGTCAAAATGAATTACGCACGTAACTTGGGTGTTTGCCGCGTAATTCACAAAACTTATGAATCCAAGATAGATATTTTGAGTTAAATACCTTGGTCTAAGAATTATGATTAACTAGAAACAAGTTTGGAGGTCTTAAATACAAATGGGTCAAAATGTGGATTTTTAATAATAAGCCGAATGCTTAAAAATTTAGAATTTTATTAGTTTGAATGTCGGATATAAATTCTATGAGATGGAGAATCAAATTACGATCATGTAGGAAGAAACGGGAGATCAAACGGATACGCGGATTGAAAGATACGAAAGTTTTCGTGTCAAAAACGGCAAAAAGGAAAGGGACTGATACAGGGGCCACCGTAACTTACGGTGCCCACCGTAAGTTACGGTGGAGGCCAGTTTGTAGCCATTGTTTTTGGATCAAGAAATTAACGTTTGGATTTCCTTCCATTATCAATATCTTGTCTTGTACCGTTATTTAAACTATCAATACTAACATTTAAGCTGGTATTGATCGTAGGTGAATGTCGAGAGTCCCGGATGAAAATCAAGCGTCGAGCAAGAACCGAACACACGTTAAATGAAGCTTCCGCAAGTTGTTTCGTCGTTATTCTAAAAGATGAATTAAATTACATTGTTGTTTTGCTTCATGTTTAGAAAAGTTTTTAATAAACCCTTATTTAGCCTGAATGTTTAAATATAAATACTCAGTAATTTGTGATTATTTACGGAAATCGCTAAATTAATTTATGGTTGTTACATCAGGTATGACATTCAAAGTGTGTCATACTCTCTGCAAGGTCGTCATATGTTGACCAATAACTCTTATACGAGTCGGTTATGTAAGTTTTTCTCAAATTATATATTAATGAGAAAATAAGATTGTTTTTAAGTAAAAACAAGATAAAGTTTTCCATTGGTCACACCTGAGATATACACTTGAAGTAGCAATATCTGTAACGCCCCAAAATTATATTATTATATGTTTCGATATAATATTCATGTATGAAGCCTTAGGATTAAATGGTAACCTTAGACTTTTAATAATAGCATGTTATTTACCATGCTAGTAAAACTAACTAAGTAGTATAAACAAAGTTTATTAAGAGAAAAAGAAATCTAATTAAAGGATGGGTAAATAATTGACAAGTAGTTAAACATAAGGGGGTTGAAGGTTAATGTTAGTAATAAGAATGTTATAACAAAAACTTGAAGCCAGTTAGTGGGGTGTGTGTGTGTGTCGAAGTTTAGGGCAGGAAGAGCAACACCCACCTCTTCAATATCAACTAGAAATTCAGCCAATTGAGGATGAATTTGAATCAAATTCTTGTGCATGTGATGAGATTCATAACCATCTAAGAGTTCTCTACATAAGGTATGTTGAAATTAATGATTTAATGATCATGTATGAAATGGGTTTTAAGTAAAACTCAAATTTATGTGAAATTAGTATGAACATGTGTTAGAAACTCCATATAGAGCTTGAATTATGCTTGAATTCGGCCTAATTGATGGTTAAAAGTAAAAAACCACTTAGAATAGAATGGTAGTGATATGTAACATGAAATTTTGGTGTAAATTATCATAAATGATGTTGCATGATGATGTTCTTAATAAGATTATGCGAAAATCTTATGCGAAAGAAAAATTATTCATGTAGGTAAAGAAAAACCACTTAAAATTATCCCGCTATCACGCGGAAATCTTATGCGAAAGAAAAATTATTCATGTGACATCTCCTAAGGGAAGGCGGGTAAGTATTCATGGGGAAAGGGAGGTAGAGGCAAAATTCTGTACTATCTTAGAAGCGGTTAAGTATGTGAAGAATGGAAGTAAGGCATTTCTAGCTTATGTTGTCAATACGAAATTAGGTGCTTTAAGAATTGAAGATACTAAGATAGTGAATGAATACCCGGATGTGTTTCCGGATGAATTGCCGGGACTTCCACCCGAGCGGGAAGTCGAGTTCCGTATCGAGTTGGAACCAAATGCCAAACCAGTAGCCAAGGCCCCTTACCGGTTGGCACCCACGGAAGTACGGGAATTAATGGTCCAATTACAAGAACTTTTTGACAAGGGCTTCATACGCCCTAGCGTGTCCCCGTGGGGAGCGCCTGTTTTGTTCGTTAAAAAGAAGGATGTGTCGATGAGAATGTGCATCGACTATCGTGAGCTCAATAAACTCACGATAAAGAACCGATATCCCCTTCCGAGAATAGATGATCCATTTGATCAATAACAAGGGGCAAGTTGGTTCTCAAAAATCGACTTGCGATCGGGTTACCATCAAGTACGAGTGAGGGAAGAGGATGTACCTAAGACCGCGTTCAGAACTCGTTACGGACATTATGAATTTTTAGTAATGTCATTCGGGTTAACTAACGCTCCGGCCGCTTTTATGGATCTAATGAATAGAGTATGCCGAAATATGCTAGATCAATTCGTCATAGTGTTTATTGATGACATTTTAGTATACTCTCGTAGCGAGTCTGAACATGCGAGTCATCTACGTCAGGTACTTGAGACGCTTCGAAAGGAAAGATTATACGCTAAGTTTTATAAATGTGCGTTTTGGCTCAGGGAAGTGCAGTTCTTAGGCCATGTAATTAATGAAAAAGGGATTTTGGTGGTTCCTTCTAAAGTGGTAGCCGTGATAAAATGGGTACCCTCGAAGAATGCTAGTGAAATAAGAAGTTTCCTCGGTCTAGCCGGCTATTATCGGAGATTCATCCAAGATTTCTCCAAAATAGCCTTCCCTTTAACCAAACTGACAAAGAAGGAAGAAAAGTTTGAATGGGGTGATGATCAACAGAAAGCTTTCCGAATGTTAAAAGAGAAATTGTCAAGCTCTCCCGTATTAACCCTGCCAGAGGGAATGGAAGACTTAGTGGTTTACGCGGATGCATCTCATCAAGGGTTGGGATGTGTCTTGATGCAACGAGGAAAAGTTATTGCCTACGCTTCAAGACAACTGAAACAACATGAAATTAACTATCCAACCCATGATTTAGAACTGGAGGCGGTAGTTTTTGACTTAAAAATCTGGAGGCATTATTTGTATGGAACAAAGTGTACAATTTATTCAGATCACAAAATCCTTAAATACTTTTTCGAGCAAAAAGATCTTAATATGAGGCAACGAAGGTGGCTAGAATTGATCAAGGATTACGATTGTGACATTCTTTACCATCCGGGTAAAGCCAATGTTGTGGCGGATGCATTAAGTCAGAAAGAATACCCACCGCCTATTCGGGTAAATTCGATGAGAATGATAGTCACGCCAAACCTTCTCGAAACAATACAAAAAGTGCAAGATGAGTCCTTGAATGTAGGTGATCCGAAAAGTGAAAGGACGAAAGGGTTCGATAATAAACTTGAAGTAAATGTGAGCGGATTAAAAACAAGGTATGGGCGGGTTTGGATAACACGACATTGCGAAGCAAAGACCTTATTATTGGAAGAAGCACATAAGTCCCGTTACTCGGTTCATCCGGGAGCCACTAAAATGTATCGGGATTTGAAAGAAAATTATTGGTGGCCGGGAATGAAACGCAACATTGCTAAGTATGTATCCAAATGCTTGACGTGTTTCCAAGTAAAGGCAGAACATCAAAAACCATACGGGAAACTGCAACCTTTAGAGATCTCGGTATGGAAATGGAAGGATGTAACCATGGATCTTGTAACCAAACTTCCTAGAACGAGAAAGGGACGTGACGCGATATGGGTCATTGTTGACTGACTTACCAAAAGTGCCCATTTCCTACCCATTCAGGAAACTTACTCATCTGAAAGGTTAGCGGAAATTTATGTGAATGAAATCGTTTCCCGCCACGGTGTGCCAGTGTCTATTGTGTCGGACCGGGATACGCGATTTACCTCCCGCTACTGGCGGAAGTTTCATGAAGGAATGGGTACACAATTGCACGTAAGTACCGCATATCACCCACAGACGGATGGTCAATCCGAAAGGACCATTCAAACTCTTGTAGACATGTTGAGAGCATGCGTTATGGATTTCGGGGGAAACTGGGATGAACATCTACCATTGGTGGAATTTTCGTACAATAACAGGTACCAAAGCAGCATACAAATGGCGCCATATGAAATGTTGGGAGAAGGTGTAGAACCCCGGTTTGTTGGGGAGAAGTGGGACAAAGAGAACTCGCGCCTAAAGATGTAGTAGCTATAACTAATGAAAAGATCGATGTAGTACGGGCCCGATTAAAAGCGGCACAAGACCGACAAAAGTCTTATGCAGATAAAAGAAGGCGCCCTATTGAGTTCCAAGTGGTGGACCGAGTGTTCTTGAAGGTATCCCCGTGGAAAGGCATAATTAGATTTCGTAAGCGAGGAAAGTTGGGGCCCCGGTATATCGGACCATTCAAAATCTTAGCTCGTATCTGAAAGGTAGCCTACCGGTTGGAACTACCCTCATCATTAGAAGGGATTCACAACACCTTTCATGTGTCACAATTGCGGAAGTGTTTAACGGATGAAACTGCTCATGTACCCCTTGAAGACATTGAAGTAGATGAGAAAATGAATTACATAGAAAGACTGGTAGCTATAAAGGATTCCAAGGTGAAGACTCTTCGCAACAAGGAAATCAAGCAAGTATTAGTCCAATGGCAACACAGAAAGGGGTCATTTCACACTTGGGAACTGGAGGATGAAATGAGATGGTTCTACCCGTCTATATTCGGTACGTAAATCAGGTTTCGGGGACGAAACCATCTCTACGGGGGAGTAGACTTGTAACGCCCCAAAATTATATTACTATATGTTTCGATATAATATTCATGTATGAAGCCTTAGGATTAAATGGTAACCTTAGACTTTTAATAATAGCATGTTATTTACCATGCTAGTCAAACTAACTAAGTAGTATAAACAAAGTTTATTAAGAGAAAAAGAAATCTAATTAAAGGATGGGTAAATAATTGACAAGTAGTTAAACATAAGGGGGCTGAAGGTGAATGTTAGTAATAAGAATGTTATAACAAAAACTTGAAGCCAGTTAGTGGGGTGTGTGTGTGTGTCGAAGTTTAGGGCAGGAAGAGCAACACCCACCTCTTCAATATCAACTAGAAATTCAGCCAATTGAGGATGAATTAGAATCAAATTCTTGTGCATGTGATGAGATTCATAACCATCTAAGAGTTCTCTACATAAGGTATGTTGAAATTAATGATTTAATGATCATGTATGAAATGGGTTTTAAGTAAAACTCGAATTTATGTGAAATTAGTATGAACATGTGTTAGAAACTCCATATAGAGCTTGAATTATGCTTGAATTCGGCTTAATTGATGGTTAAAAGTAAAAACCCACTTAGAATAGAATGGTAGTGGTATGTAACATGAAATTTTGGCGTAAATTAGCATAAATGATGTTGCATGATGATGTTGCATGATGATGTTCTTAATAAGATGTTGCTATTTGTCATCGAATTAGGATGAAGGTTGTATGAGATTTTGATTGAAATTGATGTTCTTGATGTTATTGATATGAACTAGCTATATTATGCATATAATACTTGTACATTATCCTTAATTAGTAATACACACACCAAGTGTTTGTTAAAATGCTTGAATAGGGTGAACAAATGATTTTACAAAGTTAAATGGTTAGAATTGAGAATTGTTGTGTTTTAATGTAAATAAGTTGATAACGGAATGAAAAAGAATGACATAAGCCTAAAGTATGCGATTCTTGGCTTATAGGGATCAAAGAAGAAAGTTCAAGTCGCTCCGGATTGCAAACGAACAACGACAAAGGTAAGTTCCCTTGCTTACGAAATATTATTAGTATGCATTAATTTAAAATGATATTTTCTTAAAGTTGAGACTGTATACTTGTATTGAGTTAGTGAAAGTCGAAATATGATAAGAATATGGGTTGAATGAGTTGAAGTGATAATCTACCAAGTTGAGAAATTCGTGTTTGGAAGAAGGTTTAAATGTTTTCTTGAAGTTCAATTAGTAATTTGATGTCGTATAAATTTATGAATTAAATTGTCTAATGGATTGGTTGTATGTAGGTAAAGCAACTTGATAACGACGCTACTTGGATCGAACACACTCATGATGCACGCTTCCGCGAAGAAACTAGTTATGGTTTAAACTTTTGTTAAATGGTTTTCTTTTGTTAAAACAGGTCCTTTGTAAGTAACATAACCCGGTAGCCGTTAGATGTTGAACTTGTAGTTAAAAGACTATGTTAGTTGTTTATGAAACGTTTGGGTTGTAAACTCTTTTTGTAACTACTTCGTTAGTTATCACGAAATTAAATGCAGAATTTTTGTTATGAATTATTCGACCCGTTCGCTCTTTTTTCAAATGAAAGCTCGTTAGTTTCTTTCAAAAGTTTAGACCTTACAATATCAAATGAAAAGTTTGAAATGATTTCATATAATAAAAAGCTATGAAGCATTTTTTGGCTTTCCTTCATTCTTCAAAGTGAATGTGACTATATATTGATCATTATGATCATGGACATAACTGAAAAATTTGTATGATGATCAAATTAATAATGAAATCGATTATAAAAAGGGGTAATGATGGTCATGTTAATAACGAGATAGACCACCAAAAGAGGCCAATAAAGAGAGTGATCATATGAGAATAAAGTGTTGAAAGTTTGAGTTGCTAATACGATGTTGTCTCGTATTTTATATGTTTAGTATACAAACAATGTGCACATAAAACATAGTGCAAGTAATACATATATGATCATATGCTCATAAAGTAGCAATATTATTAAAGAATATTCAAGGTTATTACTAGAATAAAAGTTGTGTGGAGCTATCCATTCCCTAAAGTGAATGTAATGTAATGATATAACGATCAGTGAAAGGTCACAATGATGTAATAACTAAGGAAATTGTAATGATACCACCATTAATGTTGTATGATTATTCCTTGAATAAAATGTGATGATATAATAATTGGTGCAAAGATCGTGATCATGGTAATTGAGAAATGATGCTCCTGTAATGTGATCAACCATGTATATATTGCAATGACTATAAAACGATCGTTATAAAGGTTATGATCATGGTAAATGAGGAAACTGTAATGATCCTCAACCATGTTTATATTGAAATCGACCACAAGAAGTGGCAATATAAGGAAGTGATTATACGAGAATAAAATATGGAAAACATGTTATAATGTGAATGATTGAAATAATAATTGTTATTCTCTTGTATTTTCTATTTGTGTATTGAACAAACACGAGTGCAACTAAAAGCATATATGATGATAACAAACCCGAAGTTTATGCTTCATAAACATTTAATGATTGGCATGACCAATTAGACCATACCGAGTCTAGATGATGTGAAAAATATCAAAGAACTAGAAGATTCTTCATGGTACTTACACATGCAATATTTGCTCTCAAGGGAAGTTATTGATATACCAACTAAAGTATGGTTTAGATCCCTAAATATCTTGGAAATAATAAGGGAATATGTGTATCCCGACATGATACCATTTAGTATTCTGAAATCGATGCATCGTCTAAATGGTTATCAAATCCACAACCTGAAGCTTGTGTGATTGTGGCTTAGCTAATGTGATAGCAAGCATATTAATCCAGATTACTATTGGTTAAAAAACCAATGATTATGAGAGAAGCAAAATTTCATTTAGGTACATGTAATTTTATATATAGTACCATCAATTCACATCAAGCCAATAAGTTATAGTTCTCCCCCATACAGTTGGTTTTTGGTCAGGAACCAAAGATGTCTCATCAAATATTTTGGTTGTGCGACATATATTGAAACTCATCCACCATACCGCACAAAGATGGAACTTCTAAAAATTTTGAGAATATGTTGGGTATAAATAATTGTCTATGATTGAATACTTAAAGCCATTAGTGAGAAATTTGTTTATGGCAAATTGGTTTTCACTTTAGTGAATGAATGTTCCCAACATTAGGGGGAGATAACAAGCAGTTGGAAAGTGAAAAATGAAATGAATTATCATGTCATCTTGATCCTCAGATTATAAACTATGAAATAGAAGTTTGAAGTATAATTCATTTACCAATATTAAAGAACAAATTACCAGACAAGTTTACTGACCTAAATAGAGTGACTAAGTAAGTCACATAATCAACTGCTTATGCTCCAGTTATATTGTGTCCCAAGAGGACAACCACATATTTCGTAATGAGTCTATTGCACGCCTGAAGCGTGGTAGATTAGTCGATTCCAATAATAAAATTCCTCGAAAATTGGAGCAAGTAATTAAGATGGTCAAGTCGAGGTTATATTAATAGGATCTCCTACAAAGACATTAAACATGATGGTTCAATAAGAACCTCAGGTACCTGAAAATAAAGAGATCTCAATAAGTTGTATCATGTCTAAGATATGTATGGAATCGAATAAAAATCGACGTTGTTATACTTTTATATATAATGTAGCGCTTAAAATGATTAAATGACAAGTATCAAGAATTAAGATATGCCTATGAATGAATATTAAGAAATGATTGGCAAAAATAGAAAGACGCAAATAAGGCAGAGTTTAGTTCTCTAATGAAATGGAAAGTTTCTGGACCAACAGTCCATACAACTGAAGTTGTAAAATATACTGGATACAAATGTGTCTTTTACGCGAATCATGTGAAAATCAAATTAAGTGATATAAGTCAAAATTAGTGGCACAAGAATTATTACAAAGGCTTATAACTGATTATGAGGAGACGTATTCTCACGTGGTGGATGTTTTGACTTTCCAATATCTTATTAGTCTGGTAATATACAAAAGAGAATTGACATGCGTCTTATGAAATTTATGTATCACTTGATACTAAGTCGTATAAAATAAGTTATCGAGAATATTATGATTATTATATAAATTCGGATCTGAATACGTATACATGTTGTATATGTTATTGAATTGAATATAACTAGAACTCCCCATGAGTATCCTAAAGCATTTGAGTGCTTAAGAGGTTAGTTGAAACACCTTATGGATGTAATTATTGTGCACCAATACTCCAATAAACATACATAGATAATGTGTACCTGGTTATTATGGCATCTCAATGTACACAGTGTACAAACATGGTACAATATGAATTTTACAAATGAAGCAAGTGTTTAAGACATCCTTGCATATAATATAAATTCAATGAGGAAGTTTGTGTGTCAACACTCCTAAAGAGTATATGCACATACATTGTTGGTCAAAGTGGAAAGGAGTACGGGAATGTATATTTATAAAGTTAAAAAATATAGTATGGACTAAAATAGTCGATTCAAATATGGTATAATCGACTTACTAATGAGCTCAGCAAAGAGAGAAATACATAAATTGTAGTGAATCCATTTGATTTCATTAAAAGAACAATATAAGGTTTATGAGTATTCTAATATATGTTGATGATATCATTGAATCTCCTGAAAAGATAAAAATGAGCTCAATTATTAGAGGAAGAATTTGCAAATTAAAGATGGTATTGCAAATATGTGGCTTGATATGTAGAACAAGCATTTGCATTATTATTATCCATCAATCATAATACATCTAGAAAATGGTGGACATTTTCATACGCACAAAGCTTATGGTATACGTACATTTTATGATGTCCAGGTAGTTGGTATAGAAAATGACTCTTATCATCTCCTATCAAAGAAGCAAAGATCATTGGTCCTGAAGTACCATAGTTAAATACAAATTGTATATCTTGCTAGTATGTATACATGGACATATGTCATGCAATTCATTGACAAGATATAACTCGCGTATAGCGAGCAGATAATGTAATGGGTAAAACATATATTTTTATACCCTTAAGGTACAAAAGATATGGATTCATATTTTACTAACCCATCAACATGTTTGGTTAGTTTTGTAAGTGCAGGGAATGTAACAAAATATATTCATGGAACTTATGGTATCTACTTACAAGTGAAGACAATTAAAATTTCACATGAAGATCATACATCAATGCTCATTAAAGGGTTTGACATTAGTGGATCAAGCAACATACCGAGCTGCACATCAATGGATTACGAAGTTTTGAGCAAGTTTCAAAGAAGCCGGACCTGAGCCACTTATAGGATACATGTAAAAATGAGGGGGAGCATTATACAAGTTGCACTCTTTTTCCCTTAACTAAGTTTTATCCCAATGGGTTTTCTTAGTAAGGTTTTTAATGAGGCAACATACCTGATCCAAAAGTATCAGGAGGAGAAAATACGCGCTGCACTCTTTTTCCCTTACCTGAGGTTTTGTCCCACTGGGTTTTCCTAGCAAAGTTTTTAACGAGGCAGCATTACCAAGCGTATTAAAGGTATGTGGATAGTCAAGGGGGAGTGTTATGAATGTATTATTTATGTGGTGACTCTCCAGATACATAACTCCTATAACTCCTATCTCTTTTATTTCTTTTATACCTATATATAGTGGCATTTGTATATGGTGTACATAGATCAATCAATAATATTTGCATTCCCCCATTCTCATATTCTTCTCTTTATATTGCTAATAGGTTTAGTTGTTTCACAACAAGGTATTAATTGAGTCATTATATTAGTATTAATTTTTGTTAAAACGTTTGATTTGTTAATTAAATTATATAAATAACCACCAAATACGACCCATGACTTACAATACAAGCATCGGTAGTCGCTTTTCGGTTGCTACACTGAGTGTCAGTAATGTAACAAAGCGAAACGATTTAGACCAAACTCCCGTTGCAACGCGTGGGGTAATTCCACTAGTTAGACTTAAATTTGTGGTTAAGGGTTTAAGTTCGATTAATAATCTTCAATATCGAAGGTAAATATGTGTGATTGTGTGCCTTTTAAATATCACATACAAAACACGTGTGATGTTTATCATCATATTTCCATGTGTTATAATCTTAACATAAATAAAATTACAAAAAGGACCCATTTTAGAGTTCGCTTCGGGCCATGCACATATATATATGCGTGCCCATACACATATAAATTATGTACTAAGGAGACTAATACGTTTAAAAGACATGATATATTATAAAACTACAATTTTTGTAAAGCATGAAAAAGTTGAGTTTTTTCCCAAAGTAGTGTATTTATAAAAATTATTTACCTTTTTGGGTACTTTAAAAAGTATTTACCTAAATGGATACTTTTGTTTTTCTCTTTTTTAATTTGTTTGTCTCTCTCCTAATCTCATTGGTTAAATCCTAAATTAATGATACCTAAATAAAACATAGTATTTTTATTTAATAAACTGACTTTTTCTAAATTATTATATTTTTTATCTTACGTTTTTTAATTATAATTAATATATGTCTGTTTATAATTTGTAATAAAAATACTTTAAGTTTAAAAGTAAAAATTCATGTATTTAGCTGGGCTTTTTATTCTAAGAATAAAAACTTATTTAGTCATTACTTATTAACAGAGTCGAACAACAATTGAGAATAAAATATACAAAATAGTAAAGAGAACAAGATTACTCTCTTAATAAATTGAGTGAATGATTAAATTAGTTTTTTATTACTAAGATAAATGCCAAATTACATATATTTAACTTCAAGGTATTCTTATTACAAATTAAAAATTAAAAAACCGAGATATATTAATTGAAAAACACAATTACGTTGAAGATCAATTTACAAAAACGTATGATAAAAAAACTTATAACAAGCTAAATACATATTTTTTTTAGGTATCCTTAATTAAGTAAATAATTAAATAAGTTTGTTGTTCTTAGAGTAAGAGCTAAATACATAAATTTTTACTTTCAAACTTGAAGTATTTTTATTACAAATTGAAAACATATGTATATTATCTAAAAAAACATAAGCTAAAAAAATATAATAATTTAGAAAAATAAGTTTATTTAACAAAATCACTATGTTTTATTTGGGAATAATTAATTTAGGCTTTAAGCAATTAAATTAGGAGAGAGACAAATCAATTAGAAAAATACCCATTTAGGTAAATATTTTTCAAAATACCCATAATGGTAAATACTTTTTGTAAGTACACTAGTTTGAGAAAAAAATCTGAAAAAGTTTGTTGTTTTCTAAAAGCATAATTTTATTTCTTTTATGAGTGTAAATAAGGCATCACATGGTGATGACCCCATAGAAGAATCAGATGATCTTTCAGGTCTTTCTTTGGAAAGTCTTTTGAGAACTCTACATTTACACGATCTACGTGACAATTTGTTTCCTCCTCTTTGAATAAACAGGTCTTCTACATTCAACAAGTCATGATTATCACTATGCATGAAAAAAATCAAAGATAACAAGTACAATAAAGAAAAACAATTCTGTAATCTCAGAATTAGTAAAGGAAGATGAAAGCCATATATATGTGATATTCGCAAGTACAAAGCTACCACAGCCAGAAGTTTAGGCATACAAGTATAGTGTGTAGAAAATGACTAGCCGAAGAAAACAAAGGATCCATTTACATTGTTAAAGAAGATGATGTTAGAATATAATATTAATCTGGATTAATTGTTATTATTGTTGTTGTTGTTGTTATTATTATTATTATTATTATTTTTATTATTATTATTATTATTATTATTATTATTATTATTATTATTATTATTATTATTATTATTATTAAAGTAAACTACCAAAATGGTCTCTGAGTTTTGGTTACTTTTGGCACTTTAGTACAAAACGTAAACCTTTTGAATTTGGGTTTCTGTGTTTTCAATTTTGTTGTCATTTTCATCAAAAATCAAAATCTGTTCAGATTTTTCAGTTAACATCCAGTTTTTTTTTTTTTTTTTTTTTGTCTTTTTTATCCCTTTTAATGAAGGGCAAAATGGTCTTTTAACGTTTTATTATAACAAATTAAAAAAATATGACCATTTTGTCCTTCATTAAAAGGGATGAAAAAGACAAAAAGGCTGGATGTTAACTGAAATATCTGACCAGATTTTGCTTTTGAATGAAAATGGCAACAAAATTGAAACCACAGTGACCAGATTCAAAAAGTCCGAGTTTTAGACAAAAGTGATAAAAATGACCAAATTCTTTAGGAACCATTTTGGCAGTTTATTATTATTACTATTACTATTATTAGAGAACGCCGAACCCTATAGTCACCTTAACTAAAAAATCCGGTATTTCATGGGGGAGAAGCAAGCATATCAGAATAAAGTATCATTTCATTCAAGAATTAGTTAATAATGATGAAAGTAAAGTTTATTTTTGCAGCACAAAGGAACAAGTAGTAGATTGTCTTACAAAAGCTTTGCAAACAATAAGGTAGTTAAAGTAGTTACTTGATAGTTATAACTTTTTTTGTTGCCTCTTAGGCAGTGCGGATTTACTTGATTAGGAAGGTCGGCCTAGGCCCCCGTAAGCCCAAGCCAACTAGCTCTACAAATAATGGTTAATAATTATTTAATGCTTTCAAAATATCACCTTTGAGTCAATATGGGTCCTAATTTTCGTCATATGGGGCCCGGGGCCCATTTTGTACCACTAAAAGATTTAAATAAAATAAATTGTACCACTAAAAGATTTAAGTAAAATAAAAACTATAGTTTTCTTTGCCTTTTTAAAAAAAATAAGATTTGTTATAAAATGGGTTTTTGCGACCCCGTTAATGGTCGCAACAGAGTCGCAGTTGTCCTGTTGCGACTGATTTGCAACTATATTTGTGGTTGTGAAAATACTCGTCGCAATTGCACTATTGCGACCTAGTGGCAACTGCAAGCATGTTTTTGCGGCGGAGGTTTGCAATTATAATATCATTCGCAAATATCGCGACCGATTTTGGTTTGTATGAGATTTTATTTGCGACGATCTTGCGACCACATGATTTTACAAACCCGCGATTGTTTTGCGACCGCTTGTCTTGTGACTGTTTTGCGATAGCTTGCCTTGCGATCATTTTGCAACCACTTGCCTTTAAAAACTTGCTATACCATTTTTGCGCTCGCAAAATTGATTTTTTTTTTCAATTGATATTTAGCTCTTTTAGTCATTTTCTATTTTACCTGCTTATAATGTCTTGTTTTTTAAATTTAAGCATTAATCGAATTTTCAAAAGTTAATAAACATCCGACCTAAAACATTAAATAAAGGAGTTATCCCAACAAAATACATACTCAAATAAAGTGTTTACAAGCTAACTCCATGATTAGATCTTTTGAAATCTAACTTTTAGCATTACTTCAATGTTTGTCATCCTTTCATTCATAGCCTTTTTCTTCGCCTTATTTTTTTCTTTTTCCATCACCAACTCTGCAGTAATTCTGTTCAACCTTTCTTTCTCTTTTTTTTTTCTTTCGCTATCTCTTGAATGATCATGTTCAACCTTTCGATCTAAAACACAACCAATGCAAAGTGTTAAGATTCAAATATATTAAAGTCGAATTGTACCACAATACTGTCAAAATATGAAACATATGGGTAGTTGCTCAAAGACAAACTGTATACTGTCACTAGTTCTTTATAACAGTCATCAACTTACCTAAAGCCACTTAAAATTATCAGAACTTAAGTATAAAGTCATGTATATCGAGTTACATAAAACTAACCACAATATGTAAAACCTGTTCAATTAGTTACTTTAATACACAATATGTACTTGTAGTATAGTAATAATGAAGTCCACCTAATAAATAATACCTGTCCGGGCTGTCCCTTTCTTATAAGACTTGTAGATTTTGGTTGTTTGTTGACAAATGTTAATTTTTTTTTTAAGAAATGATGTTAAATCTTTACACAATAGGATTGCTTTTGATAGGTATGACCTCCCCAATCTTTGTTGTTGTACCGGAAGTAAGTTTATGCATGGGTTGTCATTTTGGTGCTTACTAGTGTTGTGGTTTCAACTATCCCGACCCATTATTTTTAACTCGTCCACTTTTTGCCTCCCCCCCCCCCCCCCCCTACCACCACACTAGATCCGCCACTGCTCTTAGGGATACAATGGTTCATACACACTCTGTGTGTAAAACTGCATCAGGTTATATGACTAAAATTAGAATTAATATTCTACAAGTTACATTTCGTTTTCACTCATTTTACCCAAACAAAGGTCGAGTAGCATTAAGCAAACTCGAACGGGAAACAAATGACCAATTTGTGAACGGACCGCTCTCATACGACAAAAAGCTCTTGAAAAGAACCACAACCGAGATCTGGGAGCTCCTAGAACCAGTACTATTGGTTAGAACTAAGACCCAAGTGTAGCAGCCATACACAGAATATTGAAGAATTTTCTAAACGAAAATCGCTCCTAAACGTGTCTTTTGTTAATATATATACCACTTACACTGTTATGTATTGTTCCCACTATAGTATTCCTGTTCTTGATCCACTGCTGAGTAATTTTGAACCATTTGTATGTTAGTTATTTCAGTTAGTTATAAGGGTTAGTCAGTTTATTCTAGTTAGACACATTTAGTTTAGGATTGTATATATGGATATATGGCTTGTATAACATCTTAACAATACATTTAGTAAAATTCCCCTTCAAACTTGCATAGTATCAAAGCAGTAATACAACATACATAGCTGGAACAGTGGTCAATATCTTAACATCTTTCAACATCTAAGAAGTTACGATTCTTACACAATACTATCTTGAATCGGTGGAGCTAAGTTTTTGTTTAACAATTCAACAATATCTTGAATCATTGATGTCATACTGAGGTGAGATGAACCTCCATCCTCCATCGACATTTTAGTCGTTTCCCGAAGTTCTCTACTTCTCTTTCTTCTTGCTTTACCTTCCTCTCCTTTGTCCATTAAATCTTCTATCGATCTTTCGATGTCTTCTTTGTTCACCACCACTCCAAACTTATCTTGATCTCCAACCACAACAGGAACCTCCATACCAATTTTCACTCCAATTTTCAAAACATCTACGATAAATCTTTCATTTATAAATTGGTCTGCAAAATGTGGCCATGTAACCATAGGGACTCCGGCTGAGATCCCTTCAAGAGTTGAGTTCCATCCGCAATGTGTTACGAAACCTCCAACAGCTTGATGTGACAGAATCAATACTTGTGGTGCCCAACCACGGATTATTAGCCCTCTATCTTTCACTCTTTCTTCATATCCTTCTTCTATGAGCCATCTTTCGAGTTCATCCGTCGAATGTCTTATGCACCATAAAAATGGTTTGTTTGATGACTCCAATCCCAAACCAAGTTCAATGTTTTGTTCTGTTGCAACGCGTGCCAGACTTCCCAAACAAACAAATATTACAGACTCTGGCTCCCTTGAATCTAACCATTTCAAACAATCATGTTCGTTGATGCCTCCCTTGCTTCCTCTCTCGGCTATATCTAGGAAACTTTTGTTGCATAGCGAAACCGGACCAATACACCAAACCTTTTTACCTTTTACCTTTGCAAGTTCTTCAACATAGTAAGGCTCCAACTCCTGAAAACTGTTAACCACAATCCCATTTGCATCTTGCTCCGCCTTTAGTAATCCGTCCACAAAAGCCGCTGCTTCTTTCGCATCTTTCCCTCCCCAACTACAAGCCTGCATTATGGTAAGTTCAATGCGATCTTGAAGGCCAGGCAGCACAAAGTACTCCGAATCAGAGACGATGTCATGTAATATTTTAGTATACATAGCAATATGCATGCATAGGACCGTGAAGCATCCTGGTCCATGGAAAATAAGCCTTGGAATATTAAACTTTTGAGCTATATTGTTTGTCCAAGCGAAAAGATTATCAGAAATGATGCAACTTGGTGCAGGAGTTAGTCTCCGAAGCATGATTTCCGCGGGTTCTTCTAACATAGTGGCAGCCGTAAACAATTTCGAAAAGAGTTTTTGTGATGAAATCAAGTCAAAATTCTCACATCCTTCTGGTAAACCAACTTCAGTCAATGGGAGTTGGAGTTCAAGAATATGAATCTTGAGCTGATCTTTGATTGCCCGATCAGTGACCGGTTTGAAACGGTTAGCATTAACAGGGGTCGTGATTATTGTAACCATGGAGCCGCGTTCGGCTAGTAAACGGGCTATGTCGACCATGGGTATCATATGGCCTTGAGTCATTAGTGGAAACAAGACAAAGTGAAGAGATGTGGGAAGAGAAGCCATCGGATTTTTAGAAGGCTTTGGTTGATTCTTTGTGTAACTTTTGCGGCTATATATATTTATTCAATGGCATGCATGCTTCAATGTCCACCACTTGTTGTTGTTGTTATTATTATTATTATTATTATTATTATTATTTTTAACTGTCAACAAAATCAATCCCGAGCACTCTGGGGCATCACTGGACAAACGGAGTACTCCAAAAGTAACCGAGTCCACCACCAATTCCGAGGAAAACCTAGTAACTCACCCGTCCATAGGCACGACGGTGAAATTACCAGTAAAACATGTTTGGCTCAAGGATCCAACTCAGGTTTCACTGGGTCTCCTATCATTGCCCACCAGTGCCTCACTCTGCACCAAATGGGAGTCGAACCTACATCTCTCAAAAGAAATGCAAGCCTTCCACTAATTGATCTAGAGATCATTGGTCCACCACTTGTTATTAATGTGGATGGTTTTGATCATCAATTCATGTCACTTTAATAATTATTATGCATCTCAGTTTACAAAAAGGTGAAACATTAATGTAAATATATATTTTTCATAATATAGAATTCAACATGTTAACATCTAACATTTATATTTTGACTTATTCAACTATATATGAGGCTAAAACTAAATAAAGTTTAGCTCATATCAAGGTATCAATTCTTAGGCCTTCTAATAATGATATATCCGAAATATATGCGAGTAGGATAACGAGTATTCAATAGAACTTGGTTGTAGACTTGTAGTTACTTGATTAGTTAACAACGTCAACTTATTATATAACTAGGTTATAAACCCATGTGATACACGGGATTAGGTATCCGTATTTATGTACACATTACATTTTATAACTAGCAGGTTATCATATGTGGTTCGCGACAAGTTCGAAACATAGATAAAAATAAGCAGATTACAAAGATACATAATACATCGTGTTCTGGTGACGCTTTTGAACATCATTAAAAGGACCAGTCCTCCGCAAATTAGGTAAACATAAATTAGAAAAAAACCCTATAGTGACGGTATATTGTAAATGAATTGTGGCAAAATGTATGAAGTTTATAGAGAACTTTTAATTTTTATAAAATAAATAGCACTGTTAATTAATTTAGTGAAAATAAACACTTTTAATTAGATTTTGAACCTTCTGATTAAAAACCATTCAACCCTGGGGGTAGGTAGGGTAATCACCCTCACAGTCACTTTCATAATTTTTATTTGACTTTTCTTTATATAACATCAATCTTGATTCTGTTATTTTTTTTTTTTGAACGTCAATCTTGATTCTGTATAGGTGTTATCGAACCACTTTTATTTTCGTAAAATATATATACAATTTCTATAACTTTTTTTCTTTTCCAGCAGCATATAATTTATATAACTAAAAGATCAATATTCTGTAAGGTCAATAGCATTTAAAATCACCGGTTAGGTCATGCGTAATGGGCCATTTTAGGGGCATACAAGGGTTTGAAAAAGCCCCTAATTAACACCACCTCCCCTGGGATTATAAGGGCGTAAAGAGGGAGAGACATTTCTATCATAACATCAAATGAAGAGAAAACAAAATGGAAAGTAATAATTGAAAAAACATTAAGGGTCGTTAACTATTACACATTTTTAAAGGGGTTTTATGATGCTTGTGTGAGAAAAAATGTCCTTTAGAGAGCATTATAGAACAAAATTTTAAGGTCGATAATTTGTGTTTTAGAAGCTACTGTTCAAATCAATTTGACGTGTTTAACTTTATATATAACTAAAAAATCAATATTTTGGAAATGGTCTCATATCTGTAAGGTCAATAATGGCGTTTAAAATCACCAGTTAGTGTTGGAACATATTTTCAAGGTCAACAATTTATGTTTTAGAAGCTATTATTCAAATCAATTTGACGTATCCAACTTCTACACATTTATTTGAGAGTGAAACTTTTAACCCCAAGCCAGCCAGCTCATGTATGCGTTTTTCCATGTCCCGAATAATGACGAAAGTACTTGGGTTAATGGTTTTAAGAATAGAAAAAGGCTTATTCTATTCTCACAACCTTATATTTATATTCAGCCAGCCAGCTCATGTATGCGTTTTTCCATGTCCCGAATAATGACGAAAGTACTTGGGTTAATGGTTTTAAGAATAGAAAAAGGCTTATTCTATTCTCACAACCTTATATTTATATTCTAATATGTTTTTCACTCTATCTGTGTATATATCTATGTGTATATAGAGAGAGAGAGAGAGGAGGGGTGTGTGAATATTAACACCAAAAAGTATGGGAATAGAATGAGCCAAAAATAATCTATTACACCAAACTTTATTTTATAATTTCTGGAAAAAAAAAAGAAGTTTTTTAAGCTGTAAAAAAGGAATGTCCACACAAGAATAAGTATTTAACATATTTTGGTTAGCAAAATCATTTATACGGAGTTTTCGTTCCATTTCATTCAGAATTAGCAAAGTCATTTATACGGAGTTTTCACTACTAGAAAACAGTCAGATTTACGACACACATATTTGTAGCAAATCTTGGAAAATTGGCCTTAGCTACATATTTGCGACAAAACAGGTTCGTGTGAAAAATACTTGTCGGAAAGTATGATTGCGACAAAACTACCACAAAATTTGCTACAACTTTCCGACAAAAAAAAATCAATCGCAAGATTTTCAACAAAATTCCAACAATTTCTTTTAAAGCCTTTTCCACCATTTTTCCACAAATTTGTCACAAATCTCACTTTTAACATACTTTATTAATATTTTCTTTTAGTCATTTTTAATAATAATTTAAGAAAACAATTAATTAAAAAATTGTTTTCAACAAACTTCCTACATATTTATTTATGTCTAACGAATTATATGAACTATTTTTTTAACAACGATTAACGTTATAGCAACAAGTTATGTCTTTAGTTAATGGATCAAAATCATATTTATTTAGGTCTAACCGATAAGTTATGAGGTTTGAATGTTTAAAAAAAGGCCCAATAAGTTTTGAGGTGTTAATGTTTTATATGGAGAGCACAATAAATTTTCAGGTTTTATGTTTTAATACTAGGTTATAGACCCGTGTTTTATACGGGTTAAAGAACAAAAAGATATTAATATAAATAAATATGAACCAAATTGTCCAAATGTCACAAAATGTGAAGGTACAATATACAGTTATAATACACTAGGTTGTTCCCACAAGCGCGTAGCGGCGGGGAACCAACCTTTTTTGAAAAACAAAAATAATCATAGTAATTAAAAGTCTAGTTATTGATAACGATTTATGTTTTGGCTACAAATTTCCAGTACAATAACATAAATTAATATTATTTGAAACTAGACATAAAAAGATGAAACATGTAAAAAATCATGACGTCATAATGAAAATTCGTTTAAAACTTAAAGCGGCAACTTTATTTAAAAATTTGGGGGTTGTAGTGTAGTGCGGGTTTTAAAAGAGTAAAAATAACTTTATTAAAGTTCATGGGACATTTGATAAATTTATTAAAATTCAGGGGACAAGAATGTAAATTGGTTTAAAAAACTTAACAAAATTTGAAGGGGTCAAAGTGTAAGAACTAAAACCTTGTGGTCAAAACATTAAAAAAAATAGTGTTTTGTAGTATGGTTACAAATACTGCAAAAAACTGAGTAAATTACATATATGCTATATAAAAGAAAAGTTAAATATATGAGTGTAGATGACATTATTGTAAATAAAAGTAAAATTGAGACCAAAATAAACATGTTAGTTTAGTGGTAAATCAAAAAAGTATAAAAAAATGTGGCTAAAATCAAAACATAAAAAGTTCTTTGTAGCTAATGATGTGTTTTAATATATAGTGTAGTATAATATAATAGCAGCAATGTATTCAAAATTTAAGATAAAATCATATTTTGCAAAACTTAAAAATCTAAAAGATAAAAAAGGTAAAGATGTATTATATTTTACCCGATTCAGTTTCGAATAAAATTTATATCGAAAAGTATATAAAATTAAGTATGTCGCAAAAGCTTATTTGAAATTTAAGAAAACATTATATTCTAAAAGTTATAAAAGAAAAACTATATATTTATATATATAACTATAAAATATATGTAACAAAAGATCTAAATATAAAATTTAGACAGGTGGCATCATTCTTACGGTTGCATATCGAAGATTCTCAATAGAAAGAATCCTATTAATCTGTTAAAAGTATATGATAAAGTGTAAACTACAAAAGTATTGTGGTTGAAATGTGAAACCAAAATTGTTATTGTACTTAGACCGCCCGTAGTGGGGCGTTTTTTTTTTTAATTTTCAAAAAAAACGCCCTATAACGCCCCATAAGCCACTACACCCGGCGTTATAGGGCGTTATAATCGAAAAAAAATGAAGCCCGCGTGATTATTAAAACGCTTGTTCGATGTTGAGGAGCCAATCAAAAGCCACAACGGCTAGTTAACGGCTATATTATTTATTTATTATTTTTTTAAACATTTTTCCTATATATATATATATATATATATATATATATATATATATATATATACAAACACAATCAAAACTCATTCATTTTCAACCTAAACTCTCAAAAACTCTCTAAAAAAATACAACCATTTTTAAAAAAAATGGATTCTCCTAGTTCTTCATCCATGGTAAATTTTTACTACAACGAGTATTTTGCGGATGGCGATGGTTCGACCGATGAGGAGGTTGAACAAGAGGCGGTTACGAGTGCATGTCAACTAGCGGTGAGATATGTCAAGCATTCTAGTCGGCCCCAAGCAGAAAAAAATAAAAGAGGTTATATTGAAAGAGACCGACGCGCGGCACACGATCGTTTGATGAAAGATTATTTTGATGAGGCGCCGACATTTTCGAACGAAATGTTTAGGCGTCGTTTCCGAATGAGTAAGCGGTTGTTTCTACGCATAGTCGACGACTTGGAAGCCAACTACGATTATTTTAAACAAAAACCGGATGCGAGAGGGGAACTTGGATTTACCGGTATCCAAAAGTGTACGTCGGCGTTACGAATCCTTGCTTATGGTAACACTACCGACATCAACGACGAGTATCTAAAAATGACGGAAAAAACAACACGAGACAGCTTGGAACATTTTTGTCGCGGTACAATTCTTATACTTTACTTTTATTTTTTTTAAACGACGAGTATGCTTACAATTTTTTTTTTTGAATCTTATGTTTGTCTATATTTTTTTATAAAGGTATAATTGATGTGTATGGTGCGCGTTATCTTAGAACGCCTACATGGGATGACCTTCAAAAGATCTACGAGGTACATAATGCCGAGCATGGTTTGCCTGGTATGATCGGGAGCATAGATTGCATGCATTGGCGTTGGGATAACTGCCCGACTGCATGGCGAGGCCAACACACACGGGGTGACCAAAAAGGACCCACTATTATTCTTCAGGCCGTTGCTTCACAGGATCTTTGGGTTTGGTCGGCTTACTTTGGCGTGGTCGGGTCATGCAATGATATCAATGTTTTTGAACAATCTCCGCTGTTAGAGGAGTGGATTTCTGACAAAGCTCCAAAAGCGTCGTTTTACGCAAATGGAAACTACTACCCTCATGGATATTATTTGAGCGACGGAATTTATCCTAGGTATTCGATTTTCGTGAAGACGTATAGTGATCCTTTTGATGAAAAAAGAGCATACTTTAAAAAGGTTCAAGAGTCTTCACGAAAAGACATTGAGAGATGCTTTGGGGTTCTTAAACAACGCTGGCAATATTTGAGAAATCCTTGTCGTGCATGGAGCAAGCAAAAAATGAGAGATGCTATGTACGCGTGTATAATCATGCACAACATGATCTTGGAAGACGAAGGAAAGGCGATATGCCAGAATTATGTGCTAGAAGCCGTTCAAGAGGAGCATCCACAGGCGTCAATGGAAGAAAGAGTGAGTAATGCGCGAGAGTTGTGTTACGAACCGTACCATTCCCAGTTAATGGTTGATTTGCTACACCACGCATGGTCGGTTCGGTATGTACCACCTGAGGGAGAGGAAGAAACGGAGGACGAGGAAGACGAAGTTGGCGAGGATGAAGAAAGCGAAGATGAAAACTAGTGTTTTTTTTTTTAATTTCATCGGATTTTAATTTTTTTATTTCTAGTATTGTATTTTTTTTTTATTTAATGAAGTATTTAAGTTTAAAAAAAAATTGAGAAATGCTTGAATGGGGGTTATTGGCATAATGCCCCACTACGCCACTTTTGGTATAATGCCCCATTGCTGACTAGGACGCCACGTGTCGGATAATGCCCCATGGTTGGGGCATTATATCCCACTACCACTACACATGGTCTTAGGAAGTTGAACTATATATATATATATATGGGGGGCGCTAAAATGAAAACCACCTCCAGTTACAAGAATCGCGAGAACCAGTTCCTAGCCATTAGATCTTCAAGATCAATGGATGAGATTACAAGTAACTAAAAATAATATTAAACACTTTTTGTCTTATTATGTTTTTAATATTTTAATCCAAAAGATTAATTTAGTAAAATGACTCTATTTTGTCCTTTTGTCTTTATTGTTTTTTATTAGTTTTTTGTTTTATTATATTAGTTTTTATTTTTTAAACATAATTTTTTTTATTGAAAGCATTTTTAAATTCAATTTTTTTTTTCTTTTTTATACTTTTTACATTTTACGTTTTGCGTTAAACTTTTTACGTTTTACGTTTTTTACGTTAACGTTTTTACGTTTTACGCGCCTGTTTTTGCACGCCGGGCATTTTCAATCGTCATTTTTACGTTTTTACGTTTTACGTAAAACTTTTTACGTTTTACTTAAAAAAATTTACGTTTTACGTGTTACCTAAAACTTTTTACGTTTTACGTTTTACGTAAAACTTTTTACATTTTACGTTTTACGTTAAAAAGTTTACCGTTTAACTTTTTTTTTATGCAAAAACGAACGCACCCAGAAATCGCAGACTCGGGAGGTGTCTCAGATATATCGTTATCATCATCGACTAGGGGGGGAATAAAAAAACAACAACATCAAAACAAAGTGTATCTCGAAAATAAAACGGGGTTTGGCTCAGATTATCCGATAATCAAAAGGCTGCAAAAGTGGGGTTGCAGGTTCAATAAACCTACCCTCCGCCGTCCTTACCGCGCCATCATCATCTAAATCTACGTTTTTTTTTCATCATCGCCACCCAATCGACCATATCAAAACCCACAGATCAAATTCCCCAACACACCAAATCAAATCAAAACAAATCAAAACAGAGATCAAAATACCAACATACCAAAATACCATTGGTATCATCATCATCATTCAAGAACACATATATCAAGAACATAGGCCAAAGAATCACCAGAAAAATCAAGTAAACCCAGAAAAATCAAGTAAACCTAGAAAAATCAAGAACACATACCAAAATACCATCGGTATCATCATCATCATTCAAGAACACATATCAAGAACACAGGCCAAGAATCACCAGAAAAATCAACTAAAACCATAAATGGATGAAAGGGGCGGTGCTGTACGACCCCACTACAGCCAGACGTTGAACCACCACCGCCATCGATTCTAGATCACACACCACCACCTGTCGTCGACCCACCACCACCCAGCCGTCGAACCGCCACCACCAGCCACTAACCCACTAACCCACTGTTAGAACCACCGTCGCCGACCAACCACCACCGTGACATGTATGGTGTTAGAACGATCTTGAGAGAGAGAGATTAGGGGGTGAAGGACACCAACATCATAGATCGGGACACCAACAACCACAACATCAAATCGGAGCTCACTACCCCCAAATAGGAGCTTGGAATTGTTCCCCCATCTCGTTTCAGTCCCCCATCTCGGTGAATAGTGGTTGGGGTTTTGTGACAGTTGGGTGGTGGTGAACGGTGTTTGGTGGTGCCGGGAGTGTGGTTAACGGAGGAAGGGGGTGGGTTGCAGGTGGTGAACGGTGGTGGGGAATGGGTTGGGATGAAGAAGATGGAGAAATGTCTGCATTTTGAAATTAGGAGAGACAATGAAAGTAAATTAAAATGAGAAAGGACAAGCATTAAATAGAGAGAGAGAGAGAGGATGATGAGAGAGACAAGCATTAAATGGAGAGAGAGAGAGTGGGGACTTGACATATGGGGTAAATGACCAATATACCCTTTATGTTGGCACAAAATGTGATTGGTTGAGAGTGGTTCTCGCGGTTCTTACAACTGGAGGTGGTTCCTATTTTAGCAACTCCCATATATATATATATATATATATATATATATATATATATATATATATATATATATATATATATATAACTACAAGATATATGTAACAAAAGATCTAAATATAAAATTTAGACAGGTGGCATCATTCTTACGGTTGCATATCGAAGATTCTCATTAGAAAGAATCCTATTAATCAATTTAAAGTATAAGATAAAGTGTACACTACAAAAGTATTGTGGTTGAAATGTGAAAATATTGTAGTTAAGAAGTTGTAATTTAATATATATATATAAGGGAAGGCTAGACAGAAAACCCTCATTTTGGTAGAAAACTCTGGAAACCCAAATCTCCTTCCATTTTTACCCAACCTCCCGACATTTTTTTTTTTGAAAAAAATAACACATGTAATATACATGTTTTAGAGTGTTTTGGGCCAAAAAAAAAAACAAAAAAGCGCCGAAGGGATTTTTTTTTAAAAAATAAACAAATTTCAGCAATGTCCGGTCGCCTAACATGTGTTAGGCACAAATGACAGAAATTGCTGAATTTTTTTTTTTTTTAAATTATCTCTTCGGCGCTTTTTTGATTTTTTTGGCCCAAAACTCTTAAAAACATGTATATTACATGTGTTAATTTTTTCAAAAAAAAAATGTCGGGAGGTTGGGTTTTCTAGGGTTTTTTATATAGATAGGATTTTCTATATAGCCTTGCCCTATATATATATATATTAACACAAATTAGCACACCTATGATCTCAATAAAATTATGCATTTGCATATGGACTTAGGAACATGTGTCAAGATGATGATGTGGTGATTTAGAATAGACTTTATTATGCATAGTTGTCTTAATTTATAATCTATAAAATAATGAATTAATACATATGTCATTATAGAAATGATATATTTCTAATGTGTTATTTAGTAAAATGAAACTGGGGAAATGTTTTTTAATTTAAGAAATAATAAAGAAATGTAACTAATTATTTAATAGAATATTAATAAAGTCAATGATCAACGCATATACTTTTTTCCTAACAGCTAACGTATAAAAGCTCAGTTATCTGGGGTAACTCATTGGCAAAAGGTTACCCGAGGTAACCCCGTACGCTCGCGTTCGTAGACAACGATGGGTAGCCTAAACCCGCCATCTCTTGTTCTAGGGAAAACCCGTTTCCTGAAGGCTCGGAATGAATTCGAACTTAAGACGTGTGGCCTTCAACCCAAATCTTTACTTCCCCTCCATTGCTAGTTGAGCTACATCTCATTTGCGACGTAGACGTATACTAATAATTTCAATGATATGAGTTAATTTTAACTACTAAATTTTCAATTAAATTTTAAGTCTTACCTCTATTCATGCATCGGGTTACTACAGAGTGTTGCAAGAAGGAAAAGAAATATTAATGTTTTAATAATTTAATCTAGGGTAAACTATACTTTTCGTTCTTTATGTTTGTAGCTGGTTGCAATTGATAGCCTTTAACTTCAATAATTAAGGTCACAATCCTTTATTTGGAAAACACATTACACATTTCGTCCCTTAACACTAACCAAGTTTAAAAGTTCAGTTATGTCTATCCACTTAAGGGTATTCTGGTCATTTCATTCTTTTATTTAAAATGTTCATTATTAAATAAAACCAAAAATATTAAATATATATAAAAAACATCATCTTTCCCAATTCCCCAACCTTAAACCTAGAATCTCTCAGTCATCTATCCCTTCCTCTTTCTCTCCTCATCTTCAAACTTTGATCTGCCATTATTGTCCCTTCTCCATGTTCACAATTCACAACCCCCTTCTCTTTACCTCCAATAGGTGTAGTAGAGCCACAAGAACCATCCAGTTCATCATCTCATCATGAGACAAATGAATTTATGAGCTAGGTTGTATATGAACGCTGAGTCGGATAAACTTTATTCGTACGGGAGACAACAGTTTTCTATTAAACAGCCACATGTTCTCCCCCCTCCACCATCATCATCATCATCAATTTTGAAATCTTCACCGAAAGGAGAGAATAAACTCTTTGCTCCGTTAAGCTCTATAGAATCAACGGCAAGAACAGGGAATTATGGTGGTCCTCAAGACCATTTTCAACAATCTGAACATGTTGCCCTGTCCGTTTCAAGTCCACCTAGCGTTTGATGAAACAATGGTTAACTGTTGGTGGAGTGGTAGGAAAAGACCTAGTGTTTTGATGAAACAATGGTTAACTGTTGGTTCATGCACTCTAACCCAGAAAGAACAGATGATAAGGAAAGCCAAAACTGTTCAGAACAGTTGATCATCATAAGCAGTGTTTGTACAAAGCCTTTCCCCTTGACAGTGGTTTACTAGCAACTGATAGACTCCAAGCACTGATCAGTACAACAACTGTTAACCAAAGATCTGATTAAGAATAAAGGACTGAAGCTCAATCTACTGATGTCTCCCAAGCACTGTTGAAGACCAAAGCACTGCTCATTCAAAAAACTGATCACCCTTTGAAGAAAGCACTGATGCTCAACATCAGTGTTTAGACTACAACAGTGGAATGAAGAATCAGTAGTTTATGTAATCAGTGTCTATGTAATCAGTGGTTGTATGTAACAGTGTTAGGAGGTTAGATGTCACTTTCATGGTGACATCAACTAAAGATGCTCAGTGGTTTGTCTGTACTATAAATAGAACAGTACCCTGTACTGTTCCATTAGCTCTTTCTTCACAAGTCATTCTGTATGAACAAATCACTGAGCTCAGGCTGAGGGGGAGTCTAGTGCATGCATGCAATAGTTGAATATTGTAACAAATACAATCTTTCGACTTAATGAAATTATGTTTGTAGAAAACTATTCTTCGTTGATTGTGTGTTAAAGTTTATTTCCATATTCCGCAGCATAAGTTATCTGTTTTATCTTTCATTTCTAATCAAACAACACAATCTAAGAAACTTAGATCCTAACAATTGGTATCAGAGCCTTGGAGAGTCAAATTTAATCTAACAATCATTTTGACGTAAAAGTTCAGCTCGAATTCTGTCACACCCTGACTTTTGCGGAAGCGTATGATGTGTGAGTTGCTTAATATCATTGCATTCAATTATAACAAAAAACTATATGATTGAAACCATGATGTTCATGCATTAATACATTTCAAAATAATACTAACCAAACTGTTTAGTACCAACCATCGACTTCAAGTTCAACATATAAATGTTTACAAGGTTATTCGTGCACACATACAAAAACACATGAACTCGCTCAACTTTTGTTGATTTTTCAAACTACATGTATTTTAGGAAATTGATGGATCTGGCGAAGTCTGAGAGTTTACAAGAAGTGATGTCATCCGAACTTTTGAAGGGTTTGACTTGGATGTCTTATCTTAGATAAGACATACGAGTCAAAGCCTTGGTTTTCATATGTCTTTTTGTTAAAAGTCCTTCGTGGAACTTGTTTTATTTAAATGGGTTGTAAGTTGAACTTGAAGTCGATGGTTGGTACTAAACAGTTTGGTTAGTATTATTTTGAAATGTATTAATGCATGAACATCATGGTTTCAATCATATAGTTTTTTGTTATAATTGAATGCAATGATATTAAGCAACTCACACATCATACGCATATGATGTGTGAGTTGCTTAATATCATTGCATTCAATTATAACAAAAAAACTATATGATTGAAACCATGATGTTCATGCATTAATACATTTCAAAATAATACTAACCAAACTGTTTAGTACCAACCATCGACTTCAAGTTCAACTTACAACCCATTTAAATAAAACAAGTTCCACGAAGGACTTTTAACAAAAAGACATATGAAAACCAAGGCTTTGACTCGTATGTCTTATCTAAGATAAGACATCCAAGTCAAACCCTTCAAAAGTTCGGATGACATCACTTCTTGTAAACTCTCAGACTTCGCCAGATCCATCAATTTCCTAAAATACATGTAGTTTGAAAAATCAACAAAAGTTGAGCGAGTTCATGTGTTTTTGTATGTGTGCACGAATAACCTTGTAAACATTTATATGTATGCCTTTGTAATCCGGTATGAAAGCGTCTATGAACAGATCAATTAATGTGTAGCTAATATATTAATATGTGTGCAATGGTGTAGGAAGGCTCAATCCTTTGCGAATTTCATACCGGGCCACCCGGCGGGGACGACATAGTCACCTTATGGTCCAACAAGCGGTCTCATGGGTGGGACTCGCAACACCCAAATAAATCTATCACTCATGCCCCTCGGTCCTTATACAAGGATTAATGGTCATAAGTTAACGCCTACCCATTCACATGATCTAACAGTTCATTCCTTAGCTAACCATACCATTTGTGAACTTTCGAAACATTTGTAACATGTATTTCACCCACGGAGTTATAAAACTGAAACCAGTTAAAAGAAAAGGGGGACATGAACTCACAGTCTTGCGTCTGGCTGTCCGGTGTAAACTCAAAGACCTTGTCCTGGTGTCGTGCAACTACCTACACACGTGTTATGTTTAATTAGACGGCTAGGTCGTGTAACGACTCTTACTCTTAGGTATTATGACTTGTCTTGGAAATGGTATTCTTTGAGTTATATGTTGAGTGCATATTATATAATTTCCAATTATATAATTATTAGTTAAAATAAAATAATTATTTTAACTTAAACTATTTTATTTATCCAATTATTTGGAATATTGTTAAAATAATATATTTTAACTTGGTTCATTATGTATTTCCATATGTGTATTTTCCCCAAGTATGGGTGTACTTGTACTTGTGTATTCTTATACCTGTGTATTTTGCCAAGTATCAGTGGCGTACTCCGGTGTGTATTTGTACGTATGAGAATACGTACTTTCTTGTATTTGTTAAGTATTTTATACTTAATCTTGTATTTAATTTTCCGGAATATTATTTTTAATCCACTAAAAATCACCAATTTGTATTCTTAAAATATATGTATTTTAAGAAAACTTTTACAGAAAATTATCTATAAACTTTACTTGGCAAAAATAATTATACTTTCATATAAACCTCAAAAATAATCTATATTTTTAAGATTAACTTTAGAAAATATATATTTTCATTTCTCACCCAAAATAATATATTTTTAATTGGTTTAATAAAATATATATATATATTTCCTCCATTCAAAATAATATATCTTCAAATTGTTTAAGAAAATATATATGTTTCTCCATTCGAAAATAATACATTTTCTATTTGACAAAATATAATATATTTGGTAATACTTGTAAAAATCATATTTTCCGTTTCTTTGGTTTCCAAAATACCGTTTACCACATTTGTTGAAATATGAATTTACCTTCCGGAATATATATATTTATAGTCCATAGTCCTTGTCCGGTTTGTCCAATATTCGGGTATAGATTATATATTTATTTCCTTGGAATTTTGGTAATATTTTATATTACAATTTTGGTATTTTGGTGTGTTATATTATTTTCAAGTTCCTAAAATAATATAACTAATACACATAATATACAAGTAACACACAAATTGTGACATCTAAATATATACTTTCCTAAATATATACTTAGTCACTTTTATTTATCAAAAATCAACCTCGAATGTTTATAATTGTTATAATAAAAATTATGGCAAATTTTTATATGAAAACCATGATTAAAATTTACTTGTAAACACTTGTTTAAAAATATTTTTCTAAGTGTTTAATTTCTACAAAAATTTTGCCATAGTTTCCCCTTAAAAATGAAGGTTTCCATGCTCACAGGCATATCATTTTCTTTTTAAAATCGTCATCAATCATCAACAATTCAAACAAGATTTTCCATGTGCTTTAAATATGAAATTTACACTATTACATGAACTTGAAAGTTTTGTAAAAATTTGTAGTAACTTACCATGTTATTTAGTAAGTTTAGTTACCCCTAAAAACATGGTTTATATTTTATAAAACTCATTCTTGTAATTTTTAGTTCTTTACAACTTACATGATGATTTTCTAAAAACAATTCTTCTTGTATTTTTCTTGTTACCAACATGTTTCTAGCTTTCATTTAACACTTAAAACATGGTTAACTTCTTTAAACCATGATCATGTTGAATCTTGTAAATAACTTTGGTTTCTTGAAAAGATTATTATTGAAATCATCCATTTTCAAGACTTACAACTTGTATCAGAAATCATCATACACTAAATCAAGCTTATATTCAAGTTCATGCTTAACATAAAGGATGATTATTATGATTTTCTCAAGATACATACTCATACTTGCTAGATCATGTGTTTAATCATCATCTAGCAAGATTCTTATGTTGATCATCATCATAAACACAAGAAATCAACAATCAAGTATCACACATACACTAAAACAACTTTTATTCATGTCTTTAAGCCTTATGTTAGTGGTAATGCTTATTTTTCTTTGAGATTCTTATGATTAACAAGTTACATAATCTTTTAACCACTAAAATTAGAAGCAAAATCAAGTTGAGAGGAGCTTACTACTAGCACAATGGCTAGGGAAGAAACTATGATGAAGAAGATGATGTAGGAGGTGGATAAAAGCTCTTGGTGAAGGTCCTTCAATCTCTAATGCTTCTAAGCTTCTTAACTTTGCTTCTTGCACCTCTAGTTCACCTTGGATTGTATGAGAATGATTGAAAGATGGATGTGTATGTTGGAGGGATGTGACCCAAGAATGGGAGGAAGGAAAGGAAGAAGAAGAAGTGTTGTGTAAGTGAAATGATCAAGTGCTTGTAACTTGTGGTTTTTAATACAAGTTCCTCCAACATCTCATAAACTAGTGGGTATTATGTTTCAAAAGAACTAAAAAAATCAAATAAACAATTCAAGAAAATCATGGGGTGGGTCCCCATGTGGGAACCATCGAATGGGGGGGGGGGTGTATGGTTAAGTTTCAATCCTAGTTAGAAGGTTAAGTTAGAATGTAATGGAATTTAGTTAATGTTATATGTATTATGTGTTTATAGGATGTGTTATGATGTTCGGTGACCATAACTAGCTTCGTAACACTAAAACAGTGCTTCTAGTGAAAATTTGGTGTTTCGGGTAGTGTCCGGTTGTTCGGTTGGTTACCGGTTCGTTAAGCTGCTAAATTACGCAGTTTAGTGTGCTTTATGTTCCCTTTTATGACCGTTTTGATTCCCAACACTTAGGAAGGTATTCTGGACCATTAAACCAAATTTCTGCATTATATTTTGTTGTTAAATTGCTAATTTTTGCTGAAATATGCCAAATTTTGCAGTTTTTATGAGTTTTAGGCACTTTCCGGCAGTTAAACTATCACTAGGAAGGCAGTTTTACGATTCCTGCTTTCCTACACACTATACTAGTGTAACTCTTGGTTTCGGGCTCATTCTGTGTCTTAATATCATGTCTGTCTGAGTACTGAACTCCCGTCAGTACTTCTAGTTTGTCTGATAACTGTGCTAACTTTGTTTCGTGCACTAATTGAACCATATTGTGTTGCATTGCAATAATGATAAATAATCATGCAAAATGTTATGCGCTTGTATGTATATACCAAAAATCAGAAATTCATTCATATCATTAATCCAAATCAAGCACAGTCATTAAGATACAAATTACTGTTTAACATTGTACGGATACACTGAAAATTGACAGGTGTCACATTCTCCCCCCGTTAAGAAAATTTCGTCCCGAAATTTAAGTTGTGTTATCGGTTGCAGGGGAGTTTGGAAACAAATGCGGATATTTTGATTTCATTTGATCTTCACGCTCCCAGGTAAACTTTGGGCCGTGACGTGAGTTCCAGCGAACCTTGACAAGCTTAATACGACTTCCCCGAGTCTTGTTGACTTTCCGGTCTGTAACTTCAACGGGTTCCTCAGTAAATTGAAGATTGTCGTCGATGTGCACCTCATCCGTAGGGATGATGACTGTTTCCTGGGTTGGGATTTTCTTAAGGTTTGATACATGGAACGTATCATGTACACCGTTCAGTTCTTCTGGTAATTCTAGTTTGTACGCTACGGTACCGACCCTTTCCAAAATCTTGAATGGCCCAATGTAACGAGGATTTAACTTGCCACGTTTTCCAAATCGTGTTACACCCTTCCAGGGTGAGACCTTCAACAAAACCATGTCTCCTACCTCGAATTCCAAATGTTTCCGTCTTCGATCGGCGTAACTCTTTTGTCGATCACGAGCCGCCTTGATGCGCTCTCGGATCTGCATGATCTTGCCAGTTGTTTCTTGAACCAGTTCGGGACCAACCATCTGTCTATCCCCAGCGTCTGCCCAACACAGCGGTGAGGAGCACTTACGGCCATATAGAGCTTCGAACGGTGCGGCTTGAATGCTCGTATGGTAGCTGTTATTATAGGAAAACTCAACTAGCGGTAGATGAGTATCCCAACTGCCACCTAAATCCATCACACATGCGCGAAGCATATATTCCAGTGTTTGTATGGTTCGTTCGCTCTGACCGTCTCTTTGCGGGTGAAAGGTCATGCTTAGATCCAACTGAGATCCAAAGGCCTCTTGAAAGGATTTCCAAATCCTTGATACAAATCGTCCATCTCTATCTGAAATTATCGAGATAGGCACTCCATGATATGCTACTATCTCCTTGAGGTAAAGCTCCGCCAACTTTCCAGTGCTATCTTTCTCTCGAATCGGTAGGAAGTGTGCAGACTTTGTTAATCGGTCCACTATTACCCATATCATATCGTGCCCTCTAGGAGTCCTGGGTAATTTCGTTATGAAGTCCATAGAAATTTGCTCCCACTTCCATATGGGTATTTCTGGTTGTTGCAATAAACCGGAAGGTTTTTGATACTCGGCCTTAACCTTGGCATAGGTTAGGCACTTTCCAACATAAATGGCAACGTTTCTCTTGAGTCTTGGCCACTAGTAATAATCTTTCAGATCTTGGTACATTTTGTCCGATCCTAGGTGGATCGAGTACCTCGATTTATTGGCTTCGTCAAAGATAACTTCTCGATTACCGCTATAGAGCAGAACCCAAATGCGTCCCATGAAGTATAAGGTTCCTTCCTCATTTGGCACCAACTTCTTCTCCATTCCTCGGAGATATTCAGCCTTCAGATTTTCCTTCTTAAGGGCTTCTTGTTGTGCGTCATGTATACGTGAAGTGAGATTCGTCTGAATAGTCATTTCTAAAGCTCGAACCCTTAGGGTCTTAACCCTTTCCTTTCGACTCAATGTGTCTACTACCACGTTTGCCTTTCCAGGATGATACTTTATCTCACAGTCGTAATCATTCAGCAACTCAACCCATCCTCGCTGACGCATATTTAGATCCTTTTGATCGAATATGTGCTGCAGACTCTTGTGATATGTGAAGATAGTACATCGAGTACCATACAAATAATGTCGCCAAATCTTCAAGGCAAATACCACCGCGCCTAGCTCCAGGTCGTGAGTGGTATAATTCTTCTCATGTACTTTCAGTTGGCGTGAAGCGTAAGCGATGACTTTTTGGCGTTGCATGAGCACGCAACCCAATCCCTGACGCGAAGTGTCGCAATATACCACGAAGTCTTCAGTGCCCTCGGGTAGGGATAGTATCGATGCATTGCATAGCTTGTTCTTGAGAAGTTGAAAGGCTTCTTCGTGCTTGTCTCCCCAGTCATACTTCTTGTCTTTCTGGGTAAGGGAAGTTAGCGGTTGAGCTATCTTGGAGAAATTCTCGATGAACCTGCGAAAATAGCCCGCTAATCCCAAAAACTGTCGAATCTCAGTCGGTGTCTTGGGAGTTTCCCAGTTCTTTATCGCTTCAATCTTTGCGGGGTCCACATGAATACCATGCTCGTTCACCACATGACCAAGGAATTGTACCTCGCGAATCCAGAATTCGCATTTTGAGAACTTGGTATAGAGCTTCTCTTTCTTTAGTAGTTCTAGAATGGCTCTGAGATGTTGCTTGTGTTCTTCCTTTGTCCGTGAATAAATCAGAATATCGTCGATAAATACAATCACAAATTTATTGAGATACGGCTCGCATACACGATTCATCAGGTCCATAAACACTGCTGGCGCGTTAGTCAATCCGAATGGCATCACAAGGAACTCGTAGTGTCCGTAACGAGTCCTGAACGCAGTCTTTGGTATACTCTCCTCTTGAATCCTTAACTGATGATAGCCCGATGGAAGGTCGATCTTGGAGTAATAGCTCGATCCTTGCAATTGGTCAAATAAGTCGTCAATCCTCGGTAATGGATACCGATTCTTGATAGTTAACTTGTTCAACTCCCGGTAATCGATACACATTTGAAAGCTACCATCCTTCTTCTTAACGAACATTACCGGATCTCCCCAAGGCGAGAAGCTCGGCCTTATGAATCCCTTGTCTAACAATTCCTGGAGCTGTGTGGATAACTCTTGCATCTCAGATGGCGCAAGTAGATATGGTGCCTTGGCTACAGGCATGGAGCCTGGAACCAAGTCAATGTGGAACTCAACTTGTCTCTGTGGAGGTAATCCTGGCAAGTCTTCGGGGAAGACCTCAGGATAATCCCTTACCACTGGAATGTCTTCAAGCTTCGGCTCTTCGGCTTTCTTATCCACTACATGAGCTAGGAAGGCAACGCATCCTTTACGTAGACACTTCTGTGCTTTCATACAATTGATAATCCGCAAGGGTGTATCATGCTTCTCTCCATGAATCACGATCGTCTCCTCATTCACCATCGAAATGCGAATGATCTTCTCGTGGCAAACTATCTCTGCACAGTTGTTAGACAACCAATCCATCCCAACTACAACATCAAAGCTTCCCAATTCCACCGGTAGAATATCGATAGAAAATTCGCGCTCTCCCAGTTCCAAAGTACAACCCTTAATCACCTCATTAGCCTCTACTAACTTTCCATTAGCCAGTTCTATCGAATGTGGGACATCTAGCTTACTTGTAATTAAACCAAGTACATTCTTAAAGTCTATGGATATGAAGCTAAAATCGGCACCAGTATCAAATAGCACAGATGCATAACGTTGATTAATAGGAAATGTACCAGTAACCACGTTTGGATCCTGGCGTGCTTCCCTGGCTCCAATGGTGAACACCCTTCCTCGAGCTTGTTTGTTTTTAGGGCAATCCTTCCTGAAATGCCCCAAGTCACCGCAGCCAAAACATCCCTGGCCACGTCCATTGTCATTTCCGTTTCCGCCCTGATTGTTGTTGTTATTGTTTCCTCCATGATTTCCGTTACCAGCCTGATTCCCATATCCACCACGATTCCCGTTTCCTCCGAAATTACCGTTTCCTCCCTGATTTCGATTCCCAGTCTGATTTCCATTCCCACCACGGTTTCCATTACCACCTTGTCCTCCATTCCCACGTCCAGCACCATACCAGCATGCCTCCCTGGCATGCCCCACCTTACCACAGTTCTCACATTTTCCATACCTGCATCGTCCAGTATGATGGCGTTGACAAATGTCGCACTTGGGTAAGGTGCCCATGTAACCTTTTCCTTTGGGTTCAGTGTTGGTTGCACCCGTCTTGCCCTCAGCTGGTTGGTTGGTCTCCCTATGCTTATTTGCGTTGTTGTTCCCTCAGGTGCTCTTCTTAAAGTTCGTGAACTTCCTTTTTTTACCACCCGATAACTCCACATGAGTCTCCTTCTTTTTCATCTCAGAAATTGAAAACTTTCCCAAACGGATTGCCTCCTCAGTAAGCACCACATTTAGATCAATAGCCTCAGCTAAAGTCGGAGGCTTGGAAGCTGTAACCATACTCAAGATCTGAGGTGCCAATCCCCAGATAAAACGCTCAATTCTTTTAAACTCTGGCTCCACCAGATAAGGAACAACCCTTGACAAATCATGGAAGCGCTGGATATACTCTGCTACTTTCGGACCATCCATTTTTAGGTTCCAGAATTCTGTCTCAAGTTTCTAAATCTCAGCTTGCGAGCAGTACTTCTTGCGCTTTAACTCCTTAAGTTTATCCCATGTCAACGCGTATGCAGCAGTTTTACCCAGTGTCTGAACTTGGAGGTTCAACCAAAAAAGTGCTATGTCCAAAAATAACCCGGAAATATATATATAACCCTTTGTTCAGGAGCACACTTGCTCATCCTCAGCACAGAGTCAGTTTCCTCTACCCAGCGAACGAACGTGACAGCACCCCTAGTGCCATCAAAGTTAAGAGGCTTGCAATCCAAGAATTGCTTGTATGTACAACCGATTGGGGGATTATTTCTAGAGGTTCCACCGCTATGTTCTGAGCGGTTGGCCTCGTGCTGAGCAATAGCTTGGGAGATGCGTTCTTGCAGTTCTGCTTCAGTCCTTGGCAGTGTGTTGTCGGTATTGACATTTCGTCGGGGCGGCATCGTTCTTCTAGTAAGTAGATCGGGTAGGTCAGACCTTATTCGTTAAATAAATAAATAATAGTCAGGGATTCGTATGTGTATATACATATATATATAACATAAACTATCATCACAACAATCAACCACATAATAACATAATCATCGCATGAACATGTAAACCAACAATGTATTTAATGAGAACACGACTATTGAGATTTTCGTTAATCTCCAACCACACAAGATACATTGTTTTTAAATTGTAGCATATCAAAAGAGACACAGGGTCACACTACCCTGGTCATACAAGTCTGTCATATACAAAAGTAATAATCAAAAAGTGATTTTCATGTCTTCATAATCTCGGCTCAATTATGGCGTTCTCACCAAAAGTAGGGTACCTATGTAAAACCAAAAATCCTACGATGCTGACGGTGGTGGAGGAGGAGGGAAAAAGAGCAAACTGCGAACGTGAGCGAGTTTCTTCTCGAGCTCATGAACTTGGCGAACCAAATAACTGATATGCTGCTCAACTGTGAGGAAGCGGGCATCAAAGCCCAGAATAGATGTAGGAGCAGCAGGTGGGAGAACAAAAGAAACTGATGATGAGGGTGGGGGAACAGAAGTAGGATGAAATGGAAATGGTGATCGTTTGGCACCCTCACCAAACTCTAACTCGAGGACTCTGCGGCTCAGGATCTCAAACTGGAGCTGCAAGCATAGAAGTAACTCATCACATGTGTATCCGCCGTAGTGTGAGGGGTGATATGGATCAGAAATAGGCATCGTATAAGGTGGGAACCATCTAAATGGCTCATCGAGTGGTGATGATACAACAGGAGGGAACAACAGGATAGGCGGGAAGTCAGCTGAAGCAAAAGTGTCATAGTTCGTTGGCTGACCAGATGTGCCTTCCCCAGGACAGGGAGCTGGGATCTCTTGTAGAAAAATAATAGGGAGATCAGTGCGGTGCTCGTCTGTAATGAAGTGAGGGGGAACAACATCAATCGGTGGAGGCTGGGTAACAAGTGGGTCAACAGGTGGGAGATCAAGTGATGCTGTAACAGGCTCAGGAATGAGTGGTGCAACAAAAGGTAAACCAAATGGGACAGGATCTGGATCAAGAACATGTGGGGGTGTGGGGGCTCGAACGGGAGATGATGGAGTAGTAGACATCGCATCATCGTCATTGGTGGCATAAAGGTGGAGTCCTACAGCCTGCAGGGCTGAAGAGGTTACAGACTCAAAGGAGTCTGCAACGGAATGAATACTAGAACCTAAAGAGTTATCAATGACAGGCACAGCTGGAGGGGGCACTTCCACCACAACAACGTCATCTACCTCCCCGTCACCCTACTCCCCTGCAGGGTGATCGCCCACAAAAAGATCAACATCGTCATAAAAAAGATCATCAAAAGGCCAGTCCTCTGGCGGAATGACAACAAGAGGAACCGCATCAAGTATAGGGGCAACAATGGGCTCACCATCGGGGTGACCGATGATGAGATTGTCGTGAACAGGAACAGGGAGGGCAAAAACATCATCAAAAGGATGTCAGCATCTGGAATATCATCCCCAAAATCAGGTAGAGCAAACGGCTGGAAATCGTCCTCATCGTCGGATATCATATCAGGGTCGCTCTCCGTATCTGATGTGAAGACCTCGGGCTCTGGCGCTATCTCATCGTCCGACACTACCGCCATAGGGTCGTGCTCATCTGACAATCCACTCTCAGAAGATGACATAGGCACCTGCAATATAATAATCATGGCATATGCACATATGTTAACTACTATCACTCGATATATGTCGGCAAAGATAGGCATCACATAATCATGTATTCACGTTATCCCTACGTGAGACTTTTTCCAACTTAACAAGTCTACCCCATGCAAACTAAACCACTAGCCAATGTCCTTGTTTGTGTTTCTTGTCTTTCCTTTTTAAAATGTTTGTTCCATGGATCTTGGCATTTTGTAAATGCAATGAAAAATATTTAGTAAAAATCTTTTCGTGAGAGAGTCCTAATGATTGTAGTCTAGACTCGAGAAGGAATCCTAGTTCACTACAATCGAAGCTCTGATACCAAACTGTCACGCCCTGACTTTTGCAGAAGCGTATGGTGTGTGACTTGCTTAATATCATTGCATTCAATTATAACAAACAACTATATGATTGAATCCATGATGTTCATCGATTAATACGTTTCAAAATAATACAACCCAAACTGTTTAGTACCAACCATCGACTTCAAGTTTAACTTACAACCCATTTAAATAAAACAAGTTCCATGAAGGACTTTTAACAAAAGACATATGAAAACCAAGGCTTTGACTCGTATGTCTTATCTAAGATAAGACATCCAAGTCAAACCCTTCAAAAGTTCGGATGACATCATTTCTTGTAAACACTTCTTGTAAACTCTCAGACTTCGCCAGATCCATCAATTTCCTGAAATACATGTAGTTTGAAAACATCAACAAAAGTTGAGCGAGTTCATGTGTTTTTGTATGTGTGCACGAATAACCTTGTAAACATTTGTATGTATGCCTTTGTAATCCGGTATGAAAGCATCTATGAACAGATCAATTAATGTGTAGCTAATACATTAATATGTGTGCAATGGTGTAGGAAGGCTCAATCCTTTGCGAATTTCATACCGGGCCACCCGGCGGGGACGACATAGTCACCTCATGGTCCAACACGCGGTCTCATGGGTGGGGCTCGCAACACCCAAATAGATCTATCACTCATGCCCCTCGGTCCTTATACAAGGATTAATGGTCTTAAGTTAACGCCTACCCATTCACATGATCTAATAGTTCATTCCTTAGCTAACGATACCATTTGTGAACTTTCGAAACATTTGTAACATGTATTTCACCCCCTTGGTTATAAAACTGAAACCAGTTAAAAGAAAAGGGGGACATGAACTCACAGTCTTGCGTGATGCTGTCCGGTGTAAACTCAAAGACCTTATCCTGGTGTCGTGCAACTACCTACACACGTGTTATGTTTTATTAGATGGCTAGGTCGTGTAACGACTCTTAGTCTTAGGCATTATGACTTGTCTTGGAAATGGTATTCTTTGAGTTATATGTTGAGTGCATATTATATAATTTCCAATTATATAATTATTAGTTAAAATAAAATAATTATTTTAACTTAAACTATTTTATTTATCCAATTATTTGGAATATTGTTAAAATAATATATTTTAACTTGGTTCATTATGTATTTACATATGTGTATTTTCCCCAAGTATGGGTGTACTGGTACCTGTGAATTCTTATACCTGTGTATTTGTGTATTTTGCCAAGTATCGGTGGCGTATTCCGGTGTGTATTTGTACGTATGAGAATACGTACTTTCTTGTATTTGTTAAGTATTTTATACTTAATCTTGTATTTAATTTTCTGGAATATTATTTTTAATCCACTAAAAATCACCAATTTGTATTCTTAAAATATATGTATTTTAAGAAAACTTTTATAGAAAATTATCTATAAACTTTACTTGGCAAAAATAATTATACTTTCATATAAACCTTAAAAATAATTTATATTTTTAAGATTAACTTTAAAAAATATATATTTCCATTTTTCACCCAAAATAATATATTTTTAATTGGTTTAAGAAAATATATATATTTCCTCCATTCAAAATAATATATCTTCAAATTGTTTAAGAAAATATATATTTTTGTCCATTCGAAAATAATACATTTTCTATTAGACAAAATATAATATATTTGGTAATACTTATAAAAATCATATTTTCCGTTTCTTTGGTTTCCAAAATACCGTTTAACACATTTGTTGAAATATGAATTTACCTTCCGGAATATATATATTTATAGTCCATAGTCCTTGTCCGGTTTGTCCAATATTCGGGTATAGATTATATATTTATTTCCTTGGAATTTTGGTAATATTTTATATTACAATTTTGGTATTTTGGTGTGTTATATTATTTTCAAGTTCCTAAAATAATATAACTAATACACATAATATACAAGTAACACACAAATTGTGACATCTAAATATATACTTTCCTAAATATATACTTAGTCACTTTTATTTATCAAAAATCAACCTCCAATGTTTATAGTTGTTATAATAAAAATTATGGAAAATTTTTATACGAAAACCATGATTAAAATTTACTTGTAAATACTTGTTTAAAAATATTTTTCTAAGTGTTTAATTTCTACAAAACTTTGCCATAGTTTCCCTTTAAAAATGGAGGTTTCCATGCTCAAAGGCATATCATTTTCTTTTTAAAATCATCATTAATCATCAACAATTCAAACAAGACTTACCATGTGCTTTAAATATGAAATTTACACTATTACATGAACTTGAAAGTTTTGTAAAAATTTATAGTAACTTAACATGTTATTTAGTAAGTTTAGTTACCCCTAAAAACATTGTTTATATTTTATAAAACTCATTCTTGTAATTTTTAGTTCTTTACAACTTACATGATGATTTTCTAAAAACAATTCTTCTTTTATTTTTCTTGTTACCAACATGTTTCTAGCTTTGAATTAACACTTAAAACATGATTAACTTCTTTAAACCATGATCATGTTAAATCTTGTAAATAACTTTGGTTTCTTGAAAAGATTATTATTGAAATCATCCATTTTCAAGACTTACAACATGTATCAAAAATCATCATACACTAATTCAAGCTTATATTCAAGTTCATGCTTAACATAAAGGATGATCATTATGATTTTCTCAAGATCCATCCTCATACTTGCTAGATCATGCGTTTAATCATTATCTAGAAAGGTTCTTATATTGATCATCATTATAAACACAAGAAATCAACAATCAAGTATCATACATACACTAAAACAACTTAGATTTTCATGTCTTTAAGCTTTATGTTAGTGATCACGCTTATGTTTCTTTGAGATTCTTATAATTAACAAGTTACATAATCTTTTAACCACTAAAACTTGAAGTAAAATCAAGTTGAGAGGAGCTTACTACTAGCACAATGGCTAGGGAAGAAACTATGATGAAGAAGATGATGTAGGAGGTGGATAAAAGCTCTTGGTGAAGGTCCTTCAATCTCCAATGCTTCCAAGCTTCTTAACTTTGTTTCTTGCACCTCTAGTTCACCTTGGATTGTATGAAAATGATTATAAGATGGATGTGTATGTTGGAGGGGTGTGAGCCGAGAATGGGAGGAAGGAAAGGAAGAAGAAGAAGAAGTGTTGTGTAGGTGAAATGATCAAGTGCTTGTATCTTGTGGTTTTTAATACAAGTTCTTCCAACATCTCATAAACTAAATCAAATAAACAATTCAAGAAAATCATGGGGTGGGTCCTAATGTGGGAACCGTCGAATGGGGGGGGGGGGGGTGTATGGTTAAGTTTCAATCCTAGTTAGAAGGTTAAGTTAGAATGTAATGGGATTTAGTTAGTGTTATATCTATTATGTGTTTATAGGATATGTTATGATGTTCGGCGACCATAACTAGCTTCGTAACACTAAAACAGTGCTTCTAGTGAAAATTTGGTGTTTCGGATAGTGTCCGGTTGTTCGGTTGGTTACCGGTTCGTTAAGGTTCTAAATTACGCAGTTTATTGTGCTTTATGTTCCCTTTTATGGTAGTTTTGATTCCCGAAACTTAGGAAGGTATTCTAGACCATTAAACCAAATTTCTGCATTATATTTTGTTGTTAAATTGCTGATTTTGCTGAAATATGCACACTTCTGCAGTTTTTGTGAGTTTTAGGCACTTTCCGGCACTTAAACTATCACTAGGAAGACAGTTTTATGATTCCTACTTTCCTACACACTATACTAGTGTAACTCTTGGTTTCGGGCTCATTCTGTGTCTTAATATCATGTCTGTCTGAGTACTGAACTCCCGTCAGTACTTCTAGTTTATCTGATAACTGTACTAACTTTGTTTCTTGCACTAATTGAACCATATTGTGTTGCATTGCAATAATGATAAATAATCATGCAACATGTTATGCACTTGTATGTATATACGAGAAATCAGAAATTCATTCCTGTCATTAATCCAAATCAAGCACAGTCATTAAGATACAAATTACTGTTTAACATTGTACGGATACACTGAAAATTGACAATTGTCACAAATTCATTGATATTTTCAGTTGGTATCCAGTTGAAAAACAGAGTAAGGGATAATCGCGTATAAAAGTTGATTATTCAAGACTTGTAAAACAACCAGAATGGCGTCACATTCACAAGACACTCACAACACTGGCACACTCTTTAAACCACCTATGTTAGTCAGATCCCAGTATAACATCTGGCAGCGTAGGATGGGTCACGTTTTGGCTCAACAAAATACCGGATGTTGGAAGTCAGTTACCTTTGGACCACATGTTCCAATGGTGCCGAGTGCTGAAGATCCAAAAGGCTTTGTGCCCAAAAGCATCGAAAATTATTCTGAACAGGACTATCAAAAAATTGAATTAGATGCAAAAGCATTTAGCATAGTAGCTTCAACACTTCCCAATGATATCTATGCTGGGCTGTTACATTGTAACAGTGCCAAGGAATTATGGGATGCACTTAAGGAACAATTTGGTGGCACTGAAGAAGTAATTAAAAATAACAGGGAGGTTTTGAATCAACAATATGAAACCTTTTGTCACGTCAAGGGTGAATCACTAACACAGCAATTTGAACATTTCAGTTGTCTCATTATTAAATTGAAACTTGTTAATGTTGAATTTGCAAAATCAACTCTAAATAGTAGGTTTCTAAGGTCACTTCCTGAAAAATGGGACACAATTGCTTTTGTAACCAGAAATTCCGTTGGATTCAAAGAGCTAAGTCTGACTCAACTTCATGGTCGATTCCTCACTTATGAGAGAGAGTTAAACCAGAAAAAGAAGTTACAAGAGTCAGAGAAGGTTGCTGATGACTATACATTTGGTAGCACAACACTTCTTGGTCAAGAGGAATCTGGTAGTAGTAAGGATCAGGGTTATGATCATTTCATTGACATAACTGCTGGTGGAGCTTTTAACAACCCTAATTCTTACTCAACTAACTATGCTTTCACAGCTAGTAGTGAAAACCAGAGTTCAGACAACTTATCCTTTGAACTCAATGATTTCTAGCATTTCGATCCAACTGATCTGGAGGAAATGGACATATTGCACCAACTTGCATTGCTGATTGTGTTAGAATCGGCAAATTTTATAAAAGAACAGGGAGAAAATTTTCAAGGTTACATGGGAATCTGAAAGTAGGGTTGGATAAATCAAAGATAAAATGCTACAAGTGTAACAGGCTAGGACACTTTGCTAGAGAGTGTAGAACTCAAAACAGTGGACCAATCATAACACATCCTAGCCCTAGACCTCAGAGCACACAAAACACTGTGCATTAATACCAAAGTACCCCTGCTGCTCATGTAAACATTGCTCATTATGCAGACCCTGTAACACCTGTTCCAGTGCATTATGTTCAAACAACTGTTCCTCAAATACAGTATGTCCAGGCCCCAGCTCCTCAGGTTCAGGTGCAACAAGTTGCACCTCAACAAGCTATCCAAACATCTGCTCAAACAGATCAGCAAAGCTTCTTTACCCAAGGCTTTGTCGATTGGAGTAGCTTGCCTGAAGATTTAAATGATGAAAATTTTGCTCTATATGCTAAAAATGATGCTTCTAGAGATGACTTCTGTTTTGTAGCATTAGAGTCTATCCCAGAAGGGCTGGAAACTGAAGAAGGGCAATCCAGTGCAGAAACAGTGGATGCAATTGCTAAAGCAGTGGTTACTGCTGTTGTTGGTGAACAACTATTGAAAGAAGAACCTGAACCACTGATGGAGCCACTGTCTGACCCATGGTCTATTGATGTAGAAGAGAAGAAGCTCAAAGAATGTGAGAGTATCTGTGACTGTGCCATGATGGCTACAGCTAAGGTATCACCTCAGGTTCTCAAAAACGTATGTTCAGACAAATGCATCATAGCATTTGCTAATGTTAAGGAGGTAAATGAAAACCTTAGAGATAAAATTTTGAAGGATGAAATACAATTTGAAAAATCTTTAAAAGAATTGAAAATCAAATTGTCAGAAAAGGATAATGAAATTAGCAGCCTCAAGCATGAGCAAAACATAACCAAGGACCAACTCCAGGCCATGATAGAAAAATATCAAACCTTTAAAAAGGAGTTGGAATCCACCCAAATCACATGTGAAAACCTTTGAGGTTAAAAGAAAAGAGTACACTGCAAAAACACCCATGAGTTTATCAAATCAACCAATCATGAAACAACAACCATTTGTGTCTGTCCAAACAGCTGTTACAAAACAGCTAAACAAAAACACTGCTCCTAGAAATGTGCAAATGACAGATGCACCACCTGCCAACCAATTCCAAAGAGGAAAAGGTCAACCACCATACCAAAGGGTCCCACATGTTTATGAGGCCTACAAAAAGCCCCTTAAACCAAAAGTGAATAGGCATCCTTATGTGTTTCAACATCTGACACGGAATGGTCCACAACAGTGGTTAGAGAAACAAGTTTCAAAAACTGTCCAACCCCCTGAGCTAACCACTGTCCATGTTCCTGGACTTGACTATGACACTGTTGTAACCCCATCCAAAGCATTATTGGCTTTGGAGACCCGCTTGAACTAATTATTTACTCAATGTGCAGGGAGCTTCTGTATGCTTAGATAGTCTTTGGTATGTAGATAGTGGAGGCTCTAGGCACATGACTGGATGTAGAGCCCTACTCAAAGAATTCAAAACTCGTGGAGGGGGTTATATATCTTTTGGTAATAATAGTAAGGGTAAGGTTTTGGGATCTGGAACAGTTCAGTCTGGAAAAGTCAAGTTTGAAAATGTAAATCTCATTGACAATATGAAATTCAATCTTCTTAGTGTCTCACAAATGAGTGATAAAGGCTATGGGTCATTCTTTACTAAGGAAAGTTGCAAGATTTTTGGACCAGAAATGGTCAAAAAGATTGAAGAAATAATTGCCAATGGAAAAACCAAACTTGTTGCTCAAAGAAGTGGCAATGTTTATGTAGTTGACTTGTCAAAAGAGAGCCCTATGATTGATGTCTGTCTGTTCTCAGCTGCCTCTAACAAAGAGACAGAATTATGGCACAGAAGATTGGGACACACAAATCTCAAGACAATCACTTCTTTGTCAAAACAAGGCCTTGTAAGAGGTCTTCCACAAAAATTGTTCACTTGTCCTGAGCATTGTGTTTCCTGTTTAAAAGGCAAACAACATGAAAGCTCTTTTAAGTCCATTGAAGAGTCCAAAACAACCAAATATTTGCAAATGCTGCATATGGACTTGTTTGGCCTAATAAAAATCATGAGTTTGAAAAAGAAGAAATATTGTTTGGTAATTGTAGATGATTTTTCTAGGTTTACATGGACTTATTTCTTACATTCTAAAGAGGAGACTGCATGCATTTTGCAAGACTTTGTCAAACAGGTTGAAAAGCAATTTGACTTGTCAGTAAAAGTCTTTAGAAGTGACAATGGCACAGAATTCAGAAATAAGGAGTTTGATGAGTTTTGTGTGTCAAAAGGGATTGTAAGTCAGTACATCATTCCAAGAACACCTGAACAAAATGGGGTGGTTGAAAGGAAAAATAGAACTTTGATTGAGGCTGCCAGAACCATGCTTGCAGGTTCATGTTTGCCATTAACTTTCTGGGCAGAGGCTGTAAACACTGCTTGCTATGTCCAGAACAGAGTTTTGATCAACCCCAGGCATCAAAAGACTGCCTATGAAATTCTGTATAAAATCAAACCACTGATCTCATATTTAAAGTCTTTGGCTGCCCATGCTTCATTTTAAACTTAAAATATTCAATTTAAAAGTTTGCAACCAAAGTAGATTGTGGTTATCATCTAGGATACTCAACCACTGCCAAGGCCTATAAAGTGTTTAACACAAGGACTAGGTGTGTGGAAAAGACTTTGAATGTTAAGTTCAATGAACTTTCATCTCTGAAAATCCCAGCAAACCCTGCTGAATTGTTTGATTTAGATAAATTCACTTTTGAAGATGTGTATGTCAAGACTAACCATACAGGTAAACCACAATCTCCACCACCAGACAATGGATATGAAGTTGTAATTCCTCAACAAAAATTCAAATCCATCATCACAGCAGCAGATGTTCAAAACAGTTGTCAAAGCTCAACACTGCTACATCAACAGTTGTTGACCAAAGTAGCTCTTCAACCTCTGCCATCATATCCTCAGCCACTGTTGATAAAAATCTACCAACAGTGGATAAAAATCAACATTGTGACACAAGCATTCCTCATATTCCTCCACCTCCATTTCAAACAGATGTTGGGTCATCAAAGTCTCCAACAGATGTTAGCTCAGATAATTCACATCTGCAACCTTCACCATTTAATGCCATTGTTCCATACAAGGGATATTTAATCTTCCTGAAGTCCCATCCACCAGATCAAATCATTGGCAACATCAATGAAGGGGTTCTCACAAGAAGTCAATCCCAAAACATTTGTCTTTTTGCTGGCTTTCTATCACTCCATCAACCTGTCAAGTACAAAGAGGCACTGAAAAACAACAGTTGGGTAGAAGCTATGCAAGAAGAGCTCCAACAGTTTAAAAGATAACAAGTATGGGAACTTGTACCACTGCCAGAGGTGAGTCCTATTGGCACAAAGTGGGTCTTCAAAAATAAAACTGATGAAAGGGGTATTGTTGTCAAGAATAAAGCTAGGCTTGTGGTTCTAGGCTTTAGACAAGAAGAGGGAATTGACTATGATGAAACTTTTACCCCTATAGCAAGACTTGAAGCTATCAGACTTTTCTTAGCCTTTGCTGTCAACCACAACATAAAGGTGTATCAAATGGATATCAAATGTGCTTTCCTCTATGGTAAGATTCAAGAACAGGTATATGTTTGTCAACCTCCTGGTTTTGAGGATCCATTTAATCCAGATCATGTCTACGAGCTTAACAAAGCTTTGTATGGCTTGAAACAAGCACCAAGAGCCTGGTATGAAACTCTTTCCACTTTTCTACTCTCTATTGGTTTCACAAGAGATAAAATTGATAAAACACTGTTTTTAAAATGGAGAGGAAAAGATTTGATGATTGTCCAAATTTATGTGGATGACATCATTTCTGGAAGCACATGTCATAAAATGTGTGAAGAGTTCAGATAACTCATGACAGCTGAGTTTGAGATGAGTGCAATGGGTGAACTACAATGCTTTCTTGGTCTCCAAGTTAAGCAATTGCAAAATGGCACTTTCAATCATCAAAGCAAATATGCAAAAGAACATTTAAACAAATTTGATATGAATGATTGCAAACCATGTAGTACACCCATGCCAACCACCAAGATAGTCATGTCTGAAGGAAAGGATGATTTGGTTGATCAAACTCTTTATAGAAGCATGATTGGGTCTTTATTATACCTAACTGCATCTAGGCCAGACATCATGTTTGCAACATGTGTTTGTGCAAGATCCCAATCAGCCCCTAGAAAGTCAAATCTTATTGCTGTAAAAAGGATACTTAGATACATAAAAGGTGCTCCCACACTTGGTATCTGGTATCCAGCTGATGGAAATATCAAGCTTTCAGGTTTTTCAGACAGTGACTTTGCTAGATGTAACACAACAAGGAATTCCACCTCAGGAGGATGTCAATTCCTTGGCAATTGCTTAGTGTCTTGGCAAAGCAAAAAGCAAGCAGCTGTTTCCACATTCACTGCTGAGGCAGAATACATTGCTGCTACAAGCTGTATAGCTCAACTGTTGTGGCTTCAAAATCAATTGATCGATTTTGGTATATCTGCTTTAAAGACACCCCTCATGTTGGATAGTCAAGTAGCTGAAAATATCATCAAAAAATCTAATTTCACACTCAACAACCAAGCATATTGACATCAGACATCACTTTGTGATGGATTGCTATGAAAAAGGTTTGATTTCTCTGCATCATGTTCCAACTAAGGATCAGCTGGCAGATGTGCTAACAAAAGCATTAGATACATCCACCTTTTAAAGCTTGATCTCTAGAATTGGCATGTTAACATGGAATAATAAGCAAAATCTTTTTTTTCTATGAATAAAGCATTAAAATATTTTTAGAAAATCAAAAATCCATCCTTAAAAATAGTAAAAAAAATGAAAGTTTTCATTAAATCCTTAAAAGTCTGTTACAACCACTGTTTGGTTCAAACATCTGATTGTTGAAAATTATCCACTGTTGAAAGACAACCTTTGTTTCTTCATTCTTCTTGTTGACCACTGTTGACCAAACATTAGTGTTTCAATCACTGATGGCTATCCACTGATAGTTAAAATCAGCCACTGCTCATATTCTCATTGTTAACAACCACTGATATTGTCCATCAGTGGTTCCCTAAACAACTGTCATCCATTTTCATCAGAGGTTGTCACGTGGACAGTTCTTAGCCGTCCGATCTTTGTAACCGCTGCCACGTCAGCTTTCAATTTTCACTTTTATAAAACCCTAATCAAAACCCCAAACAGGGTTTTCACTGCCGTATTGAATTCAAAATTCCTTCAAAAGCGTTTCCTTCCATCAATCATATTCTTCTTCCACTTGCAAAATTCTCCAAATCACCATGGCTCTTGCTCTAAAAAACCCACACAATTATCTGTGCACACTTGAGAAAACAAGTAAAAACTCAGATTTTCACTCAATCATCGATGCTCTCTCATCTTCAAAGTACAAAACTTTGTTGACCTGCAACGCAACCATCTATCAAGAAACCCTATGAGATTTTTGGAAAAAATGCACAATTGGAAGTTCAAGACAAAAAGCCTTGGGCTATTACATCTAAAGTAGGAGAAATTCTTGTTTCAATCACACCACAATCCATATCTGAGGTTTTTGAAATGAACGATCATACAGGTAAAAATTCTTTTCCTAAATATGAGTATCAAACTGATTTGATCGAAAGAGGGTATGTGGGACAAATGCAAAAAGCCACTTTACAAAAGGGAGATTTCCTACCTCCCATGAAGTTTTTATTTCATACCCTGCTCATGTGTGTTTCAAATAAAACAACAGGTTTCAATGAAATTCCATTGAAAATTCAATACTTGGGTTATATGCTATAATGACAGAAACTGATTTCAATTACTCCCAAGAGATTTTCAATGATTTGGTCAAAAATGTAAATAATATCAAAGAAAAGAAGAAAACCATTTTTGCTATTTCCAAGATTTTTGAGTTATTACTTACAAAAGAAAATCCCAAAGGATAGTGCACAAGTGCTTATCCAAGGTGCTCCTTGTCAGATAAACAGCCTTTCTTCTGAAACTTTTACAAGGCTATCAGAGTCAAAATCTTCTAAAACACAAACAGAAGAGCCTGAGCAAATTTTGGATGCGTCCACATCTGCTCCTCAGGTTTCTGCTGTTGTGCCCATTGCTCATGGTGACCACAGCAGCACAACCAATGTTGTGCAACCCTGTCACACCCCCAAAATCCACAAGCGGAGTATCACCGCAGGGAGCGTGACTGACCAGGATCCAGCCACCAATCATATTGAACGATAAAATTAAATAAATAAAAGTCCAAACCAAACAATATAATTGGTGTCAAAACAATTCAACCAGGTTTAAGTTATCAGAGGAAGCATTAAGTTCAAAACCATAATAAAGTATAAAAGTTCATAAGTTTAACATGGAACTCAACAGTCCATGTCCCACAACGACCTCTTCCTCCTGTGCAAGCTCCATCTAAGCACCTAACGACCTGCAAGGCATATAATAACGAATCAACAACAAAGTTGAGCGAGTTCACAGTTGGTTGTCCATTTTAACATTGTTCCAAAAACCATAGTTATGTTTCGAAAACCACGAGTTAACCAGTTTCGTGTTTCCCAAACCATACTCAGTGGGGGTTTCCCCATGTATCCCACTAGACCCGTTACCATATCGACTACTGACTGTAGTTATGTTTATGTGCCCTGCGTCAATGTCTATCATCATTGACTAGTGCCCAGATCCATTAGTCCAAGCCCGTCCTCTGCGACACGGTGTGAGGCTTGTCAAACCTAATAGCGCTATTTAACTAATGACCCGTTCGCCATTGGCCCGGTGATTAAGTCGATATAAAATAAGGGACTTAATGATAGAGTTTTTGTCTAGTGTCAATGTTGTCACCCTTCAGTTAAGAGGGTGGGAGTACGTGTCAAGAAGAACACGTTGGTTTCAATGTTGTCACCCTTCACTGTAGAGGGTGGGAGTACATATTCTACCCATAGAGAATACGCAGGTTTCCTTATTAAACGTTAACCCATTCCCAAACCGCCGGGAATTCCATGCCTTGTAGAAAGTGTGAACTCACCTTTGGTTGCTCGGTCGAACTCTTAAAATAGCTAACGGTCAGGGTTAGTCAATCACGTCCTAATATGATTACCATTTAGTTTGTTAATGGTTTTATTTAAAACACAAAGTTCCTACACGCATCTATCACATAACACGCACTCAATTTAACAGTTCACACCCATATAACATTCTGTCTATAACCATTCGAAAGCAAGAATACGATATTGCACAAAACACTTTCATTGACATGTAACACGTTAGATCATTCTCAGATAACCTACCCGACATTTAGACACGCAAATTATTACTTACGTCGTTTCAGCTTTAACATCCAAAGTGGGCTGTTTTCGGGCATTTTAATAAAATAGTTAACTTATTCCAAAAATTCCCAAATTTTTACAAAATGTTTTAAACGATCCAAATATTATTGTGTAAAAATATTAGGATCCAATTCATTACCAGTTATTTTATAAATATCATTGACCGGGCTGCAATCAGATTCGTCAATTTCTGACTGCAGTCCACGGAAAAAAATCATTTAAAATTCATCGTAAGTCCGATTGACGAAGTTCCAATTGGAGAATTACAACGACATCAGTGGCCATCTACAGTACAATTTTCGTGACCTAACTCTATACAAGTTTCAAGTTACGACGAAAAACATAACACGCATTTTCTGCAGAAAAACGCAGCTTTTGCTGCTGTACAAAACGGACCTTTAAAAACGGTAAACGACCTCAAAAAAATATGATTCTAGTGCAATTTGATTCATTTTTCGAAAACACATAATTTGGACTTCAGAAAATCAATTTTTCGATTTATAATGGTCCGTTTACAGCCAACTGAAGTTGGCTGTAGGATCATAGACATATTCTGTTTCAGCTCTAATCGTTATCCGAACTCCCCAACCGAATAAGTAATGCACCCACGACCCATATCAATTATTTACAGCAGGTTATAAGTCAATGATCCCAGAATTAACATGCTCAACTTCAAGGGTTTAACCCTAATCCATACACATATGCCTATTCACACACAATCGACAATTCTACGCATATTTCTTGATTCTCATGAACCCTAGACCACACCTTCCCAACCTAACATACCAGCATCATTGTTTATACAAAATCACAGCCAAGATAAGTTGGTGTAAATCATGTATGAACATCAGAATTTATCAGCAAACACAAATTTCCATTCGAACACAAAACTCTAGTTACTAATCGAACATTTATACGATCAAAACGCCATTAAAACACGATCTCTAGCAAGTCATAGTTCGCAATTCTTTACGTAACATCAAGCATCATGATAAAGATAAAAATACAGCCACGTTACTTCATATTAATCCATGAATCAAAACCCTAATGAACATATACATAACTACTCTTGCATATATAGAAACATGAACCATTATTTTTTATCTACATGAACCCTAAACTAAAAGTTGTCAACTCAGCTACAGTTGAGGAGGTTACCTGGACAGTAGTTTCACAAGTAAGACTCCCTTGAAGGTAACCACTGCTAATGCTATCAAGGTATCCACTGGTGTGTTCAAATTAGCCACTGGTGTGATTTCCAAGATAACTACAGCAGAGGGAGGTCCCAGTACTAAGACAAAGGGGCATCAGTTGATGAACCATTGGAGACTTCTCCTGGTCCAACAGCTGATACAACCACTGCTGGTGGGAAATCAGATGATCCCATTAACTTGGGTGGTGGTTTAAAATATCAGCAATTGACGGAGAGGCTCTCTACATTGGAAATAGTGGTTACAAAAAATGAATACATCTATTGAGTTCCTGGTTGAAGCTTTCAAAAGTCAACCCACTCCACAACATTATTCCCAAGAGCTATGGAATGCAGTTCAGGCTATCATTAAAGCTCAAAGGGAACTTGCAAAAACTCAGCACAACCATCAACTTGCAATACTCAGAAATATGGTTGATGTAAGATACAAGGACACTCAGGCTGACATTAGAGCCATCAAAGAGGCCTTAATTAAAATTACAGGCACTGCCCCTGGATCTATCTACGAAGATGATGATCAAGATGATGATGCCAAAAAGGGGGAGAATGATATGAAAAAGTTTGGCAGGCCCACTCCAAGGAAGCCAACTCAAAAGCCATAATCTGAGAAAGAGAAAAAGTCTTCTGAAACCACTGCTGAAACACCTGTTAAAGAAAAGAAAAAAAGGGAGTTAATGAAACCCTAAATATTCTTGCAGAAGAAGTGGAGAAAAACAGAAGGACAATTGAAAATCAGAATAAAACCAAGGAAAGGCAGTGGAAAAAGGAACAAAAGGAATTGAAGGAATGGGAAATAAAGACAAAGATCTTGGCACTTCAAAAAGAAGTAAATCCCACAAACACAACAAAGCACCACTAGCCAGATATCCAAAATCAACCTCACCACCAAAATCAACCACTGATACATCCAAACCAACACCACCATCACAAAAACCACCTGTCAAAAAGCAGAAGACAACTGTTGACACTTCAACAGTTGTTATGACAACAGTGGTTGAAACACCAGTAGTTTCAATAGCTGTTAGTCAGCCATCCACCACTTCCAATATTCCTTCCCAAGCTATAACCATTTCTGATCCAAAATCCCAAACAAAAATTGTTGGTGCATATTTCATACGTCTGCCACTGTGCGAATAGGTAGATAGAGCGTGTGTTGAATATTGTATAGAATAGGAGAAAGTTGGACACGGTTTCGTTAATGTAAAAGTCCATCCGGACGGATGACCATCCGGCCGGATGACCATCCGGCCGGATGACCATCCTGACGGATGACAATCTGGACGGATGGACACATAGGTAGTTGTCTATAAATAGGGACTTGGGGTTCCCATTTGGATAAGCTTTTGGTCCCTAAGGGGAGATGTTGTCCAACTGGTCCCGTGGTGCTTTAACTTTCAGATATGAATAAGAGACCAGATTATAAGTGACTGCTCGGTGTCGTATTCTGTTTTTACTCCTTTCTTAGTCATAATAACGAACCGAACACGTCGTATCAGGACCGAGGCTCCGTCAAACTCGCCGGTTCCTGGATTGGCAAAAATTCCTTCACCCAAAAAGGTTTATACAAGAAAAAGAAAGTTCCAGATGAATGATGATGACATACCAGCACCTATTCCTGTATCATCTGCACCTTTCAATCAAATCAAACCTCAACCATTCATCCCTCCAAAATTAGCAAATCCAATCACTGACCCAAAAACACTTGAAGGACATAATCCTAAAAGAGTTTTTTCCATTAGCAGCAGATTATCCCTTGGAATTGCATGTAGTCAAAAATGAAATGAGGCAATTCTATACAGTGGATGATCCTGCAAAATGAAAATTTCCTTCTCTCTGTGGTTTTAGACCTCCAAAGAACTTGGATGAGTATTTAAAACTCAAAGCAAAGCAAGCTGAATTACATGCCAAGTATGAAGGTCAAGGAGAAAATGATAGTAGCATCTCAAGTCGAATGCAGCATCTGCTTAGCAAAGTCAAGAAACTGGAAGATTATGCAAGAGACTTAAGCAAAGAGATGTCTAACTTGCCACCAAATGCTGATCTACAAAAGGAGATGAGAAACGACCTCTTAGAGCTAATCATGAGAGACAAATTCTATCCTGCCAAGATTGATTAATTTAAAGACTGGCCACTCATTGCACTAAAAGCTGAAGCAAACAGAATTGAAAGGGTAAGGAATGATCCAGGTATGAAAAGATTTGCAACAGATTAGAATAAGTACAAAAAGACAATTGCAGATCTTACCTTGGAATACAAAAGAAAGAAGCAAGAGTTGGTTGCAGCCAAATATGGTTCAGCAAAGACCATATCAAAGTGGTCTAGGCAGTACACCGACATGGTGTATGAGAAGTTGGAAAACTAAGAGAGACAGATCCTAAAGCTCCAAAGAAACCAGCATACAGAAACAAGAAAACTGATGAGTCTCAGCAGCAGGCCCTCTCTTTAAAAACATTGTTCACATCATCTAACACTTCCATCATTGCTTTGAATCAAAGGAAGAGGCAAAAACAGATTGATGCAGGTGATGCAGAAAGAGAAGCTGAAATCATGAAAGAGGCTATCAAGAGAATATCTGAAGAGGTTCCTGCTTCAAAACAACAAGAAATTGTCACAAGATTGATAAGCATGCCTCCATCACCAAACTCATCAAAAATAAAGACTCTCCAAAGAAACCCACTGAACTCAAAAATACTAAAGTGGAAGTCTGATCAAAAGACCCACGTATTGACCTTGCTCAAGTCCAGTGGAGAAGTTAAGCAAATATCAAGGGAGGATGCACTAGGCCTGAGTGTAGCTGACCTCCAAGATCTCTTAGAGCTTCAACTTTGCAGGGATGAGGATGATGAAGATTCCCTTAATTTTGAACTTCAATTCAAGGGCCAAGTTAGGGAAATGTTGATGAGACAATAAAGATCATGAATAATGAAGTGTTTTGGCATCATCTGTTCTAGGGGGATATTGTTGGTTCATGCACTCAAACCCAAAAAGAACAGATGATAAGGAAAGCCAAAACTGGTTCAGAACAGTTGATCATCATAAGTAGTGTTTGTACAAAGATTTCCCCTTGACAGTGGTTTACTAGCAACTGATAGACTCTAAGCACTGATCAGCACAGCAACTGTTAACCAAAGATCTGATGAAGAATAAAGGACTGAAGCTCAATCTACTGATGTCTCCCAAGCACTGTTGAAGACCAAAGAAGTGCTCATTCAAAGAACTGATCACCCTTTAAAGAAAGCACTGATGCTCAACATCAGTGTTTAGACTACAACAGTGGAATGAAGAATCAGTAGTTTATGTAATCAGTGTCTATGTAATCAGTGGTTGTATGTAATAGTGTTTAGAGTTTGTTAGGAGGTTAGATGTCACTTTTATGGTGAAGTAAGCTAAAGATGCTCAGTGGTTTGAATGTACTTTAAATAGAACAGTACTCTGTACTGTTCCATTAGCTCTTTCTTCACAAGTCATTCTGTACGAACAAATCACTGAGCTCAAGCTGAGGGGGAGTCTAGTGCATGCATGCAATAGTTGAATCTTTTAACAAATACAATCTTTCGACTTAATGAAATCATGTTTGCAGAAAACTATTCTTCCTTGATTGTGTGTTAAAGTTTATTTCCATATTCCGCTGCATAAGATTATCTGTTTTATCTTTCATTTCTAATCAAACAACACAATCTAAGAAACTCAGATCCTAACATTAACCAAGGGAGGTTAACTCACTGGTCTAGTCAAGTAGGGTTAATCCCTTCTTTCTGAGGATCGGTGGTTGGATCGCCCACTGATCTGTCTCCTGCACAAGGGAAACACACCGTGACTCGTAACAAGGAGGATGGGGTGGGGGTGCACCTTGTTACCACTCTCCGGCCTGAGAATCAGTAATTTGTTTGGGAGCAAAGTGTGTGATAATAGTATGAGTGAGAGAGTTTGATAAGCGATAGCTCAAACCTGGTTTGGGATGGGTATTTATAGCCGAAGAGTGAAGGACGGTGATTGAGTGGCTAGACTGACAGTGTGCAGCCCTTTGCAGGTGTGTCACGCTTGTCGATCACGGAGGTGATGCCACGTCCCACTGCGACTGTCAGTCTATGTGCCAGTGTTGCTTACGTGTGGGCTGACAGGCGACTGCCACAGGTGCCACTTGCTGTCATGGTGTCAGTCCCACTTGCCCTGTGGATAGGATGCAGTGCCGGGCTGCATCGCTATCCGCGGTAACTGCGGTTGCTTCCGTGTCTCCTGCTTTGGTAAAGATGTCTATAGGATACGGTGCCAGGCCGCATCGCTAGGTCCCTTGTCGTGACGAAAATGTTCATAGGATGCGATGTCAAACCGCATCGCTATGTGTGACATCCATTTTCGTACACAAGGTAAGTCTTCTCATCACTTGACCGATTGGATTCGGTATCTGTGTTCGCGCGTGCCCGCACGTACGCAGATAAGTTATCGCCGGTGGGAGTATTTGATAAGGGTGATGGTCACTCGCGACTGCTTTGGTGCGAGATTTGGGTCCATACCCCTTCATGTTTCAAAACACCCAGGTTTGATTTCTGCTCCCATCATTTAGCTTCGGCAACATCTTCTGATGATGGGAGAGTAGGCGAGTATGTGGCGATTGCTAATTCAATCTTTAAACTGAGCGGGCTTTATCTCACTGCACTATCATGGCTTCGGGAGAGAGTTCACGGGCTTCGCCCCTAGATGGGTGTTTCCCCAGTTATAAGGCGAGTGTATCCCGATATGGTGAATTTCGTCAGTAACCCATTCGGAGGATTCGTTGGCCGTTTAAAAATATTAAGTTTCATAAAATCATTAAATACTAACTATATGAAAACCACTAACAGATTTAGAACGCTTTGTAGAGAAATAGTAAGTAATAAAATGCAACATTTTTACAACGATTTTTATGTATACTTACAAAATAAAAGAACTCTTACACAACATCTTAAATCTAAAGGCCAATTTTTATTATTGTGTTTCTATTTTTGTTTCGTTTATATCGTATGATATATGGTAAAAAAATAAAAAAATTGAACGTTACCCCTGAAATTTTGGTCTAGATCCGTCGCAACGTACGAACTAGCGTCAACTCGTTATATAAAATTTAGATGTATTTGAATATGAATGGTTCAGTGTAAAATATTCATTGATACCGCACATCATATGTGGTTGAGTGTCGAAGTGTGCTTCGAATCTGGTTGTGGGGTATGAAGTGTTAGAAATCAAAGACTTCTATTTTGATATGTTCTGCACATCGAGTGCATCAAAATTCAAATAATCAAAGACTTCTACTTTAAACTTTAAACCATAGAAATACCTAATAAAACAAAAACAAAAATATCTTGAAAAAATATAATCACAGAAAAATTAACAACTTTCTCCTTCGGTTATGCGACCTTGATTGCTAAGGGGTTATTTGTTTAACTCTTAATAATGAATCTCTTAATGATTCAGACCTCTTATTGGTTTAACACTTAATAGTTCAGACTGTTTGTTTCGCGAATAAATGTCTGAATGGTTCAGACATTTGCCTCTGAATGGTTAAGCATTATACTGAGTCTGAATGGTTAAGACCTCTAATCTGAATTGGCCTGACATTTGTCTCTGAACGGTTAAACATTATACTGGCTCTTAATGGTTCAGACATCTTACTGGTTCAGCACTTAATGGTTCAGACCTCTTACTGGTTTAGCATTTAACCATTCAGAAGTTGCCAAACAGCCCCTAAGTGTGTTGAAGTATTTTACGTTTAAACGAAATTAGGAGAACGTAAAAACTAGGAATATTGGTTTTTAATAATCCTAACTATTCGTCGTTGGTCACCAACAGTCACAACTTAAAAATAACCACTGGCAGACCCAACTATTAACATATTACTCTTCAATGGACCCTGACTAACAGAACTCTGATGACGTTAGCCTCCGATCACCGGAACATTTTTATTTTTTTAATATAATTCACGTTGTGAAAGTTTTTATATATATGCAATGTATTAGGGGTGCGGATGGGTCGGTTTGGCTTGGTTTTGACCAAAAACCATAACCACAACCACGATGTCGGTTATTGGATAACCATAACCATAACCGATCGGTTATGGTGATTATGGTTATTCGGTTTTGATGGTTATAGCGGGTCGGTTATTGGTGGTTAACCGTGTATTTAGCTTAGCTAAAAATAGCTTGATTTTTTAACATGGAATAAATTGTTACTGCATATTTGTATATATTAGTAGATTACATAGTATTAAAAAATACATATAATCTATAATATTAATACCCCGAATATTCAAATAAAGTGATATGGTGCATTCCATAAATTCAAATAAACATTCAACCAAAACCACAAAATGATATGAAAAACCAATAAATACTAAAAATCTTCAGTAAAAAACATCAAATATTAAAAATATTGTGAAAAGTCCTAAATCCTATAAACATCAAATACTAAAAATTTCCAAACCACCGGGAATCTCATGCCTTGTAGAAAGTGTGAACTCGCCTTTGGTTGCTTGGTCGAACTCTTAAAATAGCTAACGGTCAGGGTTGGTCAATCACGTCCTAATATGATTACCATTTAGTTTGTTAATGGTTTTAAATAAAACACAAAGTTCCTACATCCATCTATCACATAACACGCACTCACTTTAACAGTTCACACCCATATAACATTCTGTTTATACATTCAAAAGCAAGAATACGATATTGCACAAAACACTTTCATTGACATATAACACGTTAGATCATTCTCAGATAACCTACCCGACATTTAGACACGCAAATTATTACTTACGTCGTTTTAGCTTTAACATCCAAAACTGGGCTGTTTTCGAGCATTTTAATAAAATAGTTAACTTATTCCAAAAATTCCCAAACGTATACAGAATGTTTTAAACGATGCAAATATTATTGTGTAAAAATATCGGGTTCCAATTCATTACCAGTTATTTTATAAAAATCATTTACCGGGCTGCAATCAGATTCGTCACTTTCTGACTGCAGTCCACGGAAAAATTCATTTAAAATTCATCGTAAGTCCTATGGATGAAGTTCCAATTGGAGAATTACAAAGACATCAGTGGCCATCAACAGTACAATTTTCGTGACCTAACTCTATCCAGGTTTCAAGTTATGAGGAAAAACATAACACACATTTTCTGCAGAAAAATGCAGCTTTTGCTGCTATACAAAACGGACCTTTAAAAATAGTAAACGACCTCAAAAAAATATGATTCCAGTGCCATTTGATTCGTTTTTCGAAAACACATAATTTAGACTTCAGAAAATCAATTTTTCGATTTATAATGGTCCATTTACAGCCAACTGAAATTGGCTGCAGAATCATAGACAGATTCTGTTTCAGCTCTAATCGTTACCCGAACTCCCCAACCGAATAACTAATGCACCCACGACCCATATCGATTATTTACAGCAGGTTATAAGTCAATTATCCCAGAATTAACATGCTCAACTTCAAGGGTTTAACCCTAATCCATACACATATGCCTATTCACACACAATCTACAATTCTACGCATATTTCTTGATTCTCATGAACCCTAGACCACACCTTCCCAACCTAACATACCAGTGTTTTGGTCAAAAATCACACAAGGATAATGCATCCAAATCTGATTTTGTGAGGTATGATGCTTGGTTAATTGTATGAACGACAAGTATATGAAATCAACGATGAACACCGAGATTTATACGAGGAAAAAGCCTTTGATCTTTAGAAGATCTCCAGCATAAAAAACCTCGGGTGATGGAAACTACCGATCACCAAATATATTGGAAAAACAATAATGATCCTTGTACAACTTCGGAAGAAAACAAGCTCAATACATTGAATTGCTAGTGTAAGTGTGTGTTTTTGCTAAGTGTTTGCAGAGAATTCGAGTGTTGTGTGTTGTTTGTGTGGTGTGTTCGACTTATGCCTCAAATGAGCTCGTTTCCCCCTTAAAAGATAAGAAAAAATCAACTAACTAACTTTCCGAAAAAGGTGGAAGTCACCCATGATCACCACTAACGGTTATTTCTTCATTAAGCACGTGCCTATGAAGCATATTCCACGAGATTCCAGCAAAGAAGTAGTCCACTACGTCCATTATCTGCATTTAAACATTAAAACGTGACAATTGTTAGAAATCATAAGTTCTGTTAAGGATCCTGTGATCCTCAGACTCTATATCCTCAGACTCCCTGCATCATCCATTAAGGATCCGTGATCCATGCCTAGTCTCAGGATAGATGATCCTTAGCACAAAATCCATGCCCTAACAATTGCCCCCAATATGGCAGTTGTGATAAGGATTCGCAGCTGTCATATTTTCGTTAGAAGTGGACTAGCCGTTGCTGCTGGTAACTAGTCGTTACATTGCCTGTCGTCACTGATAAGACCTGCTATAATCATCATTACAAGATATAGAGTTAGAGATAACTCCTCAAGTGCCTTTAAAGATCAGAAGATCCTTCTGTTTGTGGAGAATGGATCCTTCTACACCGTTCGCTATTAACCTTCCTGCACTTTAATATCTGCATAGACACTTTAACTGTTAGATAGCCATGTCCGGCCTGGGTGGATGGTCCATGGTTTTGCTGTTGAAATCCAGGCCAGATGATTTTGATACATAATGAATGGGTAATAACATTAAACTTTTTTAGCTACATCTGTAATTGTTTCTTCCCTTTTTATTTTCCATGTATGCTTTCTATTTCCAAAGATATCATCGCCAAACAACTGGAAAGTTATTGGAAATCTGATGATAATGTTAAACTTTTAACAAAAAACTTGAAGTGTTGAGACAAATGTGGATCAATGATCCTTAACCAAAAAGGATTAGAGACAACTTGCAGCTTAGAAAAAGTTAGAATATAACATACCAGAGAATCCAAGTTAGGATTCTATATCCTTGTAAACTAATACTGAATAAAATGTGTGAAAAGTAAAGTTTCCAGGATCCAGGATCCTTATTGTCAGAACTTGTATAACTTTAGAGCTCCAAGATCCTGTAAGAAAAACAAACTTGGGACAAAGCCAAATAATTGGGAATGAACCCATAATAACTAGGGACAAGCCCAAATAAACTGGGGACAAGCCCAACAAACTGGGGACAAGCCCAAATAAACTGGGGACAAGCCCAAATAAACGGATGTAAACTGGGGTCAAGCCCAAATAAACTTGTGTAAACTGGATTATGGCCCTCACTGGCGACTATCCAAACTTGAGCGACATGAAAATGCCGAAACCTTAGCTAACGTGAAAACGTTAGAAACCTTAGGAACGGATGTATGGTACGTCTACCATTATACGTAGGATCCTGAATACAACCAGTACAATGAAATTGTCAGGCCCTAAAGCGGGTACTGGTCGCATTGCCTTGAACTGCATCAGGATCATCGTGCGCTACTGGCGAAACTGGGGACAGGCCCAAAAAACTGGGGACAAGCCCAAATAACTGGGGACAAGCCCAAATAAACTTTGGAGAGTTGGCCAACCACTTTGATCTTCTGTAAAATGATAATAACTCTGCAAAAGCTTAAACTTTATGAAAATAGATGTTAAATGTTTAACATCTTTGCCTTATGATAAGTAATAAGTATAAAATGAATGAAAATGAAAATGAAAGTAATGTGTTACCAAATGTAGAATCATATATCCTTTGAGGATCCCGGATCCTTAATCAGAATACTGGTATCGCTGAGGATCCCTGATCCTTCTTACTTAAAGTATTTCTTTAGATGAACAACATTCCAAGCTCTTGGTAAGAGGTCACCATCTATTGTTAACAAATGATATGCCCCCTTTCCTGCTTCAGCTTCAATTAAGTAGGGACCTTGAAATCTTCTGAACCTGACATTCTTGTTGTATGCTCCAACCATTCTTTGTTGATAACTGGCCATCAAATCTGGTAATAATAGGATGAAGGAGCTCCGCTGGTTGATGAAGGATAATGATATGTCTTTGACAAGCATTACATTTCTTTGTGTATTCCACAGCATACTTCTTCCTCATAGGCCAATAGCATCCTGTTCTGAGGATCCTTAAGAATAGTGCTCTGCCCCCGGTGTGGTTCCCACAGTCTCCTTCATGAAAATCCTTTAGAACTTCTTGAATTTCTGGATCCTCAATGCACCGCAACTAGGGACCTGCAAGAGATATCTTGTATAACATGTCATTTAGTATGGTGAATTAAGATACCTTGACTTTGAAAGCTCTGGGGTTTTCTACTGTAGGAATCTCTCCATGTTTTATATATCTCAGGATCGGAAGGATCCAGGATCCTGAATTTGATTGTGCACCATCACTAGGTATGATTGCAGAATCCTCTGCTATCTCCATAGCTATGTGATCTTCAATAGCAGGGGCCAAGACATGAATGATGAGTATTTTCACATCCTCTGGAATCTTCAGTGATGATCCAAGATTGGCTAGAGCATCAGCTTCTGCATTTTTCTTCCCTGGGTACCTGTGATAGACTGAAAAAAGCAAAAGAGTCTGCCAGTTTCCTGACTATTTCTAAGTACTTGATTAGCTTTTCACCTTTGACAGTGTAAGAACCGTTATAATTGTTAGGGGTGGATTTCTAAATGATCAGTGATCCTTATTTACTGTTGGGTTTAGTGATCCTCAATTCTGTCTAAAGTAGTGATCCTCAGAAGTGTTGCAGGATCAGGATCATGGATCACTATAAGGATCCTTGTACTAACGATTGTCTACTTTGAATTCGTAATTGTTTTGCAGGAGTATCAACTTGGACTTGGTCTTGGCGATATTCCTGGAGAATATTCTAAGTCTATTCCGCACGTGCTTGGCCAGAAATGGACGTTGTGGAGTCGTGGAGGACTTGCACCATTTGCGGAATGTTAGTTAGAGTAGATATTTTCTATTTTTAAAGGGGGTAGCGAGCTAGTTAGAGGAGGCTGGGCTATTTTTTGGCTACACACACTCGTACAACTGCACTCACCAGCTCTCAGCAAAACACTTAGCATTTTTCATACATTTCTACACGATACACTATAGTGATTCTTGTACTTAGCTCGCTATCATCCGAAGTTGTAATACATTTCTTGTTTAATTTGAGTTGGTGATCGGTAGTTTCCATCACCCGAGGTTTTTTATGCCGGAGATCATTCATTGATCAAGGGCTTTTTCCTCGTATAAATCTTCGTGTCACTTGCTCATTACACTTCATAGTGATCCTTATTGTTGTTCACCAATTCAAGCATCATACCTCACAACAGAAAGTTTGGTTACATTGTCATTGCTTGATTTTTGACCAAAACAATTTGGCGCCCACCGTGGGGCAATTGGTGCTTTGTTCCTAGAAAGATTCGTATTTTCGTGGTCATTTCGGTTCGCTACAACCAAACAGATGGCTTCCTCAGTGAAGAATACTTCAAGTTTGATGCCCTCATTCAGTTCTTCACAAGGCGTTCCTCCTTTGCCTCCACCACCTTCTGGATCCCAGAAGAATGCTGAGAATGCTGCGAAGAAACCAACTCCTATTTTCCAAAAACCACCTACTTCTTCTGTTTCAACTAATCCTACTACTAATGATCTTTATGCCCTGATTTTGCAGATGAGGAATCATGCACAAGAGCAGGATAAAACCAACGAAAGGATCCTCCGGGAGATCGATGAAATCAAGAAACAGAAGAAATCAGTGGAGGATCACTCCCCTCTGATGCCAAGGTCGTTGAACTTCGACACTCCGGCCATAACTTCCCAACACTCAGCAGTTCAAGACGTGCAATACTTGGGTGAACTACCAGGAAGGCGTTATGGAACAACAACAATGAGTCAGGCATGTGGCTCTTACTTCCAGCCTCAGGAATCCTCTTCTCAACCATCAGGATCCTCCTCTCAGCATCAGGGATACTTCACGTCAGGAGGATATGTGGGAATGCATGCAGTACAAGGATCCTCCCAGGTCCAAGGATCCTCTCAGGTCCAAGGATCCTCCCAGATACAAGGATCCTCCCAGGTCCAAGGATCCTCTCAGGTCCAAGGATCCTCCCAGATACAAGGATCCTCCCAGGTCCAAGGATCCTCTCAGGTCTAAGGATCCTCCCAAGTACAAGGATCCTCCCAGATCCAAGGATCCTCCCAGGTCCCGGGATCCTCTTTGGTCCCATGATCCTCTCTGGTCCCAGGATTCTCCCTAGTTCAAGGATCCTCCCTGGTCCCAGGATCCTTTCAGGTTCAAGGATCATCTCAATTCCAAGGATCCAACCTCCTTCAAAATCAAGGATCCTTGAGAAGTATGCAGCCTCAGAACTCGGACGTTCATCAAGGAGACTTCATACCAATGCAGACTATTGCCTCATCTGGTCCTTCAATCATGCCAAAGTCTCGACAAGATGGATTCACATCCGCAATTCCAAACTCGAATCCTGTGGGAGGTAACACTTTTAATAATTTATATAACACTAACCATGGCTTTATGCAGGATACAGGTATCAATCAGGCCATGGCTAGGGAGCTACAGAAGCTTAAGGGTATGATATCCAGTGTACCAGGAGTGGTTAAACCCATTCCTGAGATTGCGGATGGTAGCCATAGGATATCTCGTTTTGCACCACCTTTATGTGATGCTGAGATACCTAAAAGATTCCAGATACCATCAATGAAGCTATATGATGGTTCAACGGATCCAGAAGAGCATGTAGCTCAGTACAGGGAGAGGATGGAGATCAATCCAATTCCTGAAAGGTTGAAAGAAGCATGTCTATGCAAGGGATTTGGATCCACACTTACAGGATCCGCTCTTAAATGGCTGCTAAGTCTTCCCCCTTACTCTATTACTTCATTTGCTAATTTAGTTAACTTGTTCAATAGTCAATTCTCTTGTAGTAGAAAGTTTGAACGATTAACTAGTGATTTATATAGGGTAACACAAGGTCAAAATGAATCACTTAGAGATTATATCACTAAGTTTAGTAAAGAATCCTTAGATATTCCTAATTTGGAAATTGCTACGGCTGTAGAAGCCTTTAAAATGGGATTGCTTAGGGATTCATTATTCTATGATGATCTTGTTATGACACCTTGCAGGAATCTTGATGAAGTAAGGACTAGGGCCCTTAGGTTCATCCGCCTAGGGGATGACAAAAGGATTCAGGACAGATTGACAAGATCCTCAAAACAGGATAAACAAGGATCCTACTTCAGGAACAACAAATCCAAGTCCTACAACAGATCTGATAACCAGAATGTGCACGCAGTGGAACAAGAAGAGGATGATGAGGATTATCCTCCTATTTCTGAATATTGTTTTTCTGTTGATAACAATGAACTAATCCTTGCAATGCAGAATCTAGGTGAGAAAGCTAGGTGGCCAAGGAAAAGTGATAAACCAGCTGCTACAAAGGATAAATCCAAGTGGTGTGCATATCATGAGGATTTTGGGCATCTCACTGAAGAATGTATTGCACTTAGAAAGGAAATTGGTTACTTGTTGAGCAAGGGGCATTTAAAGGAACTCTTGGGACGAAAGAAGTCAAGGACCCAGGATCCTGAAAGGATCCCGGAAAGGGCTCCTGCTCCTCCAGTAGATGCACAAGTCATAAATTTCATATCCGGTGGATCAGACATCTGTGGTACATCCTTCTAAGCAGCGAAAAGACACGCTAAGGAAACCAAGATGGATAATGGAGACAGACCTGTCCGGACCTCCGTTGTCACTCAGGATAAAGTAATTACCTTTGATGAGGATGATCGTGTTGACATCCAGGATCCTCATTGTTAGGGGTGGATTTCTAAATGAACCGTGATCCTCAGTTATTATCCTCTTTAGTGATCCTTACTTCTGTGACAGATAGTGATCCTCAGAACTGTTACAGGATCAGGATCATGGATCACTACACGGATCCCAGGACTAACGGTTGTCTATTTTGAATTTGTGAATCTTTTGCAGGAAGTTCAACTCGGACTTAGTCTTGGCGACATTCCTGGAGAATATTCCCAGACTATCTCGCACGTGCTTGGCCAAAAATGGACGTTGTGGAGAACGTGGAGGCATGGCACGAAAGTCGGAAAGTTTGTTAGCTAGTTATTTTCTTATTTTAAAGGGGTAACGAGCTAGTTAGTAACACTTAGTCATTTTCTCAGTTACACACACACTCGTACAAACGCTCATACCAGCTCTCGTCCAAACACTTAGCAATTTCATACATCTTTTACACATTTCACGATAGTGATCCTTGTACCTAGCTCGTTACTATCCGAAGTTGTAAACATTTATTCATTTATTTGAGCTTGGTGATCGGTAGTTTCCATCACCCGGGGTTTTTTGTGCCGGAGATCAACTCTTGATCAAGGGCTTTTTCCCCGTATAAATCCTTGTGTTGTTTGTGCAATTTACATTGAAGTGATCCTTGTCATTGTTCCATATTATTAGCATCATCCCCCATAACAGAGAGTTTGGTTGCAATATCCTCATCAGATTTTTTGACCAAAACAGTTTGGCGCCCACCGTGGGGCAATTGGTGCTTCGTCCTTAGAAAAATTCGCATTTCTGTGCTCATTCCGGTTCACTACAACTAAGCAAATGGGTTCCTCAGCGAAGAATGCTTCAAATTTGATGCCCTCATTCACTTCTTCTCAAGGCGTTCTTCCTTTGCCTCCACCACCTTCTGGATCCCAGAAGAATGCTGAGAATGCTGCGAAGAAACCAACTCCCATTTTCTCAAAACCTCCAACTTCTTCTGCTTCTTACACTCCCACTACTAGTGACATGTTTACTTTGATTTTGCAGATGAAGGATCAGATACGGCAACAGGATAAGACCAATGAGAGGATTCTTAAAGAAATCGGAGATCTCAAGAAACAAAAAACAACGGCAGAGGATCATTCCCCACTGGTGCCGAAATCCTTGAATTTTGATACTCCGGTGATTACTTCTCAGCCATCAGTGGTTCCAGACGTTCAATATGTGGGTGGACCGAAAGGAGTGCACTACGGAACAACAACAATCACCCAGGCAGCAGGCTCATATTTCCAGCCAGCGGGATCCTATCCTCAGCATATGGGATCCCTCACGAATTCAGAAGGATATCCAGGATCATCCCAGGTTCAAGGATCCTCCTTTGTTCCAGGATCATCCCAGGTTCAAGGATCCTCCTTTGTTCCAGGATCATCCCAGGTTCAAGGATCCTCCTTTGTTCCAGGATCATCCCAGGTTCAAGGATCCTCCTTTATTCCAGGATCATCCCAGGTTCAAGGATCCTCCTTTGTTCCAGGATCATCCCAGGTTCAAGGATCCTCCTTCGTTCCAGGATCATCCCAGGTTCAAGGATCCTCCTTCGTTCCAGGATCATCCCAGGTTCAAGGATCCTCCTTCGTTCCAGGATCGTCTCAGTTTCAGGGATCCTTCCAGATGCCAGGATCCTTGAGGAGTTTGCAAACAGGAAGTTCAGATGTCCATCAGGGAGATTTTATTCCAATGCAGACCAATGCTTCTACTGGTCCCTCGATCATTCCAGAGCCTCAACAATATGGATTAACATCCAATCTTCCTAGTCTGAATCCAATGGGAGGTAACACTTTTAATAATTCTCATACTACTAACCATGGTCTTATGCAGGATCCAGGTATCAATCATGCCATGGCCAGAGAATTGCAAAAGCTAAATGATATGATATCAAGTGTTCCGGGAGTGGTCAAACCTATCCCAGAGATCGCATATGGGAGCCACAAGATATCTCGTTTTGCACCACCAATCTGTGATGCTGAGATACCCAAGAGGTTCCATGTGCCTACAATGAAGCTGTATGACGGTTCGACGGATCCTGAAGAACACATAGCACAATACAGGGAGAGGATGGAGATCAATCCAATCCCAGAAAGGTTAAAGGAAGCATGCATGTGCAAAGGATTCGGATCCACTCTTACTGGATCAGCTCTCAAATGGCTGCTAAGTCTTCCCCCCTACTCTATTACCTCATTTGCTAATCTAGTTAATCTATTTAATAATCAGTTTTCTTGTAGTAGGAAATTTGAACGATTAACTAGCGATCTATATAGGATAACCCAGGGTCATAATGAATCATTAAGGGATTACATTACCAAATTCAGTAAAGAATCCTTAGACATTCCCAACTTAGACATAGCCACGGCTGTTGAGGCCTTTAAAATGGGATTGCTTAGGGATTCGTCTTTCTATGATGATCTTGTTATGACACCATGCAGGAACTTAGATGAGGTAAGAACCCGAGCACTTAGGTTCATTCGGCTAGAAGATGACAAGAGGATCCAGGAGAGGTTAGCAGGATCCTCAAAGCAGGATAAGCAAGGATCCTCATTCAGGAACAACAAGTTCAGATCCTACAACAGATCTGATAACCAGAACGTGCATTCTATTGATCAAGAAGAGGATGATGAGGATTATCCTCCAATTTCTGAATATTGTTTTTGTGTTGATAACAACGAACTAATCCTTGCGATGCAGAACCTAGGTGATAAAGCTAGATGGCCAAGAAAAAATGATAGGCCAGCTGCAACTAAGGATAAATCAAAGTGGTGTGCATACCATGAAGATTTTGGGCATCTCACAGAAGAATGCATTGCACTAAGAAAGGAAATTGGATACTTGTTGAGCAAAGGGCATCTAAAGGAATTGTTGGGAAGAAAAAAGTCAAAGACTCAGGATCCTGAAAGGATCCCTGAGAAGGCTCCGGCCCCTCCAGCGGATGCACAAGTGATAAACTTCATTTCTGGAGGATCAGACATTTGCGGCACATCCTTCTCAGCAGCTAAAAGGCATGCAAAGGAAACTAAAATGGATAATGGAGAAAGACCTGTTCGAACATCAAGTGTCTCCGAAGGAAAAGTCATAACCTTTGATGAAGAGGATCGTGTTGATATCCATGATCCTCATCACGATGGTTTAGTTATTACTCTTTTCATTTCTAACCATTTTGTCCGCGGGATCCTTATAGACGGAGGAATTTCAGTGAACATTATCCAGCTTGATGTTCTGAAGAAGATGGGTATCCCTGAATCAGAGATCATACCAAGATCCTCCGTGCTCGTGGGATTTAGTGGCGAAACCAAGAATACCCTGGGGGACATTAAACTCCCAATATATATCGAAGGCCTACACTCTTATCAAAAGTTTTGTGTTATTGACTGTTTATCTTGTTGTAATGTTATCCTTGGCAGGCCCTGGATACATGATATGAAAGCAGTCCCATCTACCTACCATCAATGTGTGAAGCTCCCTAGTCCTTGGGGAATAGTGAAGATTGATAGTGATCAGCAGGAGGCTAAGAATTTCTACACTTCATCGATGAAACCAGCCTCGAAGTCAAGGGAGCAATAGCAATCAAGGTATCCTCCAAGGGATGTCTTGGAGGCAAGAGAGCAGGATGTGGTAGAAATCCTCATGGATCCTGATGATCCTGAATCCAAAATCTATATCGGATCAGGGATCCTTGGCGAAATGAAAGAAGACCTCGTATCCTTCCTCAAAAGGAGAAAGACTACCTTTGCATGGAAACACGAAGATATGACTGGTATATCCAAAGATGTTATCACTCACAAACTCGGCATTGACAGATCCTTCAAACCAATCCATCAAAGGAGAAGAAAGTTTGCACCGGAAAGGAATGCCATTATCCAAGAAGAGGTAGAGAAATTGCTCCGGGCAGGTATGATTAGAGAGGTCAAGTATCCAAGATGGTTGGCCAATGTGGTTGTTGTTCAAAAGAAAAACGGAAAGTGGAGGGTATGTGTCGATTTTACCGACTTAAACAAGGCATGTCCCAAGGATCCTTTCCCATTACCCCACATTGACTCCATGGTGGATGCAACTGTGGGTCATGAACTGTTAACTTTTATGGATGCCTCATCTGGATTCCAACAAATCCAAATGGAACCATCCGACCAAGAGGATACAGCCTTCATGACTCCAACTGGTATATACTACTATATTGCTATGCCATTCGGATTAAGAAATGCAGGTGCAACATATCAAAGGCTGGTGAATATGATGTTCAAGGATCAGATTGGACAAACAATGGAGGTTTACATAGATGATATGGTGGTAAAATCCTTAAAAGCTGAGGATCACCTAAGAGACTTGGAGGAAGCATTCGATATCCTTGACAAATATAACATGAAACTTAATCCTTCAAAATGTCACTTTGGTGTTAAAGCAGGTAAATTCTTAGGATACATGGTAACCAAGAGAGGCATTGAAGCTAGCCCGGAACAAATCAAAGCAATAGTGAACATCAAATCTCCGGCCAATTCTAAGGATGTTCAAAGGCTAACAGGCAGTATAGCAGCTCTAAACAGATTTATATCCAAATCCTCAGAGAAGTGCAAAGAATTCTATGATATCTTAAGGAAGAACAAGAAATTTGAGTGGACTGAGAAGCATGAAAATGCTTTAAGAGCCCTCAAAGATTACCTATCCTCAGCCCCGGCTTTGATGAAACCAGAAAAAGGCGATGTGCTATCCTTGTATCTTGCAGTATCCTCAAAAGCAGTAAGTGCGGTCCTTGTTAAGGATCATGAAGGTACACAACATCCTGTCTATTATGTAAGTAAAAGTTTACTTGATGCCGAATCCAGGTATTCACACCTTGAAAAACTTATTCTTGCCTTAATTATGGCATCTACTAAGTTAAGGCATTATTTTGAAACTCATGTTATCATTGTTAAAACTAATTTTCCAATTAAGAATGTCCTCAGGAAACCAGAGATGTCAGGAAGGATGGCTAAGTGGGCAGTGAAGCTAAGTGCATATGATATAAGATATGAGCCTAGGACAGCCATCAAATCCCAAGCATTAGCTGACTTTGTGGCTGATTTCAGTAGTGATTTACAAGAAGAAGCTGAGTTAGAAGTCCAGCAGCTAGAAGAGACCAAGGATCCTTGGATACTCTATACTGATGGATCCTCAAATGTCAAAGGCACAGGGCTTGGAATACTACTAAAATCGCCACAGGGGGACATAATACCCCACTCTATAGCTTGTGAGTTCCAAACCACTAACAATGAGGCTGAATATGAAGCCTTAATTGCTGGTTTGCAAATTTCAAAGCATATGGGGATCAGGTATCTTGAGGTACATGTAGATTCATTGTTAATTACAAACCACTTTAATGGATCCTATGCTGTTAAAGGTGAAAAGCTAACCAAATATTTGGAGATAGTCAAAAGTTTGGCACTCTCTTTTGTTTCCTTTAGTTTGACACAGGTACCAAGGGAAGAAAATGCAGAAGCTGATGCATTGGCTAATTTAGGATCATCCTTGAAGATCCCGGAGGATATCAAGATCCCTATTATCCATATCCTGACCCCGACTATCGAGGATCATGTGGCTATGGAAATAGGAAATGATTCTGCAATTATCCCTGGACCATACTTGAGATGCATTGAGGATCCTGAAATCCAAGAAGTTTTAAAAGACTTCCATGAAGGAGATTGTGGAAACCACACTGGGGGCAGGGCATTATTCTCAAGGATCCTGAGGACAGGATACTACTGGCCAACCATGAAGAGAGATGCTGTGGAGTATGCTAAAAGATGTGATCCTTGTCAGAGACACAGCAATATCCTTCATCAACCAGCTGAATTATTACATCCTATATCCTCCTCTTGGCCATTTATGAGATGTGGTATGGATATAGTTGGTAAGCTCCCTAAGGCACCTGGTGGAAAAGTATTTATGCTTGCTATGACTGATTACTTCTCCAAGTGGATAGAGGCTGAAGCTTTTGCCCAAGTCAGAGAAAAGGAAGTTATATCCTTCATCAAAAGAAATATTATAACTAGATTTGGAATTCCTTCTGAAATTATATGTGATAATGGTTCCCAATTTATTGGGGGCAGAACCACTAACTTTTGTGACAGCTGGGGGATTAAGATGGTCAGGCTGAATCATCCAACAAGATCATCATCAACAATTTGAAGAAGAAGCTTGGATCCAAGAAAGGGAAATGGGCAGAAGAACTACCCTATGTGCTTTGGGCTGATAGGACAACCCCTAAGAATGCTACTGGTCAAACGCCATTCTCTTTGGTATTTGGGGCAGAATCAGTGATCCCAACAGAAATGGTGGTTCCAACTGCAAGAACAAGTACCCGTGATCCTGAGGAGAATGATGAGAACTTAGCTCAAGACCTGGATACTATTGAAGAAATCAGGGATATGGCTAGGATAAGGATGGCCAGTTATCAGCAAAGAATGGCTGGTGCTTACAACAAAAATGTCAGGATCAGGAGGTTTCAAGTTGGAGATATGGTATTAAGGAAAGCATTTCAGAATACCACCAATCCTGCTGATGGAAAATTGGCTCCAAAATGGGAAGGCCCTTATTTGATTGAAGCTGAAGCAGGAAAGGGGGCATATAGATTGCTAACCATGGAAGGTGATTTGCTACCAAGAGCTTGGAATGCTGTCCACTTAAAGAAATATTTCATGTGAGCAGGATCCTCATGGCACAGATGATCCTCACGATAAGGATATCCTTAAAGGATCCTCAAAGTATCAGTGATCCTTACTTAGGTAACATCCTAAACTTGAACTATTTCATTTCTTTATTTTCTCATATAAGGATAAGGATCATGCATCCTTTATCCATCTCTCACGTGAGTTTAAGTTTTGAAAGTCCAGGTATCCTTAGCATAACACTGGTTATCCGCTGAAGCAATCCGTTCCTTGGGTTTAACCCCAGTTATTTGGGCTTGACCCCAGTTCCGCCTGTAACGCATGATGATCCTGGTATAGTTCAAGGAAGTGGGACCAGTACTCGTTTTAGGGGCTGATAATTCCATTGTACTGGCTATGCTTAGGATCCTACGTATAATGGTAGACGTACCATACATCCGTTCCTAAGGTTTCTAACGTTTTCACGTTAGCTAAGGTTTCTAACGTTTTCACGTTAGCTAAGGTTTTGGCATTTTCATGTCACTAAGTTTGGATGGTCACCAGTTAGGGCCATACTCCAGTTTACATACGATCCTTGGGCTTGTCCCCAGTTATCCTTGGGCTTGTCCCCAGTTATCCTTGGGCTTGTCCCCAGTTATCCTTGGGCTTGTCCCCAGTTGCTAACTTTTTTCTTATGTTGGCTTAGTCCCACGTTATGCTCTATTTCAGGTTCTTGAAGATAGGCAACTAGGGATCCCTGATCCTTACTTTATTCTAAGGTTTATCTTATAGTTATCCTTATTATGGTTAGGATCCTAACTTGGACCCTCAGGTATGATCCTTAACTATTTTTAATTCTATTCATTATTTATTTGAATAACCCATATACTTGACAACTGAACTTGTGATTTTTAAACTATATCACTTTTTAGAACTTATCGGTTATGGGATATGTGATCCTTGATCATGTCTTAAACTTTTTGGATATCTTTTTTAATTTTTCAAGGCTTGATAAGTATAAACAGAATGAACATTACAACAGTTGGAAAGTAGGATATTAACAAGGATAACAACACAAGATAAGCGACAAAAGGTTAAGATTTTATTTATTAACAAAAGACTAACCCTTAAAAGGTTGTCAAAATTACCTACCCGAGCATCTACCAGCAAAACGTGGCCCGTCCGCTGGGGTAGGTAAAGGGTGTCTATGATAATAAGTTCAAAAGTAGTGCAGGAATATAAAGGCAGCAGGATCACAATGGCTTCATCCCCCAAACAGAGGATCCCTCCACCAATTGCAATCCTGCCTATTGTCCTAAGGATCATACATGATCCTTAATCCTAAAACCTATTGTTCAAGTACAAACCATTAAATTGTTTTAAACATCACAACCACAAAAAACTACCACCAGATTTAAAAAATTGGGCTCCGGCTACGTCTAGAAATGTCCATCATTGCCCAATCAAGCAGCCTAAACTTTTGCTGCATCACCACCTCCGGCTCCACTTGCTTCACCAGCTTCATCCTTGCTTCCAGCCTCAATTGTCAGGATCTCTTCAGCCTCCTCTTCATCACCCAATTCAGCCAGCCTTGCTTTCCATTCTTCAATTTCCCAGCTGCTTTTGTCGAAGGCAGGATCCTGAGCTTCCAAGGCCATTTGCAGCTTGGTTTTGTACATTGCTATGGCGGCAGAGACTTTGGCATCATCTGTGATCTCCTGCCTTTCATAGTCAAAATTAACCAGCACCTTAGCCATCTCCTGTTTGGTATCCTGGAGTTCCTTTCGAAGATCAGCAAGTGCAAGATCCTTGAGCACGGCAACCTGCTGGAGGTCGGCAATCTTCTTATCCTGATCCTCAACGTGGCCAACATAATCCTCGATCTCAGAGAATTTCTGCAAAGAGGATAAAGGATAAGGTCAGGATTAAGTGATCCTCAAATCAGCAGGATATATCAGCAGGATATGTCGACAGGATATATGAGCAGAGATAATGATCCTTACCTCATTGAAGTACTCGAGGAATTGGTGGCGGATTAGAGGCAGACCCTGCAAATCCTCAGCCTCGGAGGCCTTTCTCCTCTTGATTCCCTTTCCTTTAAGGGGTGCCTTGGGGATTGAGGCTGTCGGGCTGGCAGGAACCTTTCTTTTGGAGGATTTGACAGTGGTGAGATCGGTGACACTGAACCTTGAAGCAGCTTTGGCAGATTTTCCAGCACCTACACAACCAAAACAAGATAAGTATATTTTCTTAATTTACATTTTACTATTTATTTAAACAAGGATACTTACTTGACATTGTGACAGAGCCTGAGGATACCTCCTGAGAGTCTTGGGTTGTAGTCTTGAAAGTTATAGTTTCAGGATCGAGTTTCCAGAAAGCAGCAAGCCTTTCCCTGGTTGCGGATGTTGTGATGAGATGCGAAACAGAGATAGCTGCATGACACAAGACAAAAGGGGTTAGTGATCCTATCACATGAACAAGACTACCTGGTGATCCTTCTCATGATCCTCCAGCCTACCATTGGTGGACCATGTCTTTGGTAGATCCTCTCCGTTTAGAATGGAATTCCTCCTGACAAAGAAGAAGCGACGTTTCCAATCTTTGTCGTTCTTAGTGACTTTGAGAAGGGGATGTTCTGCACCGGGTTTTCGCTTGAACAAATAACGATGGGAACCAAAGGTAGTAAGATCATACAGTTCTGCCAATTCCGACATTCCTAAATCAACGCCTTCCTGCTCGATGATCCTCTCTAGGGTATATAAAACCCTCCAAATCATCGGCATGGCTTGGATGTAAGATATGCCGGTCAGAGAAAAGAAGGATTGTGTGAATTCTGGGAAAGGATAGGTGTACCCTATAGTGAATGGAGTAGCTGGAAAGGCAACCCATGTTTCAGAAACATAGTCGCTAAGAACAGTGGGATCAAAGGGTTTGAAGAAGGCACTCGCCGGAAAACAGTGACGGATTTTATCTACTTGTGCATCGTTAAAACAACACCTCTCATTCGCTGAGTCTTTGATGATTTTTTGACTCTTCAAAGGGCTATCCTTCTTGTGATCCTTGCCCGGTGAGCTTCGGAGCATCATTCTTAGAGCGATGGTGGTAAAGAAAGAAAAACAGAGTAAGAAAAGGAAAAAGAGAAGAAAGAGATACCTGATTGATCTTCGACTGAGAATATAAAGGGAGTTTCTTTCGAATTTGAATGCATATTGATCCTATCTATATCTCTATTTATAATTATGATTCTGCAGGATTGTCACTTCCGTGACGTCATGATCGCAACGGCTAGTTCTATTTTAACGACTGTATATCCGTTAGTTTGTTGCGGATAAGATCAGTAAAATATAACTCACATATTTACAATTTAACTCCTTATATTTTGGGGGCAATTGTTAGGGGTGGATTTCTAAATGAACCGTGATCCTCAGTTATTATCCTCTTTAGTGATCCTTACTTCTGTGACAGATAGTGATCCTCAGAACTGTTACAGGATCAGGATCATGGATCACTACACGGATCCCAGGACTAACGGTTGTCTATTTTGAATTTGTGAATGTTTTGCACGAAGTTCAACTCGGACTTAGTCTTGGCGACATTCCTGGAGAATATTCCCAGACTATCTCGCACGTGCTTGGCCAAAAATGGACGTTGTGGAGAACGTGGAGGCATGGCACGAAAGTCGGAAAGTTTGTTAGCTAGTTATTTTCTTATTTTAAAGGGGTAACGAGCTAGTTAGTAACACTTAGTCATTTTCTCAGTTACACACACACTCGTACAAACGCTCATACCAGCTCTCGTCCAAACACTTAGCAATTTCATACATCTTTTACACATTTCACGATAGTGATCCTTGTACCTAGCTCGTTACTATCCGAAGTTGTAAACATTTATTCATTTATTTGAGCTTGGTGATCGGTAGTTTCCATCACCCGGGGTTTTTTGTGCCGGAGATCAACTCTTGATCAAGGGCTTTTTCCCCGTATAAATCCTTGTGTTGTTTGTGCAATTTACATTGAAGTGATCCTTGTCATTGTTCCATATTATTAGCATCATCCCCCATAACAGAGAGTTTGGTTGCAATATCCTCATCAGATTTTTTGACCAAAACACTCATCATGACGGTCTTGTAATTACATTGTTTATTTCTAACCACTTTGTTCGCAGGATCCTTATAGATGGAGGAAGCTCTGTGAACATCATTCAGCTCGATGTTCTCAAGAAAATGAATATCCCAGAGTCTGATATTATCCCAAGATCCTCAGTACTTGTGGGATTCAGTGGAGAAACGAAGAATACATTGGGGGACATCAAACTCCCAATCTATATTGAAGGATTGCATTCTTATCAAAAGTTTTGTGTTATTGATTGCTTATCGTGTTGTAATGTTATCCTTGGCAGGCCATGGATACATGATATGAAGGCAGTCCCATCCAACTATCATCAGTGTGTAAAGCTTCCAAGTCCATGGGGAGTGGTGAAAATTGAGAGTGATCAACAGGAGGCTAAGAATTGCTATACCTCATCAATGAAACCAGCCTCAAGACCAAGGGAGCAATAGCAATTAAAGTATCCTTCAAGAGATGTCTTGGAGGCAAGAGAATAGGATTTGAAAGAAATCCTCATGGATCCTGATGATCCTAAATCCAAGATCTTCATAGGGTCAGGGATCCTTAGCGATATTGAACGGGAGCTAATATCCTTTCTCAAAAGAAGGAAAACCACCTTTTCCTGGAAACATGAAGACATGACAGGTATATCTAAAGATATAATTACTCACAAACTTGGCATTGACAGGTCATTCAAGCCGATTCATCAAAAGAGGAGGAAGTTTGCACCTGAAAGAAATGCTATTATCCAGGAAGAGGTAGATAAGCTACTTCGAGCAGGTATGATTAGAGAGGTTAAGTATCCAAGATGGTTAGCCAATGTGGTTGTTGTTCAAAAGAAAAATGGAAAATGGAGGGTATGTGTCGATTTTACAGATTTAAACAAGGCATGTCCCAAGGATCCTTTCCCATTACCCCACATTGACTCCATGGTGGATGCTACCGCGGGTCATGAGTTGTTAACTTTTATGGATGCTTCATCTGGATTTCAACAAATTCAGATGGAACCATCCGATCAAGAGGATACAGCCTTTATGACCCCAACTGGTATATACTGTTATATTGCTATGCCATTTGGATTAAGGAATGCAGGTGCTACTTATCAAATGCTAGTCAATATGATGTTCAAGGAGCAAATTGGACACACTATGGAAGTCTATATTGATGACATGGTGGTTAAGTCCAAGAAAGCTGAGGATCATCTTAAACACTTGGAGGAAGCATTCAATATCCTTGATAAATATAATATGAAACTTAATCCTTCTAAGTGTCATTTTGGTGTAAAGGCAGGAAAATTCTTAGGATATATGGTGACAAAGAGGGGCATTGAAGCAAGTCCAGAGCAAATTAAGGCTATTGTGAATATCAAATCTCCTGCCAATGCTAAGGATGTGCAAAGGTTGACTGGCAGGATCGCAGCCTTGAACAGATTCATATCCAAATCCTTAGAAAAGTGCAAGGAGTTCTATGACATCTTGAGGAAGAACAAGAAATTTGAATGGACTCAAAAGCATGAAAGTGCCCTTAAAGCTCTTAAGGATTACCTATCCTCAGCCCCAGCCTTGATGAAACCAGAAAAGGGAGATGTGTTATCCTTATACTTGGCGGTATCCTCAAAAGCAGTAAGTGCGGTCCTTGTTAAGGATCACCAAGGTACATAACATCCTGTTTATTATGTAAGTAAGAGCTTACTTGATGCTGAATCCAGGTATTCACATTTAGAAAAACTTATCCTTGCATTAATTATGGCATCTACTAAATTAAGACATTATTTTGAGACTCATGCTATTATTGTTAAAACTAATTTCCCAATTAAGAATGTTCTCAGGAAACCTGAAATGTCAGGAAGGATGGCTAAGTGGGCAGTGAAGTTGAGTGCATATGATATAAGATATGAACCAAGGACTGCCATCAAATCCCAAGCCTTAGCTGACTTTGTGGCAAATTTTAGTAGTGATTTGCAAAAGGAGGCTGAACTAGAAGTCCAACAGCTTGAAGAAACCAAGGATCCTTGGATACTGTTCACTGATGGATCCTCCAATGTAAATGGAACAGGGCTTGGAATACTACTAAAATCGCCACAGGGGGACATAATACCCCACTCCATAGCTTGTGAATTTCAAACTACCAACAATGAGGCTGAATATGAAGCCTTGATAGCTGGTTTGCAAATTGCAAAGCATATGAGGATCAGGTATCTTGAGGTACATGTAGATTCTTTATTGATCACTAATCACTTTAATGGATCCTATGCTGTTAAAGGTGAAAAGCTAATCAAATATTTGAAGATAGTCAAAGAATTGGCACTCTCTTTTGTATCTTTTAGTTTGACACAGATACCAAGGGAAAAGAATGCAGAAGCTGATGCACTAGCCAATCTAGGATCATCTTTGAAGATTCCTGAGGATATCAAGATCCCTATTATCCATATCCTGGCCCCTGCTATCAAGGATCATGTAGCTATGGAGATAGGAGAAGACTCTGCAATCATCCCTAGTGGTGATACCCAATCTCATTCAGGATCATGGATACTCCCAATCATGAGATACATACACCATGGAGAAATTCCTACAGGAGAAAACCCAAGGACTTTCAAAATTAAGGTATCTCAATTTACAATATTAAATAATATGTTGTATAAACGATCTCTTGCAGGACCATATTTAAGATGCATTGAGGATCCTGAAATTCAAGAAGTCCTAAAGGATTTCCATGAAGGAGATTGTGGAAACCACACTGGGGGCAGGGCATTATTCTCAAGGATCCTGAGGACAGGATACTATTGGCCCACTATGAAGAAGGATGCTGTGGAATATGCCAAGAAGTGTGATCCTTGTCAGAGGCATAGTAATATCCTTCACCAACCAGCAGAGCTCTTGCATCCTATATCCTCTTCTTGTCCATTCATGAGATGGGGAATGGATATAGTTGGAAAGCTTCCTAAGGCACCTGGTGGAAAAGTATTCATGCTTGCTATGACTGATTACTTCTCTAAGTGGATAGAGGCTGAAGCCTTTGCTCAAGTCAGAGAAAAGGAAGTTATATCCTTTATTAAAAGAAACAGTATTACTAGATTTGGTATCCCTTCTGAGATTATTTGTGATAATGGATCCCAATTTATTGGGAATAGGACCACTAACTTTTGTGACAGTTGGGGGATTAAGATGATAACATCAACACCAATCCATCCACAAGCTAATGGTCAGGCAGAGTCATCCAACAAGATCATCATCAACAATTTGAAGAAGAAGCTTGGATCCAAGAAAGGAAAATGGGCAGAAGAACTACCTTATGTGCTTTGGACTGATAGGACAACTCCCAAGAATGCTACAGGCCAAACTCCATTTTCTTTTGTATTTGGGGCAGAATTAGTGATCCCTACAGAGATAGTGGTTCCAATTGTAAGAACAAGCATTCGTGATCCTAAAGAAAATACTGAAAACTTGATTCAAGACTTGGATACTATAGAAGAAATCAGGGATTTAGCAAGGATAAGAATGGCCAGTTATCAATAAAGGATGGCTGGAGCTTACAACAAAAATGTCAGGCTCAGGAAATTCCAAGTTGGGGATATGGTATTAAGGAAAGCATTTCAAAACACCACCAATCCTGCTGATGGAAAGCTAGCACCAAAGTGGGAAGGCCCCTATTTGATTGAAGCTGAAGCAGGAAAGGGGGCATATCGATTGCTAACAATGGAAGGTGATTTGCTACCAAGAGCTTGGAATGCTGTCCATTTGAAGAAATATTTCATGTGATCATGATCCGTGATCCTTACCAGACAAATATCCTTGAAGGATCCCTACTGACAGATGATCCTCTTTCTGGTAACATTCCACTCTCAAACTATTTCATTCTTTCTATTCCCTTACAAGGATAAGGATGCTGCGTCCTTTATCCTCCTTTTACTTGATTCTGAGTTTTGAAGGTTCAGGTATCCTTAACTAAGGATTGAGTATCCACAGAAGTATCCAGTTATTTGGGCTTGACCCCAGTTATTTGGGCTAGTCCCAAGTTTGGGCCTGTCCCCAGTTTCGCCAGTAGCGCACGATGATCCTGGTATAGTTCATGGCAATGGGACCAGTACCCGCTTTAGGGGCTGACAATTTCATTGTACTGGCTATATTCAGGATCCTACGTATAATGGTAGACGTACCATACATCCGTTCCTAAGGTTTCTAACGTTTTCACGTTAGCTAAGGTTTTGGCATTTTCATGTCACTAAGTTTGGATAGTCGCCAGTAAGGGCCATACTCCAGTTTACATACGATCCTTTGGGCTTGTCCCCAGTTATCCTTTGGGCTTGTCCCCAGTTATCCTTTGGGCTTGTCCACAGTATATTGGACTTGTCCCCAGAATTGTTGGGCTTGTCCCCAGTTACTAACATTCATCTTATATTGGCTCAGTCCCAAGTAATATCTTATTTCAGGTTTGTGAAGATAAATGACCAGGGATTCTTGATCCTTACTTTCAACTAAGGTTTGTATCTTGGGTTATCCTAATTTTAAGTGTTAAAGGATAGGATCCTAACTTGGAATCTCAGGTATGATCCTTAACTGTTTTGATTTTATTCATTATGTATTTAAGTGACACTTATCCTTTGACAACTGAACTTATGATCCTTAAACTATTTTTTATGTGATCCTTGTTCATATCCTTAACTCTTAAGGGATATTTTTTTTCCTTACTTTATAAGTTTAAACAACATGAACATCACGATAGATTGAAAAATAAAATAACAATAAGGATATCAACACAGGATATAGCCAAAAAGTTAAAGTCATTTTATTCACAAAAGCTTAAACCCTTTTAAGGTTGTCAAAATTGCCAACCTACGTTTCTACCAGCAAAACGTGGCCCGTCCACATGGGTTGGCAAAGGGTGTCCATTGTTCATAAGTCTAACAAGTGCAGGAAATTAAAGACGGCAGGATCATAATGGCTTCATCCCCCAAACAGAGGATCCCTCCACCATTTGTAATCCTACCTATTGTTCAAAGGATCATCCATGATCCTCAACCCTAATTACTATTGTTCAAGTACAGACCAACCATTGTTTATCAAAACATTATCAAAACAAAAAACCATAACCAAACTAAAAAATGGGCTCCGGCTACGTCTAGAAATGTCCTTCATCGCCCATTCAAGCAGCCTACACCTTCGCTGCATCATCATCCCCTCCAGCTCTAGTATCCTTTGCATGATCCTTGCCACTACCACTAGCCTTAATTGCCAGAACCTCATCAGCCTCATCCTCATCCTCCAATTCAGCCAGCCTAGCCTTCCAGCCTTCCACATCCCAGCTGCTCCTATCAAAGGCAGGATCCTGAGCTTCTTGAGCCATCTGCAATTTGGTCTTGTACATGGCAATGGCAGCGGAGACCTTAGCATCCTCCGTGATCTCGTGCTTTTCATAATCAAAGTTGATCAGAATAGCGGCTGTCTGAGCTTTGGCATCAAGGAGATCCTTTTCAAGGGAAGCAATTTTGTGATCCTTGAGCACCGCAACCTTTTAGAGGTCAGAATGCTTCTCCTCAAGCTCCTCAACATTCCCAACATAGTCCTCTATCTCAGCAAATTTCTACAAAGAAGACAATGCAAAGATTAGAATTAAGTGATCCTCAAGTGGATAGGGTAACTAAGATGAGTCAGTGATCCTTACATCATTGAAGTACTCGAGGAATTGATGGCGGATTAGAGGCAGGCCTTGTAGGTTGTCAGCTTCGGAAGTCTTTCTCTTCTTTCCACCTCTTCCCTTTGAAGTGGTAGCTTTGGGGATTACAACGGAGGGGCTAGCAGCAGATTTTTTCTTGGACCGGACGGTGTCAAGCTCAGTGACACTAAATTTGGAAGCAGATCTTGATGACTTTCCAGCGCCTACACACCCAAAACAGATAAGTGTCCTTATTCTATTCATATATAACTATTTATTTAAACATTTGAATATAAAAAGAACATGATACTTACTTGACATGGTGACAGAGCCTGAGGATACCTCTTGAGAATCCTGGGTGATTGTCTTGAATGATCTTGTTTCAGGACCGAGTCTTCTAAAAACAGCAAGCCTTTCCTTGGTAGCAGGAGACGGTATGAGGTGTGAAACAGTGACAGCTGCATAACATAAAACAAATGGGGGTTAGTGATCCTATCACAAAAGCAAGATTATCTGGTGATCCTACTCAGGATCCTCTGTCCTACCATGGGTAGACCACCCCCTGGGTAGATCCTTTCCATTTGGGATAGAGTCTCTTCTGAAAAAGAAAAAGCGTCGTTTCCAGTTTGTATCGTTCTTGGTGGCTTTAAAAATGGGGTGTTCTTCACCAGGTTTTCGTTTAAACAAATATCGGTGGGATCCAAACGTTGTGAGATCATACATCTCAGCCAACTCCGACATTCCCAAGTCAATTCCTTCTTGCTCAATGATCCTTTCAAGGGTATACAAGACCCTCCAGATCATTGGCATAGCTTGAATATAGGAGATGCCGGTGAGGGAGAAAAAGGATTGGGTGAATTCAGGGAAGGGATACGAATATCCTATTGTGAAAGGTGTAACAGGAAAGGCAATCCAAGTTTCAGAGATATAGTCACTCAAAGCAGTGGGATCAAAGGGTTTGAAAATGGTCTTCGCCGGGAAACAATAGCGAATTCTATCAATTTGTGGATCAGAGAAACAACATATTTCTTTCACTGAATCTTCAATGATCCCCTGGCTCTTGAGAGGACTTTCCTTCTTATGATCCTTGGCGGGTGAGGATCTCAGCATCATCTTGATTTGAAGAAGGTGAAGAAAGATGAACAGAGGAAGAAAACGTAAAAGAAGAAAAGGAAAAGAGTTACCTGCTTGATCGTCGGATGAGAATATAAAGGGAGTTCTCTTGAACTTAAATGTGAAATGATCCCTATCTCTAACTCCTATTTATAATGATGATTCTGCAGGATAGTCATCTCACTGACGTTATGTTCGTAACGGCTAGTCCGACTCCAACGGCTAGTTATCTGATTAATTCGTTACGGATAAGAACAAAATATAACTCATTTATTTACATAATTACTCCTTATATTTTGGGGGCAATTGTTAGGGGTGGATTTCTAAATGATCAGTGATCCTTATTTACTGTTGGGTTTAGTGATCCTCAATTCTGTCTGAAGTAGTGATCCTCAGAAGTGTTGCAGGATCAGGATCATGGATCACTATAAGGATCCTTGTACTAACGATTGTCTACTTTGAATTCGTAATTGTTTTGCAGGAGTATCAACTTGGACTTGGTCTTGGCGATATTCCTGGAGAATATTCTAAGTCTATTCCGCACGTGCTTGGCCAGAAATGGACGTTGTGGAGTCGTGGAGGACTTGCACCATTTGCGGAATGTTAGTTAGAGTAGATATTTTCTATTTTTAAAGGGGGTAGCGAGCTAGTTAGAGGAGGCTGGGCTATTTTTTGGCTACACACACTCGTACAACTTCACTCACCAGCTCTCGGCAAAACACTTAGCATTTTTCATACATTTCTACACGATACACTATAGTGATTCTTGTACTTAGCTCGCTATCATCCGAAGTTGTAATACATTTCTTGTTTAATTTGAGTTGGTGATCGGTAGTTTCCATCACCCGGGGTTTTTTATGCCGGAGATCATTCATTGATCAAGGGCTTTTTCCTCGTATAAATCTTCGTGTCACTTGCTCATTACACTTCATAGTGATCCTTATTGTTGTTCACCAATTCAAGCATCATACCTCACAACAGAAAGTTTGGTTACATTGTCATTGCTTGATTTTTGACCAAAACAATAATGATTAGTAATTAATAGAGAATCTACATATACTTGAAAATACCTGATTCTCATATTGTTAGCTAATTGCAAACCTGCTATCAAGGCCACATACTCTGCCTCATGATTAGTGGTTTGGAATTTACATGCAATGGATTGGGGTATAATGTCCCCCTGTGGCGATTTTGGTAGTGTGCTTTGTCTAGTTCCTTTAACATCTGAAGCTCCATCCATGAGGAGTGTCTAAGGATCCTTGGTCTTCTCAAGTTGTTGAACTTCTAATTCAGCTTCCCTTTGTAGATCACTACTGGAATCAGCCACAAAGTTAGCTAAAGCTTGGGACTTGATGGCAGTCCTGGGTTCATACTTAATGTCATATGCAATAAGCTTGATTGCCCACTTTGCCATTCTACCTGACATTTTAAGTTTCCTGAGAACATTCTTGATAGGAAGGTTAGTTTTCACAATAATGGTGTGAGTTTCTAAATAATGTCTATGTTTAGCAGAAGCCATAATTAAATCAAGAATTAATTTCTCTAAATGAGAATACCTGGCCTCAGCATCAAGTAGAATTTTACTTACATAGTATACCGGATGTTGAGAGCCTTCATGATCCTTAACTAGGATCACACTTACTGCTTTAGCTGAAATAGCTAAGTATAAGGATAACGATTCTCCATTTTCTGGTTTCATCAGGGCTGGTGCTGAGGATAGATAATCCTTAAGAACCTTGAGTGCAGCTTCATGCTTATCCGTCCACTCAAACTTGCCTTGAGCAATTTGTCTACCTCTTCTTGGATAATGGAATTCCTTTCAAGTGCAAACTTTCTCCTTTTTTGGTGTATTGGCTTGAAAGACCTGTCAATACCAAGTTTGTATGTAATAACATTCTTAGATATACCTGTCATATCTTCATGTTTCCAAGCAAAGGTAGATTTTCTTCTTTCCAAGAAGGATACTAAATCCTGCTCAATACTGTCTAGGATCCCGGATCCTATAAAAATTTTGGATTCAGGATCCTCTGGGTTCAACAGAATATCCTTGACGTCTTGCTCTCTTGCCTCCATGACGTCTTGCTCCTTGGAGTCTGGCTTCATTGAAGAAGTGTAACAGTTCTTTGCCTCCTGCTGATCACTTTCTATCTTCACCATATCTCATAGAGTTGGGAGCTTAGCTCATTGATGATATGTTGAGGGGGACTGCCTTCATATCGTGTATCCATGGCCTGCTAAAGATAACATTACAACAAGATAAGCAATCAATAACATAGAATTTTGTTAACATAATTCACTCCCTCTATATAGATAGGAAGTTTGATGTCCCCCAATGTAATCTTTGTCTCTCCACTGAATCCCACAAGGATAGATGATCTTTGGACAATATCGGATTCAAGGATGTCCATTCTATTGAGGACATCCAACTGGATTATGTTCACTGAGCTTTTCCCATCAATGAGAATTCTGCGAACAAAATGGTTAGATATAAATAATATAATAACCAAATCGTCATGATGAGGATCATGTATGTCGACACGGTCATCCCCATCAAAGTATATGACTTTTTCCTGGGTAAGGATGGAAGTTCGAACAGGTCTGTCCCTATTCTCCATCTTTGTTTCCTTTGCATGTCTCTTAGCTGTTGAGAACCTCCGGAGATGAAATGGATGATTTGAGCATTAGCTGGTGGAGGAGGAGCTTTTTCAGGAACTTTCTCAGGATCCTTGATCCTTGACTTTTTCCTTCCAAGAAATTCCTTCAAGTATCCTTTGCTCAAAAGATAACCTATCTCCTTCCTTAATGCTATGCACTCATCTGTGAGATGACCAGAATCCCCATGGTAAGCACACCATTTCGATTCGTCTTTGGTGGCAGGCGGTTTGTCATTCTTCCTTGGCCACCTAACCTTGTCACCTAAACTCTGCATAGAAAGGATTAGTTCATTATTATCAGCAGAAAAACAATATTCAGAAATAGGAGGATAATCCTCATCATCTTCCTCTTGTTCCACAGCATGCACATTCTGGTTGTCATGCTTGGAGTATTGCTTGGATCAGTTATCCTTGAGATAGGATCCTTATTTGTCTTGCTTTGAGGATCCTGACAATCTCTCGTGGATCCTTTTGTCATCCTCTAAACGGATGAACCTAAGGGCCCTGTTCCTTTCCTCATCTAAGTTCTTACAAGGGGTCATGATAAGATCATCATAGAACATTGAATCCCTAAGTAAACCCATTTTAAAGGCTTCTACAGCCGTAGCTATATCCAGGTTAGGGATATCTAAGGATTCTTTACTAAACTTAGTGATGTAATCTCTAAGTGATTCATTTTGACCTTGTGTTACCCTATATAGATCACTAGTTAATCGTTTAAATTTTCTACTACATGAAAATTGACTATTAAACAAATTAACTAGATTAGCAAATGGAGTAATAGAGTAAGGAGGAAGACTTAGCAGCCATTTAAAAGCTGATCCTGTCAGTGTGGATCCGAAACCCTTGCATAGACATGCTTCTTTTAACCTCTCAGGGATGGGATTGATCTCCATCCTTTCTCTGTATTGAGCTACATGCTCTTCTGGATCCGTTGAACCATCATACAACTTAATGGTTGGTATTTGAAGTCTCTTCGGTATCTCTGCATCACAAATAGGTGGTGCAAAACGAGATATCTTGTGGCTTCCATCCGGAATTTCAGGAATGGGCTTAACAACTCCTGGAATGCTGGATATCATATCCTTAAGCTTTTGTAATTCTCTGGCCATAGCTTGGTTGATACTTGTATCCTGCACAAAGTCATGGTTAGCATTGCAAAAATTATTCAAAGTGTTACCTCCTGAAGGATTCAAGTTTGGAATTCCATATGTGAATCCATGTTGATGGGATTCTGGCATAACCGAGGGACCAGGGGAAGCAATGGTCTGCATTGGTATGAAGTCTCCAAGATGAACATCTGAACTTCCGGGTTGCACACTCCTTAAGTATCCTTGATCCTGGAAGATGTTGGATCCTTGATGTGCTGTGAATGAAGGTCTTGGAGGATAATCCATGGATCCGAAAACCTGAGATGAGGATCCTTGAACCTGAAAGGAGGATCCTTGAACCTGAGAGGAGGATCCTTGAACCTGAGAGGATCCCTGAACCTGAGAGGATCCTTGAACCTGAGAGGATCCTTGAACCTGAAAGGATCCTTGAACCTGAGAGGAGGATCCTTGAACCTGAGAGGAGGATCCTTGAACCTGAGAGGAGGATCCTTGAACCTGAGAGGATCCTTGAACCTGAGAGGAGGATCCTTGAACCTGAGAGGATCCTTGAACCTGAGAGGATCCTTGAATCAGCTGCGTCCCCATGCATCCTCCTAAACTAGTGAAGAATCCCTGATGCTGAAATGAGGATCCTGAAGGCTGGAAAGAGGATCCTTGAGCCTGAGACATTACCGATGATCCAGAACGCATTCCTGTTAATCCACCCTGGTATTGGACATCTGGAGCTGCAAAGTGCTGGGACGTTATGATCAGAGTGTCGAAATTCAGCGACCTCGGCAGCAAAGGGGGATGATCCTCTGCTAATTTTATCAATTTCGCGAAGGATCCTGCCATTAGTTTCGTCCTGTTGTTGCATGTATCCTCTCATCTGCAAAATCAAAGCATAAAGATCACTGTTAGTAAGTGTAGAGGAAGAAACAACAGTTGGTTTTGTGAAAACGGGGGTTGTCTTCTTCGGAGCATTCTTCTGGAATGCAGGGGGAAGATGATGCAATGGTGGAATGCCATGTGATGAGGAAACCGCCGACATGGAACTTGAAGTAGTTTTTCCCTGAGAAGACATGTGGTTGAAGGTAATGAACCGAAATGAATGAAATGAACAAAATTTCTCAGAATTGAAGCACCAATTGCCCCACGGTGGGCGCCAAACTGTTTTGGTCAAAAATCACACAAGGATAATGCAACCAAATCTGATTTTCTGAGGTATGGTGCTTGGTTAATTGTATGAACGACAAGTATATGAAATCAACGATGAACACCGAGATTTATACGAGGAAAAAGCCCTTGATCTTTAGAAGATCTCCGGCATAAAAAACCTCGGGTGATAGAAACTATCGATCACCAAATATATTGGAAAAACAATAATGATCCTTGTACAACTTCGGAAGATAACAAGCTCAATACATTGAATTGCTAGTGTAAGTGTGTGTTTTTGCTAAGTGTTTGCAGAGAATTCGAGTATTGTGTGTTCTTTGTGTGGTGTGTTCGAATTATGCCTCAAATGAGCTCGTTTTCCCCTTAAAAGATAAGAAAAAATCAACTAACTAACTTTCCGAAAAAGGTGGAAGTCACCCATGATCACCACTAACGGTTATTTCTTCATTAAGCACGTGCCTATGAAGCATATTCCACGAGATTCCAGCAAAGAAGTAGTCCACTACGTCCATTATCTGCATTTAAACATTAAAAACGTGACAATTGTTAGAAATCATAAGTTCTGTTAAGGATCCTGTGATCCTCAGACTCTGGATCCTCAGACAACCTGCATCATCCATTAAGGATCCGTGATCCATGCCTAGTCTCAGGATAGATGATCCTTAGCACAAAATCCATGCCCTAACAACCAGCATCATTGTTTATACAAAATCACAGCCAATATAAGTTGGTGTAAATCATGTATGAACATCAGAATTTATCAGCAAACACAAATTTCCATTCGAACAAAAAACTCTAGTTACTAATCGAACATTTATACGATCAAAACGCCATTAAAACACGATCTCTAGCAAGTCATAGTTCGCAATTATTTACGTAACATCAAGCATCATGATAAAGATAAAAACACAGCCACGTTACTTCATATTAATCCATGAATCAAAACCTTAATGAACATATACATAACTACTCTTGCATATATAGAAACATGAACCATTATTTTTTATCTACATGAACCCTAAACTAAAAGTTGTCATCATAAACATCCAGGTCATCATAAACAAGCACGAGCACAGCCAGTGAATAGCAAGTTTAAACTGAAATCAACACCAAAACACACTCACCTTGGAGTGAGAGATGAGATGAGAGCTAGAGGAAGAGAACAACGATCGAGAGAAATGGGGGGGGGGGGGGTCCTACTGCCGCACGCACACAAGGGAATTAGGGTTTTGATGTTTTTTTTTTGCAAGCACATACTCACGTATGTTATAAAATACAAGGGGTGAGGGTTTGGGCTCAATGGGCCGCAAAAGGGAAAGGGGGTGGCGGGTTGGGCTTGTTTGTTGCGCAAAGGGGGAGGGGTTGGGTTTATAAATTGGCGAAACTTATAAAGTGGCGGTTTCGCAAGTTTTGAAAAAAAATAACTAATACGGATGCATCGTGTCGCAATGTAACATACTAAAATGTTTTTTTAGCAAAACAACATACTACACTATTTCAGTTTCGGGTTTCGGTTTCACGTAGTTCACATCACACATTACCAAGTTCACAACCATTCAAATAAAATAATCAAACACCACATTCAAATCACATATCGAACATGAAACTTCAAGTGCGCGAAATGTAACAAGGATTTATACGAGTTGTCACAAACCCCCACCAAAAAACTCCCAAAAAGACCAAAAATAAAATATCCAAAAAGCCCCCAAACCCTCTAAAAAGGACCTTCTGGAAGATGAGATCCCAGAAGTTAATCTAGTGACACCATAAAAGTCACCAATAACCGCTGTTACTACTTCCTCACAACAGATGGAAAGATCTCCACCCATGGCCTCAACTCCTCCTACTTCCCCACAAAAGAAACAGGTTGTAAGCACAAGGACACCACTATATGATACATTACCCTCACTTGAGAGTATGTTAAATAGCCCTGCTCCCGGGGCAAATTCTCTTTCCACACCTATCCCCACTTCACAAATTCCACCATCCATCATACCTCTGTTTGATGCCATTGAGCTTCAGACACAAAACAACCCTTCTCACCAACACATTACTGAGAGTACAACCACAACTATGGCTGTGTCTGAAACAACTCAATTGGTTATCCCACAAACAGTTCAGGAGGTTACACTACAGGAGTTTCTTGAAATTCCTTTTAGTTGTTCAAGTGGAGCAGCTACTACAGGTGTTGAATCCATTGATTTACACCTGGACAGTAGTTTCATAAGTAAGACTCCCTTGAAGGCAACCACTGCTGATGCTATCAAGGTATCCACTGGTGTGTTCAAATTAGCCACTGGTGTGATTTCCAAGATAACTACAGCAGAGGGAGGTCCCTAGTACCAAGACAAAGGGGCATCAATTGATGAACCATTGGAGACTTCTCCTGGTCCAACAGCTGATACAACCACTGCTGGTGGGAAATCAGATGATCCCATTAACTTGGGTGATGGTTTAAAATATCAGGAATTGACGGAGAGGCTCTCTACATTGGAAACAGTGGTTACAAAAAATGAATACATCTATTGAATTCCTGGTTGAAGCTTCCAAAAGTCAACCCACTCCACAACATTATTCCCAAGAGCTATGGAATGCAGTTCAGCCTATCATTAAAGCTCAAAGGGAACTTGCAGAAACTCAGCACAACCATCAACTTGCAATACTCAGAAATATGGTTGATGTAAGATACAAGGACACTCAGGCTGACATTAGAGCCATCAAAGAGGCCTTAATTAAAATTACAGGCACTGCCCCTGGATCTATCTACAAAGATGATGATCAAGATGATGATGCCAAAAAGGGGGAGAAACATGATATGAAGAAGTTTGGCAGGCCCACTCCAAGGAAGCCAACTCAAAAGCCAGAATCTGAGAAAGAGAAAAAGTCTTCTGAAACCACTGCTGAAACACCTGTTAAAGAAAAGAAAAAAAAGGGAGTTAATGAAACCCTAAATATTCTTGCAGATGAAGTGGAGAAAAACATAAGGACAATTGAAAATCAGAATAAAACCAGGGAAAGGCAGTGGAAAAAGGAACAAAAGGAATTGAAGGAATGGGAAATAAAGACAAAGATCTTGGCACTTCAAAAAGAAGTAAATCCCACAAACACAACAAACCACCACTAGCCACATATCCAAAATCACCCTCACCACCAAAATCAACCACTGATACATCCAAACCAACACCACCATCACAAAAACCACCTGTCAAAAAGCAGAAGACAACTGTTGACACTTCAACAGTTGCTATGACAACAGTGGTTGAAACACCAGTTGTTTCAACAGCTGTTAGTCAGCCATCCACCACTTCCAATATTCCTTCCCAAGCTATAACCATTTCTGATCCAAAATCCCAAACAAAAATTGTTGGTGCATATTTCATACGTCTGCCACTGTGCGAATAGTTAGATAGAGCGTGTGTTGAATATTGTATAGAATAGGAGAAAGTTGGACACGGTTTCATTAATGTAAAAGTCCATCCGGACGGATGACCATCTGGACGGATGAAAATCTGGACGGATGGACACATAGGTAGTTGTCTATAAATAGGGACTTGGGGTTCCCATTTGGATAAGCTTTTGGTCCCTAAGGGGAGATGCTGTCCAACTGGTCCCGTGGTGCTTTAATTTTCAGATATGAATAAGAGACCAGATTATAAGTGACTGCTCGGTGTCGTATTCTGTTTTTACTCCTTTCTTAGTCACAATAACGAACCGAACACGTCGTATCAGGACCGAGGCTCCGTCAAACTCGCTGGTTCCTGGATTGGAAAAAATTCCTTCACCCAAAAAGGTTTATACAAGAAAAAGAAAGTTCCAGGTGAATGATGATGACATACCAGCACCTATTCCTATATCATCTGCACCTTTCAATCAAATCAAACCTCAACCATTCATCCCTCCAAAATTAGCAAATCCAATCACTGACCCAAAAACACTTGAAGGACATGATCCTAAAAGAGTTTTTCCATTAGCAGCAGATTATCCCCTGGAATTGCATGCAGTCAAAAATGAAATGAGGCAATTCTATACAGTGGATGATCCTGCAAAAAGAAAATTTCCTTCTCTCTGTGGTTTTAGACCTCCAAAGAACTTGGATGAGTATTTAAAACTCAAAGCAAAGCAAGCTGAATTACATGCCAAGTATGAAGGTCAAGGAGAAAATGATAGTAGCATCTCAAGTCGAATGCAGCATCTGCTTAGCAAAGTCAAGAAACTGGAAGATTATGCAAGAAACTTAAGCAAAGAGATGTCTAACTTGCCACCAAATGCTGATCTACAAAAGGAGATGAGAAAAGACCTCTTAGAGCTAATCATGAGAGACAAATTCTATCCTGCCAAGATTGATCAATTTAAAGACTGGCCACTCATCTGATGAAGAATAAAGGACTGAAGCACAATCTACTGATGTCTCCCAAGCACTGTTGAAGACCAAAGAAGTGCTCATTCAAAGAACTGATCACCCTTTGAAGAAAGCACTGATGCTCAACATTAGTGTTTAGACTACAACAATGGAATGAAGAATTAGTAGTTTATGTAATCAGTGTCTATGTAATCAGTGGTTGTATGTAACAGTGTTTAGAGTTTGTTAGGAGGTTAGATGTCACTTTCATGGTGACGTCAGCTAAAGATGCTCAGTGGTTTGCCTGTACTATAAATAGAACAGTACTCTGTACTGTTCCATTAGCTCTTTCTTCACAAGTCATTCTGTACGAACAAATCACTGAGCTCAAGCTGAGGGGGAGTCTAGAGCATGCATGCAATAGTTGAATCTTGTAACAAATACTATCTTTCGACTTAATGAAATCATGTTTGCAGAAAACTATTCTTCCTTGATTGTGTGTTAAAGTTTATTTCCATATTCCGCCGCATAAAATTATCTGTTTTATCTTTCATTTCTAATCAAACAACACAATCTAAGAAACTCAGATCCTAACATTAACCAAGGGAGGTTAACTCACTGGTCTCGTCAAGTAGGGTTAATCCCTTCTTTCCGAGGATCGGTGGCTGGATCGTCCGCTGATCTGTCTCCTGCACAAGGGAAACACACCGTGACTCGTAACAAGGAGGATGGGGTGGGGGGGGGGGTGCTCCTTGTTACCACTCTCCGGCGTGAGAATCAGTAATTTGTTTGAGAGCAAAGTGTGTGATAATAGTATGAGTGAGAGAGTTTGATAAGCGATAGCTCAAACCTGGTTTGGGATGGGTATTTATAGCCGAAGAGTGAAGGACGGTGATTGGGTGGCTAGACTGACAGTGTGCAGCCCTTTGCAGGTGTGTCAGGCTTGTCGATCACGGAGGTGATGCCACGTCCCACTGCGACTGTCTGTCTATGTGCCAGTGTTGCTTACGTGTGGGCTGACAGGCGACTGCCACAGGTGCCACTTGCTGTCATGGTGTCAGTCCCACTTGCCCTATGGATAGGATGCAGTGCCGGGCTGCATCGCTATCCGCGGTAACTGCGGTTGTTTCCGTGTCTCCTGCTTTGGTAAAGATGTCTATAGGATACGGTGTCAGGCCGCATCGCTAGGTCCCTTGTCGTGACGAACATGTTCATAGGATGCGATGTCAAACCGCATCGCTATGTGTGACATCCATTTTCGTACACAAGGTAAGTCTTCTCATCACTTGACCGATTGGATTCGGTATCTGTGTTCGCGCGTGCCCGCACGGACGCATATATGTTATCGCCGGTGGGAGTATTTGATAAGGGTGATGGTCACTCGCGACTGCTTTGGTGCTGGGAGAGTAGGCGAGTATGTGGCAATTGCTACTTCAATCTTTAAACTGAGCGGGCTTTATCTCACTGCACTATCATGGCTTCGGGAGAGAGTTCACGGGCTTCGCCCCTAGATGGGGGTTTTCCCAAGTTATAAGGCGAGTGTATCCCGATATGGTGAATTTCGTCAGTAACCCATTTGGAGGATTCGTTGGCCATTTAAAAATATTAAGTTTCATAAAATCATTAAATATGAAAACCACTAACAGATTTAGAACGCTTTGTAGAGAAATAGTAAGTAATAAAATGCAACATTTTTACAACGATTTTTATGTATACTTACAAAAATAAAAGAACTCTTACACAACATCTAAAATCTTAAGGCCAATTTTTATTATTGTGTTTCTATTTTTGTTTCGTTTATAGCGTATGATGTATGGTAAAAAAATAAAAAAAATTGAACGTTACCCCTGAAATTTTGGTCTAGATCCGTCGCAACGTACGAACTTGCGTCAACTCGTTATATAAAATTTAGATGTATTTGAATATGAATGGTTCAGTGTAAAATATTCATTGATACCTCACATCATATGTGGTTGAGTGTCGAAGTGTGCTTCGAATCTGGTTGTGGGGTATGAAGTGTTAGAAATCAAAGACTTCTATTTTGATATGTTCTGCACATCGAGTGCATCAAAATTCAAATAATCAAAGACTTCTACTTTAAACTTTAAAGCATAGAAATACCTAATAAAACAAAAACAAAAATGTCCGGTTATGCGACCTGAATTGATAAGGGGTTATTTGTTTAGCTCTTGCCCTGGTGGTTGCTTGTTTCCTTTAACAACAGTAGTACACAGTTTCGAATCTCTGCATCTCATACGTTTCATTTTAATTTTTTTTGGATAGTTTAATCCCTACATCCGCATCTCTTCCGTTAATTTTTTTAATAGTTTTTGTTTATTTTTGTATTCTTTAAGGTTCATTCTATACGCACCCCTCTTCCTGATTATACCCCCCTTGCGAGAGGAAAACTGTCGGTCCCACACAGGCCCCACCCGTAAGTATGTGAGAGGAGGGGGGTGAAAAAAGTAAATAGGGGGTGTAGAAAGTAGCACCCTTCTTTAAATGCACATTGCATTGATGACTTTATGAGTTATGCCTTTCCTTTTTTACTTATTTTCAAATTTTTGTTTCAAAATTATTTACAAACAAAATTTTTTTAATCATATATTTTCTAAATAAATCTAGATAGGTTATGATAGTTTTACATAATCCTAAATTTTTAAAATTACGACATAACTTTTCCGTATTTTTTTAATGTACCCTTACAACTAGGGCTGCAAATGAACCAAACGTTCGGTGAACAGTTCGTGAACCGTTCGGCGGGAAGTTCATTTGTGTTCGTTCGTTTAATAAACAAACAAACACGAACAAGAAATTTCGTTCGTTTAGTTAAATGAACAAACATGAACAGAGGTCGTGTTCGTTCGTTTATGTTCGTGAACGTTCGGTAATTTGTTCGTTTATGTTCTATAGTTCATTAGTGTTTTTAGGTTTTATATTTATTTAAATACTTCAAATTCCGACAAATTAAAAATCTAATAAGTGACAATGTATTATATATTATGTTCATGTTCTATTGTTTGTGTTCGTTTGTTTCCATTTGTGTTCATGAAAATTAGTTTGTGCTCATTTGTGTTCGTCAACGTTCGTTTTTTTTTTCGTTGCCTAAAATTAACAAACAAACACAAACGAACACGAACAAATTCATTTCCTTAACAAACGAACACGAACATAAAATCTCGTTCGATAAGTGTTCGTGAACGGTTCGCGAACACATATATTTCTTAACAAACGAACACAAACAAGGTCTTGTTCGTGTTCGTTCGGTTCGTTTGCAGCCCTACTTACAACCTGTATTCTTTCTATGTTTTGATGTGCAAATACATGTGTAATTTATTTTTCTTTATCCACGTTTCCATATAAATTTTAATTTAAACCGACATGCCGCAATACGCGAGTGATTCCCACTAGGCCTAGGCTCTTCGAGGGCCCGAAACTTTTATTTATTTTTTTATAAATGTTTACACTGTAAACTTGAGATGAATACATTCTGAATAAAAAATCCTCACAAATAAGCGTTTGGCGAGCATGGGCGGACCTATGTTATGAGCAAGGGGTGCGAGCGCACCACCTGAAAAAAAAAATTAGTGCAACTTTTAAGCATAAAATCCTAGTTGCACCCCTTGAAAATTTGTAGTCGCACCCCTTGAAATCTTCATGATGGAGCATATGTGAGGCAAAAAAAAGAGTAAAAAAAAGGATCACCGAAAAATTATTTACAAAGGAAAAGCTCTGCAAGTGCCATGTCTAAAATGAAGAAGATATTGGGAAAGAATGTGATGATGATCTTGGGTTGTGGTGCTTTTTAACAGGACCTACACACCTATATTTTACTTAGATTGAAGCATTTAATTATATTTATAAAATTTACTTTTTACCTTCTTTGTCAGTAAATAATGAATTGATAAGACAATATATTTTTTTTAAATTCGCAATTCACAAACACTAAAAGATAAAACTCGCAATTCATAAGCAGATAGTCGGTAAGCGGGCAACAAGCTGCGCCGCTACCCCCTTTTGAATAGCGAAACCTAACCTAGTAAAAACGAAACCCCGATCTCTAGGAGACGAAATGTTGCTGTGAACAACCCGTTGGACCCGTTCAAGAAATCTGATGGCTTCTGGGGCTAGCGAGCCAAAGGTATCAAGGGCAAAAGGGATAAAGGAATGTTGATTATCCTCGCAGGCTTTTGCATGTTTGTCCATTTTCTTCGCTGCCGCCCTTGCAATCGCCTGACCAGGGACAAAACCTGTATCCCGAAAGCCTACAAGGGGGGAAACCCCGGTAAGATCAACACAAGCGTGTTTACCTGCATCCCACCCGAAAACTAAAACGTCCGCGGGGCGCAATGTGGATCTTCCTTCCCTCGGATCTGTCAAAAAGTTTACGGGGGCTTCTTTATTCACCGAGATCCCCGCCCGTTTGAGGATGTCCCCCAAGACATCCCGCACCCAGTCGTGCCTATACTTAAAACCTGGCAGTTCTTTACAGTGCAGAGCATGCTCCCCAAATTGGTCTAAGCAAGCTTTCCGGCAAATCGGGCATTGCTCATCATCAGGGAACATAGGAATCATGAGCCGATATTTTAAGATAGCACGGTATTCAACGGCTGACATCTTTTGGCCTAAGCCATCGATGGGGATGACCGATAGAACATCTTGGGCGTGGGGGCCCCGCACGCATTCTAGGACGGCGTTCTGACGAGGAGTCGTACAGAAATCTGAACCAATATTCTGAGCGATACGACAAAACAAAGCACTCGCCAAAGTCTTCTGGGTCTTCGGTGGGCCAATATCCAAATCCGGGAGGTGTCTATGCAACTCCCCCAGAGCCATGTCATAATCCCCATCCATTCCAACAACCCCACTCTCGCGCAAGATGTGATCTTGCAGCCCCCACGATTGAGCTCGCGAGGCAACAAAACCGTAAATGGAGACATCCATGGTCGATAGAAGCCCCAGCCCCCCATCTTACAGGGCAGAGAAGCAACCCGCCACTGAAAATCCCCAAAAAACGGACCCCCACACACCACAATGTCCTCTATAGCCCCCCGTAGCCCTTTATCGAATAAGGATACCGCCTCCTTTACAAACACAGGTTGACAAGTTCGCAGACCAAAAAGGAGCTTGGCGACACCCATGCAAGAGCGCAGCAGGAGAAGCTCACGTTGCGGGTCTCGGAGTTGCGAAAGGCTACTCATAAGGTCCACTGCCCGGGAAGCTCGCCGCGCAGCCAAAGCACTAATGAAACTGGGGTCCCGGCTCACAGCTCCCCCAAGGAGTCTCACGCCCCCCGTTGGTCTTCCAATCTCCTTCGGGAATAAACTAGCCTCCAATTTTTCTCCATTGCAAGACGGCCAATATACCTCTGTTTTTTTTATATTAAGCCGGAGCCCCAAAGGTGGCCCCTCAGATTGAATGATAGCCAGAGCCTTTGCTACCTCAGATGTTTTTCCCATAATAGTACCATCATCCAAATACCACGCGTGGAAGGGGAGGGTGCAACTGTCTCGTATACGTTGTGTGAGGGGGTGCAAGACAAGGGCGAACAATAGAGGCCCTAAAGGATCCCCCTGTTGGACCCCCGTGGACGACCCAATACAGTCATTACCCACATAAAGCCTAGCGGTTTGCCCATAAAGAAAATGTATCCACGGAAAAATAGATGGGCATCGAATCCCAACCTCCCGCAGAAGAGCTGTGCGATCCACTAGGTTGAAAGCATTGGAGAAGTCAACGGTAAGCATGGCGAAGGGCCCATCATCGTGAAAGGCGTTAAGGAACCTGTTCGCGCTATGGAGGATAGCTTCAGCCCCATCTGGTGTCCCAACCCCGAATTGATGATCCCCCAGGTACCTAACCATCTATTTCCCTACCTTTTTCATCGCTATCTTGGAGACCAGCCTACGCCAAATGGCCCCGACCGTAATAGGACGGATCCCCCCATCAGGTTTCAGCAAGGGGGCAGAGGAGCGGAGGCAACGAACTCAGCAAGAGACCTGGGGCATAACCCCCCAAGAAGACATTGACTACCCCGGTGATGGCTAAAACTAAACCCGAGGAAGTTGAGGACCCCTCTCCACAAAAGCTATCCAGTAAGTGTTGCTCCCTGAGCCCATCTCTCCCGCACGAAGTTCCTTTGGGGAATGACTTAATGCACCCCAAAACGCACTCCGCATCAACAGTTAAGGGTGCCTGAGGGATTGTGTCTGCCGGCACAACCGGAGGGGGCGTAACCGGGTGTTTCTCCGCGAGGGCCTCCATAGTGGAGGGCCCAAAGGGGGCAACGCCAGAAGAGGACAACACCTTGACCGCAGTTGTGAAATGACCATCTGCCACTTTACGAAGGCACTGCTTAACATTGGTTTGGCCCTCCCGACCTTCGGGAAACGGGTCGGACCCATATACCGCCCCTTTCTCCTTTACATCCTGAAAGAGGGAAGCAACTAGCTCGCTAATCCCTTCCCCGTCTTTCCAGACAGAAAGAGCCCGTTGGATGCTAAAGCACTATAACGATTTCCTGTTCCCGGACCGACGTTCCTGCCTATTGGCAGGGCGCACAACTTTTAAAGTACAGCGAGGCAACAATTCAATTTTTTTAAGTATCTTTATTTTTCATAGGTTCAAAACATTTGGTTATATTTATAATTTATCTACATCATTGTTTACAATTGGACTTGAAACCTTAACCCACTTGAGAATGAATGTATCAATTCTTGACATGACACGAAAAACTAGTTTTGGTCAGCTAACACGATATGTTTTTAAAAAACGGATGGTATTCAGGTTGACCCGTTTTAAAAACAAGTTGGTTCGGGTTGATCCCTTTAACCCGACCCGATACGAACTGAAAAAAATACTATATAGGTTGGGGCCTACAATCTTTAACAAATTTTCGCACCCTCAGAAAAAAATTCCAAGGTCCGCCACTGTTGGCGAGGTGGTTGCTTGGCTTCTTTAATAATTAGGAGAAGCAAGTTCTTACCTAGTGTAATTGAATTTTTTGATTTTTTCCTTTTGTTAGCTATTTATTAAATACAGATAGTTTACTTCCTAAGTTTAGCTTAAAAATGATTATTTAAATTATTTTTTGCATTATTATTCTATATATATATATTCGGGGTCCATATTTTCAATTCGCTCAAGGTTCATAAATTTTCAAAGATTTTCGGAGATGACCCTGCAAATAAGTTTGAGTCGATGTTGAAAAAAGTGATGTTTGCGAGGCTGACACACCCCATTATAAATGCTCTTAAAACTATTGGTAAGTGAGAGAGTAGTATACAATTTAGTTTTTGGTTGTCGAGGTCAGGACTATGTGGCGTGTACATACTTTGGCCAAAATTGATACATGCCAACAAGTATTAGTGACGTGTAAATTAAAAAACTGTATTAGTCAATTCATAACTAAAATTGATGGTTGAAATCAATTATAAAAACTTGATAGTTTGCATTACTAAATAGCCAAAATAATTGACTCGGTTATGATTTTTGGTTATTGAGTCAAACCGGTGCTAATAGAACCGTCTTACTTTGGGACACAATTTAATATTTATTAATTTTAATTATATTAGTATATTTACTTGTCTTTTTAAATTCAGAACTAGTTAAAACTAGTTTAATACCCGTCCGGTGGACGAGTTACGCTAACAGCGTAACAATACCCCACACGTGTCATCCACTCCACCAGTATCCATTTTTAGGGCATCCACACCGCTTACTACCACAAACCACCGTCGCTCTTCCCCAAACCTGTGTCACCTACCAACCTCGACCACCACCGCTTTGCCCCAAATCGATGCCGGCGACATAACCATCGTCCATTCGAAAGCGCGTAGCTTTATCTGCTCACCAACCAAAACCCAAGCGATGTTTTCCGTTTGAAATTAGGGCTCCAACACCTACACTTGAACCTGGTTTTCGTCTGAAATTAGTTCTATACCCGTCCGGTGGACGGACATATTAATGGTATAATAAAATAAAAAATATATCATAATAAATACACAAGTTTATGATACAACCATAGTATTTATAACACATTAAAACCATAAATATTAAAACCATAAGCCCACTGTTTGAGTGGGGAAAGACCAAATAGTGGTGATTTCGTTGAACTAAAAAAAACATAGTTTTATACCCGTCCGTTGACCCGATACTTAACGTAATATTTTTTTTTTGAAAGACCAATGAAATTTTATCCATTTACTTTTGGTTAACCAACTGTTAAACATAATACTACACCAACATTTGTGTCAACTATCTAAAAGGACCCTCCTTATACACATGCAAATCACCACATTTCCTTTGAAAATAAAAACAATGTCTATGTTTCTCTTCAAAGGGTGCCTAGAAAGTCAAGTGCAATTAGAAATACAATAGTATGGTAACGACTTTCCCGCACGATTTGGCGGTGATTCGGTCAGGATTGTTTTGGTTCTTTGCGGGTAAAACCAAAAACAGTCGATGGCATTGAACTTTTAAAACATTCAATGCGACACTCACATACAAAATGTTTATTAAAATGACAAAAAAAAAATACAAATTGTATCATGTAACCACGCCTCTCTTTCATATGTCAACTATGAAAGCATCCAACCATCTTAGGCCTTTAAAATCCATTTATATCCATAGAAACAAAACTAAATATTTAATTTTGGGTCATTATGTGTGTTTATGATGCTAATTAAAATATTTTGTGGCACATGGGTGAAATAGATGGAATTATTCACCCTAGGACATTTAGATTAGAGAAAAATGCCAGGATAGTCCCTGTGGTTTCACCTTTTTTCACCTATAGTCCCTATCTTTCTAAAACTACTTGAATAGTCCCCAAGTTTTCAAGTTTTGTTCTCGGATAGTCCCTGGGTCTAACTTTAGTTTGTTTTCTCTGTTAAAATGATGTGAAATGACAAAAATACCCTTTCCTCTGCATCTTCTTGAAGAAACCCTAGAACTCTCATTTTTGTTCAAATACTCACACACATCTCTTGGTCTGCTCTCTCCTACTCGATTCCTAGGAGGTAACCACAACCAGATTCACACAACAATCATCTTCCCCACACACCTAAAATCTCTCCTCCTCTCTCTCCCTGCTCGATGAAGACCGGCCAGCCACCATCACCGGTGGTGGCTCACAGCGATGTAGCAGAACCCCACAACCAGTGGCGTTGTGGGGGTGGCGTCAGGTGGCAGCGACGCTGTGACGGTGGTGGTACACCGACGGCGATGGTGTTGGAGGTCGATGGTACTGATGACCGACGAGGGTGCCAATGATGATATTGATGATGATGGTGATGATATTGATATCGCTGATTTATGTTGATGAGGATGCCGACGGTATTAGGGATGAGGGATGAGGGGTTAGAAGAGGGGGCTATTATTATGTCTTCAATTCTTGATTGATTTAAGAAACAGAGGAGATCGGAGGTGGTGGTTATGGAGGTGGTTGAACGGTGAGCAGGATGGTTGTTGAAGGAGATTGAAGGCGACGGTGGTGATGATGAACGATGATGGCGGAGGTGATTCGTTGGTCGTCGGAGAAGAAACGGTGGTGTGCCGCTTATCGCCCCGCCCGCCCATTACAATTTGAAATGGCGACTATCAGCCATTGACTGGTGTGTTTGTAGGTAGGGTTTTAAGTGAGGGGTGGGGGTTTGCAGGTGGGTGTGTGTGACCAGAGCCACTGTGCAGCCATTGACTGAGCTTCAAGGAGGGTGTTGTATGAAACGGTTAATGCTGATTGGATGATTTGGATTGGGGTTTTGTTAGGGTATTGGGTTAGTGAAGATTCGCATAGTTGTTGGTACCTGGTGGCTTTGCAAGCTTGTTGGATTAGATCGGGAGTGGGTGGTGTGTCTGTTGTTGAGTGGCGGATGGTGGTGGTGGAGGGTGGAGGAGGGTGATGGTGGGTGGAGGTTGAAGATGAAGTGTGGTGGTGGGGTTTTATAAATAAAAAGAGAAAAATGCCCGGATAGTCCCTGTGGTTTCGCCTTTTAAGGAAAGGGTATTTTTGTCATTTCACACCCTCTTAACAACCACTTAACAGAGAAAAGTAACTGAAGTTAGACCCAGGGACTATCCGAGAACAAAAATCGAAAACTTGGGGACTATTCAAGTAGTTTTAGAAAGATATGGACTATAGGTGAAAAAATGTGAAACCACAGGGACTATCCGGGCATTTTTCTCTTTAGATTATGTAAATGATGAGAAATAAAGCAAGAATTCTAGCCACTTGAAGACACTTATATAAAGTTCTAGAAAGAAAGGATATTAAATTTTTTATCATGGATTAATCATCCTGGAATGGAAGAATCTTTACTTGTCCTTTATACAAACCCCTCACTTGTGTCACATCCTTGCCAATTTACAATCAACTCCCATCATTTTGTGGATGGGCTTTCTTGATGGTGCAAAAAGGCTGAAAGAAAATATACTTGTAAGTATAGTAGCTACAAATTATTTTAAAAACCAACATTTGTCTCAAATTAAAAACTAAAATTGACTACTTACCATCATTCATTAGATAAACATCAAACACTTGCTAATACTAAAATAACAGTTCCAATTTTGTTAGGCTATAGGGTGTGGTCATGATCCTCATGCCACCATGACCTTCCATGTTAGTGCCATGTAACCCACCTCTAATCCACCATCCAAAACCACTACCCTAAGGGTATGGTCATGATCCAAACCACTAGCCATTTATTTATTTTAATTTATCTTTGTCTAAAGAAAAAGGAAATGATTTGTTGAAAAATGGAAAGGAGGACCATGGTTGCCATGGTTTAATCCATGCAAACCATGGTGAATCAATCAAGGAGGTGGTGTAGCCTTCCATTCATGTTCCTAGGTGGCAAATCATGTCCCAACCATGACCCCCACACCCTATAGCCTTATTTGAAGTAAGTATAGTTCAGACTTAGAGTAAGATAGAAAAGGAGTTGAATTTAGTCAATACTAAAGGCATAATGGAATTTGTTGAATTAAAACCGATGGTAAAGGTCTAACAAAAATTCTATGTAAAATGTAAAAAATGGTTACTAACCTTTTCTTCAAAGAGATATCAATTTCTTCATAGGAACGACAAAATCCAGAATCATGCTCGCCTTGCAAAATAACTTCTGCGCCTTTTGTACTATATTTGTTAGCGAACATTTTATCAGTAACTAAATTTTTTTTCAAACAAATTGAAGAAAATTAAACAAAAAACAGTAAGAAACTGGTTCTTTTACAAAACAGGTGAAGAAAAAGTAGTAAAGTCGAAGGGAAAAAAAGGTTATAAAATCAGAACAAATGCGTCAACAATTGCTTCACCGAATATAAACATATTGACATAACATAAAGTTTTACGTTAACATATGTTTTGTTGCACATGGTCACAACCTAAAAAGACCATCAATTTAAAATTACTCTATGCAATATCATTGTATAAATGTAAATAACGAAAAAAAGTAACTGGCTCAAGACATACATACATATATAAATACATAGTGCAGGCCATGTATGTGCATAAGTATATATCTATTTTTGTCAAGAACTAATAGATAAAATGAACCAAAAAAATATATATGTAAAAGCAAAAGTCTTTCTTGACAAATTAATTGAAGGCAAAAGAAACCACATAAATCTACCTTATGACCAAAATCTCTGTTATAAAAACTGATGCAAATATAAAATTATCAACCCTTCAAAATGTAATAGAAACCACATAACGACAATTGAAGGAAGATTATGAAGAAGGGATTCTAATGTTTATGCAAAACACAATCAAAACCACATAAGGATAGTTGAAAAATCATGAATAATGGATATGGTAGTTACCTTAATAGCCGCGCAAATTGTCTGCACGTGTACAAGTCATCATGTGAAAAAAACAACATCCAGGAACTTCTCAATATTGTACCTTGAAGCAACAACATCCAGAGTTTCTGAGTGTTTATCAACATCTCTGATGTATATCTGAACTATGCCATCCTCCAAATATTGTATATATGTAAAGTGAAACTCATAGGCATTTACAAAATAATGTTCCTGTTTAATAAATTCATTAACTAAGTAATATTTCCTAGGCCGTTCCCGTCATATTTATATTCACAAGTGAACTCCATATTTTTAAATTTATTTAAAATACCAGATACGCCTTTTGTAGGTTGGTTTCATCCTCATCATATGAAAACCCTTCTTGTGAATAATGAACATGAACCCCTTTTTGCTAGAGCCTGGGTCGTTTGAGACCTAACAAATATATTAGAAATTAAAACTGAACCAAGTAAAAACAAAGACATAAACTCCAAACTCGAAATTATCTCTAGTTGAGGATTATTTAAACAAACTTAAAGAAGGCTGACAAACCTGTCCAGTCCAAGTAAAGCAGCAGTTTTAGGCTTTTAGCCTCCCTGGGTCGTTTGATGAAATCACACTGTTGTAATTCTTGTCTCTAGCTCTATGATAAACGATCTGATCCAACACAAACCTTAGGGTTACGGACAAATATCAATGTCAATCAGACGCAAAAATGTGTCTATGATTTTAATTTGAAAAAAATAAAATTTGGGATTACTTACAGAGATGGAGAGCTGATTCTTGAAAACATTGGTAGTATATACTAAAGATGGTAGATGCTTTACCTTCGTTATCGAAGACGATCCAAACGGCATAGCCTCTGATCGATCCAATTGAGAGGAAGGTTGATGATTCCTCAATTTCCTCATCCCCTGAAATCGTTCTTTTGCATCTGTACAAAACATCGATCATTAAAAAACCCTAATTACTGAAAATTTAGGGCCCTTTAAATATTTCAGGGCCCAAGCTAGGGCTGACCCTGTACGTTAATATCATCAAGCAATTGTAAGACGTTAAAAGAGTATGATTATGTGATGAAACAAAGGATAAATCTATTACCTGGTTCTCTGTTGTGGAAGCAATGATAATGAGAATCAATGGAGGCAAACTTGTCGCACAAATCCAGGGTACGTTGAGTGTGAAATTTTGGCTATCAGAGAAAGAAGAATGACCAATTTGTTTGTCTTAGGGCTGGGGTTATGGTGCGATAGATGATGGTGCCATTCCGCAAGAAGATAGCCGGCGGAACACTGAGAAACATGATTTGATTTGAGAAAGAGAAGCAGACGCTATAGATATATAAATTAATGATTGAATTTGTGAAATGCATGTCCATTATATAGCAATAGATCATCTCAACTGACCCATATTTGTAGGAGTTGGTTTGGAGATAATGGGTCTAGGAGAAAAACTGCTGAGAGGTGGAGATCATGGCAGAAAATTTTGGAGCAAAACCACTTGCAGGAAAACTGCCAATAACCGCCCTGAACCGCCATTAGAGCGGTTAAAATTAAGAGTTTACACGGCCCAGATTTAATCTCAGCATAATCGAACGGATGATATTGATTTCAAAGGTAACTTCCACTTAATGGGTTCCATATATATATATATATATATATAATTAAAATATACTAGTTAAATTTCCGTTCGCGCGTTGCGGCGGGGACCCAATGACTGCAAAACGCGTGTCAGTAACGGCAAGCAGATACCGAATATCAAAACATAAATAAAAATGTCGTGAAAAGGATAGTCAATCCGTTCTAAAAAAAGCGATTTTAAATAACCTAATATATAATAATAGGACCCACACGTCCTACACGTTGGAAATTCGGTTGTTTTCAGTTCAGTTATTACGGTGCTAGCACGTTAAAATATGGATGAGCTCGGTACCTGTAACGGCACCGAAAGTACCGATCCGGAAAATCATCGAAATCAGGTACCGGCACCGAAAATGCTCGGTACAATACGGTATGGTATTTGAAGGTAAAAATCAATAAATATAGGTATGGTGCTAGACAGGTGTCGAACTGAAAGTAACGATTCTGAAAACGCCAAAAGGTGGGTTCCAAATTGGTACCGAAAATGATTTGGTATAGTAAATTTGGTACCGATACGATACGGTTTGATTACAGGATTTGATACGATTTTCTCATCAATAATCTAAATAACCAACTTAATTTTACATGCTACAGTTCATTCATTACGTAAAAAGACAAAAAAATAAAGCAAACTAAGTTGTTGTGTATATAAAACCTCATTCAAACGAAATACAGTTTACTTATTGTGTGTATGAAAAGTAATCTAAACTGTTCAATTACTTGCATTGCTACGTTGCTACAGGATTTGATGAGCTCGGTACCGAAAATACCGTTACCGAAATCCCCAAAAATGGGTACCGGTACCGAATAGACCTGGTACAGTACGGCTTTATACGGTCGGTACTAGTACGGCACCGGTATTTGAGGGTAAAACCCGATGAATACCGGTGCCGAACGAATACCGAAAATACACTCAGTTTAGTAAATTTGATACCGGTACCCAATACTATTCATTCATTTCTATTTTTATTACTTTTCATTAAAGACTTTTTTTAATATTTATTTATTGTTACTGTTCAATCCCTATTGTTTTTAATATATAGGTCAATTCGATACCGACTTTTGGTGTTTTCTGTACCAGGCTTGTGTCGATTTTTATCTTTATATATCGATAACCGTACTGGTATTTTTGATACCAGTACCGGTTGACAAAAACTTATCTAACTTAAAAAGTAAAGAAGATAATAAAACTATTAAGACCGTGAGGTATGGTGGGGCGAGGGTTTGGGCATGGGTTGACACGTGGCTTGGGTGGGCTTCGCTGGGCTGACCCCAAGAGTGAACTGCGTGAACTGATCTGGGCCCTTGATTTTTATGATCTTGAGATTAAAGTGAGTGGCATGATGGTAATTATTTGGTTAATTTTTTCCATTTAATTAAATACAAAAAGGGTATATGTGTAATTTCCAACTTAAATTGATTACATAAATTTAGTTCTCTCTCACAAATCAAGTAATCATAATATTGAACCCTAGATCTAGAAAAAGACGTTCTCTCTACCTTCATCTTCATCACCGCCGTAAACCAAACTTTACTGCCGCCCTCGCGGATTTCTGGCAACTGGAACGACTCCGAGCACCACCGCGCCACCGTACACCATCACCACCCTACACATTGTTAACCGTACCGCCGCTGATCGTCGATCTCCACAGGTAAAAACCCCACCATGCATACATATCTATCTTGAAGTGGAGATTCATCAAATAATTTGTGTTTTCAGATAGTGTACGTTCTGGGTGTCCCTTGAAATCATCGTGTTTCATCGCTGGCTTGTTTTACTAAATAATTTGCTTACTTTTTTTACTTTGTTTTGACCCTCATTGATACCCATATAGTTGATTAAGTTAAGAGATATAATAAAAGAAATCTGGTGTCATCGCTGGCTTTTAGTTGAGGATGTTAGCAGGGGCGGATAAAAGCAGAAGACGATGTGCAGGGAAAGAGAAAAGTCTTTATACACAGTAAATATTATTTCTTTAATCAATTGTTTTCAAATGTTAAGTTACCAATGAAAACACTGTAAGTGGTCAAATCAAATCAAATTAAATGTTGAAAAAGTTACCAAATGTTTATTTTTAATTTTATTGATTTATTATACAACGATTTACATACAATATAAAAGAAGGTATATGTTTGTTGCTAATCTTTTTTTGTTTTTCCTAAATAGCTATTTGCATTAATTTTTTTTTGTTAATTTTATTTGATGCAAACATATATAATCAAAGATTATATGTTAAAAAATGACTGTAGTTTGATTTTGCTCTGTTTTTAACGCGATGTACACATGTGTATTCTAATTTTGCTCTGTTTTTAATGCGATGTACACATGTGTATTCTGATTTTGCTCTAATTTTAACCCAATGTACACATGTGTATAGTGTTTGCTTTTGTGATATCTCATAATTTTTTGTGTATTGAATGTGTAAAGTTGTTGATGTACACTTGTGAATTATGCAAAGTATTAGTTGCTGAGTTTTTTTGTGCTATTATAGGAGATGTCGTTAACGAGAAAAGTGGAGATGGAAGGTCGATAAGGATGATTCACGTATAAGGTCGATAAGGATGATTCAGCATACAACGTGGCGAATAGTTGTAAAAGATTATGTCTTTTGTTTTTTCGATTATGTTGGGTTTATTTTTTTTTACGAAACTGGAACTTGTAATTATATGTTTTTTTTATTTGGTTTGGAAAACATTATGGAACTTGTAATTTGTTAAATATAAAATAGTTTTACAGGTATTGTTTCTATGTATGTATTATGTAGTTAATTACACATATGTATGATGTTGAGTACACATGTGTACTGTTCTATTTATATCTAAGTACACATGTGTATACCGTTGAAATATGAAGGTTACGTGAATCTTAAAAATCAAAATTTGAATTATGATGATGAAATTTGAAATAAAAATTAAAATTGAAATATGGGGATTTGTTGTTTGTTTTGATAATTATCTTATTAATAAATAAAACATAATGTGGATAATAAATTTAAATTAGGAAAGATGTAACTTAATTCAATTATTAAAATAATGATTTAAATCTAATTTTTTTAAATAATTACAATCTTACCCTTAACAACTAAAAAGGAAATCAAGGTCCCAGATCTGTTCACGCAGTTCACTCTTGGGAGGTTGTTCACTCTGGAACCCTACCCTATATATATTATTTTAACTTTTTCTAGTTTTGTACTGTTCATTTTACTGTTCAAAACATTCGATTTTTAATATACAAGGTCCCAGATCTGTTCACGCAGTTCACTCTTGGGAGGTTGTTCACGCTGGAACACTACCCTATATATATTATTTTAACTTTTTCTAGTTTTGTACTGTTCATTTTACTGTTCAAAACATTCGATTTTTAATATACAGGACAATTAGAATTTAGACTTAGGCCTTTTTAGTACTTTGGACATTTCAAGTTTATAAGTTATTAGTATTAGGCATCCCGTGTTGCGGTGAGGGCGTAAAACCATACCAAGTATCATCAATGCTACAACATTGTCAGCGACCATCAACACCGGAAAAACTCATAAAAAAACAAAAAAGAGAAAAAAATAAACACTGAACAAAAAGCTGACATAAAATTATTAAACCACACACACCCGTTGTGGCGTGTTAATACTAAGAAATTAGACCAAAATGTCAAACATAGAAAAAATATTTAAGTCGAATTAGGACATCGCGTGTTACAACGAACCTGTTAAACGGGGCACAATAGATGCGTTGTGACGGGTCTGTCAAACAATAAAAAATAGACGAATAAATGTTGAACCCCACACGCATGTTGCAGCACGTCAACTCGTAAAATTTAGAACAAAACATAAAACGAAAAATTTGCTAAAGATGAAGGTATGGGATACCAAAGTTGAAAAAAAAAATTAGTTGAGGTTAAATTTCAAAGATGAAAAATTTTGGGTTAAAAGTAAAAAAAGAGTTAATTACATAGTTAGTCCCTGTGGTTTGCACAAAGTAACATACTTAGGTACAAATAGTTTAAAATCACATTTTAGGGTATTAACTTTTCATTTTGTAACGTTTGGAGGTATTAACGTTATTTATAGGTTTAAAATCATATTCTATTAGTACCCAAGTATGTTATTTTATGCAAACCACAGAGACTAACTATGTTAATACCTACAAATGTTACAAAACGAAAAGTTAATACCCTAGAAGGTGATTTTAAACTATTAGTAACTAATTATGTTATTTTGTGCAAACACAGAGACTAACTATGTAATTAACTCTAAAAAAATCAATAGGCATAAATTGCAAAAAAGAATAAAAAAATTTAGATTAGAAGTGAAAAAATCAATTTATGTTTCGAGAAAACACAACAAATTTAAGGTACTATAAAATACAAAAAGGTTAGAAAATTTTATTTTTATAAATCTTGAATAAGCTATTATATATTTGTAGGAGTAAACTCTAGCTAAAGATTAAATACTTATTTATTGATAATATAATACACGACATGGTTTCAATTTATTTATCATTCTTTAGTCTTTGATTTAATTACTTTAATATTTGTGAATAAATTTTTGTGTTATTAGTTTAAGAGATATTAGATATTTTTTGTGAATGAATTTTTGTCTTATTAGTTTAAGAATATTAGATATCTATTAGATTTAAATATTAATCTATTATATATAATAAATGAAAGTTATTTGGGCCACGTGTCACTTGATTAGGGCATCCTCATTTCTCTTTTCCCGCCCAACAGTGCCATCCTCTTTTCCTTATATAACCTCTCTTCTCACTTCTGATCTTTCTTTACAAACGCCTAGGGTTCTTTCTCTCTCTATATTCAGGCGATTCAAATTCAAATTTCACAAACCTTAATCTTCTTCCAGACGCCACCATAAAATCATCTTTTGTTCATCGATTACTTAATCAAAAGGTTTGTTCTTCTTTTTTTTAGTTGAAATACTTTCATGATTTCCTGTTATTTATACTAATCCTTTGTTTTTTGTGTCTTTTCATGTAACCATTGTTAGGGTTGTTGTCATCAAAGTTGAAATCCGCTTAGCTGCGGATAGATTTCTGCCATAAGCTGGTATGTTTGAATATGTTTTGAAATTAGCGTTTTTTCTAGATGGTGATGATATGAGTATAACATCTGTTGATTATTGATGTTTGAGTATGTTCAGCCATTATTCTTTCTGAAATTAGAGTTTCATTGGTATTATCTGTTTGTAACAGCAGTGGTTCAGCATCTACAGTGGATTCAACATCAGGTGTTTGCTATTATTGTTTGATGTTGTTTGCTATTATTGTCTGATGTTGTTTGCTATTGTTGTTTGATGTTGTTTGCTATTGTTGTTTGCAGTTGAAGATATCTTAATTAAGGTAATAATTGTATTACATCCTGTTGAAAATTAGATTTGATGAATTTAGGGAAAGTGAGGTTGAAAGTTAATAACCCAACAGTGGAGCATTTCATTCTACAGGTTCCATAAATTAAGGGTATTCTCATACAATGATGATGATTGTTCCACGGTAGTTTTCCAGTATTATTGTTCCAACATCGTTTAAAGTATGTGTTTTTTGCTACTCTGATTTTCAATTTTGAGTTTTTTATTTTGAAGTGATATACTCTAATTCTCGGTTTATATTCCAGTCTAATCACAGTTGTTTGAAATTCATACAATCTGCTGCGGGTTATTATAGGTTTGTATTCAAAGAAGCATAAAGTTTAATTAAACACAAAGAAAGATTATTAAATTTATAGTTAAAATAATTTTTGCTTATGTCTAAATGACGATGATGATTATAATTGACTTGTGTAGAAGATGATGATGTAGAACCCACAGTAGTTCCTACTAAACGCAAGAAAGGATCTGCTATTGTTATAATTGACTTGTGCAGAAGATTTCATGTTGTAAGAATCAGTGAATTCTCAGATAATAGATTGCTTTGCCGGATTAGATTATGTGTTAAGTTATAGTTCTTTAAGTGATTGTTTCGTTTTCTTGAATTCTATGTAATTTTGTAAAGAAGTACAATAACAAACAGTGGTTTTAACATCTGTTTGCAATTTGGTCAATAGTTAATGGAAACCCCTGTTAGGTTGAACAGTAGATGTTATTAACTTAAACATCTGTTCAGGAAAACGACTGTTTGCACTTTATGTACCTAGAGTTTGATTAATCAAAGGAAAACGACTGTTTAGTATCAGCAAGGGTTCAGCATCTACAACGGATTCAAATTTAGTATTTAATTATCAGTGGTTCTTATGTAACTTTAGTATTTCATTATGAGTTTGTTTCATGTTGTAAGAATCAGTGAATTCTCAGATAATAGATTGCTTTGCCGGATTAGATTATGTGTTAAATTATTGTTCTTTAAGTGATTGTTTCGTTTTCTTGAATTCTATGTAATTTTGTAAAGAAGTACAATAACAAACAGTGGTTTTAACATCTGTTTGCAATTTGGTCAATAGTTAATGGAAACCCCTGTTAGGTTGAACAGTAGATGTTATTAACTTAAACATCTGTTCAGGGTTAAACAGATGTTTAGGGTTTAACAGATGTTTGGCTCTAACCCAAACATTTGTTTAAGGTCAACATCTATTTGAGTATTGGTCCTATTGTGAAATTTGTTTGACCCAACAGTTGTTTTAAACCACCAGATAAACATCTCTTTATGTGCAAACACCTGTTTATGGTCAAACTTCTGTTGACCATTGACTGACCAAACATCAGTGTTTAAAAAACTGTTGGGTATCCACTGATAGGAAAAATAGCCACTACTCACTTTTTTTTATTGTTGGCATCTATTGATATTAACCATCAGTTGTTTTCCTAAAAAACAGCCACTGCTCACTTTTTTGTTATTGATGGTGTTAATTAGTGCTAGATTGAAATTATCAAATAAAACTAGAATTACAATGAAATTACCATTTTACCTCGTCTTTACATACAAATGAGGTAAGATTTCCTCCAACATTGTTTTGATCATACAATTTAAAAAATTCTTTATAACTATTTGTTGGAAATCAAATCAGTAATTAATGCTAATTTCTTAAGCTTTGGACATTTAAAACATGCAAAATGTGAATTTCAAACTCACGGTTTAAAAATTAGAAAAGTCATCATGACAATGACAGTTGCTTTCAAATCATTATCAGTAATTACTGATAATATCAGTAATTACAGAAAAGTCATAATGACAATTGACGTTCGGTATCTACTGATAGGAAAAAATAGCCACTGGTCACTTTTTTATTCTTGACATCCATTGATATTTACCATCCATGGTGTTAATTGGTGATATATTGAAATTATCAAATAAAAACTACAATTAAAATGAAATTACAATTTTATCTAATCGTTACATTGCAATGAGATAAGAGTTCCTCCAATATTGTTTTCCTGATGAAATTTAATCTTAAATTAAAAAATAAAAAAAATACTTGATGGGTATTTCCTGATGCAAAACTAGAATTCCAAACTGACGGTTATCTCCGATTACACTTCTTTGTTTAAAAAACTGCCACTGCTAGGAAAAATAGCCACTGCTCACTTTCAAATCAGATCACTGATAATATCAGTAATTTTGAAAATTTGAAATTAAATTTATGCAAGATGGTAATTTAGAATTGACGTTCTCTATTTTTTTTTCCCTACTTTGCATATCATTATTAATATTTATTTACTTTATTAAAGAGGGATATAAAGATATACACTACTTACCTAACAGTTCCCAATAAACATCAGTTCCCAATAAACATCATCACAATTGCGGTCAAATCAAATCAGTAATTACTAATAATATCAGTAATTTTGAAATTCAAAATTCAAACCATATATATTTTTATCCTTAATGTTAAATTAAAAAATAAAAAAAATACTTTTTGACTATTTGTTGCAAATCTAATCAATAATAATTAATTGTAATTTCTTGAGCTTTGGACTTTTAAAATATGCAAAACTAGAATTTCAAATTGACGGTTATCTCCGATTACACTTCTTTGTTTAAAAAACTGCCACTGCTAGGAAAAATAGCCACTGCTCACTTTTTGTTTACCATTGACTGACCAAACATCAGTGTTTAAAAAACTGTGGGGTATCCACTGATAGCAAAAATAGCCACTGCTCACTTTTTTTTTTATTGTTGAGATCTATTGATATTGACCATCAGTGGTTTTCCTAAAAAACGGCCATTGCTCACTTTTTTGTTATTGATTGTTTTAGTTTAGTGATAGATTGAAATTATCAAATAAAAAGTAGAATTACAATAAAATTACCATTTTACCTCATCTTTACATACCAATGAGGTAAGATTTCAAACAACATTGTTTTGATCATAAAATTTAAAATTAAATAAAAAAATAAAAAAATTTCTTTATAACTATTTGTTGCAAATCAAATCAGTAATTAATGTTAATTTCTTGAGCTTTGGACATTTCAAACTCACGGTTATTATGTTTTTAAAAATTACAAAAGTCATCATGACAATGACAGTTGCTTTCAAATCATCATCAGTAACTACAGAAAAGTCATCATGAAAATTGACCTTCTCTCTCTTTTTTTTTCCTACTTTGCATAACAATTCAAATATTTAATATTTTAATAAAGAGAGGATAAGGATATATACTACTGTGGATTACGTATAAACATCAGTTCCCAATAAATAAGATAATTTAATAATTATCAGTTCCCACATTCAAAATTGAAAATTCAAACCGTATATTCTAATCCTATAAATAAGATATAATTATCTACTATCAGATTCAAATCTCGCTCGCTCATATATGTGTGCGTATATCTCTCTCTCAAATGCATCTTTCTCGTGATTTAGGCGCTAATCTCCGATTACACTTCTTTGTTCGAATGTTTGTTGAACATGTTATCGTTCCAGTATCATTGTTCCAACATCGTCGTTTCAATGAAGATTCCCATCACAAGTCAACCTTTCAATATGGATGTTGCAGTATCATTGTTGCAACATCGTGAAAAGTTGCGTTGTTCGATTTTCCTTAAATCGAAACTTAGGTTTTCTTGTGTCAGGTTTGTCATTGAGATTTCTTCTTTTATAGAAAGTATGGATAGATTCTTGCAATATCTTGAAAACTTAGATGTGCTACAACAGTTGAGAAGAGACCTTTGCATTTTAGGTTTGTTTCTTGTTTGTGTTGTCAGTAATATAGAGTGTGGTGATAGAGACTTGCTGTTCTTGGCGATGCTGAAGTACATACATCTAGAGGTTCAGCAATGGATGGAGTTGAAACTAAAGTTTCTTAATTCTTGCTTTTATTCTTAGATTTGAACTTTAATACTGTTTAGTATGTCATGTAATTATTGGACTTTTAGTTTTAAGGTCATGAATAAATTAATAAATTTTATTTTATGAATCTATGTTGTATTTTTTTTATTATTATTTACTGTTTTAGTAAGATTTAAATTATGTTGATGTTGAAATTTGTCTGAACATATGTTTGGTAAGACAACAGATGTTTAATAGTGTCAATGCTTCTTCTCAAAGGGTTATGTTGCGGTTATAACAGCTGATCATGCTAAGGATTGTTATAGTTAACAACTGCTCTTTATAAAGACTGATGTTCTTAATGGTTGATGAGGCCTATCCACTGTTGAAGACAAAGCCATGTTAAAGACAATGTAGCTAAAGCCTGATCAACCAAAGGAAAACCACTGCTCAGTAGCAGCAGTGCTTCAGCATCTATAGTGGATTCAACTTTAGTATTGATGTACCAGTGTTTCTATGTTGTGTTATATTTTTATTTATTATTTAGTGTTTGAGTACGATTTAAATTATGTTGATGTTGAATTGTGTCTGAACATCTGTTTCATAAGACAATAGAGATTTAATAGTTTCAATGCTTCCTCTCAAAGGGTTATGTTGTGGTTATAACAGCTGATCATGCTAAGGACTGTTATAATTAACCACTGCTCCTTATAAATACTGATGTTCTTAAAGGCTGATGAGGCCTATCCACTGTTGAAGACAAAGCCATGTTAAAGACAAGCACTTATGTACCTAAAGCCTGATCAACGAAAGGAAAACCACTGCTCAGTAACAGCAGTGCTTCAGCATCTATAGTGGATTCAACTTTAGTATTTATGTACCAGTGTTTCTATGTTGTATTCTATTTTTATTTATTATTTAGTGTTTGAGTACGATTTAAATTATGTTGATGTTGAATTGTGTCTGAACATCTGTTTGATAAGACAACAGAGGTTTAATACTTTCAATGCTTCCTCTCAAAGAGGTTTTTGAGTCGTTATAACAGCTGATCATGCTAAGGACTGTTATAATTAACCACTGCTCCTTATAAATACTGATGTTCTTAAAGATTGATGAGGCCTATCCACTGTTGAAGACAAAGCCATGTTAAAGACAAGCACTTATGTTCCTAAAGCCTGATCAACGAAAGGAAAAACATTGCTCAGTAGCAGCAGTGCTTCAGCATCTATAGTGGATTCAACATCAGTATTTTATACTCTGTTAGATTGTTAAATTTCATATCATAGGGTTGTTTATATGTAACGGTATTTATCACATCACCCCAGCATGCTAACTGATTATATGTAATACTTTATTTAAAAAATTTCAAAATTCATCTTAAAAATAGTTAAAATGAATTTTTTTATGAATTATAAGCATTTAAATGTTTTAAGGCTATCCACTGATAACTTAAAGTCTCCCACTGTTTTTTAGTGTAATCATTGCAACCACTGTTATTATTCCATCAGTGTCTTCATAAAACAACTGTGTTCCATTACTCATCAGGGGTTGGCTCGTGGACAGTTCATAGCCGTCAGATCTTTTGTAACCGCTGCCACGTCAGCATTCACTTTTCCTGCTTTAAAACCCTGATCAAAACCCCCAATCAGGGTTTTAACTGTCGAATCGAATTCATTTTTCCTTTTTCAAAGCAGTTATCCTCCATTTCTCTCAAAATTCCATATCGTCCTTCTTCCTCAAATGGCAAAATCACGGTCTTCATCAGTTAAAAGGAAATCCAGTCAAAAGGTCATACAAATTCGATACAAAGCTCCCCATAACTACTTGGGTCTCTTGACAAAACCAAGTAACACTGAAACGTTCAATTCCGTCATAGATGCCCTTTCGTCTTCAAAATACAAAACTTTGTTGACTTCTGATGCTCCGATTTACTTGGCAACCCAGAGGGAATTTTGGAAAAATGCAAAACTTGAATATCAAGATAAAACACCCATAGCTATCAATTCCTCGATAAAGGGTGTTGATGTTAAAATCACACCACAAACCATTTCTGAGGTGTTTGAACTCAATGATCTTGAAGGTAAGACTTTTTTCCCTAAAATAGAGTATCAAACAGATTTTTTAGAAAGAGGGTATGCAAAGCAAATAAAAAAAAACACTTTGCAAAAAGGCAGTTTTCCCCCTGCCCCAAGGTTTTTGTTTCATACCCTCTTAATGTGTGTTTCTAATAAGACCACTGCTTTCAATGGAATTCCATTAAAGATCCGATACCTGGCATATGCTATCTTGCATGGGGAAAACTTTAACTATTCACAGGAGATCTTTAATGACTTGGTAAAAAATGTTGATAGCAAATCATTTTTACTATTTCCAAGGTTCCTAAGCTTTTATTTTCAAAAGAAATTTGGAAAGGATGATGCTCATGTAATCATCTAGGGTGAACCTTTTCAAATAAATGGCCTTACACCGTTAACATTTACAAGGCTATCAAAAGTGTCCAAAACACAAGCACAGGCTTCTGAGCAGACTTTAGCAGCTACCACTGCTCCTCAGGCACCTGCTGCTGAGCCCACTGCTCAAGGTGATCACAGCAGCAAAACAACTGCTGTGAAACCGACACCTAAATCCACCAAAAGACCAAGACAAAAGAAAACACAAAAGCCCCTCAAACCTAAAACAAAGGCAACTCTGGAAGATGAGATCCCAGAGCCACTGCCGGTGAAAACACAAAAGTCACCAGAAACCACTGCTGCTACTTCCTCAAAGCAGATGGTAGAAATATCTCAACCTGAGCCTCAAACTCCTCCTGTTTCTTTTCAAAAAGAACAGGTTGTAAGAATAGGGACATCAAATTATGTTGCTTTGGACTCACTTGAATCCATCATCCCCAGCCCACTGCCCGGGGCAAATCCTCTTTCCACTCCCGTACTCACTATTACAATTCCACCACAAACAAAACTTTTGTTGGATGCTGTTGATATAAATCAGATAGCAATCAGTTCCTCTCAACCCCCTATCACTGAGAGCATGCCACAGAAAGTGACTGTTTCTGAGCTCCTTATCATTGCTAACCCACCAACAACACCTGAGGAGGTTACACTGCAGGATGTACAAGTACTTCCTGTCAGTAGTTCAAGTGAAGCAGCTACTACAAGTGTTGAACCCACTGGTTTACACTTGGACAGTAGTTTCATTAATCAGACTTCCTTGAAGGCAATTTCTTCTATGGGAACCTTTCTAAATACTGGTGTGTATCCTGTATACACTGGTGAGCTTAGATTGGTAACCTCTGCTGAGGAAAGAAGTCCCCAGTTCCAAGAAAAAGGGGCAACAGGGGATGACTTTTGGGAAAGTCTCCCTCAGTCAACCACTGTTACAACCACCTCTGGTGGGAAATCAGATGATCCCATTAAATTTGATGATGGTTTAATGTACCGAGAATTGAGGGAGAGGCTTAACAAAGTGGATACATCTATTGCAGAAATCAAAACCATACTGCAACAGTTGTTACAAAAACAGCAGGCACCACCTGCTCCCACTGACCTTTGGGCATTATTTCAACCTCTGTTTCACCAACAAAGAGCAAATGCTGATCAGAAACATGAAATTCAGCTTCAAAATATCAGAAATATAACGGAAGCCAGGTTCAAAGACACTCAGGCAGATATAAAAACCCTGAAGGCTCAATTTATGAACACCACTGGCACTGCTCCTCCCTCTATCATCTTTGTGGACAGCCCACCACCAAATAATGCCAAAAAGGCCAAGAAAATGAGGCAGTTGAAGAAAAAGGGATATGAAGATGGTCTGTACATTGCACCAGATAATTCAACAATGCTTGCACACATCCCTTTGCCAGATGGTTCCAAAAAGGTTGATGTAACCTTAAATGCCATTGCTGATGCAAAAGCAAGGGTGAAAAAGGATATGGAGGTAAAGGATAAAGGAAGGTTTGAACATGAGAAGAGAGTTTTTATGGAGATGAATGAACATGGTACTTCTGAGGCAAAGGATCAAGAAAATTCTCAGCCCATAAGAAACTCTACTAGAAAAGTCATACAACCCAAAACCACACCTCCCAAATCCACAAAACAAACTCCCAAACCTTCCAAAAGCTCCACACATCAATCTTCGAAACCAACAGATGTTAAAACACCTGTTGTATCAACAGTTGTTGCTTCTTCAGTAATTTCAACATCTGTTATCCAAACTTTCACCACTACCACTTCAACACACACTACATCCACTGTCTTATCTCCATTACGAAAAATCCCTTCACCACCACCAATACCACCTGCTAAAAGGCAGAAGACAACAGTTGACACATCATCCGTGGTAATGGCAACAGTGGTTGAAACACCAGTTGTTTCAACAGCTGTTAGTCAAACACACACCATCACTACTCAAACACCCCAAACAAAACCATCATCACAAAACTCACCACCTGCCTTAAAGCAAAAGACAACTGTTGATACATCAACAGTGGTTGAGACACCAGTTGTTTCGACAACTGTTAGTCAATTACCTACCACTTTTAACAATCCTTCCCTAGCCATAATTCTGTTTGCTCCAAAACCTCAAATAGAAACACCTCCTCCTGAAAATGTGTATACTAGAAGAAAAAATATTCAAGTGCATGATGATGATATACCAGCACCTGATCCTGTTTCATCTGTACCTTACAAAATCACCAAACCTGAATCTTTCATTCCTCCAAAATTGGTCAATCTAATCAAAGATCCAATAGCTCTTCAAGGATATGAGTCTGCAGATGGTACCCCAGCAGCTGCCAGTTATCCACTGGAACTCCATGCAGTAAAGAATGAAATGAGGCAGTTCTACACAGTTGATGATCCTTCAAAAAGGAAATTCCCTTCTCTGGTTGGTTTTAGAAATCCAAAAAACATGGATGAATATCTAAAACTAAAAGCTAGACAAGCTCAAATAATAGCTAGGGTTGAATGCGAAGGAGAAAATGACAATGTGTATTTAAGTCATTATCAGTTTTTACTCACCAAAGTCAACCTCATGGAAGACTATGCTAGAGATTTGAGTAAAGAAATGTCAAATTTACCACCAGAACCTGGCCTGCAAAAAGATGTGAGAAAAGACATTCTGGCATTGATCATGAGTGAGAAGTTCTAACCTGCCAAGGAAGAGCAATTCCAAGATTGGCCACTTGTTGGTCTCAAAGCAGAACTCAATAGAATTGAAAGAGTAAAAAGAGATCCAAGCATGAAAAGGTCAGCACCAAATTGGCGTAAATACAAAAAGGCTATTGATGATCTTACCTTGGAGTATAAAAGAAAGAAACAAGAGTTGGTTGATGCAAAGGTTTCAACTGCCAAGGCCATAGCAAAATGGACAAGGCAGTACACTGATGAAGCTTATGAAAGGCTTAGAAAAAAGAGAGAAACAGATCCTAGCCTTCCAAAGAAGCCTGATTACAAAACTATTAACATGTCAAAGAAGCAGCTCCACAATTCTGAACCACTGTTCACATCATCAGATACCTCTGTCATTATGTTAAACCAAAGAAAGAGGCAAAAGTTGACTGATGTAGAAGAGAAAGAGCAAGAAGCTGTATATTTTAAACAGGCTATCAAGACAATGGCATTTGAAGATGACAGCTCAGCAAAGCTTCTACATACATTGGAATCCAACCACTGATGAAGCATAAAAATTGAACCTCAAACATCAGTGCTTAGATTACAACAGTGGAATGAAGAATCAATGTTTATGTATCAGTAGTTTGAATATAATCAGTGTCTGTAGTGTCTGTTGTTATAGATTCAGTGTTTATGTTGAACATCTGATCTGATTTACTTTTGGTCAACATTTGTTTGAATTTTGGTCAACATCTTATTTTGTTAAGAAGTACAAGAACAAACATTTTTACAAAATCCCAAATCACCCGATCATTTAAGTGCATTGAAGTAAAATTGGAAATGAGGATGGTTTGCGCATGTGAAGCGGAGGCAAACGACGGCACCAGTTAGAATAGTGGAAACTCTTACTGTGGAGGGGAGGAGAGGAAGAGGCAGACCCAAACTGACATGGGATGAGCAGATTAGGCATGATTTACTAGAGTTGCATCTTTCTGAGGACATGGTCCAAGATAGGACTTCGTGGAGGCGTAGGATTAGGGTTAAGGACTTCTAGAGGATTTTACAGTAAGGTCTTGGGTGTGTTTTAGGGACGTAGGTTTTCCTATCCTTTAAGTGACTTTACCGGTGATTGCGTTCTTGTGTTCATGCCCAAATGATGTTACATGCTATTATACATGATCTACATTATATTGTGTCACACTGTTCATTTTCTTGGGTTTGGTGATTTCTTTTTTCTATTCTTCGACGTGGTGTATTGGTATGCTGTTCGTTTTGGAGCCGAGGGTCTCTCTGGAAGCAGCCTCTCTATCCCTAGGGATAGAGGAAAGGTCTGTCTACATCCCACCCTCCCCAGACCCTATAAGTAGCTTTGCTATTTGGGAGATTTACTGGGTATGTTTGTTGTTGTTGTTGTTGTTGTTGTTGAAGTAAAATTGGAAATAATGTTATTCATGTGGTCCTGTTGTTGAATAGATCTAATTCCGTGATTTTAAGACAATGTCGTTGAATAGAATAAGATGGTTGATGTAATGTGGTCGTATTAATAACAAATTGTAATTAATTAATCTAAATAACTTTCCCGAGCCCGGGAAGCAATCCCGGGTAAAAACCTAGTAAATATATAAATATCACTAGGAGAAAGTGACACCACATTAATTAGAATCATTTATTTATTAATATTAATATTAATTACGATTAATATTAATTAAGCGTAACCAACATGCTCCATTCAGGCAGCCGTAGGCCCAAAATGTTTGCAACTTTTTTTGGTGGAAGCCCAATACACCAATAGAAACTTATTATTTTATATCTCACTCATCGGCACAGCCAAGTAGAGCCGTTGATGTTAAACTTCTTTTGGTGGAAGCCCAATAGACCAATAGTGCACAAATCCTTTTTTTCAAAAATGTGAACAGGTTTTTCTATCCACCAGTTTCGGGTTAAAACAGTTCGGTTTCACACTAGTTTGGTCAGTTTGAAATACTGGTTTGGTCGGTTTCAATTCGATTCAATTTGGTGTCGATTCGTCAACCATTTCGTGCGTGCACATTTTAATCTTTTTTAAGACACTATTTTTACACAAAATTGAACTTTTATTAATTTTTATAGTTTTCGAAACAAGAAAACAGAAATATCAATGACAACAAAAAACCATAAAACTAGAAACTACAAATATTCATAATGCATTTGATAATTTTACTTTTAGAGTTTATTCTTCACATGAACTATTGCTTATGCGAATCAATGCATCGCAGACGAGTTCTTCGTCGGATAAGGGTCACTTAGTCCCTCTTCATCATGTATCATTTTTGGCAACTTCCATTCATCTTCGAGACTTGTTTGGTTTTGTATACAATCCACCGCGTCCAAGTGATCCTTTATACAAATGCACATCTCCAAAGCAGACGAAGTGAGTCTTGTTCTTCGTATTGATAAAACCCTGCAATTAGTATAAAATGCGGATTCCGAAGGTATCGTAGAATCTTGGAAGGTTTGTAAATCACGGGCCATCGTGGCTAGGATCGGAATCAGAAATTGAGATTCCTTTCCTTTTCACCATGATATCATATGTATCCTATTCTTCGGTCGTCATTCAATTGACAAACTCTGATCCCTTAAACCTCATGAGCTCACTGCTCGGGGTGCTACCTTTTTGTCGTTTTCGCTTGTCATTACTCATTATATTAAATAAATTAAGCTTCAGGTGACCTTACTTGAAACCTCATACGGAGGAATAGAGTAGTCTATTGAAATAACCAAAATAGTTGACTCGATTATGATTTTGGTTATTAAGTCAAACCGGTGCTAATCCGTCATACTTTAGGACACAATTTACTATTTTATGATTTCTAAATATATCTGTATATTTACCTATTTCTTTGGATTCAAGACTAGTTAAAATTAATATATACACGAGTTAAATAAATGTAACAGTATATATTTGGTGATAAAAAAGTTATGTTTTTTTAAATACACTTGAGTTGTACGGGTTGATTAAACCCGTGTATTACACATGTTGAATAAAATATAATGTAATTTTTTAACACAAATTATACAAATTTCTTTTTGAAATTGATAGTAAAGTCAGAAATTATAATTATCCAAAACTAATTTCATATTAAGTTCACCTGATTAGTGATATAATAACTATTCAAAATTAAGCATCCATAATTAAATTTGTGTTAAACAACTAATATTATATTCTTGTAATATGAAGACATGGGTAAGCATCTCCCGAAGACTATGGAGGAGGCCTTAGAAATGGTCGAGGCTTTTCTCCAAGGGAAAGAAATGCTCCAAGTACGAGAAGCAAAGTTAAAGTCAAGATCTGACAAAAAGGCATCTCCTGCTAGCCAAAATTCCAACTCCTTATACTCCGCCAGAAAGAGATACACGCCTTACTCAAGGTTCTTCCAAAGGGAACCCACCTCAGAAGAGGGGGTCTAATTCATAGAATTGACCAAGACCCCTAGGGAAATCTTGGCCAAGAAGGAGGCTTGCTTCAATTCAAACCTCCACGCCCGATGTGGCGTCAAAACAAGGATAAGTGAAAATATTGTGATTATCATAAGGACAAGGGCCACCACACGAACGACTACTATCAGCTTTAGAAACAAATTGAAGATGCCGTCCAGTCAGGGGAACTTGCCAATCTCCTAAAAAACCTTAGAGACAAAAAGAAGCCATCGGCTTCTTCTAAGGAAGAAGGGAAAGGTAAGGAAGTAGACGTTTGCATGGTTCAGGACACTCGAGATCCAGAATACAATTTTTGGACCCATAAAAGGATTGGTTACCCTCCCCTCTTAGGGGATCATGTTCTAAGTCTCCTATGATCATTAGAGCATGAATCATGGGGCAGGAGGTTTGCCGCGTGTACATTGATGGTGGTACCTCCTCGGGAATCATTTATGAACATTGAGTTGTGCAGCTGAGAAAAGAAGTTCAACAAAGGTTGAGGCTTTCAGATATCCCACTTGTAGGCTTCGTGGAAGAAAGGGTTCGTTCCATTAGAGAAGTAAACCTAAGGCTTTCAGATTCTCTTGGATATGCATGTGTATTAGTCACACCCAATGATGTCCCCAACCCTCACTTGAATTGGGCCCCTTTTATTGGCTGGAACAAATTCAACATGCACATATGTCATAATTCAAGATTGGAGTCCGTTACTACACTCACGGATGTACCCTTTGTGCCCCTCAATGACACCCACAACACGGTGTTTTGCACCCCCCCTATTTGTTGATTTGGCACTTGACGTTAGCCCGGTCATAAAACAACTACCTTCCTACACTTTCTTTAAATGTTGGGAGTCTCCGATACAACATTTGTAAATGTTAATTCCACCTCACCCTTGTTGACAGGTAAAGAGAATAGACTGTGTAATGGGTTTGAAATTGTATTGAATTGTATTGTACAGTCTTTAGGGTTACAAAGTACGGTGTTTATATAGAACACCAAGTTACACATTTAGCCCCTACACTAGCTTTTTTTTACTTTCCGACACTTCCCCTCAAGTTGAGTAGTGGGATCACCAATACTTAACTTGCTCAAGTAGCTACTAAACACGTTCCCGTTAACAGCTTTTGTAAGAATATCTGCGAGTTGATCTTTTGACGATACATATGGAAGCTCTATGATACCTTCCTCCAATTTCTCCTTGATGAAGTGTCGATCTACCTCCACATGTTTTGTTCGATCATGTTGGACTGGATTTTCTGAGATCTGTATAGCAGCTTTATTGTCGCACATGATTTTGGTTGCTGTAGTAGGAAGAAAGCCAATCTCAGTTAGGAGCTTGCGAATCCACTAAATCTCTACTAGGCCACATGCAACCCCTTGGAATTCGGCTTCTGCACTAGATAGGGTGACTACCTTTTGTTTTTTACTTCTCCGGGTAACTAGATTTCCTGCGACCATGGTGAAGTATCCTGACGTTGACCTTCTCGTCCCTTCATCCCCTGCCCAATCGGCGTCTGTATAAGCTTGGATTTCTAAGTGCCCATTTGATTTAAACAGTATACCGTGACCTGTTGTTCCCTTGAGATACCTGATGATTCTTAATACTGCTTCCATGTGACTTGCTTGGGGCTGGTGCATACACTGACTCACCACTCCTACTGCATAAGCTATATCTGGATGAGTGTGAGAGAGGTATATCAGTTTTCCCACCATTCGTTTATATCTCTCCTTATCTGCTAGTTTTGCTCCATCTTCCATGTGTAGGCCGTGATTAACCACCATTGTGGTGTCCGCCGGTTTGCACTCAATCATTTCGGTTTCGGCTAGCAGATCAATGATATATTTCTTCTGACAGATAAATATCCCTTGTTTAGATCTCAGAACTTCTATTCCAAGAAAATACATTAATCTTCCCAGGTCTTTCATCTCGAATTCTGAAAAAAGTTTATCTCTAACATTGACATTTCCTCTTCATCGTTTCCCGTAAGTATCATGTCATCAACGTAGATAATTAAGCATATCACAAAACTGCCCCTACGTTTCAAAATAGGGTATGATCAGAGTTGCTTTATTTGAAGCCATATTTCTTCATAGCAAGGGTAAACCTTCCAAACCAAGATCTAGGAGAATGCTTAAGCCCATACAGAGATTTCTTTAACCGACATATTTCTCCAGCCTTGAAAATCTCATTGAATCCCGGTGGAGCATCTATATAGACCTCCTCGTTCAGTTCTCCGTGAAGGAAGACATTTTTTATATCAAATTGATGAAGAGGCCCACCTTTATTGGCAGCTATTGAAAAAAGAACCCTGATTGTATCGATTTTGGCTACGGGGGAGAAGGTTTCAGAGTAGTCAATTCCATAAGTCTGAGTATAACCCTTTGCAACCAGCCATGCTTTGTATCTTTCAATCCTGCCATCAGGCCTGTGTTTGACTGAAAACACCCACCGACATCCCACTGGTTTCTTTCCTGGTGGAAGGGTGCATTTCTCCCGCGTGTTATTCTTCTTTAGTGCTTCCATTTCGGTCTCCATGACCTTTTTCCATTCTTTAGATTTCAAGGCTTCCTGTGTTGTAGATGGCTTTTTTTTCAGAGCACAAGGCAACGGCAAATGCTTTAGCTTCCTTAGACAAATTTTCGGTGGCAATGTTTGCCACATGATACCTAGACCTTGGAGCCACCTTTTCTGGAGAGTATCCCTTAGGAGGAACTCCTCTCTTTTCTCTTGGAGGGAGAGAATATCTTCCGGTTGTCTCTGTTGTACCTGGTTCAACAACTGGTTCCACCTCTTTAACATGTTCTGTAGGTTCCGTTGTTGTCGGTTCTGTGTGTTCCCCTGTTGTCTCATAGTTATAAGACGTATTACATTCAGAGTTCTCATTATTTCTTACCTCTGGTATCACGTTGGATGGACTTTCTTCAGTGGTACTATGCTCTGCAGATTGTGTGGCTGTGTTTGAAGGTGACTGACTCAAAGTACTGTGACGTTTTTCTGGTTCAACTTCTTCAGATGATGGAAGTTGGGTTTGCCAACTCAGAGTGTCTGTATGTTCATTCTCCCCCTGACCACTGAATTGGGTGTTATAAAAGTATTTTGTTTCAAGAAGGTCAACATTCATTATGGGATGGGTTTTTGGATTATAACATCGGTAAACTATTTGATCGATCCCATAGCCGAGAAATACACATTTCTCAGCACATGGTCCAAGCTTGTTTCTGTTGGTTTTTGGTATATGAACAAATGTTGTATACCCGAAGATTCGAGGTTCAAGTGTAAGAGGTTGGGGAATACTGCCAGACTTAGATAGACAATCTAAGGGAGTCTTAAACTAAAGGGCTTTGGTGGGAAGCCGATTTAGGAGATACACGGAGGTTGCAACCGCCTCCGGAAAGAAAGATTTAGGCACATGAGATTTAATTAAAAGAGCTCGAGTTATTTCAAGAATAATACGGTTTTTCCGTTCGGAAACACCATTTTGTTCATGGGTATGAGAACAAGAGGTTTGATGAACTAATCCTTTGGTTTTAAAGAATTGTTTCATGAACGTATTGACAAATCCCCCCCCCCCCCTTGTCGGATCGAAGAATCTGGATTTCCCTTTTGAACTGGGTGTGAATCATAGCATAGAACGTGGTAAATTTATCATAAACTTCGGTTTTGTTTTTAATAAAATATACCCATGTCATGCGAGTGTAATCATCCACGAATAGTAGAAAGTATCAAAAACCCTGCCCCCCCCCACAATAGGATCAGGACCCCACACATCGAATGGATTAGTGTAAAAGGTAAATCAACTTTGGTATTACTAGGTTTAAATGGTAGTCGATGGCTTTTGGCACGAAAACATGTTTCACAATCTATTTTACCATTTGAAGGGAATAGTTTCGGAAACAAAAGATGCGAATAACCGGTGGATGGGTGTCCCAAACGTCTATGCCATAGCCAGGCCTCTCGATTTTCAGTTCCTTATGCCAACATCACAGTACCTTGTTGAGCCACTTCATCCACGTAGTACAATCCTTGGTGCTTAGTACCACGTCCAATAATCACACTCGTCCTATTATCCTGTAAGAGGCAGAAGGTAGGGTGCATTAGTACCGTGCAGTTTAATTCTTTGGTAATATGACTAATTGAGAGCAATTTGTGTGACAATGACGGAACATAAAGGCAGTTTGATAATTTCATAGTTGGTGAAATTTCAATTGTTCCTCCTCCCTTCACTTGCATTGTTCCATTGTTCGCGGTATGAATTTGGGTTTTTTGAGGTTTGGTCATTAAATGCATGTCCAACGGGTCGAATATCATGGTGTCAGTGGCACCAAAATCAAATTTCATGATCCGTTTTTTTCACGATTGATTGTCATTTTTTTAGACTCTGTTTACACTAACGAAACCAGACACTTAACAGACCGAGCGTATTTGATAAACAATCAAATACGCCAAAAGCAAGTAGATCCACTGTCTAGGTACCACTGTTGAGTAAACAACTGACCCGGCGTATCTATCAAATACGTTGGACACTTGAACTCGCGTTCAAGAATGACGTTCGAATATATATCAAATACGACGGGAACCCACCAAAAACGAAACTTGGAATAACGATGCTAGGTAGCGAAGTTATCTTACCGGCGTATTTATTAAATACACCAGCAACTTGACCCCACGTTCAAGATTTAAAGTCGCCCACAAATAACAACTCCACAACCGATAAATCAAGAAATGGTCTGGTGGCGTCGTAATTATCAAAAAAGGAATTGATTAGAAACTTTCAAAAAAAGGAAACTAACAAGATTTAGGGAAAGTAGCGTGAAGGGGTATGGTCCCAAAAGCCGCGCAGACATTCCTCCAGGTCACGCGCAGGACCATACTCCTAAAGCAGCAAGATCTTCAATCTCAGCCTCGCGCGGGGTACTCCCCCAAGGGCTGACCTCGCGCGAGGTCTCATCAAGAAGAAACACCACATTCGACACTTAACATTCCAAACAAGAGCCTTCATCCACCTATATGCCGTGCGGGTCAGTTTCATGTTCATCAAGAGTCGCGCAAGGCTATGGTGCAGGGCTACTTCAGAAGGCACACAAGGTACAAGTGGCACAGGAAAAGGGCCAATCCGCGTCCTCCAGGTTCTGTTAAATCATGCTCCACGATCGTCTGACATGCAGGAGACAGAAAGTACTTAAGGACGCTTATGTGGCACCAATCATAGGGCAGAGACACCAGCCCCACGATCTCCACGATCTCCACTTACCTGCTGATGGCTGAAGGACGACCAGGCCGACAACGATAACACGTGGCTCCAACCACGGTGTGCCAGCACCGGAGAACTTCTAGAAGCCACTAACGGTTGACACCAGTGAGACAAGGAGCATATCCCCTATGTTGCCGCCTTCCGGCCCAAGGCCCATCAACCCATACCCTCTTACACCTCTCTGACTATAAATAGAGACTTCCCTTCACAGGTTAAACATTCTATTTCATGCACTCTCACTCTTAATACACACTTATCTCCTCAAAACAACCGCTTATTCTCACGCCGGAGCCCGGTTAAGAGGGAAACCCCCATATTCCCCTCTTAACGAGTAACGGTGTTCTGTTTTGCAGGATCAACGGATCATTACGAAGCTCAGAAGTCCATAAGAAGATTAACCCCTATGATAGGAACATAAACCAAACTAATCAATCTCTAGAATTAATTATGTGTTTCTTCATTGGCGCCCACCGATTTTTCACAAATCACTTTCATCTTCTTTTTCTGAGTTTTTTACGCTCTCGTTCCTTCGATCATGGCTGGTCAAGGAATCGTTCCAGATTTCAATTTCGGAGAAAACGCGAATGCAGTGTTGGGGGAGGACGATCAAAACGTCCAAGCTCAACATGCAGAAGAAATTGGGGAAATCGAAGTAACTAACACTAGGGGACCCCGCGCGAGCATCACTCGCATCACTCAGACGGTAACCCCATGAAACAACGGTGCTGGACACTCAAATCCACCTCCACCTTAGCACATTTCGGCACTATTAGGGCTACCAGAAGGCGAAACGCCAGCCTCTTGGTACGCCAAACAAATCGCTACCATCAATGCTGCATACCAGTCTTTGAGCGCACAGCAAACGGTTTTGCAAGCCGAACCATCTTTAGTCACACCTTTGGGTCCGACCCAGGGGGCGCGCCAGATACCCCCACAGCAAAACCTCCAAGGAAGAATCAACAGGCCTCCTCCCCAGAGACGACCGAGCATGCATGACACGCGCGACACACGGGGAGAGACAGAAAGTTATTATGACTATCCGTCAAATGTTCAAAGAGGTCCAGTTCAGAGCCGGCTCGGGCCACGCAATTTGAACAATGAATGGGATGACACAGACCCAAACGACCCAACTTGGCAAAACGACGAAGGATCTTCAGTTTTCAACTGCTTACAGCGGAACCACGAAAATTACAGACCAAGGCAACGCATTGCATACAGCGAGGAAGCAGAGAGGGACTTCAGTCTCGCCTATAGACCAGCAGAAGCTGCAGAGCACTCGAAGTTTATCCCAAAAATCGTGTTGGCAACACTTACAAGAGAAAAGTTACCCCCAACAGTGGGAAAATTCAACGGTTTAGCTGACCCCGACGATCATGTCAGAGTATTCACAAGTGTTGGCTGCATGGGGGGATGGAATATGCCAATGTGGTGTTATTTGTTCATCCAGACGTTTACTGGGGCTGCTTGCGCTTGGTTCGATAGCCTACCGCCTGGGAAAATCAATTCGTGGGTTGATTTCAGAACTAAGTTCTTAGACCACTTCAGCCAGCAAAGGCGCTATCAACGAGATACGTCTGAAGTAACAGATATCTGGCGCAGAGAAAATGAAGGCCTAGAAGACTTCATCACTCGCTTTAACAAGGAATGTTTAGAGATCGGTGGTGTAAGCGAACAACTCATGCGCGCTCACTTTAAGAAAGATATCCGATGTGATAGTCTCATCAGAACCATCACTGGAAAGGATGGTATGCCCAAAGAATGGAGTAAGCTAATGGAAGTAGCAAAAATCGTTGCACAAACTGAGGAATCACTAGCTGGAGCCAGATCCTCATACACAGAAGATCGTTTTTCGAAGAAAACCCCGTGCGACTACGGCAAGCGAAACAAGGGCAAAAGTCACGATTGGAAATCTGGAAAATCAAGTGGTTATGAAGAAAGACCGCACTACAGAGAGGATGCGCGGGAAACGATTGACAGAATTGGGTATCGAAAAGCAGTCAGGGATGATAACCGAGAAAAGCACTGGACTTCGCTCACAAAAACGCCGAAGGAGGTACTGATGACGGAGAACCATGATTTCAAGGTACCAAGCCCTATGACGAACAAGAAGGGGCAGGACCCCAACCTGTACTACGATTTTCACAAGGATACAGGTCATCTGACAGATGACTGTATCAGCTTGCGGCAAGAGATCGAAAAAGCGCTGAAAAGCGGAAAGTTAGGCCACTTGGTGAGAAACGTGTGCAAAGAAACACGCCAGATCCAGCGCCATGACGATGGAAACCAAAAAAAAGTCAGGCGCCTGGAAACCCACATGGTCAATGGACCAAGATACAGCGTAAGAGACAAAGGCAAGTGCCCTTACGAGCCTGCATGGCAAGAGCAACAGGTCATTTTCCCGGTAGTACGAGGGGGCCCTCGCGCCACACGCCCCGTCGTTATTACCGGTATTATCAGCCATTATGAAACTGAATACATATTCATTGACCCGGGGAGCATAGCCGACATCATCTACGAGCAGTGCTTTAATCAGTTTGATGATGAAGATAAAGCGAGACTCGAGCTAGTTGATTATCCTCTATCAGGATTCGGCAACGAAATGGTTTTTCCATTAGGGCAAATCAGTTTCCCCGTCACACTGACTGACGGGAAACATTCAAGAACCACAACAGTCAACTTCATGGTGATGCCTGTGAAATCAAGGCATGACGTTTTGATTGGGAGGGAAACCCAAGGAGAACTAAACATGGTAACGTCCACACCCCACTCAGCCATTGGGTTTCCAACTGAGACGGGGGTGGCAATTATATATGCGAAGAAGGAAGTCATGATAGCACAGGAGGCGCGCCCAACAAAAGCGGCGAAAGTATCAACAACCGATCCAGAAAAGTGGGTTTTAAACTGTAAATACCCAGAGCAAACAGTGACGATTGGTCACGCGATCTCACCAAACACCAGAACGCACCTCAAACAACTTTTGTTCAGGAATATGGACATCTTCGCCTAGACTCCGGCTGACATGACCGGCGTCCCGCGCGACATTATCGAACATTGTCTGAACACTTATCCCTCTGTTGAACCAAAAGTTCAAAGAAGGCGCAGCTTAGGGGCGGATAAAACCAAAGCAATGAACGAGCAAGTCTGTGAGCTGTTAAAGGCAGGAATTCTGAGAGAGGTGCGCTATCAAAGTTGGGTTGCGAACCCAGTGATGGTGGAGAAGTCTAGTGAAGGATGGAAAATGTGCGTCGATTATACCGATCTCAACAAGGCGTGCCCTAAAGATTGTTACTCCTTGCCTGAGATCGACAAAAAGATAGATTCTCTCGCACCATACAGATGGAAATGCTTCTTAGATTGTTACAAGGGGTACCATCAGGTTCAAATGAAGCTTGAGGACGAAGACAAGACAGCTTTTCGAACCGATCTCGGGATCTTCTGCTACACAAAGATGCCTTTCGGCCTCAAAAACGCTGGCGCAACATATCAACGCCTGATGGATAAGACATTCGCTAGAGATATTGGGAAGCATATCGAGGTTTACATCAATGATCTGGTGATCAAAAGTCCCGAAGAGGACCAAATGTTGAAAGACATCGAAAAAACATTCAACTCGTTGCGAAGCGTGAATATGAAATTGAATCCAGCCAAATGTTCCTTTGGTATGGAGGAGGGCAAATTTTTAGGTTTCGTGGTCACAAATGGCGGTTTTAGAGTCAATCCTGAAAAGGTACAGGCCATAGAGCGGATGTTGTCACCACGAACGATCAAGGAGATGCAAAGGTTGGCCGGCCGCCTAGCCGCGCTTAACCATTTTCTGTCAAATCATGCCGCGAAGTCATATCCGTTTATCAGCACTCTGCGCAATTGCGTGAAGAAGCAAGAATTCAAATGGACGCCTGAAGCAGAAACTGCATTTCAGCATATGAAAGAATGTTTGATAAAACTCCCTACTCTGACCGCGCCGTTCGAAAAAGAACCACTCATACTGTACTTATCTTCTTCGGATAAGGCGGTAGGGTCGGTATTACTTGTGGAGAGAAATGGAGTACAGACTCCAATTTATTACGTCAGTAGGGTGCTTACCGATCCGGAAATGAGATATTCAACAATGGAAAAATTGGTACTTGCGCTGCTACACGCTTCTCGAAGACTGCGCAGATACTTTACAGGGCATGTGATAACAGTACTCACCAACTTTCACATCGGCACTATTTTACAAAAGACAGAAACATTAGGACGGTTAGCGAAGTGGGCGATTGAGCTGGGTGGCCATAACATCTTGTACAGGTCGCGCCCAGCCATCAAGGGTCAAGTCCTTGCGGACTTTATCATAGAAGTCCCAGTGGAAAAAATCAAGGATTGCGAGATTGTTGAGACTCCCGTGAAGGACACGTCTAACGAGTTATGGATGCTGTACACCGATGGGGCCTCAAATGAGGACGGCGCAGGAGCTGGGTTGCGCCTTGTGAGCCCCGAAAAACACGAATTTACATACGCCATCAAGTTGGACTTCAAGAACACCAACAATGAGGCGGAATACGAGGCATTCTTGGCAGGCTTGCGCCTCGCCATAAAAATGGGAGCTAAAAATTTGCAAGCGCACGTTGATTCACTCTTGATCGCTAGCCAAATTAACGGTCTATATGATGCAAAGGGTGAAGTTTTGGCCCTGTATTTAGATCAAGCATAAGAGTTGCTTCAACAGTTCGAATCTTACAAAGTAGTTCACATCAATCGCTCCAAAAACAAACCAGCAGATGCTTTGAGCAAACTCGCTTCAACCTCTTTTCAACATCTCGCCAAGAATGTTGTAACATTCCCATTTTTATCATATAAGAATTATAGGTTTATTTAAATTTATTAGCCACTAGTAACTAGTTTATTTTAATATAATTAGAGTTAATTGCCAAAATCGTCCCTGAGGTTTGGGCACATTTGCCATTTTCGTCCAAAATGACACTTTTGTACCAAATTGCCCCCAACGTTTGTAACTTTTTGCCATTTTCATCCAAACCACTAACTTAGTTTATTTTTTCTGTTAAGTTGAGGATATTTGGATGAAACTAGCAAATATAAAACCACAGGGACGATTTTGGCAATTTACTCAAACCCTTTTTAATTTCTTTTATTTAATTATTTTTGTTACATATATAATAAAAAAGAATATACATGGAGTTTTTAGAAAAAAAAATTAATAGTTTTGTCACATAATTTTTATAAATTTTCATCCAAATCACTAACTCAGTTTAATTTTTCTGTTAAGGTGAAGGATGTTTTAAATTTTATAAATTTAGATGTAAATTAATTTACAGCTTCTTTATATAAATCAGTTTTATAAAGAGAAAACGTCATTAGTGTGCAACACATAACAATCGATTACAACTTTTAGTATTTATCCGTTGTAGAGATAAAAAAAATTGTAAAACGTTACATATTTTTTAAATGTGTTGAGCACCTATGAAATATGTTGGTAGAAATAAAATATTTATTTAATTAAGATAATGAGGGTAACTAACTAATACTTATTCTGAGTGGCTTGAGTAAAGAAACTTTTGGTTCATAGCATTATAATTACAATTTGGTGGGTAATTTTAAGGTTTGTTAACGATATGTTGTTTTATATAGGGGGAGGGGGGAGGGGGGCACTGGCTTCTGTTTTTCCGTAGGAGCGAATTTAAAAGAGTAGAAGATGAATTACAAACTTGGTATATATGATAAGAATTTTTTATTTGACCTTTTTTCAATAAGGTCACCAACATTTTAGTTTTATAAAATTTAAGAGGTTTAACTAGATTTTATTTTTATAAAATTGATCTATATAAAAAAATTAGAAATTAATTTCTTTCTTAGTTTATAAAAATCCTCCGCCTTAATAGAAAAATTAACTTAGTTAGTGGTTGGATGAAAATTTATAAAAATTATGAGACAAAGCTATTATTTTTTTTCATATAAAAATTGCATGTATATTCTTTTTTATTATATATGTAACAAAATTAATTAAATAAAAGAAATTTAAAAGAGTTTGAGTAAATTGCCAAAATTGTCCCTGTGGTTTTATATTTGCTAGTTTCATCCAAATATCCTCAACTTAACAGAAAAAATAAACTAAGTTAGTGGTTTGGATGAAAATGGCAAAAAGTTACAAACGTTGGGGGCAATTTGGTACAAAAGTGTCATTTTGGACGAAAATGGCAAACATGCCCAAACCTCAGGGACGATTTTGGTAATTAACTCATATAATTATTCGACCCATATAGTTTTAAAAGCTATTTTATATATAGTTGGTTGAAATATTATACTAATTAATTGGTCTGTATATGGGTGACCTTTCTAATAAAATAAAAGTATATAAAAACTTATATTATTAGACGGGTAGATTACGGGTAAATTGACCGTTAAAAATATAAAGTACCTAGATGGGCCTATGAACCGTTTAATAATTAAATTATAAAAAATACATTATATTTGAACCTACTCTATTTTTAATGAAACTTGGTTCAAAATGTAGACAAAAATATTCTTGTTCTAAAAACATATTCATTGTTTTACAAAATAGAAACAAGGAATAAGCTTCCATCTCTGTGTCCATCTCGCCCTCCCCTCCAAAACTATACTTTTCATTTCTATTGTAATAATAATAATAGTAATAATAATACCCTGCTCCGTTTTAAGTGTTTTAACTCCCGATCATCGCTACCCTTTCCGATTGATCTGAGCCCCATAACACATGTCAAGGCTCTGCCTGACTAAGTTCGTTGGGGTTCTGTCTCGTGACATAGGGACAAGGTTGAATTATGGGTACTATACTTAACACGAGTGCATTATATATTTTTAATAGTTTAGAAGTTATACCCAAAATTTATGCCAGGATGCTTTCTAGTTGAACCCTAAAGTTACAAAGTGGGTCCATTCTCTTTTCTCACTATTTTATTCCCCTTTTCTTTGTGATATAATTATATTAAAAAATGTTCCAAATTGATCCATAATTAAAAACCCGGACCCCTGAAACCCCAATCCATATCAAAAATCAAGAAATCAAGAATTGTGGTCTTCAGGCGGGCCGCGTAAAGGTAAGCAGACCTTTACGCGGGACGCGTCAACATATGTTTGACCGGATAATCGTTCCCAGGCCACGTGGCATCCACCTGGCAGACCTACTGGTGACTCAGGAAACCTATACGTAGACTAGGTGGCTACGCGGGCCGCGTAAAGATCAAGCGAAGGTTCACGCGGGCCGCGACAGTCCTGAATTTCAGCTATAAATAGCCTAGCTCAGGGGCTTTCATTCTGTGTCGACGAAAACTTTCAAAAAACGAAAGTATACTGCTCTGAAGTAGAAATTACAATTAAATTAGCGAGGCGCTGCTACGATACCGGGTATTAACTCGATCGCTGCTACGATTCAATATCCTATCGATTTAAACTATCCGACAGGATGTTTAAATGCTATACTTTGTCATTAGTCGTGAATCTGACAGGATGTTTGAGTACCACCCGAACTCGGGGAATACTCTGTCATTCGTTGCGAATCCGATGGATGTTTAAGTATTGAACTTTGTCATTCGTTGTGAGGGTTTAATCTCGTGAATTATCGTAAATGCTGTATTAGTTACTGGCCTATTCGTGTACATTATTATTTAATTAGGGTACAAGGCTAATCAGTAGGCTAAGCTCTGCCCGTATAAATCTGCAATGTGAGTCATTTTCTTTTTATCAACTGTTTTACAATACCTCAAATTATTTTCAAATGTCATAATTACAGGGAGTAAGTCGTGGTAATCTTAATCAATGGCTAGTGGGGTATTGTGCACATTACTAATTTCTCACGGGTTAGGCTAATAAGCCCTAACACAGGTTAGGCTAATAAGCCCTAACAGTGATAATCATCACTACTTGGGTGACAGGACCCAAGAGTGGTATGACCATCGTCACCAGGAGGTGACACGGCGCCATATAACAATAAGATAGAAACCATTGTAATCGCTCTTATGCTGTAATTTATAACTAAGGGTCATTTTATAAAAATGAATGAACTCACCAGTATTTCCTGCTGACCAAATCTTTTTAAAATGCATTTCAGGTAATTACAGTAGATCAGGAATTAGAGTTGGATGCGGCACCAACAAGGCTTACAGAAGTGGCTTATTTTATCAATTAAATTAAATTAAGAAAAGTTGTTTTATGTATTCAAATTTATCATATATTAAAGCTACCTTTGTAAAACATGGGTTTATCCCATCTATTTAATAAATAAAAAATCCGGTGTTTTCTAAACTCTGATATTTTTCCTAACTCACGGTTCTGATGAAATTTCCGCTGCACTACTTTTCAAAATAACCACCGGTACCACTTGGCTGCTCGCGGCTCTCGATTCCATCCAGGTTGGGGTCGGGGGTCGTGACAGAAGGTGGTATCAGAGCCACTGATTTAAGCCCATAGGTGTTGTGATAATAATACCTAAGCTTAAATAAAAGAGTTAGGAAATTGCTATTAAATGGTAGCACACATGATAGCATTTAGACTTGAACTTAAGAAAAGATGCCTTAGTATAAGCTTCGAGATAAGCAAAATACTTGTGTAAATAAAGTATGATAGGTTTTGGTATGCCGTAAGGATAATAACTAGAACATTGCAAGTATAATAAATAAGCGATAACACTTCACCACTGTTATTTCTTATTTATTGGTACTACTTTGTTCTAGAATATGATCAGTCAGGTGAATACTAATTTCCTGATTCGTTGTTGAAAGTCATAATGCACTTTCCAAATCATGATTTAAGAAAGATCTATTTATGGGAAAATCTAAATTTCTTCTCCGACAAGACTGGGTATGGTGTAGCAGACTTTACATCTTGTCCGGATATAACGGGGTTACCTCACCGTCCTAGAACCGGGTAAGAAGGTACATAATATGTCAAACAAGTGACAAGATTTCCCTAAATAGTATCATGACCTGATATTTGATTGGTTTTTTGGAAATAAGAATCTGTTAAATACATTGACCTTATGAAGGGTATGTATATTATAGCATGTGAAATATATGATTATATAGATATATATATCTATAAGGAAATCCAAAAACCATAAGGATTGACAATTTAGAATAAAGCACACGCATATGTGTCAATAATAAATCTAGATTTCTTTATTAGGAAACTCTGATATATATCTATAATATCAAACATTATTTCGTTTGATCATCTACCTCGTAATTTGTGCGATAATATAAACAATGGGAACCCTTTAAGTTGGGACGCCATCAAAAGTATAAGAATTTCCAATGCGTTACCATAGACTATTAACGCAGGTAAGAAGCATGTAAAGTTGTGCTAATGCACAAGAAAACACATGAAACTTAAAATTATACATCCACAGACGTCGAAGTATATCACACACGACTTTCAAGGCAAGACCTTTGGAAAATATAATTGGGCGCGATGATACCAATGCTAATCCCGGCAGTGGGAGAACTACTGATAAAAAAGCGGCACTTTGCCACATGATCCTACAAACGACATGAATATCGCTAAGGTACATTGGAACAAGATTTCACTACCATCGGTGCACAGTCTAATCAGAGTCATAATTATTATCACTTCAAAAGAAGTCACATACCTCTGCAATTCCCCTACTTCATTTTATTCGACATTCCCTGGTAATGTCACTTAACAACGGTTATCACACGAAATTCCAGATAAAGTTCTTATATTTCTTTCGTTGAAATTCTGACTTCTGCATATAATGAGTTGACTTTCGTGTTTCTACTTCCTCTAATGGTCATCATACCATGAGGATTTCTTTCATAGTAGCGAATATTGATTTATTTCATATCTTGGTAAATTTACACGTTACACATGCACTGTTTGTTGCGCATGTGGTTCATTTAATTTATGAAGACCACTGGAGGGCTTCATTCTAAGTTGTTATTTTATTAAAACTCAAATATCGTTTCGCTATATTTGATCTTTGCATTGTGAACCGCATTATTGCAAAACGATGACTCTTTGATATCAAGTCAATGAATTTTTGAAAAACTCAATTTTCTTTGGCATACATGGTTTTTGTTGAGACCATATCCGAACTTTCTTATTAAAACTCGTTTTGTTTAAACCAAGTCCAATTGTTTGAACTTGCTCGCATTACATATTCAATTCAAGGTCCCATATGATGAATTGAAGCCATCATATTTAAAATAATTCCAACAAGCACTTCAATTCTCTTGATCCATAACATGCTTGTTTGATCTTCGACTTCATTGAATCGTTTTCTTTGATCACGATCACCTTGTGGTGACGTTTTCATAAAATTTTGAAGCTTGCGCTAATCTTGTTTGCACACATCACATACAGATTAATTATTCATTTATATTTAATCCGCTTTGTTAATTTATCCTATAAAAGCAATCTTAACACAATCGTGTGCTAAGATAATGATACATAAATTCATGTCATATTTCAGTGTATCTCTTAATGGTTCTTATAGCATCAATCGAGCCTTTCGTGATATTTATTTATCATCTTTGATCGAAAAACATTATTCAATTGTTTCATTTTCAATCAAAAATCCTACTAGATTGTTTGAAACAAACATTCGGAGTTACTTCGTTGAACTTTCATTTGGTTTCAAGCATGGTGAACTCATTCAGTCACCGCTATTATTATTTCGATCACTACGACACCTTGTCGTGGCATTTTCTTTAATTTTGAAACTTGAGCTAATCTCATTTTCACTCATGATGTACGGATTTATTTATTTAAATTTTGTTGGTTCATCATCTTAAACAGTCTTAATACAATTATGTGTTAAGATAAGAGTACACAAATTCATATTATATCCCGGTGTACCTCTAAAGTTTCTTTCATCATTGATCGAAAATTCTATGATATTCATTTGGTCTTATCATCATCAATTGAAAATCCTATTCGAAATAAATATCCAAATTTTCTTCATTAAAACTTTTAGTTGATTACAAAAACGGTGAATTTGTTCGGTCACCGTAATTATTAAGCTATTTCAATCATTACGACACCTTGTGGCGTCGGTATAAACTTGTAGCTTGGGCTAACCATAATCATACGAATCATTCAAAACCAAGTATGTCTTTCGTTTGACTCATTCTTGAAAATAGTCTTAATACAACTATGTGTTAAGACGATGATACACTAAACTCTGTTATATATCGGTGTATCCTTGTAAATTCGATAAATGTCAACCCATTGATTTTTCTCATGTCATAGTTCGATAATTGACAAATCATTTCCGTGCTTCTATTTCATTTGAACTTGTTAATTCTGAGTCTTCCTCAGTTAACAATTAAAGTAAGCTTTCTTTTGACTGTATATCCTATTGTTTCTAAAGTCATTTAAAACTTGTAAACATTCGATTTAGACATCTATTGATCATATATCTTTTGGTTTGAACCTAGTCATTATATCATTTCATCTCATTCGTTTGACCCCGATTTCTAGAATTGATTCAGTTGAATTATTGAGTCCTGTTTATTGTACAACTCATATTCACAAAATTTGATTTTTTTTATTCTGTATCATTTACCTTAATATTGTTTTTATTGATTAAGACGTGACATAACTCTAAAAGAGATATCTTAGCTCAAATCTTGAGGACAAGATTTAAAACAAGGTGGGGAGGATGTAACATTCCCATTTTTATCATATAAGAATTATAGGTTTATTTAAATTTATTAGCCACTAGTAACTAGTAACTAGTTTATTTTAATATAATTATTCGACCCAAATAGTTTTAAAAACTATTTTATATATAGTTGGTTGAAATATTATACTAATTAATTGGTCTGTATATGGGTGACATTTCTAATAAAATAAAAGTATATAAAAACTTGTATTATTAGACAGGTAGATTACGGGTAAGTTGACCGTTAAAAATATAAAGTACCTAGATGGGCCTATGAACCGTTTAATAATTAAATTATAAAAATACATTATATTTGAACCTATTCTATTTTTAATGAAACTTGGTTCAAAATGTAGACAAAAATATTCTTGTTCTAAAAACATATTCATTGTTTTATAAAACGTTATATTTTAAAAGTTATACGCGCCAAATAACTAAAGCAGTTGAATTAATTATAATATATAAAATAATAAATAAAAGTTAACTTTTAAATTCTTTGAAATGTGGCTGCACATGTCGAGAGAATTAGATAAGAACAAAACAAAAATATAAAATAATAAAAATAATAATAAAATCTAAACATTTGAATTAAAGAATATGTGTACATATTCATAGTATGTACGTGGCAATTGGGAAAAAAGATGAGAAAGCAAATAACTCCGTGAGCTCCAAGATAACATTTTCAACATATACAAACTCAAGAGGCGGTAATAGTGCCTTTCACCTATTGGGTGAAATGTGGGGTGCTGGCCTTCTATTGGCTCACATGGGCGGCAAAGGAAATAGTGCAATGCAGCTGTTTGCACTCCCCTATTGGCCTAATAAATTTACGATTTTATCCCGCTTTAAATTTATGATTTTGTCATCAGTTCAAAATTATGTTTTTATCCCCCACTTAAAAGAAAACTTTACGCTTTCGCTCCCAGCTAAAAATTTCAATTTTGCCCGCGGTTCAAATTTACGATTTTGACCCGTTTAAATTTACAGTTTTGCCATTAGTTTTTTTCCCTTAAAATTACGATTTTACCCGTTCAAAATTATGTTTTTACCCCCACTTAAAAATAAATTTACGATTTTTCTCCTCGCTAAGAATTCCAGTTTTGCCATCGGTTCAATTTTGCGGTTTTGCCCCGTTTAAATTTACAGTTTTGCCATTAGGTTTTTTTCCTCACAGCCAAGTTACGATTTTACCCTCAACTTAAATTTACATTTTCTCCATCGTTTTTCTTTGATTTCCTGGTTAAATTACAATTTTGGCCCCAGTAAAAATTAGAGTCATGCCGGCAGCTGCCTGTCACTCCTCCATTGGTCCATTTAATTTACGATTTTATCCCTTAATGAAAAATATGATTTCGCCCTCAGTTAAAAATTACGTTTTTCCCATCGTTTTAGTTTTTTAGCCAAACTATAAAAGTTTTTTGTTTTAATTGTTTGACTCCGTTAATTATTTTCCGGTGTCAACGAGCTGCCTAACACTCGCTCATTAGTACTGAAAAATTACAGTTTTGCCCTGAGCCGAAAATTACGGTGTTATCATCGTTTTAGTTTTTTTCCTAGCAAAATTATCGTACTGTTTTTTTAATTAATTGAGACTTATTCGGCCATCGTCCCGCAACGCGGGCGGGGCAACTACTAGTTTACTATAAATAGAAACAAGGAATAAGCTTCCATCTCTGTGTCCATCTCGCCCTCCCCTCCAAAACTATACTTTTCATTTCTATTGTAATAATAATAATAATAGTAATAATAATACCCTGCTCTAGGGGTGAGCAAGTTTAGGTCCGGACCGAAAATAACCGAGAACCGAACCGAAAATTACCCAACCCGACCCGAACCCAAGTACCTAGGTATTTAGATCGGTTCCAATTTTTCATATAAAATCGGGTCGGGTCGGGTCGGTTCTCGGTTCTTTTCATGGTGAAACCCGACTTTGACCTATGGACCGGAACCGACCCTATATTTAGGGTAGTGAATCGGTTCTGTATTTTATGTTTGATCGGTTCTCGGGTCGGGTCGGGTAATGGTCGGGTCGGGTCGGGTTTTTCCTTTTGCTCACCCCTACCCTGCTCCGTTTTAAGTGTTTTAACTCCCGATCACCGCTACCCTTTCCGATTGATCTGAGCCCCATAACACATGTCAAGGCTCTGCCTGACTAAGTTCGTTGGGGTTCTGTCTCGTGACATAGGGACAAGGTTGAATTATGGGTACTATACTTAACACAAGTGCATTATATATTTTTAATAGTTTAGAAGTTATACCCAAAATTTATACCAGGAGGCTTTCTAGTTGAACCATAAAGTTACAAAGTGGGTCAATTCTCTTTTCTCACTATTTTATTCCCTTTTTCTTTGTGATATAATTATATTAAAAAATGTCCCAAATTGATCCATAAGTAAAAACCCGAACCCCTGAAACCCCAATCCATATCAAAAATCAAGAAATCAAGAATTGTGGTCTTCAGGCGGGCCGCGTAAAGGTAAGCAGACCTTTACGCGGGACGCGTCAACATATGTTTGACCGGATAAGCGTTCCCAGGCCACGTGGCATCCACCTGGCAGACCTACTGGTGACTTAGCAAACCTATACGTAGACTAGGTGGCTACGTGGGCCGCGTAAAGATCAAGCAAAGGTTCACGCGGGCCGCGACAGGCCTGAATTTCAGCTATAAATAGCCTAGCTCAGGGCTTTCATTCTGTGTCGACGAAAACTTTCAAAAACGAAAGTATACTGCTCTGAAGTAGAAATTACAATTAAGTTAGCGAGGCGCTGCTACGATACCGGGTATTAACTCGATCGCTGCTACGATTCAATATCCGATCGATTGAAACTATCCGACATGATGTTTAAATGCTATTACTTTGTCATTAGTCGTGAATCCGACAGGATGTTTGAGTACCACCCGAACTCGTGGAATACTCTGTCATTCGTTGCGAATCCGATGGATGTTTAAGTATTGCACTTTGTCATTCGTTGTGAGGGTTTAATCTCGTGAATTATCGTAAATGTTGTATTAGTTACTGACCTATTCGTGTACATTATTATTTAATTAGGGTACAAGGCTAATCAGTAGGCTAAGCTCTGCCCGTATAAATCTGCAATGTGAGTCATTCTCTTTTTATCAACTGTTTTACTAATTTCTCACGGGTTAGGCTAATAGGCCCTAACACAGGTTAGGCTAATAAGCCCTAACAGTGATAATCATCACTACTTGGGTGACAGGACCCAAGAGTGGTATGACCATCGTCACCAGGAGGTGACACGGCGCCATATAACAATAAGATAGAAACCATTGTAATCGCTCTTATGCTGTAATTTATAACTAAGGGTCATTTTATAAAAATGAATGAACTCACCAGTATTTCCTGCTGACCAAATCTTTTTAAAATGCATTTCAGGTAATTACAGTAGATCAGGAATTAGAGTTGGATGCGGCACCAACAAGGCTTACAGAAGTGGCTTATTTTATCAATTAAATTAAATTAAGAAAAGTTGTTTTATGTATTCAAATTTATCCAATATTAAAGCTACCGTTGTAAAACATGGGTTTATCCCATCTATTTAATAAATAAAAAATCCGGTGTTTTCTAAACTCTGATATTTTTCCTAACTCACGGTTCTGATGAAATTTCCGATGCACTACTTTTCAAAATAACCACCGGTACCACTTGGCTGCTCACGGCTCTCGATTCCATCCAGGTTGGGGTCGGGGGTCGTGACAGATGTTAGGATCGAGGTACTCAAAAATCCATCAGTCCTGCTGCGCCAGGTAAATGTGATCGAAGTAGGGCAGCCATCTTGGATGACCCCTATAATTCAGTATTTGCAAGAATGAATACTCCCGAAGAGCAAAGCAGAGGCAAGGAAGATTCAAAACAAGGCCCTGCATTATGAAATGAATGGTGGTATCTTATACCAAAAGTCCTTCTTGGGGCCACTGTTGCGCTGCGTGGACCCTCAAGACGCAAATTACCTGATTAGGGAAATTCACGAAGGGATCTGGGGCATCCACGCAGGACCACACATGGTTGTCGCAAAGATTATGAATGCTGGATATTACTGGCCAGGGATGCATGTTGACGCCCTGAAAGAGTTACGCAAATGCGACTTTTGTCAGCGGCATTCTCCAAAGACCCTGCGCCCAAAAAATGATCTTATCCCAGTATCCACTGCCTGGCCTTTTCAACAGTGGGGGATTGATATGGTGGGACCCTTCCCAGACGCTCCTGGTGCGGTCAAATTCATAATCGTGGCCGTCGATTATTTTACCAAGTGGGTGGAGGCCAAAGCTCTCTCCTCAACTACTGCAATGATGGTGCGCAAGTTTATCTGGGAGCACATCATTTGCAGGTTTGGTCTCCCACTCAAAATCATAACAGACAACGGTACCAACTTTGCGTCAGACGACCTCCAGAAGTGGATGAAAGAGATGAAAATCGAACACACTTTCTCCTCCGTTGCGCACCCTCAAGGCAATGGGCAGGTTGAAAGTGTGAATAAAAGTATTGTCGAAGGGATCAAAGCCCGACTGGGCACAAAGAGAAGAGGATGGGTAGATGAGCTCCCAAGCATCCTATGGGCTCATCGAACCATGCCGAAAACAAGTACTGGCGAAACTCCCTTTAGCCTAGTCTACGGCTCGGAGGCAGTTATCCCAGCTGAAGTTGGACTCCCCTCACCACACTTGACAGCAGTCAACACGGTTGATAACGAGGCAGAGCGCCGTCTCGACTTGGACTTACTGGAAGAAAGACGCGAAATTGCGCGAATTAAAGAAGCCAAGTACAAGACACAACTGGAAAGGTATTACAATGCAAGAGTGCGCATTTGTACCTTCACTCCAGGTGAGTATGTCCTCAGGGACAATGAAGCCTCAAACGCTGAACGCCCAGGAAATCTAGCACCCAAATGGGAAGGCCCATACTTAATACACAAGGTGCTAGGGAAAGGGGCATACAAGTTGCGCACCCTGGATGGATACATCTTCCCGCGCACTTGGAACGCGCAACAACTACGCAAGTGCTATATGTAACTACTCTCGGCCTTGCGCCTTTACTCACTCATGTTGGCCACTCGCCTTTTTAATTTCTTATGATGGCTAAACGCCCCTTATGTTACCTACACGCGATGTACGTTGTCCTAAGCTCCTGTTTCTTAATCAATGAAAGCATACAACTTATGTTTTCTTTTACCATGATGACTTATACGTTACAAATGATGTTAAACTTTTGATTAGCACGAAAACACTTCAGTAAATTACGAGCTCTTGAGTTATGTCTCCAAGGTCCTCTGTGAAAATAGCGCGAGACCGGACAGTTACACTCGCACAATAGCCACACTTACATTTATTCGCGCTAACTTAACCAAAGTTTCTAACAACAGTGCAATAATTGTAATTGGACAGAATAAACATAAACATCGTATTCAACAAACGTAATCGCGCAACAGTTACATAGAAGCAAACAATCTTTGATTTAGTAAAAAACAAGAACATCCGCGCAACATATTACATTTGACATCTAAAAATGAAAATTACAAGGCACAAAGCCTGTCAATACTACCTACTCATAACCGTCACCACCATCATCATCATCGTCATGCTTATCACCATCACCATCACCATCACCACCACCATCACCATCACCATCACCATCACCACCACCATCACCATCATTGCCCGCTGGTTCTTCTTCATCAGATAACTCAACAGTTTCTGGTGGGTCAAGAATGGCCTTTAGACGGTGGCACCAGTCACCATGCTCTAGAGCCTTTCCGACCAAGTCCATCACAGGCAGTGATAGGTGATCATAAGCATTTTCAGCGCGAGCCAACTCGGCATCAGCTTCATTGGTCACCGAACAATGACTAGTGTCAAACTCTTGCCCAAAAACCTCTTCAACATGCTGCGCACACTCCAGATAGCCTCCACGGTGTCCAACCGCGCGAGAAGCATCTATAAGAGAAGCAACAGCCTTATCTAGTTCTCCAGCATTTAAGATGGAGTTAGCCACCTACAGCAAAAACAATAGATAAAGACTAGGTTTAATAATTAGAGCCCAAGTTAAGAAGAAAAGTCATACCAGAACCACTCCTCTGTCGCGCATCCACTCGGCCTCAGAAGCAAGAGTATCAACAATGCCCTGAGCCTCAGAATAGTTTGCCTGTGCTACATTGAGGGCCGCTGTACTAACGTCTCGCGCTTCATCCGCCTTTTGCATGGCTTCCTCAGCAGAAGCAGCTTTTCCCTTCTCCGCTTCAAGATCGATTTCCAAGGACTCGCTTTTGTCAACCTGCTCTAGACGTCCTTGGCCATCAAATCCCTATCCTTACCAGATAACTGCGCTTTCAACTCAGCCAGTTCAACCTACAAAGAATAAAGGACTCAGATAATTCTACAAAGAAAAAGCATAAGGAGAGAAAAGGCAAGGGTTTTCCGAACCTCAGCACGCTCCTTAGCAGCATGCACATCTTCGGCCTTCCCAGTCAGCTCGGCAACCTTACCCTCAAGATTAGTGATCTTCGAGCGAGCCGCATACATGCGCTTATTATCCTTCTCACATATCTTCTTCCATTCAGCCTCTCTTGCACAAGCAGATCCTCAGCAGCACGAAGCTTGCTCTTAAGGCCTTCACGACCCCATTCTTCTGACTTCCTATCAGATTCAAACTTGGCTTTCTCTTCAACAAAGGAAGCCTTAGCTTTCTCATAATCTCTAACCTGCCTCAACAGGCGCTCACGATACTTTTCCCAGTCTACTCGCTCCTTGATCATTGTACGCCATTCTCGCACGATCTGGTGATTGGCAGCGCGAGTATTGGCTTCCCCAACAACATAGGCCTGGTACAGCCCGTCATGGGTTCGCGCCCTCTGGCGGTTAACTTCACCAGGAGGGAAGGAATTTAAGAACCAATCACGACACGCTGCAAACTCCATAAACGTATCTTTCTGTTTTAGATTCCAGGGAGCTTGGTGTGGAGCGTCACCACGCGCCTCCTCAGTGTAAGTCTTATAATAAAGGTCTCCCACAGTGTCAGCAGGAGCAATGGGAGATTGAGGCACAAACCCTCCAGCACCACCAGACCCTGCGCCACCTGCAGCAGTAGCTGATCCCCCAGCAGGCTTGGTCGACTCAATGACCTCTGGTCCCTTACCTCGAGTGGTTTCTTTCTTCTTCTCCTTCCCATGAAGGGGCTGGTCAAGCCCCGTAATTTGAACAACCTTCGGACCCTGCGCCTTATCACGAACAGTGGCAACAGCGGTCCCGGTATCCTTCGGAGCACCACCGGCAGGCTTCCCAGAAGTTTTTTCCTTCTCCTTTTCAGTAGCCGTGACAATAGGCTCCTCAGCAACCTTCTCTTCTCTCTCCTTCTCAGCAGCCTTTTTCCTCTTCTCTTCCTCAGCCTTCTTTTCCTTCTCAGCAGCCTTTTGATCCTTCTCAGACTCTATCCCAGCAATCTTGAAAGGTTTGATGGTAACCTTGTGTCACGACCCCCGACCCACCCTGGACGGAATCGAGAGCCGCGAACAGCCAAGTGGTACCGGTGATTATTTTGAAAAATATTGCAGCGGAAATTTCATCAGGACCGTGAGTTAGGAAAAATATCAGAGTTTAGAAAACACCGGATTTTATTTATTAAATGGATGGAATTAACCCATGTTTTACAAAGGTAGCTTTAATAAGGGATAAACCCAATTACATAAAACAATATTGGAAAATTGGTTTTTAATAAACCAACCTTTGTCCCGTTGGTAAATAATAATCTTACCTACGTAATTGGTATACAATAATCCTACCTATCAACATGTTGGTACTCAATGAACTTCCGTTAATTTTTTTTAACTGAAGTTAATTTTTAAGTTTTATTTATTACACAAAGAGTCCCTATAGTTGTAATTTACTAGTTTTAACTATTTTATAAAACAAAAAAAACCTCAAGGGACTGTAATTTACTAGTTTTAAAATAGTTAAAACTAGTAAATTACAACTACAGGGACTGTTTGTGTAATTAATAAAACTTAAAAACTAACTTCAGTTAAAAAAAATTAGCGGAAGTTCATTGAGTACCAACATGTTGATAGGTAGGATTATTGTATACCAATTACGTAGGTAAGATTATTATTTACCAACGGGACAAATGTTGGTTTATTAAAAACCAATTTTCCAACAATATTTCTTAATTTGATTTAATTAATAAAATAAGCCACTTCTTGAAGCCTTTCAGTGCCCTATCCATCTCTTACTCCAATCTACTGTAATTACCTAAAACGCGTTTTAAAAAGGTTTTGTCAGCAGGAAATACTGGTGAGTTCATTCATTTTGCTTAAAACGATACGTTTGTTATAATCTACAGTATTAAGAGCGATTACAATGTTTCCATATATCAACCAACTACCCACAGTATTTGTCACTCGAACATCCATCGGTAGCCTCTTTGCCCGATGGTGTCTGTGACTATGGTCATATCACCCCTTGGCTAACTCGTTGTCCAATGGTGAAGTTTATCAAGTAATGTATACAAAACCCCACATACCGGCTGTAATTTGGTGATTACAAAGACTTAATCCCTGTACTTATAACCTTGAAAATAAATAGGGTTTTGGAAATAATTTGATAAAAAGAGAATGACTCACATTATAAGCATGCAGATTTATACGGGCAGAGCTTAGCCTATTGATTAGTCTTGTAATCCTAGTGCACACGAACTAGGTAAGTAACTAATACAACATTTACGATAACTCATGAGATTAAAACCCTCACGACAAATGACAAAGTGCAATCACTTAAACATCCATCAGATTCACAACGAATGACAGAGTATTCCCCGAGTTCGGGTGGTACTCAAACATCCTGTCGGAATCACGACTAATGACAAAGGATAGCACTTAAACATCCAGTCGGATAGTTTAAATCGATCGGACATTGAATCATAGCAGCGATCGAGTTAATACCCTGTTATTGCGGCAGCGTTTCGTGTTGTGTGTGTTTTGTAGTAAACAGGTGATATCTCGACGTAGAAAATGAATTTTAACGTCGTTCCAACGCAGAAATGCAAATCCCAAACCCCTCTATTTATACTGAGATTTTGACCCCCTCGCGTGACGCGAGGGGTCACCTTTGGGCGTCGCGTGACGCGACGGGTCATATTTCATTATATGGTTGCCACGTGTGTTTCTAGCCTAGCTGAGTCGACGGATCTTGAAAATTCGATTTAGACAGCAAGATATGTGGATAATCGTCAATAGGGAATATCCCCCTTGAGTTTTAGGGGCCCTGATCCTGATTCTGATTGTTCTGAACATTTTAGGGTTTATGCAGAATTACTTGGGTGTCTCAATTAGGGTTTATTTTTAGACAAAATATAATAATAAAAATAATAATAAAAATATAATAGTTTTGGTGAGAGTTGTTATGGTTAGGGACAAAAGGGAATAAAACGGTGAGAAAAGAAAATGGACCCTACTTGGTAACTTTAGGGTTTAACTAGAAAGCTTCCTGGTATAAATTTTGGGTATAACTTTTGAGCTATTTAAAAATATATAATGTACTCGTGTTAAGTATAGTACCCCTCATTCAACCTTGTCCCTATGTCACGAGACAGAACCCCAATAAACTTAGTCTGGCAGAGCCCTGACATACGTTATAAGGCTCAGATCAATCGAAAATGGTAGCGGTGATCGGGAGTTAAAATACTTAAAACAGGGCATGGCTTTATTATTACTATTATTATTATAAAAATAGAAATTAAAAGTGTAGTTTTATGAGGAGAGGGTGACTAGAACTGTTGAAATCCTTTCCTATTTATAGGAGGTTCAAAGTGTGTGTATTTTAAGAAAATGGTCATCTGGAAATGGACACATCTTACTAATTCATGTGCCTTTCTTTATATGAATACATATGTCGACTTTTAGTGCAACTATACATGCAACATGCAACGTATGCATGAAAATATTTTAATGACTTTAGTATTTTATTATTTTCTTCTTTCTAAATATCTCGGTCATATATATCCAAATCTTAATTCAAAAGTTAATTTTTTTATTATTATTTATTATAATTAATTTAACTGCTTCACTTATTTGGCGCGTATAACTTCTAAAATACGTTGTTTTATAAAAAAAAATATGTCTTTAAAACGAGAATAATCATATCTACATTTTGAACCAACTTTTATTAAAAATGGAGTAGGTTCAAATATAGTGTATTTTTATAATTTAATTATTAGACGGTTCATGGGTCCGTCTAATTACTTCATATTTCTTACAGTCAACTTACCCGTAATCTACCCGTCTAATAATATAAGTTTTTATATACTTTTATTTTATTTAGAAAGGTCATCTATACACAGGCCAATTAATTTAATAATATTTCAACCAACTATATAAAATAGTGTTTAAAACTATTTGGGTTGAATATTTATATTAAAAATAAACTAGTTACTAATTACTAGTGGTTAATAAAATTAACCAAACCTATAATTCATATATAAAAATAGGAATGTTACATCCTCCCCACCTTGTTTTAAATCTCGTCCTCGAGATTTGGGTTACGATATTTGTTTTAGACTTATGTCATATTTTCGTCAATAAAAACAATATTTAAGGTAGATGACACAGAATTAAAATATCATATTTTGTGAATACATGTTGTACAATAAGTAGGATTTAATGGTTCAACTGAATTAGTTCAAAAAAATCGATGACAAACGAATGGGATGAAATGATATAATTTCCAAAGTGACTAGGTTCAAGCCAAAAGATATATGATCAATAGATATTTTAAAATGAATGTGAAGGACTTTTAGAATTAATAAAATTCTTTGTCAAAAGAAAGCTTACTTTGATTGGCAACTGAGGAAGACTTAGAATTGACAGGTTCTAAATGAAATAAAAACATGAAAATGATTTGTCAAATATTGAATTATGATATGAGAAAATCAATGTGCTGAGATGAGTGAATTGCAAGGATACACGAAAAGACATTAGAATTAGTGTATTATTGTCTTAATACATAATTGTATTAAGACGATTTTAATCAAGCAATAAAATGTTCAATCAAAGATAGGTGATATTTTAATTTATTAAATACCTTTTCCTTTTATGATTTATATGTTATCATAAAAGTAAAATAACAAATTAATATAGATAGTTTTAAAATATTAAAACTCGTGGAAATTTTCGATAAAATAATGATATATGTTTTATTAATATGTTTATCCAAATATCCTAAAACTCACGAATATCAATTTTTTTTAAATCAAGTATGTTTAACTATAAGATTTTATAAAATAAGATATTTTAAAAAGTAAGATAATAAATGTTTATTTTAATATCAAACATACTTAAATATTGGCTTAAGCAAATAACATTACTTAATTGGCTTAAGTAAATAACATTTGATATTTACATATATATATATATATATATATATATTATAATATTTCTATAAGTATTTAATAGTTGTGGAATATTAAACAAGATGAATAATTACTTATAAGTATAAAATGTCTTGTCCATGATTACTTAGAGAGTTATTTAGATAATTTTATTTGTCCCTCTTACTCTTGTATTGTTTTTATGAAAATATGTTTTTTCCTTACAGTACAAAGTATATATATATATATATATATATATATATATATATATATATATTTACATATAATTAAAATTTACTACATAAGCGTGATGACTTAATTTATATATATTAACTAGTTATTATCATGGTTGGATATTGGTTAGTGCTTAATCCATCACACTTATAGACATGTTTACATATTAAACAACCATTGGCATCAAATGCAGTTTATTACTGCTATTGGGATATAGTAGTTGATATATGTTTGAGTGGTCTATATTTTGTGGTGATTATTACAGTGGTCTATAGCAGATGCTATATGTTACGTTAACATGTTAGTTCATACAAAATTATTATTTACTATTTGTTTGCAAGGACATATTTGATTTGAAACAATATGATAAACAACAATGTAAGTAGAGCAACGATGATTATCATTGTGTACGGGTATTACCAATACAAAATACATTGTTTTTTGAAGTTTATGGAAAGTGTTATAAGCCTTCATGATTAACGACGGTTAATTTAAACAAAAAAAAACTACCACCAACCATACTGCATATTAGTTGTTGAAGCATAGGTGATCAGTCCATGCCTAACTAAGGCTAGGCTATCCAATACCTGCCCTTGACAATAACCCTAGTATTTAAAAATAATACTAATACTACCACTATTTAATATATTATTACTAAAAATAAAACTAATATTAATTATCAATAATAAATAACTAAACATAAACTTAAATTAGAGTATACCTTAAACATAATTTTATAAAAATATAAATTCTTCACCTCAATGGTTTTACAAAATTCATTGATTCGATATCAAAGAGTTACCGTTTTGCAATAATGCGGTTCACAGTGCAAAAAGCGGAATGATATTTAAGTTTGGATAAAATAATAAATCGGAATGAAGCCCTCCAGTGGTCTTCATAAATTAAATGAACCACATGCGCAACAAACGATACATGTGTAACGTGTGAATTTACCAAGAAATGAAATAGATCAATATTCACTACTATGAAAGAAATCCTCATGGTATGATGATCGTTAGAGGAAGTAGAAACACGAAAGTAGTCAGAAAAAGAAATATAAGAACTTTATCTGGAATTTCGTGTGATAACCGTTGTTAAGTGACATTACCAAGGAATGTAAAATAAAATGAAATAGGGGACTTGCAAAGGTATGTGACTCCTTTTGTAGCGCCAATAATTATGATTTTGATTAAACTATGTACCGATTGTTGTGAAATCTTGTTTTAACGTACCTCAGCAGGATTTGTGTCGTTTGTAGGATCACGCGGCCAAGTGTTGCTTTTTGATTAGTAATTCTTCCACTGACGGAATTTGCGTTGGTGTCGTCATGCCCAATTTATATTTTCCAAAGGTCTTGCCTTGGAAGTCGTGTGTGATATACTTCGACGTCTGTGGATGTTTATTTTAAGTTTCATGTGTTTTCTTGTGCATTAGCACAACTTTACATGGTTCTTACTTGCGTTAATAGTCTATGATAATGCATTTAGAAATTCTTATACTTTTGATGGTGTCCCAACTTAATGGGTTTCCATTGTTATTATTGTCGCTCGAGTTACGAGGTAGATGGTCAAATGAAATAATGTTTGATATTGGAAAAGAGATTCCTGATAAAGAAATCTAGACACATATGCTTTTGCTTTATTCTTAATTGACTTTTGGAATTCCTTATAGATATACATATCTATAAAATCATATATTTCACATGCTGTAATATACATACCTTTTATAAGGTCTATGTATTTAACAGATTCATATTTCCAAAAACAAATCAGATATCAGGTCATGATACTATTTAGGGAAATCTTGTCACTTGTTTGACATATTATATACCCCGTTTTATCCGGTTCGCGTCGGAGAGGTAATCTCAGTATATCCGGACAAGCTGGAGAGTCTGCTACACCATACCCAGTCTTGCCGGAGAAAATATTCTATTTCCCATAAATAGTATTTTTAAAAGTGCCTCTTTTATTTAGGCTTTTATCCAGAATCAAGGAAATTTGTATTCCCATAACATATCTTATTCTAGACAAAATAATTTCAATAAGCAAGGATTAATAGCAATTAAGTGTTATTGCTTATTTATCGTACCTTGCAATGTTCTAATCACCATTCTTATGGCATACCAATATTCATTACATTATACTTATATAAGTAATTTATCTTGAAGCATATATTAAGGCAAAATTCTTAAGTTCAAGTCTAAATATCATCCTGAGTGCTACCAGATAATATTAAGTTCCTAACTCTCCGTTTAAACTTAGGTATTATTACAACACCTAATTGCTGAAACAAGTGGCTTAGCTTATACTAAAGCATCTTTTCTTAAGTTCAAGTCTAAATGCTATCAGGTGTGCTACCAGTTAATAGCAATCTCCTAACTCTTTTATTTAAGCTTAGGTATTATTATCACAACACTTATAGGCTTAAAGCAGTGGCTCTGATACCACCTTTTGTCACGACCCCCGACCCACCCTGGACGGAATCGAGAGCCGCGAACAGCCAAGTGGTACCGGTGATTATTTTGAAAAATATTGGAGCGGAAATTTCATTAGGACCGTGAGTTAGGAAAAATATCAGAGTTTAGAAAACACCGGTTTTTATTTATTAAATGGATGGAATTAACCCATGTTTTACAAAGGGTAGCTTTAATAAGGGATAAACCCAATTACATAAAACAATATTTCTTACTTTGATTTAATTAATAAAATAAGCCACTTCTTGAAGCCTTTCAGTGCCCTATCCATCTCTTGCTCCAATCTACTGTAATTACCTGAAACGCGTTTTAAAAAGGTTTTGTCAGCAAGAAATACTGGTGAGTTCATTCATTTTGCTTAAAACGATACGTTTGTTATAATCTACAGTATTAAGAGCGATTACAATGTTTCCATATATCAACCAACTACCCACAGTATTTGTCACTCGAACATCCATCGGTAGCCTCTTAGCCCGATGGTGTCTGTGACTATGGTCATATCACCCCCTGGCTAACTCGTTGTCCAATGGTGAAGTTTATCAAGTAATGTATACAAAACCCCACATACCGGCTGTAATTTGGTGATTACAAAGACTTAATCCCTGTACTTATAACCTTGAAAATAAATAGGGTTTTGGAAATAATTTGATAAAAAGAGAATGACTCACATTATAAGCATGCAGATTTATACGGGCAGAGCTTAGCCTATTGATTAGTCTTGTATTCCTAGTGCACACGAACTAGGTAAGTAACTAATACAACATTTACGATAACTCACGAGATTAAAACCCTCACGACAAATAACAAAGTGCAATCACTTAAACATCCATCAGATTCACAATGAATGACAGAGTATTCCCCGAGTTCGGGTGGTACTCAAACATCCTGTCGGAATCACGACTAATGACAAAGGATAGCACTTAAACATTAGGTCGGATAGTTTAAATCGATCGGACATTGAATCGTAGCAGTGATCGAGTTAATACCCTGTTATTGCGGCAGCGTTTCATGTTGTGTGTGTTTTGTAGTAAACATGTGATATCTCGACGTAGAAAATGAATTTTAACGTCGTTCCAACGCAGAAATGCAAATCCCAACCCCCTCTATTTATACTGAGATTTTGACCCCCTCGCGTGACGCGAGGGGTCACCTTTGGGCGTCGCGTGACGCGACGCGTCATATTTCATTATATGGTTGCCACGTGTGTTTCCATCCTAGCTGAGTCGACGGATCTTGAAAATTCGATTTAGACAGCAAGATATGTGGATAATCGTCAATAGGGAATATCCCCCCTGAGTTTTAAGGGCCTTGATCCTGATTCTGATTATTCTGAACATTTTTGGGTTTATGCAGAATTACTTGGGTGTCTCAATTAGGGTTTATTTTTAGACAAAATATAATAATAATAATAATAATATAATAGTTTTGGTGAGAGTTGTTATGGTTTGGGACAAAAGGGAATAAAACGGTGAGAAAAGAAAATGGACCCTACTTGGTAACTTTAGGGTTTAACTAGAAAGCTTCCTGGTATAAATTTTGGGTATAACTTCTGAGCTATTTAAAAATATATAATGTACTCGTGTTAAGTATAGTACCCCTCATTCAACATTGTCCCTATGTCACGAGACAGAACCCCAATAAACTTAGTCGGGCAGAGCCCTGACATACGTTATAAGGCCCAGTTCAATCGGAAAGGGTAGCGGTGATCGAGAGTTAAAATACTTAAAACATGGCATGACTTTATTATTACTATTATTATTATAAAAATAGAAATTAAAAGTGTAATTTTAAGAGGAGAGGGTGACTAGAACTGTTGAAATCCTTTCCTATTTATAGGAGGTTCAAAGTGTGTGTATTTTAAGAAAATGGTCATCTGGAAATGGACACATCTTTCTAATTCATGTGCCTTTCTTTATATGAATACATATGTCAACTTTTAGTGCAACTATACATGCAACATGCAACGTATGCATGAAAATATTTTAATGACTTTAGTATTTTATTATTTTCTTCTTTCTAAATATCTCGGTCATATATATCCAAATCTTAATTCAAAAGTTAAATTTATTATTATTATTTATTATAATTAATTTAACTGCTTCACTTATTTGGCGCGTATAACTTCTAAAATACGTTTTTTATAAAAAAAAATATGTCTTTAAAACGAGAATAATCATATCTACATTTTGAACCAACTTTTATTAAAAATGGAGTATGTTCAAATATAGTGTATTTTTATAATTTAATTATTAGACGGTTCATGGGTCCGTATAATTACTTCATATTTCTTACAGTCAACTAACCTGTAATCTACCCGTCTAATAATATAAGTTTTTATATACTTTTATTTTATTTAGAAAGGTCACCTATACACAGGCCAATTAATTTAATAATAATTCAACCAACTATATAAAATAGTGTTCAAAACTATTTGGGTTGAATATTTATATTAAAAATAAACTAGTTACTAATTACTAGTGGTTAATAAAATTAACCAAACCTATAATTCATATATAAAAATAGGAATGTTACACCTTGGGCCTTTTCAGCGCCGGCTCTGACAAGTCTGTGATGATAACACCCTTTTTTTCAGGGGTTTTTTTTTTTTGCCTCTACAAAAACAAAGTGTCAACAGAGAACAACGAAGGAAACAAGGTAGTAAAGAGACTAACCAGGAGAAAATCTATACAGAGAGCGCAAATTGCTCTGTTTCCCGATCAAGGGAGCCCCTCCAAGCTTCGGCGCAACAGACACACCAGCAGTGGTCTCAGTTCTACTTCTTTTCCTGCTAACCAACTTGGCAGCAGGCTCTTATTCTTCTTCTCCTTCTTCCTCTTCCTCTTCACCATGCACAACAGAAGAGGGAGTAGCCCCAACATCTGTGTTGCGAGAACCCGCGCTCCCTGAGCTCCTCGAGCCAACAGCTCCGGCCTTCTTCTCGCCTATACACGATAAACCTTCAAGTGAGTCACTTATCATAACGTAATCTTCCAAGTTACTCTGGCGAAGGCGGAGAGTACCTTTATCAGCAGCAGTTGCGCGCCTGCTCCCACCCTTCTTGCTGGTCACATCAGCATCAATGGTGATAACCTTCTTCTTTTTTGTCTTCTTCTTCTTCTTCTTCTTCTTCTCTTCGGGGTCAATACCCAAGTCGCGCAACACACCTGCAAAGATGTTAGACCACGAACTTAGCTCCCCATTCGAAGACCCTACAGACTCCTCGCTGGAAAGATAAAGAATCTCTTTCCCAGCAGAGGTCACAGCTCGCAAGGGTCGGGGATTGGGAATATGCGCACCTTCAGTTGCGGTAGGAGGATTAGCAAAGGCCCCAGCAACAGGATACAGAAAGCGCGGCCTGATTCTATCGTACCAATATTGCTCCCCCGACTGCAGCGGGAGCACCCCCATGGATCCACCAAACGTGGGGAAATCAACTTGATAAAGATGTGCTTCTACGTTCAAAATTTAAACAGTTAAATAAAGCGCAGATAAACAGAAAACTTAAGGTAGCAACTAACCTTTATCCTCAAACTTCAATACTGGCACCTCTTCGCTATCATGCGACCATTGGTCACTCATCTGCGTCGCAACCAGAACATTTTCACCAAACACTCAGTTTGGAGTGGCAGTTAGCTTCACATACCAATCTTCCTTCTTCGGTATCGCCAGTTCTTCCTTCTCGATTGGCTCGGTCCATGGGCGGAAGATCATGGCAATCGGTATCACCTCCTCGCGAATAAAAAAGAACTTCTGTTTCCAGTCATGGAAAATCTTAGGAGGGTTCAAGAGTATCTTCTTCGCAGCCCCTCGACTGGCGAATGAGTAGAAGCCTATATTCCTGATAAGTTGGTAGAAGGCCCTAAACCTCTTTACCGTTGGGTCAACACCATGAGATCGACAGAGGAATTCGAAATGACGAACCCTAACCATCCCAGGAGGGCTCAGTTGTGAGATATGGATCCCAGGGTACTGGGCATCCCATTCCGGTGGAAACTGGAAACTCCTGGTGATCTGCTCGAATAACCCTAAATCCCACTTAAGGATGGGAACGAGACCTTCTTCACCGGGATTCTCTTCTGGATGTTCTTCAGCCATGAACACCGACTATAAAAATTCTGGGAAGATTTTGAAGATGTGATGTCTTGAAGATCTGCCATCGATCACTTGAAGATTTGAAGAAACAAAGAAGAAAAGTGGAGAGGAAGAGTAGCAACAGTAGAAGCAGTAAGGTCCTCCTCCACTTCATCAGATATATATACCCATCGCATTTAATGCGATGGGTAAACGTGCCAAGATCGCCGCGCACGTGACCAATCAGAAGACGACACGTAAGGCGAGAATCCCGGAGTGACAGTTACCACGCGCGCGTGGAGCTCACTCGCCTGACGGAAAGCCAAACCGTCAGAGACAACTTGATGACAGCCGTGTAAGTGGTCAACTCAAACGTCACTCAAACTCCTGGTGGTCAACTCAAATTTCAAGGGCTTTCCCGCCCAAAATTACTACAAACTTCATGCAGAAGTTACTAAGGCCGCACAACTTTAACAATGACTCAATAACCCTGCGCGCCTGCACCCAAAGGCAGTGAACCACCTTGAGCCAAATCTGGTAGTCGCGCCGTAGTAACCAACAAGTATTTACACGCGCGCCGTCTACCAAAATCAAGCAAGCATTTTCAATCATTAGCACTTGTTTTTTCTAAGTCCAGAGCTCCAACAACTCACTTCACGCATAGTGCAGCACTGGACTGGGGGAACTTGAAGGGGTATGGTCCCAAAAGCCGCGCAGACATTCCTCCAGGTCACGCGCAGGACCATACTCCAAAAGCAGCAAGATCTTCAATCTCAGCCTCGCGCGGGGTACTCCCCCAAGGGCTGACCTCGCGCGAGGTCTCATCAAGAAGAAACACCACATTCGACACTTAGCATTCCAAACAAGAGCCTTCATCCACCCATATGCCGCGCGGGTCAGTTTCATGTTCATCAAGAGCCGCGCAAGGCTATGGCGCAGGGCTACTTCAGAAGGCACACATGGTACAAGTGGCACAGGAAAAGGGCCAATCCGCGTCCTCCAGGTTCTGCTCAATCGTGCTCCACGATCGTCTGACATGCAGGAGACAGAAAGTACTTAAGGACGCTTACGTGGCACCAATCATAGGGCAGAGACACCTGCCCCACGATCTCCACTTACCTGCTGATGGCAGAAGGACGGCCAGGCCGACAACGATGACACGTGGCTCCAACCACGGTGCGCCAGCACCGGAGAACTTCTAGAAGCCACTAACGGTCGACACCAGTGGGACAAGGAACATATCCCCTATGTTGCCGCCTTCCGGCCCAAGGCCCATCAGCCCATACCCTTTTACACCTCTCCGGCTATAAATAGAGACTTCCCTTCACAGGTTAAACATTCTATTTCCTACACTCTCACTCTTAATACACACTTATCTCCTCAAAACAGTCGCTTATTGTCACGTCCCCCGACCCATCCTGGAAGGAATCGGGAGTCGCGAACAGCCCGTGGTACCGGTGATTATTTTGAAAAATATTGCAGCGGAAATTTCATCAGGACCGTGAGTTAGGAAAAATATCAGAGTTTAGAAACACCGGATTTTTATTTATTAAATAGATGGAATAAATCCATGTTTTACAAAGGTAGCTTTAATAAAGATAAATTTGATTACATAAAACAATATTTCTTAATTTGATTTAATTAATAAAATAAGCCACTTCTTGATGCCTTTCAGTGCCGTATCCATCTCTTACTCCAATCTACTGTAATTACCTGAAACGCGTTTTAAAAAGGTTTTGTCAGCGGGAAATACTGAGTGAATCATTCTATTTAAATAAAACGACCTGGTTGTTATAATTTACAGTATTAAGAGCGATTACAATGTTTCTGGTATCAAACCAACTACCCACGGTATTTGTCACTCGACCGGATCTGTGACTATGGTCATATCCCCCATTGGCTGCCCCAATGGTGACGATTATCAAGTAATGTATACAAAACCCCACATACCGGCTGTAACTTGGTGATTACAAAGACTTAATCCCCGTAATTATAACTTTGAAATAAACATGCTTTTGTAAATATATTTGATAAAAAGAGAATGACTCACTTTATAAACATGCAGATTCATACGACAAAGTGTAGTCTACAGATAAGCTTTGATATATTGCAGATACAGGCAGAGCTTAGCCTATTGATTTAGCCTTGTAACCTAAGGCACACGAACTAGGTAAATAACTTAATACAGCATTTACGATAACTCACGAGATTAAAACCTTCACAACGAATGACAAAGTGCGATACTTAAACATCCATCGGATTCACAACGAATGACAAAGTGCAATCACTTAAACATCCATCGGAATCACGACTAATGACAAAGCATAAACCCTAATGTGGGCAGCACTTAAACATCCATTGGATAGTTCCAATCGATCGGACATTGAATCGTAGCAGCGATTGAGTTAATACCCGGCATCGTAGCAGCGTTTCGCTATACTAATTAGTGATTTTGAGAGTAATTGAACGATATCTCAACGTACGTTTGGAATTTGATCGTCGCTCAAATGTCAGAATTCAAGTGCCAAGGCCTGCTATTTATACACGAAATTGGACATGCTTACGGACCGTAAGACTCTCAATGTTACGGTCCGTAAGGGTGCTTACGAACCGTAAGACTTATAATGTTGCGGTCCGTAAGGGACACCAAATCACTATAGGGTTGCCACGCGTGGGACTAGGCCTGCTGAGTCGATAGAATTGATAAATTCGATTTATATAACGAGTTATATGGATAATTGTTGAGTAGGGAATACCCCCTTGAGTTTTAGGGGCCCTGATCCTGATTCTGTTTGTTCTGAAATTTGTAGGGTTTATGTAGAATTACTTGGGTGTCTCAATTAGAGTTTCTTAGTGAATAAAATATAATAATAATAATAATAATAATAATAATAATATAATAGTTTTGATGAGAGTTGTTATGGTTTGGGACATTTTTGAATATAATTATATTATAAAGAAAAAAGGAATAAAATAGTGAGAAAAGAGAATGGACCCACTTGGTAACTTTAGGGTTCAACTAGAAAGCCTCCTGGTAGAATTTTGGGTATAACTTCTGAAAAAATATATAATGCACTCGTGTTAAATATAGTACCCCTCATTCAACCTTGTCCCGAGACAGAACCCCAACGAACTTAGTCGGGCAGAGCCCTGACATGAGTTATGGCTTCAGATCAATCAGAAAGGGTAGCGGTGATCTGGAGTTAAAACACTTAAAACGGGACAAGCCTTTAGATATTATTTGGCTTAATATTTTGAAAAGAAATAAAAGAATGATAAGAAGAGGCGACAGTATGGGTTTTAGAAATTTCAAGTGTTGAGATAAATTCCTATTTATAGGGAAACTAGTGAAATTTCCCGCGCTACGCGGCGGGGAATTCGAACGTTATCGATTCGTTTCGTTTTGTAACGGAATGAGCACGGTACCCGTTTGGTACCGAACCGGTACCGAAAGCACCGGTACCAGAAAAGGGGAAAAGTGGTACCGGTAGCGAATACACCGGTTCGGTACCGGTACCGAAACGGTATCGGTGCTTACCAGTGTTTTACTCGTAAATACCGGTACCGTACCGGTTGGCTATAAATATTAATTCCCCGCGCTACGCGGCGGGGAATTCTAACGTTATCGATTCGTTTTCTTATGTAACGGGATGAGCACGGTACATGTTCAGTACCAAAAGTATCGGTACCGAAAAAGGGGGAAAAGTGGTACTGGTACCGAATACACCGGTTCGGTACCAGTACTAATATGGTATAGGTACTTACCGGTGTTTTACCTGTAAATACCCCGGTACCGAAAAACGGGGAAAACGGGAACCAGTATCGAATATACCCAGTCGGTTCGGTACCCGGTATCAAATGTTCATCCCTAATCTGCGCTACACTGTAGGAAGAAGAAAGTATGTTAAAAAGGTTTTTGTTTTAAAAGATTTGGCAGCAGTTAATAAAAAAATTTATTTTCCCATGAAGGGCTTCGAACCCGAGACACTCACTATATTTGAATCTTCATACAATCAACTGAATTGTGAAAGTTTTTCTTAATAGTTTCGTGCAATAATAACTATAATATATACATAAAGCGGAAAAGGACAAAAACGTAAATTTAAAGGGGCAAAAAGCGTAATTTTTAACCGAGGGCAAAATTGTAATTTTTTGTGGGCAAAAGCATAATTTTATTTTGAACTAGGGGGAAAAACGTACTTTTGAGCTGATGGCAAAATCGTAATTTTAAAGCGGTGATAAAATCGTAAATTGGTTGAGTCAATTGGGGAGTTTCAGGCAGCTGCCTGACACTACTTCATCTTGTGTCTGTAGTTATACACTGGGGCAAAATCGTAATTTGTCTGGGAAAGCAAACAAAAACGATGACAAAAATATAAATTTAAATTAAGGGTAAAATCGTAATTTACATGGGAGGAAGAAAGCAAAACTAAAAGCGAAACTGTAAATTTAAACGGGGCAATTTCGTAATTTTGAACTGATGGCAAAATTGTAATTTTTCACCGGGGCAAAAGCATAATTTTATTTTGAAATGGAGGTAAAAACGTAATTTTAAACTGATGACAAAATCGTAATTTTAAAGCGGGGCAAAATCGTAAATTGGTTTGGCCCAAAAAGGCAAAAAAGTCAAAAAGCAAAAAAAATAAATAAATATTAAAACACTGTTCATGCGTTTTGATAAATGTAATAGAGATAATAGAGATAATTGCTCAAGGATTCGTGGAATCCATATACAATCTATTCCTTACACGTTCCACAATGGAAATTCCTTATGTTTACACGTATAATAGAAATATACACATCCTTATTCATATGTTACACCTAACTAATATTTTTCATAGTTACCATGCATGGCTACACGTAGACATGTTGATTTTTATTTATTTATTATTTTGTGGACACTCGTCCACTTTCAATCAATTATTTTATTATTATTTTATCAATATATATATATTATAATTAATTTAACCTGCTTCACTTATTTGGTGCGTATAAATTATAAAATATAATGTTTTATAAAATAATAAATATGTCATTAAAACGAGAATATTTGTATCTATATTTTGAACCAAGTTTCATTAAAAACAGAGTAGGTTCAAAATACAATGTATTTTTATAATTTAATTATTATACAGTTCCTAGGCCCGTCTAGGAACTTCATATTTCTAATAGTCAACTTACCCGTAGACTACCCGTCTAATAATATAAGTTTTTATATACTTTTATTTTATTAGAAAGGTCAACCATATACAAGCCAATTAAGTAATATAATATTTCAACCAACTATATAAAATATTGTTTAAAACTATTTGGGTTGAATATTTATATTGAAAATAAACTAGTTACTAGTTTACTAGTGGTTAATAAATTTAACAAAACCTATAATTCTTATATAAAAATAGGGATGTTACATTCTCCCCACCTTGTTTTAAATCTCGTCCTCGAGATTTGGGTTACGATATTTCTTTTAGAGTTATGTCACATCTTTGTGAATAAGAATAGTATTAGAGAAAATGACACAAAATCAAAATATCTAATTTTGTGAAAATAAGTAGGATTCACCAGTTCAACTGAATTAGTTCAAGAAATCAAAAACGACTGAGATGAAATGTTGTAATTTCCAAAGTAACTAGTTTCAAGCCAAAAGATATATGATCAATAGATATTTAAAATAAATGTAAAAGATTTTTAGAAAAAAAAATTCTTTGTCAAAAGAAAGCTTACTTTAATTGGCAACTGAGTAAGACTTAGAATCGCCAGGTTCAAAATAAAAGCATGAAAAATGATTTGTCAAATGTTTATGATATGAGAAAATCAAAGTGTTGAGATGAGTAAATTACAAAGATACACCAAAAGACAATCGAGTTAGTGTATCATTGTTTAGAGTTCCAAGTTGTTTTAATTATGAAACAATGTGATAGTACACTATTAGTGAACATATTTTTCATGCTATGTCCTAGAGATTGAAATATAATAAGAACAAGTTGTTTTGGCATGACTAATTATTATATTATATTTGTAAAGCAAATGTAATATATTTTATTTGTTACACATTTTTACTATATGTAATTGGTCACCACTTTTAAATAAATATTATTTTAGTATTCTACTATGTAAAATAACTTATATTTACTATGTAATATATATTACAAAATACCGCAATGAAGTTTATTACAGTATTTTTAATATTATTATTTGTAAAAGAAATCACTATTATTTATAACGTTAAATGAGAGTTGTAAATAAAAGTGTAAAAATATTTATTGTACAAAAGTATTTGTAAAATAATTTGTAAATATATATCACTTAATAAATCGATTCTATGTGATTACTTATTTTCATTTTGAAACCATATAACGTTGTGAAAATATTGTAAACAGAGAATATTCTTATATAGTACAATGTTCCCTTAACCCAACTTATTTTGATAATTACCATATTATTCTTATATGGTTATTTTCTTGCTAAAGTGTTACTGTACATAGTTACCACAAAACATGTGATAGACAATTATTTATATAATTTTATTCGTCCCTCTAATTCTTGTATTGTTTTATGAAAATATGTCTTTTCCTTACAGTACAAAGTATATATATTTTTATAAAATATTTTTATATATAATTAAAATTTACTAAATAAGTATGATGACTTAATTTATATATATTAACCAGTCATTATCATGGTTGGATATTGATTAGTGCTGCCTTGTTTAAGCATAGGTGACCAGTCCATGCCTAACTAAGGCTAGTCTATTCAACACCTGCCCTTGACAATAACCCTAGTATAAAAAAAATAATATTAACACTACTGATAATAAAATTAATATAAATTACCAATAATAGAAACATACACATCCTTATTCATATGTTACACCTAACTAATATTTTTCATAGTTACCATGCATGGCTACACGTAGACATGTTGATTTTTATTTATTTATTATTTTGTGGACACTCGTCCACTTTCAATCAATTATTTTATTATTATTTTATCAATATATATATTATAATTAATTTAACATGCTTCACTTATTTGGTGCGTATAAATTCTAAAATATAATGTTTTATAAAATAATAAACATGTCATTAAAACGAGAATATTTGTATCTATATTTTGAACCAAGTTTCATTAAAAACAGAGTAGGTTCAAAATACAATGTATTTTTATAATTTAATTATTATACAGTTCCTAGGCCCGTCTAGGAACTTCATATTTCTAATAGTCAACTTACCCGTAGACTACCCGTCTAATAATATAAGTTTTTATATACTTTTATTTTATTAGAAAGGTCAACCATATACAAGCCAATTAAGTAATATAATATTTCAACCAACTATATAAAATATTGTTTAAAACTATTTGGGTTGAATATTTATATTGAAAATAAACTAGTTACTAGTTTATTAGTGGTTAATAAATTTAACCAAACCTATAATTCTTATATAAAAATAGGGATGTTACACTTATTCTCACGCCGGAGCCCGGTTAAGAGGGAAACCCCCACATTCCCCTCTTAACGAGTAACGGTGTTCTGTTTTGCAGGATCAACGGATCATTACGAAGCTCAGAAGTCCATAAGAAGATTAACCCCTATGATAGGAACATAAACGAAACTAATCAATCTCTAGAATTAGTTCTGTGTTTCTTCATAGCGGAAAAAAAGAAAAAAGCGGAATTAATTGGAATTGATTGGAACTATGGAGCCGAGGAGATCGGAAAAGAAAAAGAGGGCTGCTTTAGTGGTAGTTGTGTGCGAAGATGGAGTTGGCAACGGCTTCTTCGACTAGAATCGTAGGCTTCTATAACTGATATCACGAATCAAACCGGACTCCGCACGCCGTAGATGGTGGCCGTCAAACAAGTAGGAATAGAAATGAGAACGACGACGGCGACTTTTGCAAGATTTTGATCAGCGTGACTGCTGTTGTCGTTGCCGGCAAACGGCCCGTAATGAGCTCGCCCTTAAGTTCCGAATAGAAAAAATAAAGGGAGTCGGGTTTTTTTTTTAAGTTTGTGGCTGAGTTTTGCAAAGATCGATGAAGTTTGTGGCTGTTGAACGTAAATCTTGATGTTTGATTGAGTTGAGGGATTGCAGCGAATTGGAAGAGGGATTGATCGATTTTTTCTTCTTTTGAGTTTGATTTTGTTGTCAGGTTTATGAGGGTTTGAGATAGAACAACAAGTTACACATTTAGTCCTATACTAGCTTTCTTTTACTTTCCAACAACCCAAATACACAATAAGTTAGTGGTCAGGGGCGAAGTATAGTGGGTGCCCGGTGGTGCATCCGCCCACCCCAATGTTTCGGTTAGAAGTGTATAAGTTCCGATTTTTCGTCCGAAAATTTTAAAATTATATATGATCGCCACCCCGATTATTTTTCCTAAATTGTATATCATAAATATTTATAAACTTTGTATATAGATGATGGGTAGTTTGGTAAATATACACTTTGTTTTATTTGGAACTATTATTATTTGACCAAACCTAAATCGAATAGCCGACACGACCCGACCCGAAACATAACGATAGGAAAAAAAATTTGGGTCCCATCACTTTACGCCCCTTCGAAACTTTTGGTCAAGCTCCGCCACTGTTAGTGGTCGCTGTTTTAAATAATTTAATAGAAGGTCAATAAACGTTAAATTGCTGAAGGTTATTCCAGTTATTTTCAAGTCATTTAGTTGATGATATGGTCCACTTGCAATTTGCAAATCCTTTAAAATGACTATTAGGCTGCTCGGTACGGGGGTCATCCCCGCTCCGGCTTGCTTCGGCGACGGACCAAACACCGTGCCGCCACCCCCGTCGCCGTCCAGTCATCGTCCCAAACGTCGGAGTTGTGCCGTTTGCGACGGACCAAAACATGTGGGCCACCCCCGTCGACGGACCAAACACCACGCCGCCCCCCCCCCCCCCCCCCCCCCCCCCCCCCCCCCCGGTCTTGCTCCGGCGACGTCTTCTTCACCGTCCTCCATACCGAGCAGCCTTATGGAGCTATGGAGTCAAAGTAGGCGGCTTAGGTTGAATGCGTGCCATCCACTCCTTTAACTTTTGGAAGTATACATGCTTCTTCATATCACGGTTTGGGGATTATTTTTATATATTTTGTTTAAACTGAAAACGTATTGATCAAGTAACTTGTGTGTGTTTGGAAAAAAAAAAACATATAATATGAAACATGAAACATTATTTTACCAACTATAAATACACCTACTGATGATCCTTTTATTAACCAATTTCAACTTCTCCTTAAAATCATCAATGGCTTCCTCTCCCAAAGACCTTCACTTTGTCTTGTTTCCTCTAATGCAACAAGGCCACATGATACCAATGATCGACATAGCACGAATACTAGCCCACCATAACGCCACAGTTACAATCATCACAACTCCTGTTAACGCCACCCGTTTCAAGCCAGCCATCGATCGGGCAATCCAAGCCAAGCTCAAGATCCAAGTTATCGAACTTCAACTCGCCTTAGCTGAAGTTGGTTTGCCAGAAGGATGCGAAAATTTCGACATGATTCCATCGGTTGATCTCTTTGTTAACATGTACGCCTCCATGGACAAGTTGGAAAGGCCATCAGAAGAAGTTCTGAGGCGGCTAACACCGGCTCCTAGTTGCATCATCTCGGACAACCAGTTTCCTTGGACGACTGATCTAGCTCATCGGTTCGGTATTCCTAGACTTGTGTTTCATGGACCGGGATGCTTTACGTACTTGTGTTTACACATTGTGATGAAAACTAATGTACTAAATGAAATCAGCTCTGATTCGGATTACTTTGTGTTGCCTGGGATACCTGACCGGATTGAGCTCACAAAGGCACAAGCAGGCGGTTGGGGGAAAATTAGGGAGATGGAAGGGTTGGAGGACTTCTTTGAACGAATGAGTGTGGCCGAGGAAGGTGCGGATGGGGTTGTGGTTAATAGCTTCGAAGAGCTGGAGCCGAACTATGTTAAACGACTCGCAGAGGCAAAAGGTAAGAAGGTATGGTGTATCGGGCCGGTTTCACTGCATAACAGAAGTTTTCTAGATATGGCAGAGAGAGGAAAGAAGGCCGGGATCGATGGGCATGATTGCTTGAAATGGTTAGATACGAAGGATCCGCGGTCGGTGATCTTTGTTTGTTTGGGAAGTATGTCGAGTCTTAGCAACGAGCAGGTACTCGAGCTCGGGTTGGGATTGGAGTTATCAAGCATACCGTTTATTTGGTGTATAAGATCAACCACAGACGAGACGGACATATGGTTATCGGGATATGAAGAAAGGGTAAAAGATAGAGGCTTAATTGTTCGCGGTTGGGCGCCACAAGTCTTGATACTATCCCACGAGGCGGTTGGTGGTTTTGTATCTCATTGTGGATGGAACTCGACTCTTGAAGGGGTTTCAGCCGGGGTACCGATGGTTACATATCCGCAATTTGCGGATCAGTTTTTAAATGAAAGACTTGTGGTAGATGTGTTGAAAACAGGAGTGAGCATTGGTATGGAGGTTCCTGTTGCTGTTGGAGAGCAAGATAAGTTTGGAGCGTTGGTGAAGAAAGAGAACATCAAGACGGCGGTAGAAAGTGTAATGAACGATGAAGGGGAGGGAAAGGTGAGAAGAGAGAGAGCTAGAGTGCTCGGGGAAATGGCGACGAAAGCAATGGCGGAAGGGGGTTCTTCGTATGTCAACACGACGTTGATGATGCAAGATGTTATTGAGGAATTAGCCAAGAACACAAAACCGATTCAGGATGTGTTCTAGGCATTCTAATGTGTAGATGGACTGAAGGTGATTAGGTCCATTTTAAGATTTTCGGGTGTTATTGTTTACAAAATTTTACTTTGAATGCAACCTTTGATTGAGTTCCAGCATAATTCGTCTCAATTAATATGTGCTCAGCTAAAACATATGAAACTGGCTACAATTCTCCATCCATTTATGCAAATGTGTAAAGAAATAAGTAAAATGATACAATATTAGTATGTAAAAGTCATCTGGTGTTGTTTTTCTCATTATATGGGGATAGTCTCTTGTAAGTTCAGCCATGAGCTACTCTAGTTCTTTACTAATCAAAAAAGAATCAAAATTATTTATCAGTTATTACCATAATTCTTTACTAAAAGAACATGAACAGGAAAATCCATCCGTTTAACCGTTTGTGTTAGTTCGTCTGTTGGTTAAAGTTATTCGGTTCGTTTGCAAGCCTAACTTCAATGGCCATGCTATTTTCACAAGACTGATGTTTATTTAGTTGCTAAATTTGGCTATAATCAAACACATACGACTGCCTTATGATATAAACATGACTTGTATACTATACGGCAGATACTCGAATAAGACTGATACTTGGTGCCTGTTCTTAACCCAAATTTGGAAGTATTAGCTTCAAATCAATGGCTTTTGGCTTCTAACATTTGCAAGTTCAAGTAGATCTTGTATTAACAAAGTCAAGTTATGGTGAGAAGACCCTCCTTCTTCGATTGCTTTCTTCGCTACCATCCCGAGTGCTTTCGCTTTCTTTCTTCTCTCATTTCCTTCCGATCCCGGGTCCATTACTTTTTCTATAGCTGTTTTGACCTGCTCGCTCTTCACGGTGACCCCTAATCTGTCTTCCTCGCCCCAATGTACCACACCGGGAGCACCAACACCCACGCCAATTCCTAACACGTGAACAACTAACTTCTCGTTCAAGAACTGATCGGTAAACTGAGGCCATGTGATCATAGGGACTCCAGCAGAAACCCCTTCCAAGACTGAATTCCAACCGCAGTGTGTCAAGAACCCTCCAACCGAAGGGTGCGATAAGATTAGGAGTTGCGGTGCCCAATCTCTGATTATGAGCCCTCTATCTTTTATTCTGTTTTCAAACCCGTTTTCTGATAACCATTTCTCAACCTCTTGAGCTTTGTCTCCAGCTCTAATCACCCATATGAATGGGGATTTAGATGCTTCCAGGGCTAACCCGAGCTCGATGAGTTGAGGAGGGGTGATCTGACTAATGGTACCGAAGCAGGCGTAGACCACTGATCCAGGTTCCTTGGAATCGAGCCATTTCAAGTAGAGTTGATCATCACTAGAGGTACTGTTACCCCTTAAGGATTTACCCGAATCGTTACTGTTCGACAGTGATAACGGTCCTATACACCAAACCTTACCCCTTTTTAACTTCTTAAATTCGTTAACATAGTCTTGCTCCAACTCCTCAAAACTGTTGATCACCATCCCATAAGCTCTCGACTCGGATTCTCTCACTCGTTCGAGCCGTTCAGGCTTTGTAAAACGACTAGGATTGAACTCAGTTGGCAGCTGAGCTCGAGTTATCTCAATCCGGTCAGGCAGCCCAGGGAGAACAAAAGGCTCCGACTCAGGCAAATCATTGAACACCTTGGATGCATAAAGATGATGAGTACACAACTGTTTGAAACAACTCATTCCATCAAATATGACCAAAGGAATCTTACACTTAGCCGCCGTATCACCCGTCCAGAGCAAATATTTATCAGATAACATACAACTCGGTCGAGGATTTAGCGAATCAAAACATTGTTCGAGTCTTTGTTGTAACATATCAACTGCAGCTGTAAAGTTTGTAACCAAATGGAAACCAGGTAAAGCATCTAAACTTTCGCATCCTTCCGGTAGTCCATTTTCGGTGGCGGGAAACGGGAGTTCAAGAAAACGCACAGGAAGTCCAGACTTGATGTGTTGTTGGAGAGTGGAACCGTATCGAATGGCGTTTAGAGGTGTGGTGACGATGGTGACCATAACATTCGGTCGCTGTGCCAACAATTTGGCTATGTCGATCATGGGGATGGTGTGGCCGGGAGCTAGATAGGGAATAAGGAGGATGTGAAGTTGGTTGACTGGTTCAGAAGCCATTGCTGAATTCTTGTGAATGGTGTTGATTTGGGAATTCTTCAAATTGATACTTCTAGATAAGCTGCTTGAATTTATTCCGGTACCTGCTTTTGAAGGAGTGCTCGGCAGCGAGAAGAAAGAGTTAGACAGTACGTAGTGTGCGGTTCTACTTCTTTTTCCAAAAAAGCCACCAATCATGCCCAATAATGCCCACCCACCGCCCGGCGTGTTTCACACTTTTTTTTTTTTTGTTTTGGCATGTTTTGAATCACGTGGTTGTGGCGAAATTTTGACCAATCAATCCGTTGCAACGGTCAAAAAGCAAGGACTAGTTTTATGTTTTTTCATTTCTCACCTTTATACATATATAAACAATTTTTTATAAAAAAATAGCTTCCCCTAGTTCCTCGTCCATCGCAAATTATTACTATTGAGAGTTTTCAGCGGATGATGGTGAATCCACCGATGAGGAGGTCGAGCAAGAGGCGGTTACGAGTGCTTGTCAACTGGCGGTCCGATATGTGAAGCATTGTAGCCGACCCGAACGTGAAATTAAAACAAGAGATTGTATTGAACGAGACCGATGTGCGGCAAACGATCGGTTGATGAAAGATTATTTCGATGAAGCGCCAATAATGTACCAGAAGCCGTTCAGGAGGAGCATTCGCAAGCGTCAATGAAAGAAAGAGTGAATAATGCACGAGAATTGCGTTACGAACCCAACCATTCCACGTTAACAGTTGATTTGGTAAAACACGCATGGTCGGTTCGGTATATCCCACCTGAGGGTGAAGACGAAACAGAGGACGAGGAAGGCGAAGATGACGAGAATGACGAAAGCGAAGACGAAAATTAATGTATTTTATTTTTTCTGGTTTTTTTTTATTATTTTTGTAATTTTTTTAACTTTACTCCATTTTTATTTTAAATATTGTAATTTTTTTATTTAATGAAGTATTATTAGTTTTTAATTTAAAAAAAATCAATAATTGTGTAATGATTGGTTGGGGCATTATTGCACATTATCCCACTACGCCCCCTTTTTAAAAACGCCCAATAATCCTCCCTTGCTGACTGGAGTACTGCCACGTGGCAGAAAATGCCCAAGTGTAAGGGCATTGTTGATAAAACCACTACACATGGTCTTAGAACGAAGAGCCGTCGTTCGTATTTCCTTGATGTGGAGAGATTCCTCAAACTAATAATAATAATCTACAATTTCTATAAAAGGGCAAATGCCGCCAACATAAAAAAAAAAAAAGCTGAGGTGACAGTCATAGAAGCTGTCCAACAATGTCTTTCATATGTCATTATTGTATCATAAATCTTAATATATAAAATCACTTTAAAATACATTTAAACCTCTGCCATCAAAACCTCTGCCCATATTCATCTATATAGAATTCAAACCTCTACCATCAAAACCTCTGCTCAGATTAAAAATTCAAAATTCTGGCTCTAGATTCAAAATTCAAAATTCAAACCATATACATATATAACATACATGATTTTGGCTCCACATTCAAATTTCAATTCATCTCTCTCACTCATATCCACGAGCAATCTCTCTCTCTCTCTCTCTCTCTCAAATGCAGAGCTCTCATGATTCAGCCGGTTAATCTCCGATTACAGATCTTTGTTCGAACATTACTGGTTCTGTTTACACATCATCATTCCAACATCATCGTTCCAACATCGTCGTTCCAACGAAGCTTCCAATCACACATCAACGTTCCAACATCATTGTTCCAACATCGTTGAATGTTTTTTTTTTGTAATTTTGATATTTGAACTGATCTACTTAAATTCTCGCTTTATATTACAGTCTGTTGGAACTATTGGAACTCTGTAACTGTAATAGACCTGACCGTCAAAGATAATCACAAAAACCACAGTCTGCGGTTGACCATGTGCTAGCTTCTCTGATGAGAGAGTTGCATGTTAGGTTTGTGGCTTATTTTTTTAACTGTAGTTATACTTATTTAATTTGATTATGAAGAAACAAGTGTTGATAATGTTGATAATCTTTATTAACACTTAGATTTTAGAATATGTTAATATGGATATTGATAGTATTAAATTAAATACAAAGAAAAATTAAAAACTGAAATATGCATAAAATATTACACGCTACAATTAACACTTGCTAGGATTTCGTAGACTCTCGCCTTCTTCCATGCGATTTCATTATTTCTTTGTTTTGCAGAGCGGCTAGCATGTCGCAGATTTTCTGATCCTGTTTCAGCATTTGTGTGATAAACTCTTCTGCATTGTTCTTGAAATCTGATGTAGGAGAGTGGAGGACTTCATCAAGCAATCCGATGCTGCTCCAGGTTTTCTTGTTATTATTATCACTGATGATGCAGACTTTTCTGTTTAGTTCTTCATCTGCGTTCTTTTCTTCGAGCGACCATCTAGAGAATTGCGTTTTAACATCGCTGGTGTCTGACTAGTGGGCACATCAAGACAAATTGCCCAAATAAAACCAAGAAGCCTGGGGAGGCTAAGAAGACCGAAGCTGGAAGCTCTCAAATGGGCGCTCAGGAGGCTATTCAGGATGACAATGTTACAACAGGTATTTTCTTTATCAATAACGCTCATGCTAGAGTATTAATTTATTCAGGTTCAGATAAGTCTTTCGTAGACAATAGATTTTGTAAATCATTAAATCTGCCTGCTAAAACTCTAAGCATTAAATGTAAAGTAAAATTGACCGATGGTACCTCAGAGACTGCTTCAGCAATATTAGATGGATGTTTTATATCCATTAGGAATCATTCTTTTCTGCTGTCCTCGTTTCCATTTATATAATAAAAGACTCGATATAGTGATAAGAATGGGTTGGTCGTCTGGTACCCAAGCCCATATTGTGGATGATAAGAAGCAAGTAGTTATCAAAACTCCTTATGGTGAGCCTTTGACCACTCAAGGAGATACGTTTGGGTTAAGATGCTGCTAAGTCTCTCATAAGATCTTAAGCTTAGCAAACTTTTAGAAATTTTCCCATAAAAAACCCCAGATAGTAAGTGTAAGGTAAAAGTTACAGACGAAATCGGAAGAATCATTTCTTTTGTTCCTATCAGAAACCTTCAGTCGTAGAGTTCTCGAAATGTCCTCTCTCTAAGAGGAAGTGCGTCAGCATATATAGTTGATATCTCTTTAATCTCTATCGATTCCGAATCCCAGATGGTATGATAAAAGAGCCATATGAGGATTGGTGTATCTTAATAAGTTCCATAGATTGCTTCCATGCCTGATCAGTATGGAGGTTTAATGCATGGGACCACAAAGATATTCCGAGAGGTCATATGGTACTAAAGTCAACTAATGGTATTCAAAGGAGATATTCGGAATGGAATTGTCCAAGTAAATGTTTCCGGTTAAGGAATTCGTGGACTAGTAACATAAAGGTGTCACTTATTTGACACAAGCAATGATGGGTGAACTGGAGCCTGAGATATGGAAATTTATGTAACCTCCTTGTATCTTGATTATCTTCTCCTAAGATTTCCCTGTTTACCCCTGAAAGGCAGGTAGAATTAAGATTTATATCCCATTTAAGGCTGTATTATTATGAAATCTCCATGACGGCTAGTACCATCATTGTAAGAATCGAAACCCTGATTAACTAAGCTTTAAAGTAGAGGGTTCATATAGCCTAACTCGATATTCCGAGAGTTTGATATTGTTAGATAAGAAAGACAGTTCATTTTGCTTATGCACTCATTACCGCAACCCTATTTTCACAACGATTAAGAATCGCCATCAACTACCCAGGATCATCGATTTGTTCGACTAGCTGTAAGGATTAGCTATTCCTTAAGATTAGTTTTGAGCAATGGTTGGAATAACCATCTCACCTTAAGATAAGCTTCTCTATAATAATTGTTATATAAGTATCAAGGTGGTCCTTTGGAGACCTTGTATAGATGAAATGTTAAACCTTTACTATTAGAACAATAGATTGGTGAGTCCAATTATCAGGATCTGAAAGTTGACTTGGAAACAACGAATAAGATCAAACAAATCCCTAATCATCTGTAAGTTGCCATTATTCGGCAGAAAAACTTGGAATTTATAAAATTCGCAACCTTCTTAAGTCTTCAATAAGGAATAAGGTTCAATCAAAGGTATCACCCTAAAAAGGGTGTGCTAAAAATTTAATTTCTCAAGGTAGGTTAAGCCCTGGATATATATATATATATATAGGAACATTCGGGAAATCGAATGAAACAAAGGTCAATAGCCTATAAGCTAAAACCTATATAAGGAGCTTGGCAGAGCTCGCAATATACACTAAGGATTTAAAGACGTGCTTCGCCAATAAGTCAAGAAGCATTATCACATAGTGATATGCAGAATTATGAGATTATGAGGAACCTGTATCGATTGAGGATCGACAGGTTAAGAAGCTACGAAAAAAAGATACATGTACCATATTAGAGGTCAGCTTGAGAGCTAGAAAAGGCTCCAGATATGCTATACAAGTTAAGTCCATTATGTGACAAAAAGTACTTCCAGCATTTTAACAAATCTCGAGGTCGAGATTTATTTTAAGGGGGTGAGGATGTAACACCTCGTAAAATCGCGTACAATGAAGTATTGACACGTGTAATAAACCTTAATGAAGACAAATGTTGAATTTAAGGGACTAAATTTTTCGAAAATCGAAAACATTGTTTATGAAAGGACTGGAGGTGTTAGCATACCTAAAATAAGTTTCTAAGTAACCTCTTACGGTTTTATATTCACAAATGAGTCACTTGTTGGTCAAGTGTAGCCGTGTGTGTAATTAATTGAAGGTTTGCGCAATAAAGGGTTAAAAGCGTCAACATGTTAATTCTCACCTCTGAGTGACCTTTTAACATACCGAGAACCTCATGATATATTATGTACTCTTGGGGATGCCAATCATTGGCCATACAAGGCTTTTATGCCTAAAAGTGAAGTTACGCGCAACTTTGCAAGTATAAGGGACTAAAAGTGTCAATATGTTTAATTATACCTCGGAATGACCTTTTATCGAGCCCGAAACATTATGATGTTTAATAATATTTTCAAGAATGCCTAATATGAACTAGATGAGGCTTCAATGCTATTAAATGATGATTTACGCAAGTTTGCGCATTAGGGGGACCTAAAGCGTCAAACTGCTAAAGTATGCCGATTCGTATGTTATCGGACCTTCCGGAATATGACCATGAGTTATACATACCTTAATTATCCTTCTCATAGCTTAGATATAGGCTTTGAGGTGTTTAGTGCGCAAAAATAAACTTTTAAGTCATGCAGGGACTAAAAGTGTCAAAAAGCGCACAAGTTTGCGTTTACATGCATATCTTACATTCTGAATATTCCCGGACACCCAAAAATTTATGTAAGCACTAAAATATTTTATTTTAGTGTTTGGCTTGATAAAATTCCATTCGTCGCGTCGTTTGGATTGCTTTCGCGTCCGTCCGTGTTTCGTCGTAATTAGCCGAACAACGTGACCGTACGACCAAACGAACCGACATCCGACATATTTTTTAGCATGTTTCATGTTCTCTATGCTTAGGCATCATTATAAAGCCTTAAAAATGGATTAACGGGCCTTAGAGGTGTCGGAAATGACATTTGGAAGTTCAGGGGCCAAACATGTCAACGTTTGAAAGTTTCTGGTGGCTGCCCAGGTCCTTGCGCACCGTAACAATATTACCTTGCGGTGCGCAAGCATCTCCCAGATGCAGAAACTCGTTTTTCTTGGCTGTTCAAGTCCATGAAACGACTTTTGGAGATATTTATCAATTCCATGCGCGTCCCCTACTGATTTTAGAGCTTAGGGGCACTTGTTATTGATCTAGATCACTTCATAGACTTAGTTGTCATCATCTAATGGATTAAAAATCACTATAAAAGGCCATTGTTTGCAAACATTTTTGATCATCCATTCCATCTGCAATTGTGGGACTTTCTGGAGCTCAAGAGCAGACACCAAGCATCCTTAATCGTGATTAAGACTTTGGTAAGCACCCTTAACCTTCCTTAGTTAAGTTTTGCTTAGTTTATAGCCTTAAGGTCAAACCGTCGTAATTAACGGTTGACTTATCAATTAATCGCTAATGGTCCAGCGATTAGTCAAACTTAGGGTTGTTATAAGTGGGTAATTATGTGGGCATTAAACCCTTAAAAGGACACCCTCTGATTCCCGTCCTAACTAGGTCATTTGTCGAGTCAAAGTCGCTTAGAAAAAGTCAACATGATGCTAATCTTTGAATTAACGCGTAATTAATTATGTAGAAGGCGTGTAACCTATTTTATCATTCATATAACTTGGTAATAAGTTTAAGAACTGGTCTAAGGTTGTTTGATTTGACAATTTCCTATTTAGAACCGATTCGGAGCCGAAAGTCGCAAAACTTTTACTTTTGCTTTGACTTCAGTTCTGACCCGGTTTAGATAGGTTTAGGCATGCCTTAAAGTTCTATTAGGACCTAGTTACATGATAGTATAACCCTCTGCATTTATACTACTTGAACCATTGATTGTCCGATTCGTTTACAAGTTTCCGTTAAATGCCAAATGTTGACCAATATGCCCTTTTGACCATAAAACGAGAATTTTAGAAATGTGAAAGGACAATATTCCTTGCTACTGATTTATAAACATATCCCTAAAATTTCACATCAGTTGGAGGTCTAGATTAGGAGTTATGCTCATTAGCGTAATTATAACGCCTTTTAGTAAATAAATGGCGCAATTAGCATGAAGCCTATCTAAACCCAATTTTTGTCACCAAACCTTTTACCCACTGATGTAATATAATATTTTGGGATTTTTAAAGATTTTTAATTATTTTTAACCTGCTCATAACCTAAGGTTATGACGTTGATTCGGTAAATACCGATTATACCCTTTTTGTTTAGAAAATGAGTTTTACATAGTATTTTGACACCAATCCAATTGCCACTGATTTTATATAATAAATAAAGTATTTTGAACTTTATAACCTGATCAGAAAACTCAGATTTCCTGTATAACCCGGAAATCGCTTAAAATGGCTTTTAAAGCGTATTAAACGCATAGTTTAGGTTTAAAACCATTTTGTCACATAAGACTTATTACCAACTGATATGACCTAATAAAATAAGTTATTTTACTGATGTATTCGGACCCGAATCTCAGAATTTCAATTAACCTCTTTTATAATCTTTAAAATGACCAAAATACCCCTACGGGGCTTAAATTGAGATTAAACTCGTTTTGGGCATAATGGAAGGTATCCTAATGATATCACAACATATTTAAGGCATATTAACTTAGGAAACCTATTTAGGACCTTTTGGTTACTCGTTATGCACTTGTCGCGTTCGGATCGGTGTGTGTGTGACTAGTTTGCATATATTAGCCGAAACGGGTCAAACCATATCGTTTTATCTCAAAATCCAGAATGTGTATGAAATACCCATATTAAGCAAGTCTTCAAGCTTTTCGGGTCAAAACCACATTCTAAACCGGTCTTCGCTTTATCATGCGTCTGACCGTATCTTCCTTTTGAAAACTAACCGGTCTAAGTCAAGACTTAATTAAAGACCCGTTAGGATTCTAATAGGTTATTAAAAACCTTCGTTCCAGATTTAGGTGCCCAGTAAAAGCTATCTGTACTTGCCGATTTGATACGGCTGGGATTGAATTTATATTTAGCTCAGGTAAATACTTTAAACTTATTTTCCCTATACGGGCTTGGGTTACGGTATATAAAATACCGCTTGGTCGGGCATTAAATCTTCCATCGTTTGGTGGTTAATTGAATAATTTAATCGGTCCGTTTAAATATGTTTTGTTTACTTAAAGCCTTTGGGGGGTTAATGACCATGTCCCGGATATCCTTGGCATCATTCATGAAATGGCCACGACCTAGGCACGGGGTGTAGGCGTACACCTGACAGCTGCATATGTAAAAACTGGTATCCCACCATAAGGAATCAGCCTTGTGGGCATTATACCTGTGGTGTGTCTATTAATCTTTAACCCGACACGCTCCGGGCTACTGAACGTATAAGGAACATGTAATTCTTTTACAAGATTATATATTTAAATAATTATCCCAAGTTATAAAGAGTTTGTGCCACGTGCATTCAAATCAATTTTATTAAAACCTTTTCAAATGAGTCAGTTAATTGTATTTACCAGTGTAAACTGACGTATTTTCAAAAAGGCTAAATGCAGGTACTATACGTAATAGGCTGGCTACTCCAGGCATCAATAATCAAGTCTCGCAAGCTTTAGATGTTAAAGTCTGTTGAACGATATTATCTTTCTGTTTAAGATCCGCCTGTGGATCCATCTTACATTCCGTTGTAATATTTGATATTACTTTGAATCGTATTTTAATATATTTAATCTTTCATTTGCTTCCGCTGTGCATTTAAATATTGTGTTGTTTGACTATTATGTTGCCAACCACGTCACGATACTCCTCACCGGGCCCACCGGTCAGTAACACGTGGAAAAATTGGGGTGTGACAGTAGTTGCGGATCGCTATATCCGTCTTAGGACCAAGCTTGATCATCGGGAAATCAGGGTGTAGGTTGAGCGGTTTGGTATTCTTTTGTCTTCTAGAATCTTGGGATGATACGTACGAGCTGTGACGGGGAAGATCGTCTGAGGCCTCGACCCAAGTTTCTTCCGACGGAATGTACGAGCTTTTTCTATCGGCTTCAACCTTCCTTTGTTCCTGCGTTTTCAATGTTGGGCGACCACGAGTTTTCTTCAGAACAACAGGAGATTTTTTGTTATTGTTCCCTGGATTGAGGATTTGCTGAAACTTTTCTAAGAAGCTCCTTTTCACTTGAGGGGGTGTTGGATCGATCTGTCATTTCAATTTTTCAAATTCCGCGTCTACATCGATATCCTCTATCTTAGTCCTTGCAGGCTTGAAGTCAAGCTTCTTCCAGACACGTCTATCAAATTGATACGGATTTGCTGACCTGTGGACGAAAACAAATTAGGTGGCAAAATCATAACGACAAAGGTCAAAAATATTAATTACCGTTATTTTCCAACTTTTCCAAACGATAGGTACATGGCAAACCACAGCTGGTAAAAAGTTGGCAACCACAGCTTGCACCGTAGGCTCTCAACCCGTCTTCCTTACGTTTTAGTTCCATATTCAAAAGCTCAATCGCAAATATTGAAACCTTTCTGAGAATATTTGCAAGCATGGGATGATCCTTGTGGTGCTTCATCACTTTTCGAAGGCTTGTTTCAAAGCTACTACTAATCTCGGCGTATTGTCTATCAACAACATGATCAACATACAGTACAAGTTTATCCAGTGTGTTGCGATGACTTGGAAATTGACTTTTTAGTGTTGCATGCATGCCCTCAACCCTGTTGGTCGTAGTTTGGTGAAAGTTAATAGTTTTGTTAATCCAGCAAGATACAAACTTTTCACGGTACGGATCCAACCAGGATTTCATCAAATAATCAAAAACCTCTGAAATTAAAAAACGTAAATAGTCAGTTTTTGTTATTATATAAAATCTGAACATAATTATGTAAGAAATACTCACGTTCACGGCCATCTTCTTTTAGCTGTGCTTCAAGGTTTTCCAAGTTATACATGTATATTTTCTCGGTCATAGACTCGCACAATGTCCAAAATGTACGTACGAATAATTTCCACTGCTTGTCAGAGAATTTCCTCTTGCTGTTCTTATTAATATTTTGTTGAATATGGAACCGACAAAGATACTTATGCGCTTTTGGAAAAACTTGTTCACACACGTTAATTAGCGCAAATTCCATGTCTGTTAAAATCACGCGCGGTTCCATACATCCTACCAGCATAGACTTGATCCTCTGCAACACCCATAGGTAGTTCTCTAACTTCTCAGCGGAAATTACCGCACAAGCAGCCGTAAACGATTTGTTTGTCGACGTCATGCCTACGACCTGAACAAATGGCAGGTTGTACATGTTCGTTTTGTAGGTGGCGTCAATCATTAGCACATGCGGGAAGGCACACCACATAGTGAATGATTTTTTGTGAACAAAGAAGACATCTTCAACTGCGTTCGATATCTCATTCGTGCGCATGTAATAAGTGTAATCTTTTTCAAGAAGAATGTTTTCAAGTTTTTGCATCGGAGACTTACCGACATTTTTTCCGGCGTGGATCTTCTGAACAGCGTTGTGTATATCTTTCGGAATAAGCTTTCTAGCCGGATTGTTTTTCGTCAGCGTTCGCCAGATACTTTGGTTGGGAATATCTTGCTCTGCCAGCTCCTTAACCAGTTTTGTATCCTCCGAAGAAAGCCTTCTCGCATACGCGTGACCCTCTAAGTTTTCAATAGGAGTGTGGTTATGCTTCGCCTTCGTCACCTCGATCCTCCAAACACTTCCGGATGATTCCAAAAACCCGATCATCTCGAAAGGGCAGCCTATTTTCTTGCTACCCGTTTTCCTCTGTGTAGCTATACCCTTATGCTCCCCACCAAAAGTACATTGAAACCAAATCTTGTAATTCTCTCCTCTTTTATTCGACCTCTTAATCACAATGAGGTAACCATTGTCTTTTGCCGTGTCTTGTACCCAACGCACCAACTCTTTACGTGACGAAAAGGACTGCGTTGTATCAAACGAAAATGTAACCGGGTAACAGCCTTCCTCGTCAACAGACACATTCTCCGGCTCACCATCGTCACCGAGGTCCGAATAGACTTGATGTTCAAAGCTCTGTTGACAACCGTAACTGTGATTTGGATAACACTCCTGCTGTACAAAGCTGTCCTCGCCACCGTAACCGAAATTCGAATAACCTTGTTGTGCGTAAGGGTCCTCCACAGGGGTATTCAAATCCAGCGTCACCGTGTTATCACGATAACGAATGCCAGATACAACCTCTGCCTCCTTCAAGTTGGACGAGACCGGTTTCTCATACGAGTCAGAAATAGCGGTCCCCTCGTAAGAATCAGGAACAACTGACTCCTCAGAATATGGACCGAAAAGATAGTTGCTTAACCACGACATCGTTTTTTCAAGACACGTAACTAATACAGCAAAACCGCGTGTTATTTTGAAGAAACACAAGTAATTTGGAAATCGACAAACAACAAAACCCCCGTATGTTTGTAAACTTATGTCTCGAACATTAAAGGTACTGTCTCAGCAGCTTGCTTTTAAAAGGGAAAATTTGGGGTCGAAGCGCCGCGCTATGGCCAAAGCGCGGCGCTTAGGGTTAACGACAAACCTCGTAATCAGCTTTATGTCTCTCAAACAGTAACTCATGTCTCAAACGTCAATCAAGTCACCTTTTGTCGAGCTAAGCGCCGCGCTATGGCCAAAGCGTGACGCTTTGAGGTGTGAAAATAATTTTGACCGTGTGTAAATAGCATCACCTTTGCAAATCCTTTAAAATGACTATTATGGAGCTATGGAGTCAAAGTAGGCGGCTTAGGTTGAATGCGTGCCATCCACTCCTTTAACTTTTGGAAGTATACAGCTTCTACATATCATGGTTTGGGGATTATTTTTATATATTTTGTTTAAACTGAAAACGTATTGATCAAGTAACTTGTGTGTGTTTGGAAAAAAAAAATATAATATGAACATGAAACATCATTTTACCAACTATAAATACACCTACTGATGATCTTTAAGTTATTAACCAAACTCAACCTCTCATCAAATCATCAATGGCTTCCTCTCCCAAAGACCTTCACTTTGTCTTGTTTCCTCTAATGCAACAAGGCCACATGATACCAACGATCGGCATTGCACGAATACTAGCCCACCGTAATGCCACAGTTACAATCATCACAACTCCTGTTAACGCCACCCGTTTCAAGCCAGCCATCGATCGGGCAATCGAAGCCAAGCTCAAGATCCAAGTTATCGAACTTCAACTCGCCTTAGCTGAAGTTGGTTTGCCGGAAGGATGCGAAAATTTCGACATGATTCCATCGGTTGATCTCTTTGTTAACATGTACGCCTCCATGGACAACTTGGAAAAGCCTTCAGAAGAAGTTCTAAGGCGGCTAACACCGGCTCCTAGTTGCATCATCTCGGACAACCAGTTTCCCTGGACGACTGATCTAGCTCATCGGTTTGGTATTCCTAGACTTGTGTTCCATGGACCGGGATGCTTTACGTACTTGTGTTTACACATTGTGATGAATACTAATGTACTAAGTGAAATCAGATCTGATTCGGATTACTTTGTGTTGCCCGGGATACCTGACCGGATTGAGCTCACAAAGGCACAAGCAGGCGGTTGGGGGAAACTTAGGGAGATAGAAGGGATGGAGGACTTCTTTGAACGAATGAGTGTGGCCGAGGAAGGTGCGGATGGGGTCGTGGTTAATAGCTTCGAAGAGCTTGAGCCGAACTATGTTAAACGGCTCGCAGAGGAAAAAGGTAAGAAGGTATGGTGTATCGGGCCGGTTTCACTGCATAACAGAAGTTTTCTAGATATGGCAGAGAGAGGAAAGAAGGCCGGGATCGATGGGCAGGATTGCTTGAAATAGTTAGATACGAAGGATCCGCAGTCGGTGATCTTTGTTTGTTTGGGAAGTATGTCGAGTCTTAGCAACGAGCAGGTACTCGAGCTCGGGTTGGGTTTGGAGTTATCAAGCATACCGTTTATTTGGTGTATAAGATAAACCACATACGAGACGGACATATGGTTATCGGGATATGAAGAAAGGGTAAAAGATAGAGGCTTAATTGTTCGCGGTTGGGCGCCACAAGTCTTGATACTATCCCACGAGGCGGTTGGTGGTTTTGTATCTCATTGTGGATGGAACTCGACTCTTGAAGGGCTTTCAGCCGGGGTACCGATGGTTACATATCCGCAATTTGCGGATCAGTTTTTAAATGAAAGACTTGTGGTAGATGTGTTGAAAACAGGAGTGAGCATTGGTATGGAGGTTCCTGTTGCTGTTGGAGGGCAAGATAAGTTTGGAGCGTTGGTGAAGAAAGAGAACATCAAGACGGCGGTAGAAAGTGTAATGAACAACGAAGGGGAGGGAAAGGCGAGAAGAGAGAGAGCTAGAGATTTTGGGGAAATGGCGAAGAAAGCAATGGCGGAAGGGGGTTCTTCGTATGTCAACACGACGTTGATGATGCAAGATGTTATTGAGGAATTAGCCAAGAGCACAAAACCAATTCAAGGTGTGTTCTAAGCATTCTAATTCGTCTAGCCAAGAACTATCCAATTCAAGATGGACTGAATGTGACTAGGTCCATTTTAAGATTTTCGGGTGTGATTGTTTACAAATTTTTACTTTGAATGCAACCTTTGATTGAGTTCCATCATAATTCGTCTCAATTAATAAGTTCTCACCTAAAACACATGGTTCTCGCAATAAAGGTGGTTCTCGCATGAACCTTACCCTATATATATAGGGTAGGGATCCTAAGAGAAGTCCACCCTATTTGAGAAACTTGAGAAGCAATCTGAACCACACATTTTCCCTAAGCAAAAAATGCAAAAAAAATGTGAAAAAAATGCAAAATTTTTTTTTTTTTTTTGAAAAAAAAACTTTTCCCTAAGGATTAAAAAAATATATATATTTTCCTTAAGGATTAAAAAAATAATTTGAAAAAAAATCTGGACCACACATTTTCCCTAAGGATTAAAAAAAAATTGGATTTATACACATGTGTATATTGTTAATCTTTTAACTATACATATATGTATATTGTCAATTATACATATATGTATATACATGTTTAAAATTGAAAAAATGTGTATATTGTTAATCTTAAAGCATAAACACTAAAGCTAAACCTTAATGCTAAACCCTAAACTCTAAACCCTAAAGCTAAACCCTAAAGCTAAACCCTAATGCTAAACCCTAAAGCTAAACTCTAATTCTAAACCCTAAAGCTAAACCCTAATGCTAAACCCAAAAGCTAAAACTAAACACTAAAGCTAAACCCTTAATGCTAAACCCTAATACAAACCCTAAAGATAAAGCTAAACCCAAAAGTTAAAGCTATACCCAAAAGCTAAACCCTAATGCTAAACCCAAAAGCTAAACCCCAATGTTAAACCCTAAATACTATTGCTAAACCCTAATGCTAAACCCTAATGTTAAACCCTAAAGCTAAACCCTAAACCATAAAGCTAAACCCTAAACCCTAATGCTAAACCCTAAATAACACTTATTTTTCAATTTTAAACATGTATATACATATATGTATAGTTAAAAGATTAACAATATACACATGTGTATAAATCCAAAAAAAAAAAATTTAAGACAAAAAAAATTTATTTCCTAAAGAAAAAGCTGCGATTTTTCCAAAAAATTTTTTTTTTTGCATTTTTCACATTTCTTTTGCATTTTTTTTATTAGGGAAAATGTGTGGTCAAGAATGCTTCTCAAGTTTCTAATTTAGACAACTAATTCTCACATGATCCTTATCATATATATATATATATATATATATATATATATATATATAATTTAAAACCCAAGGCGAATAGAAGGCCGCCACATCAAACCAAAGCCCGCCCCACGCCCGGCTTCAAACCCAAGCCCCAAGGGCCACGCCCCAACCCAAGCCCCAATGGGTGGTGGCTTGGGCGTTTTCCCCCAACCAACGCCCCAACCCAAACCCCACACCCCATAGTCTTAGTATGTAAAAGTCATCTGGTGTTGTTTTTCTCATTATATGGGGATAGTCTCTTGTAAGTTCAGCCATGAGCTACTGTAGTTATTTACTATTCAAAAAAGAATCAAAATTATTTATCAGTGATTACTATAATTCTTTACTAAAAGAACTTGAACAAGAGAATCCATCCGTTTAACCGTTTGTGTTAGTTCGTCTGTTGGTTAAAGTTATTCGGTTCGTTTGCAAGCCTAACTTCAATGGCCATGCTATTTTCACAAGACTAATGTTTATTTAGTTGCTAAATTTGGCTATAATCAAACACATACGACTGCCTTATGATATAAACATGACTTGAATACTATACGGCAAATACTTGAATAAGACTGATACTTGGTGCCTGTTCTTAACTCAAATTTGGAAGTATTAGCTTCAAATCAATGGCTTTTGGCTTCTAACATTTGCAAGTTCAAGGAGATCTTGTATTAACAAAGTCAAGTTATGGTGAGAAGACCCTCCTTCTTCAATTGCTTTCTTCGCTACCATCCCGAGTGCTTTCGCTTTCTTTCTTCTCTCATTTCCTTCCGATCCCGGGTCCATTACTTTTTCTATAGCTGTACCCTGCTCGCTCTTCACGGTGACCCCTAATCTGTCTTCCTCGCCCCAATGTATCACACCGGGAGCACCAACACCCACACCAATTCCTAACACGTGAACAACTAACTTCTCGTTCAAGAACTGGTCGGTAAACTGAGGCCATGTGATCATAGGGACACCAGCAGAAACCCCTTCCAAGACTGAATTCCATCCGCAGTGTGTCAAGAACCCTCCAACAGAAGGGTGCGATAAGATTAGGAGTTGCGGTGCCCAATCTCTGATTATGAGCCCTCCATCTTTTATTCTGTTTTCAAACCCGTTTTCTGATAACCATTTCTCAACCTCTTGAGCTTTGTCTCCAGCTCTAATCACCCATATGAATGGGGATTTAGATGCTTCCAGGGCTAACCCGAGCTCGATGAGTTGAGGAGGGATGATCTGACTATGTTAGAAATCCGGACAGCGGAAGCCGTCATCATAATCGACATCGTATCCGTGTTCGTGTGTGTGATTATGTACGAGTGTGTGTTTGTATACGGAGAACAACAGAAACACAGAGAAACATACGTAAAATGGATATTATTGAAATATCTTGGTGACTCAAATGATACATGAATGTTTGTATATATATACCTATGTAATCGGCAGTTAAGGAGAATAACTGCCATATCCATAATAAACCTATAATAACTATAATATTATATAATAATAATAATAATTATAAATATATATGCTAAGTTTATATTTCTAACACCATCCCCTAAACTTAGCATCGGTAATGGCTCGTCACGTCGGCTTTGATGATAAACGCATTTTTTTCTTTAAACTTGTCATGATTCGTCCATAGATCCACCTTGATTTGTTTCGTGATGCCGAGTACGGTAATATTGTTGTTCATTACCCATTTTGTCGCTGAAAGTCTTTGATCTGTCATTAAAGCCAATTTAGTGTTACTAAATCGTTCTGTCGCTGATCTGTTTCCTGTCGCTGATCTGTTTCTTGTCGCTATCCTTCTTCTTTTGTTGCTAACTGCCGTCGCTAAATCTGGACATCCTTTCTTCCTTTTTTGTTCCCGACGTTCCTGCGTCCTTCTTTCCTTCATTTTAACCTCTGATTTCATTAACTTCTGCATTCTTTTCTTAATATTCTTGTCTTCATGAACGGTTCCGGTCATCGAAACATCATCTTGCATATCGCCTACGAAGACATACGAGTCTTCATCTTCTTCATCGCTGCGGTCACCACCGGAATCATAGTATTCCGTTTCTTCCATTAAATCATTGTGATCCTTCTGATCACTGATTGGTTCTTCCTGATCTTCCCGATCGTAACCAACCATATAGATATTCGGGGTGAAGCATGCCCCATCGTGAACATCTTTACTTGCCGGATTCAACATCGAAACATCTTCTTCTTTCCGTGTCATTACTTCGCCCGCATCTCCTGTATCTTTGTGACGTCCCGATTCGTATTCCAGTGATGCAATTTCGTATTGCAATTCCATTATTGCAATCTCTTGTTTCAAGATTGCAATCGCGCGTAATCGGGGACTCATATAATCTGAATCGCTATTTGTTTCTCGCCTCTTCCCGTGTTTATTTTCCATCTTCTTCATCCGTATCTTCCCAGGATCACATAATTCTGATCCTAATTCTTCGTTTTCTAACCATGCGCTCTGATACCACTTGTTAGAAATCCGGACAGCGGAAGCCGTCATCATAATCGACATCGTATACGTGTTCGTGTGTGTGATTATGTACGAGTGTGTGTTTGTATACGGAGAACAACAGAAACACAGAGAAACATACGTAAAATGGATATTATTGAAATATCTTGGTGACTCAAATGATACATGAATGTTTGTATATATATACCTATGTAATCGGCAGTTAAGGAGAATAACTGCCATATCCATAATAAACCTATAATAACTATAATATTATATAATAATAATAATAATAATAATAATAAATATATATGCTAAGTTTATATTTCTAACAGACTAATGGTACCGAAGCAGGCGTAGACCACTGATCCAGGTTCCTTGGAATCGAGCCATTTCAAGTAGAGTTGATCATCACTAGAGGTACTGTTACCCCTTAAGGATTTACCCGAATCGTTACTGTTCGACAGTGATAACGGTCCTATACACCAAACCTTACCCCTTTTTAACTTCTTAAATTCGTTAACATAGTCTTGCTCCAACTCCTCAAAACTGTTGATCACCATCCCATAAGCTCTTGACTCGGATTCTCTCACTCGTTCGAGCCGTTCAGGCATTGTAAAACGACTAGGATTGAACTCAGTTGGCAGCTGAGCTCGAGTTATCTCAATCCGGTCAGGCAGCCCAGGGAGAACAAAAGGCTCCGACTCAGGCAAATCATTGAACACCTTGGACGCATAAAGATGATGAGTACACAACTGTTTGAAACAACTCATTCCATCAAATATGACCAAAGGAATCTTACACTTAGCCGCCGTAGCACCCGTCCAGAGCAAATACTTATCAGATAACACACAACTCGGTCGAGGATTTAGCGAATCAAAACATTCTTCGAGTCTTTGTTTGTAACTAAATGAAAACCAGGTAAAGCATCTAAACTTTCGCATCCTTCCGGTAGTCCATTTTCTGTGGCGGGAAACGGGAGTTCAAGAAAACGCACCGGGAGTCCGGACTTGATGTGTTGTTGGAGAGTGGAACCGTATCGAATGGCGTTTAGAGGTGTGGTGACGATGGTGACCATAACATTCGGTCGCTGTGCCAACAATTTGGCTATGTCGATCATGGGGATGGTGTGGCCGGGAGCTAGATAGGGAATAAGGAGGATGTGAAGTTGGTTGACTGGTTCAGAAGCCATTGCTGAATTCTTGTGAATGGTGTTGATTTGGGAATTCTTCAAATTGATACTTCTAGATAAGCTGCTTGAATTTATTCCGGTACCTGCTTTTGAAGGAGTGCTCGGCAGCGAGAAGAAAGAGTTACTGTCGGTAGTGGGCGGTTCTTTTTCCAAAAAAAGCCACCAATCATGCCCACCCACCGCCCGGCTTGTTTGACATTATTTTTTTGTTTTGGCGTGTTGGACACTTTTTTTTTTTTTTTTTTTTGCGTGTTTGACACTTTTTTTGTTTTTTTGCGTGTTTTGAATCACGCGGTTGGGGCGAAATTTTGACCAATCAATCCGTTGCAACGGTCAAAAAGCAACGGCTAGTTTTATTTATTTATTTATTTTCATTTCTCACCTCTCTCTCTATATATATATATATACACACACACTTCAACTCCATTTTAACAACTAAAAACCTCTACAATCTCAAATATTAAACTATTTTTATAAAAAAAAATGGCTTCCCCTAGTTCCTTGTCCATCGCAAATTATTACAATTGAGAGTTTTAGCGGATGATGGTGAATCCACCGATGAGGAGGTCAAGCAAGAGGCGGTTACGAGTGCTTGTCAACTGGCGGTCCGATATGTGAAGCATTGTAGTCGGCCCGAACGTGAAATTAAAACAAGAGATTATATTGAACGAGACCGACGTGCGGCAAACGATCGGTTGATGAAAGATTATTTCGATGAAGCGCCAATAATGTACCAGAAGCCGTTCAGGAGGAGCATTCGCAAGCGTCAATGAAAGAAAGAGTGAATAATGCACGAGAATTGCGTTACGAACCCAACAATTCCACGTTAACGGTTGATTTGGTAAAACACGCATGGTCGGTTCGGTATATCCCACCTGAGGGTGTAGACGAAACAGAGGACGAGGAAGGCGAAGATGACGAGAATGACGAAAGCGAAGACGAAAATTAATGTATTTTATTTTTTCCCTTTTTTTAATTATTTTAGTAATTTTTTTTAACTTTACTCCATTTTTATTTTTTATTTTAAATATTGTAATTTTTTTTATTTAATGAAGTATTATTAGTTTTTAATTTAAAAAAAAATCAATAATTGTGTAATGATTGGTTGGGGCATTATTGGAAATTATCCCACTACGCCCCCTTTTTAAAAACGCCCAATAATCCCCCCTTGCTGACTGGAGTACTGCCACGTGGCAGAAAATGCCCAAGGGTGGGGGCATTGTTGATAAAACTACTACACATGGTCTTAGAACGAAGAGCCGTCGTTCGTATTTCCTTGATGTGGAGAGATTCCTCAAACTAATAATAATAATCTACAATTTCTATAAAAGGGCAAATGCCGCTAACATAAAAAAAAGCTGAGTTGACAGTCATAGAAGCTGTCCAACAATGTCTTTCATATGTCATTATTGTATCATAAATCTTAATATATAAAATCACTTTAAAATACATTTAAACCTCTGCCATCAAAACCTCTGCCCTTATTCATCTATATAAAATTCAAACCTCTACCATCAAAATCTCTGCTCAGATTCAAAATTCAAAATTCTGGCTCTAGATTCAAAATTCAAAATTCAAACCATATACATATATAACATACATGATTCTGGCTCCACATTCAAATTTCAATTCATCTATCTCACTCATATCCACGAGCAATCTCTATATCTCTCTCTCAAATGCAGAGCTCTCATGATTCAGCCGGTTAATCTCCGATTACAGATCTTTGTTCGAACATTAATGGTTCTGTTTACACATCATCATTCCAACATCATCGTTCCAACGAAGCTTCCAATCACACATCAACGTTCCAACATCATTGTTCCAACATCGTTGAAAGTATTTTTTTTTGTAATTTTGATATTTGAACTGATCTACTCAAATTCTCGCTTTATATTACAGTCTGTTGGAACTATTGGAACTCTGTAACTATAATAGACCTGACCGTCAAAGATAATGTAACACCCCAAATTTTCGCATGATATAAAATAATATTATATTTGTTTTTGTGATGATAAATAACAGAAAAACGGTAACTATTAAATGGTACCGTAAGAAAATGATAGTAAGTTTAAATTATATGTATGTAACTAAGTTAACCAAAGGAAAGGTAACCTAGTTAATGTGAAAAGAAAGAATGTGACATGTATTAAAAGACAAGGGACTAAAAGTGTAAAGGTGTAATGAAAAATTTGTAACACCCCAAAAATATTTATTTCAATTAGGATAAAATGTAGAAATAAAAAAAGGGTAGTATTTAAATTTAATAAGTGATTGAAATCAAGGGACTAAAGATGTAAATGCCCAAAAGTTAGTTTACTAAAATGATATATGACAAAAACCCACACACAGTACATGTGTGGGGTTCTGGTCGATCAACAGAAGGGAGCAAAGGGGATTGAACCCTAGTTTATCAAAAATCCACAAGAATCAAGTGAAATCTTGAGAAAATCGAAAATATAAACAACGAATTCTCAGCTCCTACATCTGTTATTCGAAGTGGTAAGTTCAATTTTATGATTTAGCAAATTGTAGGAAATGGGTCTTGATCAAATCTGATTTGCATGATATGAAATTTATGAAATTTAGTTAAGATTATGATATAGGATCAGAATCATGTTTGATTTCTAGCAATTTTGTTGTTTATAGCCAAGACCCAAATTGATGAAAAGTTACTAGGGTTGGAATGATCAAGTTTTGATATATGTGTGTGTGTGTTGATGAGGAATAACCTTGTCTATGATGTAAAATCATTAGATAATCTGATATAGAGTAAAGCTTAATTGATTGATGTTGAATGATTAAAGTAACTAGCTTAGAAATATATGTTAGTTAGATGGGTAAATGTCCCGAAAATGCGAAACCCGCCATGTGTTCGATGAAATGCTTGAATGAACAACTATGTGTAATTTAGAAAATAATGGAACGAAAGTTCGGGTACTAAACGAATGAACGGATGTGTTAATATATAGGCGTAAAGGAAGAGGGCTCAAGTATTAAGAAGTCGGAAGGCTCGCAGGATCGAGGTATGTTTCATTGCATACAAACCTTATTTAAAATTTTGTTTATAATATGATAAACAATCCTTGTTAAAATGTTATGGTGATTAGTAAGTAATTAGCAAATCCCTTGCGGATTTGGTTATAATGAAAGTTATAATAAGCTATGCAAGTCGACCGGTTCTAGTTGAACAAGTCGAGTAAGAATAAGCTACCAACCGTTTTGAACGGGTGGTTTTGAATGCTATGATGAATGCTAAAAGCTTAATCCGTTATGCGGATAGAAAGAAGGATTTATGTTGAAAGCAATTAACCCAATTAAACGGGTCGAAATTGTATGCTTAACTCCCATTAAGAGTGTTTATGCCAAACCCAAGTACTTGGGTAGTCGAATGTGTAAGAAAGATGAAAGCTCATATACGAATGGAACTAAAACGAAGGATTTATGATTTAACAAGTGTGATGACTAACTTTTAAGCCTTGTTGTTGAATGTAGGTAAATCTTCACTTTAGGCGATTTGGAGATTTGGAGCGAGCACGTATCCATGTCTTGTTATACCAAACGCTTCCGCTAGCTTATTCGCATCTTTTTGGTCCATGACTTGTTATTTTGTCCAACTTTGTTAGTAGTCGTACATTTGTAAAACTTGTTATCTTTGTTTGTGGTGGTTTTATGTCAAACGGATCGTAGAATGTTATTTAGTGGATCAAGTTAAAAACAGGGGGCATGTTCGTTTTTCGAACGGGTCATGCCCAATTTTTGTAAAAATTTTAATTATGTATCAAAGTTGGTATTTTTGATGTCTATTAAATTACTCTAGTAAGTAATTTTATAATTACGGAAAAGCGGACCTTACAAGTTGGTATCAGAGCCAAGGTTTGAGGGATTCGAGCATATGAGGTGATGCTTGAACTCAAACCGACGGCTCGTTCAAAAGTGTGCTCGCTCCAAGGTCGCCAATGAGGTAAAGTTTTAAGTTTTTGTTTAGTACAAGTATGTGTAGTGTGTTTATGATAAATATTTAAGTTAAAGTATGTGGAGTAGTAATAATGGAAGTTAAACATTAGGTTATATCAGATCTGGCGCAGCACACAGTTGTGTCGTTAAGTGACACAGCTGTGTGGACCATTGATGCTTATTGCTGAGATCAGGGTGTGTGGCAAGGCTGACACAGCTGTGTGACATTGTACTCAGATAATCAACACAGCTGTGTCTGGGCGAAATTTCCACAAACTTCATATTTTTCTTGAAGGGCCGTCGCCGACGGGATGTGAGCCGTCGCCGACGCCCTCATGCTTGCCTACGGCCTATCTTTCTGTCTACGGACATTGTGGGCAACGCCCATTTACGTAGCCCGTCGCCGACGGGGTATGATGTCGTCGCCGACGGCTAGTGGAACCGAGTCCGCTGGGGGTTTTTGTTTTGTTTTGCTTTTCGTATTTTGAGTTTCCAAACCGTCCGAAGGTCTATTAAATGTTCGTTTAGGGTCTATATAAGGCCTAAAAGATATATGTAACCACGACTAGTGGTTACGATAGAAGGAAATGTATAAAAGTCGAAAGTAATATGTCGAAAGGCACGAATGAATGATGAAAGTTTAAGAGATGAGTAAAGTTTAAAATGTAAGAATGCGAATGAAGTAAATGCGGACTAATGAATTATGAAGTATTGAAAGCTTGTGAAATATAATTTAATTTCCATACTTCTCAGAAATGCCCGTCTTATGTTCCTGCCAAGTTATTAGAAGATATAATAAGTTATGTAAAGTTATGTAGATCGTTGGCGATAAAGTAAAATTTATAAAAGTCGAATGTAACGTATGGGATGGCATGAAATGAATGACGAACGTATAAAGTGGAGTTGGAAACGTATGATAATGAATAATAAAGGAAGTAAATATAGACTGAAGTACTTAGATATGCGAAGGAACCGGAATTGTAATAAATGAATGTAAAAAAAAATGATGATGAGAATAGTGGTGAACATAATTTGAAGAATGTGAATTAGATGGAATTCGTATGAAAATTCGGATGAATGTATGCTTTGATAGAATTATGCACTAGAGGCTTGTACCTTGTACATGAATGGTGTTATGCTTATGTGTATTTAATGATTTGCCTTGTTATGATTAAGAGGCGAATATGAGCCAAATGCAAATCATACGAGCTTATTAGTAAAGAATGTGTTAGAATTATGTTATATAGTTAACTTGAATGATATTTATTATTTGTAGAATCGTGAAGCATTAGCATGAGAAGGTACGCGAAGGTGAATGTATACATGTGTATTGTTTGGAGGATTACGTAAATTGTATGTATAAGATACGTAGAGCATTAATATTACGGTCTATCATATTTAAATGACCACATGTTCAAAAGTTTGAAGTGTGTAAGCAAAACAGTGACTAACTAAAAGTCAACAATATAGGAATATCATGGAATGACCCTTTAGACGCAAATGTTAAAGTAAAAAAAGTTAATGTGTTATGTATTAAGTAATATACGTATTATGCTTGACGATAAGTTTGGTGGTATGGATTGGAAATGAGATAACTGATAATAAATGTCTCGTTTATACAAGTCAAATTTCGTATAAACAAAAAGAAAATGAATAATAGTATGTATGCTCACATAAGCTAACAATATTATGAATGTAATAATAATATATGAAAGGTATGGAAAGAATATTAGTTGGGATGTTAGCTAAAGAAATTATGTAATATGTTCGAATTGAAAGTAAGTACAACGCGTACAACAATAAGTACTAAGTGTGATTAACTTTAAAAGGTCAAATCGTAGAAGTCAGTAAATAATAATTATTTACAAATTTTTGGAAACATTACGTAAGAATGCAGCGTGTAATGTAGGATACTCATTTGTAAGAGACAAGTTAGAGAACGTAGGTGAATTAACACCAAATACGGTGAACGAACAAATGGAAATGGTATGTAAGGGATGGTCATATATTGACCGAAGCTCGAGAAAAACACGAGAATCATCTCACTTATGTCTAGTCAAGCTAGTAATAAGGGGTCTAACGATTCTTAAAGGATCGGATTAATAAAAGAAAGAAAGATAAGAATGAAAAGTATAAGCCTGCGATTGAATGTAAAACAAACTTAAGAAAGAAGGGTGAGAACACCACTAGAAATAGGATGTAGAGTGTCTCGTTGAAACGCGCTACATGAATTACGACATGGAATTAAGTGTTAGGACCAAACACTTGAAGTTGAATGTAGAAGATTAATACGGAAACGATTCATAAGAAATTACATGGTAAATGATATGGCAGAAGAAAAGGAAAATGTTTGAATCTGAGAAATTGATTCAACCATGTAAGAATGAAAGATAATAAATTAAAAGTTCAAATCCGTAAGTGAAGACGGATTAAACAAGTAAGAATAAAAAAAATTAATTAAGCACCAAACTCAAATAAGTTATACGGGTCAAACGGTGATCGCCATTTGAACCCGGTATTTAATGTTCGGTTTGTCAAAGTTTATTACTAATAGGTGAGGGGGTGTTAGTCTAACCTTGAAAGGTCAAACTGCGAAAGTTGGAGAAATAACCAATAAAAAGAAAGGATTGTATGTAAGAAATGGAATGTATGATATATTTTAGCATGTACGTAAGAAAATTGTGAAAGAGGCAATGGGCGAACAAACACCCCGCAGGACGCAGTTATGAAGGGTTATGTGCTAACTGTTTATTTATAGAAAAATATGATGGAATTCTTAGTGAGATGTTAGTAATGAAGCTAGTGGAAGGATGCCCACGAGTGGGAGCATATTTCATGAATGAATGAGACCAAGTCTGGTACGGAGGGTACATATAAAGAAGCGGATCGATCCGGCGCACGGATAACCGACTTATGCATTAAAGGCGAGGTTAGTAAAATGTTCAATTCTTGATTAATGATAAGAATCCGTAGATTTATTTGTAAGTATGAACAAAATGAATGGTAGAATAATTATGGTATGGTATACAATGATTGACCTGTAACGGTCAGCGTGAGAAGGTATGAATGTCATTAAGAGGGAGATCTAAAGGCCTTAAATGAAAGTTTGAGCTGAATTAGTTAGATGATCGTATGGTGCTCGTACACAACATACCTAGTTGTTATCATAAAGTAGTTCATGCAAGGAACTAATAATAAAGTGTGCGAAGGATTAAAATTAAGGCTAAACTCAAAACTTGTGATTAGTTCAAGTGACAGTAGTAACCGTAGAATGATACCTCATACTCGTATTAATTATGAAAAAGTAATTAGGAAGTGGGTAGCTTTGTATTAGTACCACAAAATCATTAAATGTTTATAGTATACGTATAATGCTATGCTAAGCCCTCAAATGAACAAGAAAATAATTAAGAAGAATGTTAGTAATGGGATGGTAGGGTTTTCTCATGGTTACAATAAGGAATTGTATTGTGTATGATACGTGAGTGGAATGAAATAAATCGATTTATTTTTAATTAGCAAATGTATGAATATGTTATGCTTGACTAGAAAGATAGAAACAAGCCGTAAACGTAGGCTTGTACGACCAATAGTATACATTTGGAATAAAATTTCAATGAACGAACCGCTAGTGATGATGTATGCTAGGAACTAACATTATAAAGTAAAAATGACACTAATAAGAGCTCTGGATCAGATTCTGACTTATATGTGATTATGAAAGTAATTTACTTAATTTAAGAACGGAGGGACAATGTGTACAAATATGTTTATGCATGAATGAAACTTTTGCTAAGATCCCGATTGCATCTATGTGTAGTAGGCATCGTGAATGAATAGATGAAAAAGTAAGGGTAAAATTGGTCTAGTTGGAATGAGAAAGGTTTCGGGGACGAAACCTCTTTTAAGGGGGGTAGACTTGTAACACCCCAAATTTTCGCATGATATAAAATAATATGATATTTGTTTTTGTGATGATAAATAACAGAAAAACGGTAACTATTAAATGGTACCGTAAGAAAATGATAGTAAGTTTAAATTATATGTATGTAACTAAGTTAACCAAAGGAAAGGTAACCTAGTTAATGTGAAAAGAAAGAATGTGACATGTATTAAAAGACAAGGGACTAAAAGTGTAAAGGTGTAATGAAAATTTTGTAACACCCCAAAAATATTTATTTCAATTAGGATAAAATGTAGAAATAAAAAAAAGGGTAGTATTTAAATTTAATAAGTGATTGAAATCAAGGGACTAAAGATGTAAATGCTCAAAAGTTAGTTTACTAAAATGATATATGACAAAAACCCACACACAGTACATGTGTGGGGTTCTAGTCGATCAACAGAAGGGAGCAAAGGGGATTGAACCCTAGTTTATCAAAAATCCACAAGAATCAAGTGAAATCTTGAGAAAATCGAAAATATAAACAACGAATTCTCAGCTCCTACATCTGTTCTTCGAAGTGGTAAGTTCAATTTTATGATTTAGCAAATTGTAGGAAATGGGTCTTGATCAAATCTGATTTGCATGATATGAAATTTATGAAATTTAGTTAAGATTATGATATAGGATCAGAATCATGTCTGATTTCTAGCAATTTTGTTGTTTATAGCCAAGACCCAAATTGATGAAAAGTTACTAGGGTTGGAATGATCAAGTTTTGATATATGTGTGTGTGTGTGTTGATGAGGAATAACCTTGTCTATGATGTAAAATCATTAGATAATCTGATATAGAGTAAAGCTTAATTGATTGATGTTGAATGATTAAAGTAACTAGCTTAGAAATATATGTTAGTTAGATGGGTAAATGTCCCGAAAATGCGAAACCCGCCATGTGTTCGATGAAATGCTTGAATGAACAACTATGTGTAATTTAGAAAATAATGGAACGAAAGTTCGGGTACTAAACGAATGAACGGATGTGTTAATATATAGGCGTAAAGGAAGAGGGCTCAAGTATTAAGAAGTCGGAAGGCTCGCAGGATCGAGGTATGTTTCATTGCATACAAACCTTATTTAAAATTTTGTTTATAATATGATAAACAATCCTTGTTAAAATGTTATGGTGATTAGTAAGTAATTAGCAAATCCCTTGCGGATTTGGTTATAATGAAAGTTATAATAAGCTATGCAAGTCGACCGGTTCTAGTTGAACAAGTCGAGTAAGAATAAGCTACCAACCGTTTTGAACGGGTGGTTTTGAATGCTATGATGAATGCTAAAAGCTTAATCCGTTATGCGGATAGAAAGAAGGATTTATGTTGAAAGCAATTAACCCAATTAAACGGGTCGAAATTGTATGCTTAACTCCCATTAAGAGTGTTTATGCCAAACCCAAGTACTTGGGTAGTCGAATGTGTAAGAAAGATGAAAGCTCATATACGAATGGAACTAAAACGAAGGATTTATGATTTAACAAGTGTGATGACTAACTTTTAAGCCTTGTTGTTGAATGTAGGTAAATCTTCACTTTAGGCGATTTGGAGATTTGGAGCGAGCACGTATCCATGTCTTGTTATACCAAACGCTTCCGCTAGCTTATTCGCATCTTTTTGGTCCATGACTTGTTATTTTGTCCAACTTTGTTAGTAGTCGTACATTTGTAAAACTTGTTATCTTTGTTTGTGGTGGTTTTATGTCAAACGGATCGTAGAATGTTATTTAGTGGATCAAGTTAAAAACAGGGGGCATGTTCGTTTTTCGAACGGGTCATGCCCAATTTTTGTAAAAATTTTAATTATGTATCAAAGTTGGTATTTTTGATGTCTATTAAATTACTCTAGTAAGTAATTTTATAATTACGGAAAAGCGGACCTTACAAGTTGGTATCAGAGCCAAGGTTTGAGGGATTCGAGCATATGAGGTGATGCTTGAACTCAAACCGACGGCTCGTTCAAAAGTGTGCTCGCTCCAAGGTCGCCAATGAGGTAAAGTTTTAAGTTTTTGTTTAGTACAAGTATGTGTAGTGTGTTTATGATAAATATTTAAGTTAAAGTATGTGGAGTAGTAATAATGGAAGTTAAACATTAGGTTATATCAGATCTGGCGCAACACACAGTTGTGTCGTTAAGTGACACAGCTGTGTGGACCATTGATGCTTATTGCTGAGATCAGGGTGTGTGGCAAGGCTGACACAGCTGTGTGACATTGTACTCAGATAATCAACACAGCTGTGTCTGGGCGAAATTTCCACAAACTTCATATTTTTCTTGAAGGCCCGTCGCCGACGCCCTCATGCTTGCCGACGGCCTATCTTTCTGTCTACGGACATTGTGGGCAACACCCATTAACGTAGCCCGTCGCCGACGGGGTATGATGTCGTCGCCGACGGCTAGTGGAACCGAGTCCGCTGGGGGTTTTTGTTTTGTTTTTCTTTTCGTATTTTGAGTTTCCAAACCGTCCGAAGGTCTATTAAATGTTCGTTTAGGGTCTATATAAGGCCTAAAAGATATATGTAACCACGACTAGTGGTTACGATAGAAGAAAATGTATAAAAGTCGAAAGTAATATGTTGAAAGGCACGAATGAATGATGAAAGTTTAAGAGATGAGTAAAGTTTAAAATGTAAGAATGCGAATGAAGTAAATACGGACTAATGAATTATGAAGTATTGAAAGCTTGTGAAATATAATTTAATTTCCATACTTCTCAGAAATGCCCGTCTTATGTTCCTGCCAAGTTATTAGAAGATATAATAAGTTATGTAAAGTTATGTAGATCGTTGGCGATAAAGTAAAATTTATAAAAGTCGAATGTAACGTATGGGATGGCATGAAATGAATGACGAACGTATAAAGTGGAGTTGGAAACGTATGATAATGAATAATAAAGGAAGTAAATATAGACTGATGTACTTAGATATGCGAAGGAACCGGAATTGTAATAAATGAATGTAAAAAAAAATGATGATGAGAATAGTGGTGAAAATAATTTGAAGAATGTGAATTAGATGGAATTCGTATGAAAATTCGGATGAATGTATGCTTTGATAGAATTATGCACTAGAGGCTTGTACCTTGTACATGAATGGTGTGATGCTTATGTGTATTTAATGATTTGCCTTGTTATGATTAAGAGGCGAATATGAGCCAAATGCAAATCATACGAGCTTATTAGTAAAGAATGTGTTAGAATTATGTTATATAGTTAACTTGAATGATATTTATTATTTGTAGAATCGTGAAGCATTAGCATGAGAAGGTACGCGAAGGTGAATGTATACATGTGTATTGTTTGGAGGATTACGTAAATTGTATGTATAAGATACGTAGAGCATTAATATTACGGTCTATCATATTTAAATGACCACATGTTCAAAAGTTTGAAGTGTGTAAGCAAAACAGTGACTAACTAAAAGTCAACAATATAGGAATATCATGGAATGACCCTTTAGACGCAAATGTTAAAGTAAAAAGTTAATGTGTTATGTATTAAGTAATATACGTATTATGCTTGACGATAAGTTTGGTGGTATGGATTGGAAATGAGATAACTGATAATAAATGTCTCGTTTATACAAGTCAAATTTCGTATAAACAAAAAGAAAATGAATAATAGTATGTATGCTCACATAAGCTAACAATATTATGAATGTAATAATAATATATGAAAGGTATGGAAAGAATATTAGTTGGGATGTTAGCTAAAGACATTATGTAATATGTTCGAATTGAAAGTAAGTACAACGCGTACAACAATAAGTACTAAGTGTGATTAACTTTAAAAGGTCAAATCGTAGAAGTCAGTAAATAATAATTATTTACAAATTTTTGGAAACATTACGTAAGAATGCAGCGTGTAATGTAGGATACTCATTTGTAAGAGACAAGTTAGAGAACGTAGGTGAATTAACACCAAATACGGTGAACGAACAAATGGAAATGGTATGTAAGGGATGGTCATATATTGACCGAAGCTCGAGAAAAACACGAGAATCATCTCACTTATGTCCAGTCAAGCTAGTAATAAGGGGTCTAACGATTCTTAAAGGATCGGATTAATAAAAGAAAGAAAGATAAGAATGAAAAGTATAAGCCTGCGATTGAATGTAAAACAAACTTAAGAAAGAAGGGTGAGAACACCACTAGAAATAGGATGTAGAGTGTCTCGTTGAAACGCGCTACATGAATTACGAAATGGAATTAAGTGTTAGGACCCAACACTTGAAGTTGAATGTAGAAGATTAATACGGAAACGATTCATAAGAAATTACATGGTAAATGATATGGCAGAAGAAAGAAAGGTTCGGAGGAAAATGTTTGAATCTGAGAAATTGATTCAACCATGTAAGAATGAAAGATAATAAATTAAAAGTTCAAATCCGTAAGTGAAGACGGATTAAACAAGTAAGAATAAAAAAAAATGTCTAAGCATGTTCAACCCGACAATTTTCAGTTTAAACAGAAAGCAAATTTTCGCATAAACACATAATTAACAATGTAGAAGCTATGAAACCTGTTTTATCACTTATATTACTTAATAATTAATGTAAGAACATGTCTAAGCATGTTCAACCCGACAATTTTCAGTTTAAGCTCGGTTCGGAACCGAAAGTCGCAAAAGTAGACTTTTGCTTTGACTCTCAATTCTGACCCAATGTAGCATATTTTAGAAATTCCTTAGAGCTCTATTAGGACCAGGTTATAGGTTAGTGTAACCCTCTGAGGTTATACAACTTGGTTCATTAGTTATTCAATTCATGTGCATGTTTCCGTTATATGCCTAAATGTTGACCATTATGCCCTTTTGATCTTAAAACGAGATTTTTGAAAATGTGAGAGGACAAAAACCTTTGTTACTGATTTATAAACTTGTCCTAAAAATTTGAAATCAGTTTGAGGTCTAGATTAGGAGTTATGCTCAATATCGTAATTAAGAAGCTTTTTGTTAATTAAACGGCGTAATTAGCATAAAGCCTATCTAAACCCAAATTTTGACACCAAAATTTTTACCCACTGATGTAATATAATATTTTGGGATTTTTGAAGATTTTTAATTATTTTTAAGTTGAGCATAACATAGGGTTCTTGTTATAATTCGGTAAATGTCGGTTATACCCTTTTCTTGAATAAAATGAGTTTTACATAATTTTTTGACACCAAACTTTTTGCTACTGATTTTATATAATAAATAAAACATTTTGAACCTTATAAACTGATCAAAAACTCAGATTTCCTATTTAAACCCGAAAATCGATTAAAACCGACTTTTACGCGTTTTAAGCGCATAGTATGAGTTAAAACTATTTTTGGCATATGAAACTTAATACCTACTGATGTTTTCAGTAAATTTTTATAATTAAACAGTAAGCAAAACATTTGAACTCAGAATTCTAATTTTGACCTTTAAAGCTTATGTGAAATTACCAAAATGCCCATACGGTGCATAATTTGGTTATAAAAGATAAATTTCACATATATGCAATACCCTACTGTTATGAATTATAAAAATAAATATTTTTACTGATTAAATCAGACCTGAAACTCAGATTAATATTTAAACTCTCTTATAAGCTTTAAAATGACCAAAATACCCCTATGGGGCATAATTTGAGTTTCAATCCATTATGGGTATAAGGGAAGGTATCATACTGATATCACAACATATTTAGGGCATATTAACTTAGGAAACCTGTTCATGACTCATTTGTTTGCCCGTTATGCATTTTTTGCGCTCGGTACAGTTTATGTAACTAGTTTGCATAAATTAGCCGAAATGGGTCAAACCTTATCATTTTTATCTCAAAATCCAGAATGTGTTTAGTTTACCCATATTATACAAGTATTCAAACTTGTCGGGTCTAAACCACATTCTAATCCGGTCTTCGCTTAATCGTGCGTTTTGAACCGTATATCTCCTTTAAAACTAACTGGTCTAAGTTTAGACTTAATTAAGACCCGTTAGGAATCTAATAGGTTATTAAAACCTTCGTTCCAGATTAGGAGACCAGTAAAAGATACTTGCACTCGCTGATTGTGATATATACTTGCTTAGGTAAATACTTTTAACTTATTTTCCCTTATACAGGCTTTGGGTACGGTATATAAAATACCGCTTGGTCGGGCATTGAATTGTTAATCATATGAAGGTTAATTTATTGAGATGAACCGTTTAATCTGTTTTGTTTGCTTAAAGCCTTTAGGGGGTTAATGACCATATCCCGGATATCCTTGGCATCATTCATGTAAATGGCCACGACCTAAGCACGGGGTGTAGGCATACACCTGCCAGTGCATATATATACAAAAAAGGTATAACCGACGGTTCGAGAATAACTCGCTGCGGGATTATATCATGTGGTGTGTCTATTAATCTTTAACCTGGTATTCAGCCCGGGCTACTGAACGTATAACGAACATGTAATTCTTTTACAAGTTTATATATAAATAATTATCCCAAGTTATAAAAAGATATTTTGTGCCTTGTGCATTCAAATCAATTTTCTTAAATATTTTCAAAATGATTCGGTTAATTATATTTAGCAGTGTAAACTGACGTATTTTCCAAAAAGGCTAAGTGCAGGTACTAAACGAAATAGGCTGGCTACTCCTAGCATCAATAAAGAGTCTTGCAAGCTTAGATGTTATCAATCTGCTGAACAATATTTCTTTTTTAACTTTGATCCGCCTGTGGATCCTTTACAACCGTTTTGTAATAAATGATAGTACTTTCATTCGGTTTGTAATGATTTTATCTTTCGACTTCCGCTGTGTATATAAATTCTGATAAATTTTCTATGATGATATCAACTACGTCACGATACTCCCCACCGGTAATACGTGGAAATATCAGGGTGTGACATATTAACACTTAGATTTTAGAATATGTTAATATGGATATTGATAGTATAAATTTAATACAAAGAAAAATTAAAAACTGAAATATGCATAAAATATTACACGCTACAATTAACACTTGCTAGGATTTCGTAGACTCTCGCCTTCTTCCATGCGATTTCATTCTTTCTTTTGTTTTGCAGAGCGGCAAGCATGTCGCAGATTTTCTGATCCTGTTTCAGCATTTGTGTGATAAACTCTTCTGCATTGTTCTTGAAATCTGATGGAGGAGAGTGGAGGACTTCATCAAGCAATCCGATGCTGCTCCAGGTTTTCTTGTAATTATTATCACTGATGATGCGGACTTTTCTGTTTAGTTCTTCATCTGCCCTCTTTTCTTCGAGCGACCATCTAGAGAATTGCGTTTTAACATCGCTGGTGTCTGACTAGTGCTAGAAGCATCTGTTTGTCATCCAGAGTATTGTTGGTGTTGCTGATTTTGATTTGTTTTTTGACAGACAGTTTTTTAAAAGACAATTGTTGATTTTTGAATCAAACTAATCATCAGTCTTTTATAGTATTTAAAATGCGTCTTTATGGTAAACGAAGAGGTTAATCGTAATTATGATAACCTGTTTTTTTTTTTTTTTTTTGAAGGTTTAAAATTTGTCCTTTGGGTTTCTTGATATTTAATTTTATATGAAAACTTATTTTTGAAAGGTTTTTCATTAAAAGACTGTTGTTTTTAAATATAAATTTATATGTTTATATTAAATGTACACGTTTTTCCCTCCTAGATTATTAAATATAGAGTGAATTTAAATCTGACCTTTGGGCTGTTAGATATTTCACTATATAATATCATTGCCAGTTCACCTGTTTTTCATCACGTTTTACTACCAAGATATCATTCTTTCACATCAGTTGAGTAATATATAACTTAAAATGGCGTCATACACTTCTGCAGAGTCTGATGATTTAAAGCAGCGCTTTATCAAGCAAGTTGAGGATCAAGTATATCCGGATAGGGCTACTCTTCAAGAGCTGAAGAGATGTTTTGATGGACTGCACCTTGGTCTGTTCACGAGAGACCAGGTTTCCAGAAACCTGCTGGCGATGCCTTCGACCTCAGTTCGTGACCTTTGTGTTGTCAGTAGTATAGAGTGCGGTGACATAGACGTGGAGTTTATGGCGTTGCTCAAGGATATACATTGAGAGGTTCAACACTCGATAGAGTTTGTGACACTTCGGGTTTTCCCACGCAAGTATATTGTATGATACAATTATGTGGAATTATTAAATGAAAACCTATGATATAATTATCGTGTATTATGTGTATTATGTGAAAATGTGTAATATAATTAATATGTGCAAAAGTGTATGTATGTATGTGAACTGAAACCTCTCGGTTCCGACTCGAAACCCCTTGGTTTCGACTCGGGAATTTCCTGGTTCTGACACCCCTCCTTCCCGGACTAATGGGTCATGCATTCATGATCTGGCCCAACGTAACAAGCCCACTCGGAACCCTAGGAGGGTGCGACATCTTAGGAAGAGTATATAAACCTTCTCATCAGCCGACATATGGAATGTTTTGACAAGCAATCATTCAGCTCAAATCCCTAAAACATTCCCTCATTCCCTCTCTCTCCTTATCCACTTTCTCTCTCTAAAAACCCTAAAGAACACAACCTTTCTTTCCTAATTCTTGATCTTGACGGTAGCCTTCAAGACATCAACAGCTCACCACTTTGGAAGCTTTATATCTTGATTTTTCTACACCTTCTCGCACTTAATCGAACCGGTTAGTGAACCACCTTCATACTTGTTAGGAATGCATGTTAAAGGATGATGTTGGTTAGTGATTCATGTGTTACACGGTAACTGTTTCTGTGCAATATGTTGGTTTATTGATAAAAAGCTATTTGATGCTAGAATGTAGAGGTTGATATAGGATTTAGGAATTTGTTTTAGCAAAGCTTGGATTTTTATTAATTTTTATAGTTTTCGAAACAAGAAAACAGAAATATCAATAACAACAAAAAACATAAACCAAGAAACTACAAATATTCATAATGCATTTGATAATTTTACTTTTAGAGTTTATTCTTCGCAAAAACTATTGCTTATGTGAATCAATGCATCGCAGATGAGTTCTTCCTCGGATAAGGGTCACTTAGTCCTACTTGCCCCTCTTCGTCATGTATCCGTTTGGCAACTTCCATTAATCTTCGAGACTTGTTTGGTTTTGTATACAATCCACCGCGCCCAAGTGATCCTTTATACAAATGCACATCTCCAAAGCCGAGGAAGTGAGTCTTGTTCTTCGTATTGATAAAACCCTGCAATTAATATAAAATGCAGATTCTGAAGGTATCGTAGAAGCTTGGAAGGTTTGTAAATCATGGGCCATTGTGGCTAGGATCGGAATCGGAAATTGAGATTCCTTTCCTTTTCACCAAGCTAAGATATTAGATGTTTCCTATTCTTCGGTCGCCATTCCATTGACAAACTCTGATCCCTTAAACCTCCCGAGCTCATTGCTCGGGTGTTACCTTTTTGTCATTTTCTCTTGTCATTACTCACTATAATAAATAAATTAAGCTTCAGGTTAGCTTACTTGAAACCCGTATGAGATATGGAGGAATAGACTAGTCTATTGAAATAACCAAAATAATTGACTTGGCTATGATTTTGATTATTAAGTCAAACCGGTGCTAATCCGTCATACTTTAGGACACAATTTAATATTTTGTGATTTTTAAATATATTAGTATATTTACCTATTTCTTTGGATTCAAGACTAGTTAAAATTAATATACACACGAGTTAAATAAATGTAACGCTATATACTCGGTGATAAAAAAAGTTATGTTTTTTTAAATACACGTGTGTCGTACGGGTTGATTAAACCCTTGTATTACACATGTTGAATAAAATATAATGTAATCTTTTAACACAAATTTATACACGTTTCTTTTTGAAATTGATAGTAAAGCCAGAAATTATAATTATTCATAATTAATTTCATATTAAGTTCACCTTATTAGTGATATAATAACTATTCAAAAATAGATAATAAGTATCCATAATTGAATTTGTGTTAAATAACTAATATTATATTCTAGTAATATGTAGAGATGGGGAAGCATCTCCTGAAGACTATGGAGGAGGCCTTAGAAATGGTCGCGGCTTTTCTCTGAGGGAAAGAATTGCTCCAAGTACGAGTAGCAAAGTTAAAGTCAGGATCTGACAAAAAGGCATCTCCTGCTAGCCAAAGTTCCAACTCCTTCTACACCGCCAGAAAGAGATACATGCCTTACTCAAGGTTCTTACAAAGGGAACACACCTCAGAAAAGGGGATCCAATTCATAGAATTGACCAAGACACCTACGGAAATCTTGGCCACAAAGGAGGCTTGCTTCAATTCAAACCTCCACGCCCGATGTGGTGTCAAAACAAGGATGAGTGAAAATATTGTGATTATCATACGGACAAGGAAAACCACACGAACGACTACTATCATCTTAAGGAACAAATTGAAGACGCCGTCTAGTCAGGGGAACTTGCCAATCTCCTAAAAACCTTAAGACAAAAAAAAAAAAAAAAAAACCATCAGTTTCTTCTAAGGAAGAAGGGAAAGGTAAGGAAGTAGATGTTTGCATGGTTCAGGATGCTTGAGAGCCAGAATACAATTTTTGGACGCATAGCATGTTCTCAGTCTCCTATGATCATTAGAGCATGAATCATGGGGTAGGAGGTTTGCCGAGTGTACATTGATGGCGGTACCTCCTCGGGAATCGTTTATGAACATTGATTTGGGCAGCTAAGAAAAGAAGTTCAACAAAGGTTGAGGCTTTCAGTTATCCCACTTGTAGGCTTCCACTACTAGAAAACTGCTACTATTCCTATCAAAATTTCCTACACATTTCCTACAAACGAAAATGCCAACACTTTCCCCATGAAATTCCTATGAACAAGAAAGGGTATTAGTTTTGCGACAAAAAAGCCACAAATTGTTATGCGTCGGAAAAGTGTCGAAAATTTCCCACGTAGACGAAATTCTTTTTCATTTTAACCATTTGTCGGAAATTTGTAGGAATTGGTACACGTAAGAAATTTGTCGGAAATTTTCGACGGAATTCAGACATAATCGTTTTCATTTCCGACGTTTTCATTTATCAAAAAAAAATTTCAAAATAAATAAAATTAATGATATTAAAAAAAGTTTTATAATTTATAAAAATATGTGTTATTTTTTAAATTTATTTATTACAATCCGTAGGAAGAGTGTCGGAAATTCCGACAAATTACTGACGGAATGGATAAAAAATATTTGTAATACATTTTATATGTTATTTTAAAACAAATTTATTAAAATCCGTAGGAAATGTGTCGGAAATGCCGACAGATTTCCTACGGAATGGATTTTAATTAATATCCATATGAAATGTGTAGGAAAATGCCGATGCAATTCCTATGAAATACGTTTCATTTTAATAATTCTTCAAAAATTCGTAGAAAAATAATGAATTTAATACTTTGGTAGAAAATGTGCAGGAATCCATTAATAATAAAAATATTCATTAAAATAAAATTAATAATACTAACATACAAATTTTTATTATTTATAAACACGTAAGTTATTTTTAAAAAAAATTTTATTAACCTTTCAATTTAGGGCATGTGTGACTTGTTATTCTCCGTAACGATTTGATATGACTCGATATAACATGATGTAACCCTTAAAAACCGAATGTTAATAATAAAATTCATAATGGGCCATTAAAAGATATGATGGCCCAATAGGGTCTATTATGGCATGTATGACTTGTTATAGTTCGTTATGATATAATTATCTTTCAATACAACATGATATAACCCTTCAATACCGAATGTTATATAAAGGTTCTAATGGGCCATTAAGATATATCAAGGCCCAACACGGTCTATTAGGGTCGTATGACTTGTTAGTGTCCATTAAGATATATCAAGACTTAACACGGTCTATCAGGTCATGTATGACTTGTAATTGGTTGTTACAACATAATATCCTCAATACAACGTGATATAACCCTTCAACATCGAATGTTACATAATATCACGAAGTTTTCTAGTAGTGTTCGTGGAAGAAAGGGTTCGTCCCATCGGAGAAGTAAACCTAAGGCTTTCAGATTCCCTTGGATATGCATGTGTATTGGTCACACCCAATGACGTCCCCCACCATCACTTGAATTGGGCCATTTTTATTGGCTGGAACAAATTCAACATGAACATATGTCAGAATTCAAGATTGGAGTCCGTTACTACACTCATGGATGTGCCCTTTGCGCCCCTCAATGACACCCACAACACGGTGTTTTGCAACCCCCCCCCCCTATTTGCTGATTTGGCACTGGACATTAGCCCGGTCATAAAACAACTACCTTCCTACACTTTCTTTAAATGTTGGGAGTCTCGGATACAACATTTGTAATTTGTAAATGTTAATTCCACCTCACCCAAATACACAATAATTAGTCAATAAACGTTAAATTGCTTAAGGTTCAGTTAGTTTCCAGTCATTTAGTTGATGATATGGTCCACTTGCAATTTGCAAATCCTTTAAAATGACTAGTATGGAGCTATGGAGTCAAAGTATTTGCTGATTTGGCACTGGACATTAGCCCGGTCATAAAACAACTACCTTCCTACACTTTCTTTAAATGTTGGGAGTCTCGGATACAACATTTGTAATTTGTAAATGTTAATTCCACCTCACCCAAATACACAATAATTAGTCAATAAACGTTAAATTGCTGAAGGTTCAGTTAGTTTCCAGTCATTTAGTTGATGATATGGTCCACTTGCAATTTGCAAATCCTTTAAAATGACTAGTATGGAGCTATGGAGTCAAAGTAGGCGGCTTGGGTTGAATGCGTGCCATCCACTCCTTTAACTTTTGGAAGTATACATGTATCTACATAACATGGTTTGGGGATTATTTTTGGGTCATGCTAATCACACACGGAGAAAATTATTTTCACATCCCAAAGCGCCGCGCTATGGCCAAAGCGCGGCGCTATGCTCGACAAAAGGTGCTTCGATTGACGTTTGAGACATTCCCTACTGTTTGACAGACATAAAGCTGATTATGATGTTTTGTCGTTAACCCTAAGCGCCGCGCTTTGGCCATAGCGCGGCGCTTCGACCCAAATTTTCACTTTTAAAAGCAAGCTACTGATTGAGGTTGGCCAAGCATACGTTCTTCTTCTTCTTCTTCTTCAGAAAAGCATCGTTCGAGACAAGGTCGCACTCAATACGTTGTTTACAAACATACGTGGGTATCCGAGTGTTTTGTTGTTTGTTGTTTACAAAAAACGATGTCGTGGTTAAACAACTATATTTTCGGTCAATATTCTGACGAGACAGTTGTTCCTGATTCTTACGAGGGGACCGCTATTTCTGACTCGTATGAGAAACCGGTCTCGTCCAACTTGAGGGAGGCAGAGGTTGTATCTGGCATTCGTTATCGTGATAACACGGTGACGCTGGATTTGAATACCCCTGTGGAGGACCCTTACGCACAACAAGGTTATTCGAATTTCGGTTACGGTGGCGAGTACAGCTTTGTACAGCAGGAGTGTGGTCCAAACGACAGTTACGGTTGTCAACAGAGCTTACAAGGTTATTCGAATTTCGGTTACGGTGGCGAGCACAACTTTGAACATCAAGTATATTCGGACCTCGGTGACGATGGTGAGCCGGGGGATGTGTCTGTTGACGAGGAAGGCTGTTACCCGGTTACGTTTTCGTTTGATACAAAGTCAGTCCTTGTCTGTTGACCTTGGCCAAAGCGCCCCGCTATGGCCAAAGCGGGGCGCTTTGAGTGTGCAAAAAGACAAAGGCCGTGTGCGAATAGACCAGGCCTTATTTTTATATATTTTGCTTAAACTGAAAACGTATTGATCAAGTAAATAGTGTGTGTTTGAAAAAAAAAAAACATATAATATGAACATGAAACATCATTTTACCAACTATAAATACACCTACTGATTATCCTTTTAAGTTATTAACCAAACTCAACTTCTCATCATCAAATCATCATGTTGTCTAGTATGGAGAACAAACACAGTTGTATTGTACTAGAAAAATAGGGTTACAAAGAAATGGTGTTTATATAGAACACCAAGTTACATATTTAGCCCCTACACTACGACACATCATTCACTTTCCGACACTCCCCCTCAAGTTGAGTAGTGGGATCACTAATACTTAACTTGCTCAAGCAGCTACTAAAGACGTTCCCGTTGACAGCTTTTGTGAGAATATCTGCGAGTTGATCTTTTGATTGTACATATGGGAGCTCTATGATACCTTTCTCCAATTTCTCCTTGATGAAGTGTCGATCTACCTCCACATGTTTTGTTCGATCATGTTGGACATGATTTTCTGAGATCTGTATAGCAGCTTTATTGTCGCACATGATTTTGGTTGCTGTAGTAGGAAGGGAGCCAATCTCAGTTAGGAGCTTGCGAATCCACAGAATCTCTGCTAGGCTACGTGCAACCCCTTGGAATTCGGCTTTTGCACTAGATAGGGCGACTACCTTTTGTTTTTTTACTTCTCCAGGTAACTAGATTTCCTCCGACCATGGTGAAGTATCCTGAGGCTGACCTTCTCGTTCCTTTATCCCCTGCCCAGTCGGCGTCTGTATAAGCTTGGATTTCTAAGTGCCCGTTTGATTCAAACAGTATACCATGACCTGTTGTTCCCTTGAGATACCTGATGATTCTTAATACTGCTTCCATGTGGCTCGCTTGGGGCTGGTGCATAAACTGACTCACCACTCCTACTGCATAAGCTATATCTGGACGAGTGTGGGAGAGGTATATCAGTTTTCCCACCATTCGTTGATATCTCTCCTTATCTGCTAGTTCTACTCCATCTTCCATGTGTAGGCTGTGATTAACCGCCATTGGGGTGTCCGCCGGTCTATACTCAATCATTGCGGTTTCGGCTAGCAGATCAAGGATATAATTATTCTGACAGATAAAAATCCCTTGTTTAGACCTTAGAACTTCAATTCCAAGAAAGTACTTCAATCTTCCCAGATCTTTCATCTCGAATTCCGAAAAAAGTTTATCTCTTAGCATTGACATTTCCTCTTCATCGTTTCCCGTAAATATCATGTCATCAACGTAGATAATTAAGCAGGTCACAAGACTGCCCCTACGTTTCAAAAATAGGGTATGATCAGAGTTGCTTTGTTTGAAGCCATATTTCTTCATAGCAAGGGTAAACCTTCCAAACCAAGCTCTAGGAGACTGCTTAAGCCCATACAGAGATTTCTTCAACCGACATGTTTCTCCAGCCTTGAAATCCTCATTGAATCCTGGTGGAGCGTCCATATAGACCTCCTCGTTCAGTTCTCCATGAAGGAAGACATTTTTTACATCAAATTGAGGAAGAGGCCAACCTTTGTTGGCAGCTATAGAAAAAAGACTCTGATTGTATCGATTTTGGCTACTGGGGAGAAGGTTTCAGACTAGTCGATTCCATAAGTCTGAGTATAACCCTTTGCAACCAACCGTGCTTTGTATCTTTCAATCGTGCCATCAGGTCTGTGTTTGACTAAAAACACCCACCGACATCCCACAGGTTTCTTTCCTGGTGGAAGGATGCACTTCTCCCACGTGTTATTCTTTTTTAGTGCTTCCATTTCGGTCTTCATGGCCTTTTTCCATTCTTCAGATTTCAAGGCTTCCTGTGTTGTAGATGGCATTTGTTCAGAGCACAAGGCAGTGGCAAAAGCTTTAGCTTCCTTAGACAAGTTTCCAGTGGCAATGTTTGCCACAGGATACCTAGACCTTGGAGCCACCTTTTCTGGAGAGTATCTCTTAGGAGGAACTCCTCTATTTTCTCTTGGAGGGAGGGAATACCTCCCGGTTGTCTCTGTTGCACCTGGTTCAACATTTCCAATAACTGGTTTCACCTCTTCAACAACTGGTTCAACCTGTTCAAAGTGTTCAACATCTGGTTCAACATGTTCTGTAGGTTCGGTTGTTATCGGTTCTATGTGTTCCCCTGCTGTCTCATAGTTATAAGACGTAGTACATTCAGAGTTCTCATTATTTCTTACCTCTGGTATCACGTTGGATGGGCTTTCTTCAGTGGTACTGCGCTCCGCAGATTGTGTGGCTGTGTTTGAAGGTGACTGACTCAGAGTACTGTGATGGTTTTCTGTTGTTACTTCTTCAGATGAGGGAAATTGGGTTAGCCAACTCAGAGTGTCTATACATTCATTCTCCCCCTGACCACTGAGTTGGGTGTTATAAAAGTATTTTGTTTCAAGAAAGTCAACATTCATTGTGGTGAACATTTGATGAGTTTTTGGATTATAACACCGGTAACCTATTTGATCGATCCCATAGCCGACAAATACACATATCTCAGCGCATGGGCCAAGCTTGTTTCGGTTGGTTTTGGGTATGTGAACAAATGCTGTACACCCGAAGATTCGAGGTTCAAGTGTAAGAGGATGGGGAATACTGGCAGACTTAGATAGACGATCTAAGGGAGTCGTAAATTTAAGAGCTTTTATGGGGAGCCAATTTAGGAGATACACAGAGGTTGCAACCGCCTCCGGCCAGAAGGATTTAGGTACCTGAGATTCAATTAAAAGAGCTCGAGTCATTTCAAGAATAATACGGTTTTTCCGTTCGGAAACACCGTTTTGTTCGGGGCTATGAGCACAAGAGGTTTGATGAATTAATCCTTTGGTTTTAAAGAATTGTTTCATGGATGTATTGACAAATTCCCCCCGTTGTCGGATCGAAGGATTTGGATTTGAGTTTGGAATTGAGTTTGAATCATAGCATAAAACGTGATAAATTTCTCGTAAACTTCGGCTTTGTTTTTTAAAAAATATACCCATGTCATGCGAGTGCAATCATCCACGAATAGTATAAAGTACCGAAGACCCTGCCCCCCCCCCCCATCACAGGAGCAGGACCCCACACATCAGAGTGGATTAGTGAAAAAGGTGAAGCAACTTTCGTATTGCTAGGTTTGAATGGTTGTCGATGGCTTTTAGCACGAAAGCAGGTTTCACAGTCTATTTTCCCATTGGATGTGAAGAGTTTTGGAAACAAAAGGTGTGAATAGCCAACGGATGGGTGTCCCAAACGTCTATGCCATAGCCAGGCTTCCCGGTTTTCAGTTCCATGTGCCAACATCACAGTACCCTGTTGAGCCACTTCATCCACATAGTATAATCCTTGGCGCTCAGTACCACGTCCAATAATCATACCCGTCCTGATATCCTGTAGAAGGCAAAAGGTATGGTGCATTAGTACCGTGCAATTCAGCTCTTTGGTAATATGGCTAATGGAGAGCAGTTTGTGTGATAATGATGGAACATAGAGACAATTTGACAATTTCATAGTTGGTGAAATTTCAATAGTCTCTCCTCCTTTTACTTGCATCATTCCATTGTTTGTGGTATGGATTTGAGTTTTTTGAGGATTGGACATTGACTGTATGTCCAACGGTTCAAATGTCATGCTGTCAGTGGCACCAGAATCAAATATCCAAGAACTGTTTTTCCCATAATTGATTTCCATTTTTTTTTTGTAAATAAACTGTCACTACGGATAAGACGGCAGACTAGCGCGAAATGTTAAATACGCCACAAAAGAGACTTGGAATAACAACGCTATGTAGCGAAGTTATCTTACCTGCGTATTTACCAAATACGCCGGGCAACTTGAACTCGCGTTCAAGATTTGAGATACCCCGAACTTAGTAAATCCGCTAGATCCGCAAGCTTAAAATTCCGGTCCAAAAAACTTCAATAAATTCAGCCTTCTTCTAGAACTTTGATTCTCTAAAAACAACCGCCTCTTCTTCTTTGATTTAGCAATGACAGCCTACAACTTCGATTATCAAGAATTACAAATCCCTTTTTTCAATCAACATGATCCTGCACTAATCTCTTCCCTTCGGTTAATTTTCAAGCGACACAACAATATACTTCCTTTTCTCTTCCTTAATCGACGAACAGAACAAATAACCTGTTTCAATATCACGATTCACAGCCAAAAATTCAGATCGAATCTATGATACAAACAATCTGATTTAGATTGGAATTTCGGATCTGTTTGATCTGTATCCGAAGAAGAATAAGAGAGATATGTTTTTTTTTGCGATGATGGATTAAGAAACAGATTTGAGAGGTGGCGGCTGAGTATAGGATTTTAGGGTTTCTTGCAGCGGCGGCGGTGGAGATAGATTGGATTCTTGGAGTTTGATCAGATTTTTGGAGTTGATTTTGTTTTGTTTTTTTTTTTTTGGGTTTTTCTGGTTTGGTTTTGATTTTTGGTTTTGGTTTTGTTGATTGCAGATGACGAACAAGGCGGTCACGGATCAGAAACACTGCTCTGATACCATGTTGTCTAGTATGGAGAACAAACACAGTGATTGGGGTTGAATTGTATTGAGATTGTATTGTACTAGAAAAATAGGGTTACAAAGAAATGGTGTTTATATAGAACACCAAGTTACATATTTAGCCCCTACACTACGACACATCATTCACTTTCCGACACATCAATGGCTTCCTCTCCCAAAGACCTTCACTTTGTCTTGTTTCCTCTAATGCAACAAGGCCACATGATACCAATGATCGACATTGCATGAATACTAGCCCACCGTAATGCCACAGTTACAATCATCACAACTCATGTTAACGCCACCCGTTTCAAGCCAGCCATCGATCGGGCAATCCAAGCCAAGCTCAAGATCCAAGTTATCGAACTTCAACTCGCCTTAGCCGAAGTTGGTTTGCCTGAAGGATGCGAAAATTTCGACATGATTCCATCAGTTGATCTCTTTGTTAACATGTATGCCTCCATGGACAAGTTGGAAAAGCCATCAGAAGAAGTTCTGAGGCGGCTAACACCGGCTCCTAGTTGCATCATCTCGGACAACCAGTTTCCTTGGACGACTGATCTAGCTCATCGGTTCGGTATTCCTAGACTTGTGTTTCGTGGACCGGGATGCTTTACGTACTTGTGTTTACACATTGTGATGAAGAATAATGTACTAAATGAAATCAGCTCTGATTCGGATTACTTTGTGTTGCCCGGGATACCTGACCGGATTGAGCTCACGAAGGCACAAGTAGACGGTTGGGGGAAAATTAGGGAGATGGAAGGGATGGAGAACTTCTTTGAACGAATGAGTGTGGCCGAGGAAGGTGCGGATGGGGACGTGGTTAATAGCTTTGAGGAGCTGGAGCCGAACTATGTTAAACGACTCGCAGAGGCGAAAGGTAAGAAGGTATGGTGTATCGGGCCTGTTTCACTGCATAACAGAAGTTTTCTAGATATGGCAGAGAGAGGAAAGAAGGCCGGGATCGATGGGCATGATTGCTTGAAATGGTTAGATACAAAGTATCCGCGATCGGTGATCTTTGTTTGTTTGGGAAGTATGTCGAGTCTTAGCAACGAGCAGGTACTCGAGCTCGGGTTGGGATTGGAGTTTTCAAGCATACCGTTTATTTGGTGTATAAGATTAACCACAGACGAGACGGACATATGGTTATCGGGATATGAAGAAAGGGTAAAAGATAGAGGCTTAATTGTTCGCGGTTGGGTGCCACAAGTCTTGATACTGTCCCACGAGGCGGTTGGTGGTTTTGTATCTCATTGTGGATGGAACTCGACTCTTGAAGGGGTTTCAGCCGGGGTACCGATGGTTACATATCCGCAATTTGAGGATCAGTTTTTAAATGAAAGATTTGTGGTAGATGTGTTGAAAACAGGAGTGAGCATTGGTATGGAGGTTCCTCTTGCTATTGGAGAGAAAGATAAGTTTGGAGCGTTGGTGAAGAAAGAGAACATCAAGACGGCGGTAGAAAGTGTAATGAACGACGAAGGGGAGGGAAAGGCGAGAAGAGAGAGAGCTAGAGAGTTTGGGGAAATGGCGAAGAAAGCAATGGCGGAAGGGGGTTCTTCGTATGTCAACACGACGTTGATGATGCAAGATGTTATTGACGAATTTGCCAAGAACACAAAACCGATTCAAGATGTGTTCTAGGCATTCTAATGTGTAGATGGACTGAATGTGACTAGGTCCATTTTAAGATTTTTGGGTGTGATTGTTTACAAATTTTTACTTTGAATGCAACCTTTGATTGAGTTCCAGCATAATTCGTCTCAATTAATATGTGCTCAGATAAAACACATGAAACTGGCTACAATTCTCCATCCATTTATGCAAATGTGTAAAGAAATAAGTAAAATGATACAATATTAGTATTTAAAGTCATCTGGACCAGCTGGCTTTTTTTGGTCATTACTATAGTTCTTTACTATTCAAAAAAGAATCAAAATTATTTATCAGTTATTACTATAATTCTAATTTACTAAAAGAACATGAACAAGAGAATCCATCCGTTTAACCGTTTGTGTTAGTTAGTTTGTGGGTTAAAGTTATTCGGTTCGTTTGCAAGCCTAACTTCAATGGCCATGCTATTTTCACAAGACTAATGTTTATTTAGTTGCTAAATTTGGCTATAATCAAACACATACGACTGCCTTATGATATAAACATGACTTGTATACTATACGGCAGATACTCGAATAAGACTGATACTTGGTGCCTGTTCTTAACCAAAATTTGGAAGTATTATCTTCAAATCAATGGCTTTTGGCTTCTAACATTTGCAAGTTCAAGTAGATCTTGTATTAACAAAGTCAAGTTATGGTGAGAAGACCCTCCTTCTTCGATTGCTTTCTTCGCTACCATCCCAAGTGCTTTTGCTTTCTTTCTTCTCTCATTTCCTTCCGATCCCAGGTCCATTAATTTTTCTATAGCCGTTTTGACCTGCTCGCTCTTCACGGTGACCCCAAATCTGTCTTCCTCGCCCCAATGTACCACACCGGGTGCACCAACACCCACACCAATTCCTAACACGTAAACAATTAACTTCTCGTTCAAGAACTGTTCGGCGAACTGAGGCCATGTGATCATAGGGACACCAGCAGAAACCCCTTCCAAGACTGAATTCCATCCGCAGTGTGTCAAGAACCCTCCAACAGAAGGGTGCGATAAGATTAGGAGTTGCGGTGCCCAATCTCTGATTACGAGCCCTCTATCTTTTATTCTGTTTTCAAACCCGTTTTCTGATAACCATTTCTCAACCTCTTGAGCTTTGTCTCCAGCTCTAATCACCCATATGAATGGGGATTTAGATGCTTCCAGGGCTAACCCGAGCTCGATGAGTTGAGGAGGGGTGATCTGACTACTACTACCGAAGCAGGCGTAGACCACTGATCCAGGTTCCCGGGAATCGAGCCATTTCAAGTAGAGTTGATCATCACTAGAGGTACTGTTACCCCTTAAGGATTTACCCGAATCGTTACTGTTCGACAGTGATAACGGTCCTAGACACCAGACCTTACCCCTTTTTAAGTTCTTAAATTCGTTAACATAGTCTTGCTCCAACTCCTCAAAACTGTTGATCGCCATCCCATAAGCTCTTGAATCGTTTTCTCTTATTCGCACATAAAATTTTGACTCAGTCTCTCTTACTTGTTCAAGTTTCTCACTCGTAGCAACATGACGATGATTGAACTCAGGTGGAAGCTGAGCTCGAGTTATCTCAATACGGTCAGGCAAGCCAGGGAGAACAAAAGGTTCTGTCTCAGTCAAATCATGAAACCCCTTTGATGCATACAGATGATGAGTACACAACTGTTTAAAACAACTCATTCCATCAAATATGATCAAGGGAATCTCATACTTTGCCGCTGTATCACCAGATCAGAGCATGTATTTATCAGATATAATACAACTCAGTGGAGGCTCTAGCGAGTCAAAATGTTGTTCGAGTCTTTGTTGTAACATGTCAACTGCTGCTGCAAAGTTCGGAAGTAGATGCAGACCGGGTAGAGCATCTGCGCTTTCGCATCCCTCCGGTAGTCCATTCTCAATCGCGGGAAACAGCAGTTCAAGGAAACACACCGGGAGTCCGGACATGATTTGTTCTTGGAGAGTAGAACCGTATCTAATGGCGTTTAGGGGTGTGGTGACGATGGTGACCGTCACATTCGGTCGCTGTGCGAGAAACTTGGCCATGTCTATCATGGGGATGGTGTGGCCGGGAGCTAGAAAGGGAATCAGGAGGAAGTGAAGCTGGTTGGGTGATTCCGAAGTCATTGCTGAATTCTTGTGAAGAGATTTGGTGAATTATTGAAATCAATACGTTGTTCATATTTATAGAGAAGAATCATTATTCTAGCATTTGCTGATGAAGATGAGTCCTCTAAGAAATTTCAGTCATTTGAAAGGTACTGCATGAGAAAACTAGTCTCACACGTAAGTGTAAATTCTAGGAAAGTGATTGTTCTGATTTGAAAAGTATGCAGAACTAAAAGTAATATATACAAAACTTATTTAATATTTTTTTCTAATTTTTAACACTGGTCCAAAGTAATACATTCAATGCTTCTGATGATGGAATTTGGGCACGACACATGATCCGGCTCTTAGAGAAGTTTCCATCCAATACATATGGGTCCCGTAACGCCAAACAGAGCGAAAGTTGTGTATGTTTTGAGCCTGGTCCTTTCCCAAGCCACTAATGTTTATTTAGTTCACTTAACCGGGGCATAATCTAACACTTACAACATAAATATAAACATGACTTCTTATACTTTATAACTGCTATTTGAAAAAGGTTGATACTTGGTAACTGTTCTTGGCCATATCTTCACTTCAAATCAATGGCTTTTCGCTTCTAACATTGCGATTTCCAATAGATCTTGTATTAATAATGTTATGTTATGGAGAGAAGACCCTCCTTCAATTGCTTTCTTCGCTACCATCCCTAGTGCTTTTGCTTTCTTTCTTCTCTCATTTCCTTCAGATCCTGGGTCCATTACTCTTTCTATAGCCGTTTTGACCTGCTCGCTCTTCACGTTGACCCCAAATCTGTCTTCGTCGCCCCAATGCACCACAACGGGAGCACCAACACTCACACCAATGCCTAGAACTTGAACTATTAACTTCTCATTCAAAAACTGTTTGGCAAACTGAGGCCAAGTGGTCATAGGGACACCAGCAGAAACCCCTTCCAAGACTGAATTCCATCCACAGTGCGTCAAGAACCCTCCAACCGAAGGGTGCGGTAATGTTGAAAGTTAATCCTAAAACTCGTATGACTTGAAAGTTGAAGGGTCAAAATGAAAGATTGATTTAATTAGCTTTTATTAAAGTTTGGTTTATTTTAGGTAATTATATTTTAATAGGTTTAGGAAAGATTTATTTGTCTTGGAGAGCAAGTTTAGTATAATTATAAATATGGGTCTAGGATATTGTTTTTATTTGTCTCTTTTCTTTGTATGTTCGTTTGATTGAATAGAAAGAGTCGTGGGTTTGTCTCCCCAATATCTCGTGTTTGTGTTTGTTGATACGATTGTTTGAACCGTCTGGGCCAACAGATAAGATAAGAGTTGTGGTGACCAATCTCTGATTATGAGCCCCCTATCTTTTATTCTATTTTCAAACCCGTTAATATGATTGCCATTCTTCGACCTCTTTAGCTCGGTCACCAGCTCTGATCACCCATATAAATAGGGATTTGGATGCTTCTAAGGCTAACCCGAGCTCGATGAGTTGTGGAGGGGTGATATGACAACTGCTTCCGAAGCAGATGTAGACAACTGATCCTGGTTCATTGGAATCGAGCCGTTTCAAGTAGCGTACCCGAATCGTCATCATTAGACAGTGATAACGGTCCTAGACACCAAACCTTACCCCCTTTTAACTTCTTAAATTCCTTGACATATTCTTGCTCCAACTCCTCAAAACTGTTGATCACCATCCCATAAGCTCTTGACTCGGTTTCTCTCACTCGTTCATGTTCGCGCATTGCAAAATGACTAGGATTGAACTCAGGTGGCAGCTGAGCTCGAGTTATCTCAATCCGGTCAGGCAGCCCAGGGAGAACAAAAGGCTCCGACTCATGCAAATCATTGAACAACTTGGATGCATACAGATGATGAGTACACAACTGTTTGAAACAACTCATTCCATCAAATATGATCAAGGGAATCTTATACTTTGCCGCTGCAACGGTCCAGGGCATGTATTTATCTAATAAAACACAACTTGGTCGAGGCTTTAGCGATTCAAAACATTGCTCGAGTCTTTTTTGTAACATGTTAATTGCAGCTGTATAGTTTGGAACTAAATGCAGACCAGGTAGAGCATCCGCACTTTCGCATCCCTCCGGGAGTCCATTCTCGGTCCTGGGAAACAGCAATTCAAGAAAACGCACTGGGAGTCCGGATTTGATGTGTTCATGGAGAGTAGAACCGTATCGGTCCTGGGAACCGTATTTGAAAGGTAAACATTGGTCTTACACGGAAGTTTGTATTCTAGGAAGATAATTGTTGTAATTTGAAAAGTATGCAATTCAGTTCAACTTTTTTTAGCTAATATCAACTAAATTAAAATTTTTATAAATATTAACAGTAAGGTAACTGAAGAAACACTGAACTAATTTTAGGATCAATTAGTTTGGTTTATGTTCCTTTCATAGTGGTTAATCTTCTTAGGACTTTTCTGAGCTCCGATTTGGCTTGATGATTCTGCAAAACAGAACACCGTTAGCTCGTTAAGAGGGGAATATGGGGGTTTCCCTCTTAACCAGACTCCGGCGTGAGAATAAGTATCTGCTTTGAGGAGATAATTGCGTGTTCAGAGTGAGAGTAGAGGGAATAGAATGTTTAACCTGTGCTTGAAGGTCTCTATTTATAGCCGGAGAGCTGGAAGAGGAGATAGGCTGATGGGCCTTGGGCCGGACAACTTAGAGGATATGCTCTTTGTCTCACTAGTATCGACCGTTAGTGTCTTTAAGAAGATCATCGGTGCTGGCGCACCTTGATTGGAGCCAAGTGTCTTAGTTGTCGGCCTTGTTGTCCCTCTACAATCAGCAGGTAAGTGGAGATCATGGGGCAGGTGTCGCCGCCCCCTGATTGGTGCCACATAAGCGTCCTTGTGTACTTTCTGTCTCCTGCACGTCAGACGATCGTGGAGCACGATGGAGCACAGCCTGGAGGACGGCGATTGGCTTGCCTTTCTGCCACTTGTACCTTTGGTACCTTTTGAAGTGGCCTTACGCTTTGACTCCTGCGCGACCTTTGTTGAGCACGATAGCAGCTCGCGCGATGTTGCAGGAGGCGAAGGCTCTTGCTTGGACCTTGCGCGAGACCATGCTTTGCTTGATCATCCCGCGCGGGGTCTAATGACTGATCACCAAAGTGATTAAGGAGTATGGTCCAAAGCGCGAGCAGAATGGTCTGCGCGACATTTTTGGGACCATACCCCTTCAAGTCCCCCCAGTCCAGTGCTGCATCACACGCGAAGTGAGTGGTAGGAGCTCTGGACTTAGAAAAAAGGAAGTGATGGGCTAGAAAAAAGCCTGCTAGATCTTGTTGAGTCACGCGCGTGTGACTGTTTTATCAGTCACTACGGCGCGACTACCAGATTTGTATGTTGGAAATTCTTTGCTTTCGAATGTAAGCGCGCAGGTGCATTGGGTGCATGTGAATGCTGCACGGCTTGGGTAACTTCTGTATGAAGTTTGTAGTAGATTTGAGCGGGAAAACTCTCGATTTTTGAACTCTGACAGGTTGGTGAGAAACGTCTTTGATGGTGACGTTTGAGTTGACTGCTAACACGGCTGTCATCAAGTTGTCCCTGACAGTTCGGCTTTCTGTCAGTCGAGTAAGAGCCACGCGCGTGTGGTAACCGTCACTCCGGGAATTGCGACAGACGTGGCAGTTGCTGATTAGATACGCGCGCGGTGACTCCGGCACGTCTACTCATCGCATTAAATGCGATGAGTATATATAGTCGATGAGATGGGAGAGAAGATCACCATTTGTTCTTCTGTTGCTATCCTTTCTCTCTATTTCTTTGAATCTTCAAATCTTCAATGGAGCAGTAGCAGATCTTCAAGTGCAGATCTTCGAATATTCAAGTTTTTCCAGAAGATTTATCAAAGTTTCTCTTAAATCTCCATGGCCGAAGAAGAACCTCATCATGAAGAAGGTCCCATTCCCGTCCTCAAATGGGACTTGGGTTTATTTGAACAGATTACGAGAGGGTTCCGGTTTCCACCGGAGTGGGATGCACGATACCCCGGTCAGAATCAAACGGTCGCCGATGCACCGCCGGGGTATATCACACTATTTGAAGATTTCTTTTTGCAAGGCAACTTCCGGTTGCCGGCGACGGAGTTCTTGGCCCATATCCTTCATTATTATGGGTTTCATGTTTCTCAGATGAGTCCACCCGGTATGGTAAGGGTACGTCATTTCGAATTTTTATGCCGAGCCCACGACATAGAGCCCACAGTTGAGAGATTCCGGGTATTTTATCAGTTGATCCGGAACATGGGATTCTACTCCTTTGGTAACCGGGGGTCTACCAAGAAGATCCTTCTGAACCCACCGAAGAGTTTCCATGATTGGAAACAGAAATTTTTCTTCATTCAGGAGGAGGTTATCCCAATTTCTATGATCTTTCGTGCGTCGGATGTGATTGAGAAGGAGGAGCTGGCTATTCTAAAGAAGGAAGATTTGTATGTGAAGCTTACTGCCACCTCGAATCGGGTATTTGGTGAAAATGTTCTGGTCGCGGCGCAAATGAGTGACCAATGGCCGCAAGATAACGAGGAGGTGCCAGTTTTGAAGTTTCAAGATAAAAGTTAGTTATTTCTATGCTTATTTCCTGCTTTTATGGTTTGGACGCGCTTAATTGTGGATTTTGAATGCAGAATCGTGTCTTTATCAAGCTGCTTTCCCCACCTTTGGTGGATCTATGAGTGTGCGCCCGCTGAGGTCAGGGGAGCAGTACTGGTATGTGAAGATCAAGGAGCGTTTTCTGTACCCTATTGCTGGAGCTTTTGCCAATCCGCCTACCGCGACTGAAGGTGCGCATATACCTAACCCCAGACCCTTGTGAGCTATGACTTCCGCTGGGAAAGAGATTCTTTATTTTTCCAGCAAGGAGCCTGTAGGGTCTTCAAATGGGGAGCTAAGTTCGTGGTCAAACATCTTTGCAGGTGTGTTGCGCGACCTAGGGATTGACCCAGAAGAGAAGAAGAAAAAACCAAACAAGAGGAAGAAGGTGATTACCCTCGACGCTGAAGTGACCAGCAAGAAAGGTGGGAGTAGACGCGCGACTGCCGGTGCTTCTGATAAAGGTACTTTACGATTACGTCAGAGTAACTTAGAGGATTATGTTATCCTCAGTGACCCACTTGAAGGTTTGTCGCGTATAGGCGAGAAGAAGACTGGCGCCGCTGGTTCGAAGAGTTCAGGTAGCGCGGGTTCCCGGAACCCAGATGCTGGTGTTACTCCCTCTTCCATCGCGGTTGATGGCGAAGAGAAAACGAAGGTTTAGAAGACTTCATCACTCGCTTCAACAAGGAGTGTCTAGAAATTGGCAGCGTAAGCGAACAGCTCATGCGCGCTCACTTCAAGAAAGCTATCCGGTGTGATAGTCTCATCAGAACTATCACCGGAAAAGACGATATGCGCAAGGAATAGGATAAGCTGATGGAAGCCGCAAAAATTGTAGCGCAAACTGAAGAGTCGCTAGCTGGAGCCAAGAGCTCATACACCGAAGATCGCTTTTCCAAAAGAAGCTCGCGCGACTACGGCAAGCGCAACAAGAGCAAAAATCATGATTGGAAAGCTGGAAAATCCAGTGGTTATGAGGAAAGATCGCACTACAAAGAGGACGCGCGGGAAAGAATTGACATAATTGGATATCGAAAGGCAGTCAGGGACGATAATCGAGAAAAGCACTGGACTCCGCTCACAAAGACACCAAAAGATGTGCTCATGACGGAGAACCACGATTTCAAGGCTCCAAGGCCTATGACAAACAAGAAGGGGCAAGACCCGAACCTGTACTGTGATTTTCACAAGGATACAGGTCATCTAACAGATGACTGTATCAGTTTAAGGCAAGAAATTGAGCGAGCGTTAAAAAGCGGGAAATTAAGCCATCTGGTAAAGAATGTGCGCAAGGAGACGCGCCAGATTCAGCGCAACGATGATGGAAACCAGAAGAAGGTTAGGCGCCTGGAAACTCACATGGTCAACGGACCAAGATATAGCGCAAGAGATAAAGGCAGGCGCCCTTTCGAGCCTGCATGGCAAGAGCAACGGGTCATCTTCCCGGTAGTACGCGGGGGTCCACGAGCCACGCGCCCCGTCATCATTACCGGAATTATCGGTCATTATGAAACAGAATACATATTCATTGATCCGGGAAGTATAGCTGATATCATCTACGAGCATTGCTTTAATCAGTTTGATGATAAAGATAAAGCGAGACTCGAGCCGGTTGATTATCCTCTGTTAGGATTTTGCAGCGAAATGGTCTTCCCATTAGGCCAAATCAGCTTTCCCATCACGCTATCTGACGGGAAGCATTCAAGAACCACAAATGTCAACTTCATGGTTGTGACAACTCGTATTTCAAACCTCTCATTGTACTCTGATTATGTGATTATGTGAACTTGTAATTTAATTGAATGTTATGTGCTATGTGATTATATGTCACGAACGTATGTATGTAATATGATAACATTACACGTACCGATCGCACAACAACAATAACCCAATCGCACAAGCCCATTTGGGCCATATTCCTTGTATTCGGATCAAGGGCAGCCCATGATGGGTTCGGCCCACTCTCTTTTGCACGCATAACACTTAGGAGAAAGGGTACACTCCTCATAACTTGCAAAACACAACACATACAAAACCCTAGTTCTCTACTCCTCTCTCTCTCTCTTGTTCGACGGCAATCCTCATAGCCGAAGCCTCATCTCGTGAAGCTTCCTTGCTCGGATCAATCTTTGATCTACTTTCTAACCAGTTAGTGTTGCACTGTTATTGTTTTGTTAAGATGATATTATGGATGCCATGATTTTATGTGATAACTAGAATAGTTTGTGTGAATGATGATGTTCTAGTGAATCGGATGTGTATGATGATGTTAATCGGCTATCATGTCTTGTTTTCGGATTGTTTGCATGATGATTTAGGATCGATTGTATGTAATCGGTTGTATGTTCATGTAATCGGACCAAATGATATGATTTGATAAGTTATTGTTTATGTTTTGAATGTAATTAGGGTTTATATGAATTAGATGATAAAACCCTTGTTTGATTGATAGTTTGCATAATCTAAAACTGTTGGTTGTTGATTGATTGTGTGCAAATATGGAAACCATGTAACTGATTAGCATAACTTTCAGATATTAAAACAAATCGCATAAGTTTCCCTTCGGTCGCACAAGATTAGATCACATGGAATCTGATCTGGTCGCACAAGGCAGTCGCACAAGATAGGGTACAACTGCTAATACACTACGTACAACTTAGGAGTGCATGATCGCACAAGACCTGTGGATCGCACAAGACAGTGCCGATCGTACAAGTCTTGGGCTACACACTGTTTGGGCTTAATATATGTTGTTGGGCTGAATGGCCCAACCCAGTCACACAACTTAACCGGATCGCACAAGATTATCCGGATCGCACAAGTCCATCCGGACCGCACAAGACCAATGCATGTTATTAAATTGGGCAGTGTATCTACGTTTGGGCTTTTGACTTTTTGGGCTGGGCTTATATTGGATCGCACAACATGCTGTGGATCGCACAAGGTTGTGCTGATCGCACAACATGTTGGGTCGGGTAGTGTTGGGTTTCAACTACCCACTCGCACAAGATGTTATTGGGCCTACATTGTTATCTCAGCCCAATGCATCCTGATCGCACAAGTATGAATGTGTTATGCACTTAACTGTTAAGGTGTTGCCATGATCACTACGTGTTCATAACATGTTTGCTTACGTGTAAACATACGTGCTTTACTTGAACCTAGACCTGACTTGTATGGTAACCATGTTAGGACGTGGTTGACCACATTTAGCTCAAGTAACCTTTATGTGTATCTGCCGAGCAAACCAAGGTGAGTTCACACTCTATCCAAGGCATGGGATTCCCAAGGGTTGGGAATGGGTTAAAGAACTTAACAGTAACTACAAACTTGCGTATTCTCCATACAACAGGATACGTACGACCATAAGAACATCAACTCTATCACTTGAAGTCCCTCATTTATCGACTTAATCGCCGAGGCCTATGGCGAGCGGGTCATTAGTTAATAGCGCTATTAGGTTTAACAAACCTCACACTGTGCCAGTCGGACGGGCGTGTACTAATGGACTATGGGCAAAGGGTCAATGCTAATAGACATTGACTTAGGGCACCTCTTACATTTTCATAGCAGTCGATACGCGTGGTCTAGTAACATATGGGAAGCCCTCACTAATCTTCGCAAACATGTCAGGGTGACCGCGATACGAATTAATACGATACTTGGTTTACAAAACGAACATATGATTTACAAAACGAATGCTATAACTAAACAACCAACTGTGAACTCGCTCAACTTTGTTGTTGATTCATTGCTACATGCCTTGCAGGTCGTTAGGTACTCTTGGAGCTTGCACAGGGAGGCGTTGTCATTGTGGGGTATGGCAATGTGTGCCATGCTAAAAACATTACTTTATTTCGTACTTAATACTTTCATTAGGTTTTACAATTATGCTTCCGCTAAACACTTAACTATGCTTTGGTTTTGATCACCTTTCATATTGTTTGGTTGAATTATATTTACTACATACATTGTTCAATATGATTGGTGGCTTGATCCTGGTCAGTCACGCCTCCAAACGGTGATACTCCGCGTGTGGATTTTGGGGGTGTGACAGATTGGTATCAGAGCCATTGGTTATAGCAAACTTGGTTTTAATAAGGGAAAAAGTTTTTGTTAAAAGCAGACTATAACCTGTACAGTGCTCAACGGTCCACAACGACGCTTCGCTCCACGTGCAAGACTCGATATTCTAGGTGATATGGTTTATTTTTTATTGCCTACTTGCTAGATTACATAGAACATTGCGCATGGTATGGTTAGATAACGTAGTAACTACTGTTTGCAACATTGCGTGCTTACTCTCTTCTGTCATCGCACTTTCGCGAACTCCTCTCACTCATGTTTTCCCTTGATATGAAGATCATGGCTGGACGCGTTAACATGACTCAAGCCCAGTTGACGGCTCTGATTAACCAACAAGTTGTTGCGGCACTTGCAACCGCCCAAGCAGGAGGTATATCCTGCAGTCGCAACTCCCTGTAGGATCATTAGATCCTACACTCCTAACCCAACTCTTGTGTTTAACTTTGTCCTATTCTCGTTTATACAACAGGCCAGCATGCTCAGCCGCCTGCATGCACGTTCAAAACCTTCATGGACTGTCGTCCTAGTACTTTCAGTGGCACTGAAGGGGCAGTTGGACTCCTCCACTGGTTCGAGAAGCTCGAGTCAGTCTTCAAAATGTGTGAATGCCCTGAAGCTCGCAGGGTGAAGTACGCCACTGGTACTCTCGAAGGCGTAGCGTTGACTTGGTGGAACGCACAAGTCCAAATGTTGGGGCCGGTAGCTGCCAATGCCACCCCATGGAATGACTTTAAGGAACTGATCAAGCGGGAATACTGTAGTCGTGATGACATCCACAAGTTGGAAGTGGAGTTCTTTAACCTGAAGATGACGGGGTCAGAGATAGAGGCGTATACGAAACGATCAAATGAACTGGCAATCTTGTGTCCAACTATGGTGGATCCTCCCATCAAGCGCATCGAGATGTTCCTCAAAGGCTTAGTACCAGAGATTCAAAGCCATGTGACTGCTGCTAACCTCGCTACTATCCAGGATGTTACTCGTCTTGCTCATCGTCTCACAGACCAGGCAGTGGAACAGAACAGGCTGCCTAAGCGTATAGGTGCTACTGCTAATACTACTTCTGCTACCCCCACTCATAACAAACGAAAATGGGATGGAACCTCCAGCAAGGGTTCGACTTCAGTTTAGTCTCAGGCACAGAAACGAAAGATTGATGACTATCAGAGCCCTGGTCAGCAATCTTCTGGTAGTCAAGGGTAGGGTGGATATCGAGGAAACCTTCCAAAGTGCAACATATGCAATAGACACCACAGTGGTCAGTGAAACAAGGGTCGTTGCCAGAGGTGTCTCAAGATGGGTCATGAAGCTAAGGATTGTAGGAGCTCACGACCTGCGAATCAGAACCAACAACAACAACCACCAGCTCCACAAGACAGGCAGCAGCAATAGCGAGGCAACAGGGGATGCTTTCGGTGTGGAGCTGAAGGCCACTTCAAGAGAGATTGTCCCCAGCTGAACCAGAATCAGAACAACAACAATAATAACAATCAGGGGAATGGAAACAACGGGGATAACAACGGCAATGGTGCCAGGGGTCGAGTATTCGTGATTGGCCAGGGAGAAGCAAGAAACGATCCCAACGTCGTGTCGGGTAAGTTTCTACTAGACGACTTTTATGTTACTGTTTTATTCGATTTGGGTGCCGATACTAGCTACGTGTCCTTAAAAGTTAGCCAAATGCTTAAGTGTACCCCAACATTTTTGAACACCAAGCACACTGTAGAGCTAGCTAATGGTAAGAGTTTAGAGGCCACACACGTAGTCAAGGGTTGTAATCTTGTTCTTGCTAATCAGACCTTCTCCATCGACCTTATTCCTATCGTTCTGGGTAGTTTCGACGTTGTCATTGGGATGGACTGGTTATCCCAACACCAAGCAGAGATTCTTTGCAACGAGAAGATTGTTCGTATTCCTCGTTCTGGTGATGAACCTCTCATGATTCGTGGCGACAAGAGTGGTGCTGTTGTGAGCATCATCTATTTCCTTAAGGCCCAGAAGTGTTTGCGAAAGGGTCACACTGCTATTTTGGCTCTCGTTACTGACACCTCGAAGAAGGAGAAGAAGATAGAAGATTTTCCGATCGTACGCGACTTTCCTGAGGTATTCCCTGAGGAATTACCTGGTCTTCCGCCTCATCGACAAGTCGAGTTTCAAATCGAGCTAGCTCCTGGAGCAGCGCCCATAGCTCGAGCACCCTATCGTCTAGCCCCATCTGAATTGGAAGAACTATTTGCGCAACTACAAGAACTCTTGGATAAGGGTTTTATTCGTCCTAGCTCTTCGCCCTGGGGAGATCCAGTTTTGTTTGTGAAGAAGAAGGACGGTACCTTCCGTATGTGTATCGACTATCACGAACTCAACAAGGTAACGATGAAGAATCGCTATCCTCTTCCACGTATTGACGACTTATTCGACCAATTGCAAGGGTCGAGCTTTTACTCGAAGATTGATTTGAGATCGGGATATCACCAGCTGAGAGTCCGAGAAGAGGACGTCTCCAAAACAGCCTTCAGAACTCGTTATGGACACTATGAGTTTTTGGTTATGCCTTTTGGGCTGACAAACGCACCTGCGGTTTTCATGGACCTTATGAACAGAGTGTTCAAGCCTTACCTAGACAAGTTCGTTATTGTTTTCATCGACGACATCCTGATCTATTCGAAGAGTCAGGAGGAGCACGAGCAGCATTTACGACTTATTTTGGAACTCCTTTGAACGGAGCAACTGTATGCAAAGTTTTCAAAATGCGACTTCTGGCTTCGCGAAGTCCACTTTTTAGGCCACGTGGTAAACAAGGATGGGATTCATGTTGATCCATCGAAGGTAGACTCGATTAAGAACTGGCCTGCACCTCGCACACCAACGGAAATTCGTCAGTTCTTGGGTTTGGCAGGTTACTACAGGAGGTTCATTAAGGATTTTTCCAAGATTGCACAACCTCTCACCTCACTAACGCAAAATGGCGTTACTTATCGATGGGGTAATGCACAAGAAATGACATTTCAGCACCTAAAGGATAGACTTTTCAGCGCACCTATTCTTTCATTGCCAGAAGGCACAGACGACTTTGTGGTTTACTACGACGCATCAATTCAGGGTCTTGGTTGTGTATTGATGCAACGAGACAAAGTTATTGCGTACGCCTCACGCCAAATTAAAGTTCATGAAAGGAGCTACACTACACACGATTTAGAGCTGGGAGCTATTGTTTTTGCACTTAAGATATGGAGACATTACCTGTACGGTACCAAATGCGCTATTCACACCGATCACAGGAGTCTCGAGCATATCTTCAAACAGAAGGAGTTGAACATGCGACAACGTCGATGGGTCGAGCTACTGAATGATTACGAATGCTCGATCAGATACCATCCGGGCAAAGCCAATGTTGTGGCCGATGCCCTCAGACGAAAGGATACTACACCTAAACGTGTACGAGCTTTACAACTCACTATCCAATCTAGTCTTCCTACACAGATACGAGATGCTCAGGTAGAAGCATTGAAACTAGAAAACGTCAGGGCTGAAGCCCTACGCGGCTCAAGGCAACGGTTAGAACAAAAGGAAGACGATGCATACTATGTAACAGGACGCATCTGGGTCACACTCTATGGCAACCTACGAGAGCTTGTGATGGATGAAGCACGCAAGTCTCGCTACTCAGTACATCCTGGTTCAGATAAGATGTACCACGACTTGAAAACTACGTATTGGTGGCCTAGCATGAAAGCTCACATAGCAACTTACGTTAGTAAATGTTTGACTTGTGCGAGAGTCAAGACCGAATACCAGAAACCATCGGGCCTACTTCAACAACCAGAGATACCACAATGGAAATGGGAGCAAATTTCCATGGATTTCGTTACTGGCCTGCCTAGATCTCAACGTGGAAATGATACTATTTGGGTGATCGTGGATCGACTCACAAAGTCTGCACACTTTCTGGCTATCAAAGAAACCGACAAGTTCTCTACTCTAGCAGACGTTTACCTGAAGGAAGTGGTCTCGAGGCACGGGGTGCCAGCCTCTATTATATCTGATCGTGATGGGCGTTTTACTTCAGAACTGTGGCAAGCAATGCACAAATCTTTTGGCTCTCGTTTAGACATGAGCACCGCTTATCATCCACAGACGGATGGGCAGTCTGAACGCACCATCTAAACCCTTGAAGACATGCTGCGGGCATGTGTAATCGATTTTGGCAATGGCTGGGAAAAACATCTCCCTCTAGTGGAGTTCTCGTATAACAACAGTTACCACACCAGCATCCAAGCCGCTCCATTTGAGGCATTGTACGGGTGTAAATGCCGATCACCTCTTTGTTGGGCAGAGGTGGGTGACAGTCAGATCACTGGTCCAGAACTTGTGGTAGACACAACAGAAAGGATTGCTCAAATACGACAACGAATGGCGGCAGCTCATGACCGTCAGAAAAGCTACGCTGAAAAGGGCAGGAAACCACTCGAGTTCCAGGTTGGGGATCGAGTGCTACTCAAAGTCTCACCCTGGAAGGGTGTTGTTCGTTTTGGCAAATGAGGCAAACTTAACCCACGCTATGTTGGACCATTCGAAATCATTGAGAAAATAGGCAAGGTGGCCTACAAACTGAACCTACCAACAGAACTCAGTGCAGTTCACAATGTTTTCCACGTGTCGAATCTGAAGAAGTGTCTGTCAGACGAGACCCTCATAGTTCCTTTGAAGGAGCTCACTATCGAAGATCAGTTGCGATTCGTCGAGGAACCAGTAGAGATTACTGACCGAGATGTGAAGATTCTCAAGCGTACTAAAATTCCTCTTGTTTGAGTTCGTTGGAACTCCCGTCGTGGCCCAGAGTTCACCTGGGAACGCGAAGACCAAATGAAACAAAAGTATCTCCAATTGTTCGCAAACAATACAACCACTACTGAGACTGAAGCTACTGCGGAATTTCGGGATGAAATTCCAAATCAACGGGGGGAGGATGTGACACCCCAGGAAAACCATGCAACTTAACTAGCTTCCTCAGTGAGTACGTACCAAATTTCGGGACGAAATTTCTTTCAACTTGGGGATAATGTGACAACTCGTATTTCAAACCTCTCATTGTACTCTGATTACGTGATTATGTGAACTTGTTATTTAATTGAATGTTATGTGCTATGTGATTATGTGTCACGAACGTATGTATGTAATATGATAACATTACACGAACCGGTCGCACAACAACAATAACCCAATCGCACAAGCCCATTTGGGCCATATTTCTTGTATTCGGATCAAGGGCAACCCATGATGGGTTCGGCCCACTCTCTTTTGCACGCATAACACTTAGGAGAAAGGGTACACTCCTCATAACTTGCAAAACACAACACACACACAAAACCCTAGTTCTCTACTCCTCTCTCTCTCTTTTGTTCGACGGCAATCCTCATAGCCGAAGCCTCATCTCGTGAAGCTTCCTTGCTCAGATCAATCTTTGATCTATTTTCTAACCGGTTAGTATTGCACTGTTATTGTTTTGTTAAGATGATATTATGGATGCCATGATTTTATGTGATAACTAGAATAGTTTGTGTGAATGATGATGTTCTAGTGAATCGGATGTGTATGATGATGTTAATCGGCTATCATGTCTTGTTTTCGGATTGTTTGCATGATGATTTAGGATCGATTGTATGTAATCGGTTGTATGTTCATGTAATCGGACCAAATGATATGATTTGATAAGTTATTGTTTATGTTTTGAATGTAATTAGGGTTTATATGAATTAGATGATAAAACCCTTGTTTGATTGATAGTTTGCATAATCTAAAACTGTTGGTTGTTGATTGATTGTGTGCAAATATGGAAACCATGTAACTGATTAGCATAACTTTCGGATATTAAAACAAATCGCATAAGTTTCCCTTCGGTCGCACAAGATCAGATCACATGGAATCTGATCTGGTCGCACAAGATAGGGTAAAACTCCTAATAAACTACGTACAACTTAGGAGTGCATGATCGCACAAGACCTGTGGATCGTACAAGACAGTGTCGATCGCACAAGTCTTGGGCTACACACTGTTTGGGCTTAATATATGTTGTTGGGCCGAATGGCCCAACCCAGTCACACAACTTAACCGGATCGCACAAGATTATCCGGATCGCACAAGTCCATCCGGACCGCACAAGACCAATGCATGTTATTAAATTGGGCAGTGTATCTACGTTTGGGCTTTTGACTTTTTGGGCCGGGCTTATATTGGATCGCACAACATGTTGTGGATCGCACAACATGTTGTGGATCGCACAACATGTTGGGCTGGGTAGTGTTGGGTTTCAACTACCCACTCGCACAAGATGTTATTGGGCCTACATTGTTATCTCAGCCCAATACATCCTGATCGCACAAGTATGAATGTGTTATGCACTTAACTGTTAAGGTGTTGCCATGATCACTACGTGTTCGTAACCTGTTTGCTTACGTGTAAACATACGTGCTTTACTTGAACTTAGACCTGACTTGTATGGTAACCATGTTAGGACGTGGTTGACCACATTTTGCTCAAGTAACCTTTCTGTGTATCTGCCGAGCAAACAAAGGTGAGTTCACACTCTATCCAAGGCATGGGATTCCCAAGGGTTGGGATGGGTTAAAGAACTGAACAGTAACTACAAACTTGCGTATTCTCCATACAACAGGATACGTACGACCATAAGACCATCAACTCTATCACTTGAAGTCCCTCATTTATCGACTTAATCGCCGAGGCCTATGGCGAGCGGGTCATTAGTTAATAGCGCTATTAGGTTTAACAAGCCTCACACCGTGCCAGTCGGACGGGAGTGTACTAATGGACTATGGGCAAAGGGTCAATGCTGATAGACATTGACTTAGGGCACCTCTTACATTTTCGTAGCAGTCGATACGCAAGGTCTAGTAACATATGGGAAGCCCCCACTAATCTTCGCAAACATGTCAGGGTGACCGCGATACGAATTAATACGATACTTGGTTTACAAAACGAACATATGATTTACGAAACGAATGCTATAACTAAACAACCAACTCTGAACTCGCTCAAATTTGTTGTTGATTCGTTGCTACATGCTTTGCAGGTCGTTAGGTACTCTTGGAGCTTGCACAGGGAGGCGTTGTCGTTGTGGGGTATGGCAGTGTGTGCCATGCTAAAAACACTACTTTATTCCGTACTTAATACTTTCATTAGGTTTTACAATTATGCTTCCACTAAACACTTAACTATGCTTTGGTTTTGATCACCTTTCATATTGTTTGGTTGAATTATATTTACTACATACATTGTTCAATATGATTGGTGGCTTGATCCTGGTCAGTCACGCCTCCAAGCGGTGATACTCTGCGTGTGGATTTTGGGGGTGTGACAATGGTGATGCCTGTCAAATCAAGGCATGATTTTTAATTGGGAGAGAAACCCAAGGAGAGCTAAACATGGTAACCTCCATACCCCACTCAGCCATCGGGTTCCCAACCGAGACGGGGGTGGTGATTATCTATGCAAAGAAAGAAGTAATGTCAGCAGAGGATGTGCGCCCAACCAAAGCGGCGAAAATTTCAACAACCGAACCAGAAAAGTGGATTTTAAACCGCAAATACCCAGAGCAAACGGTGACGATAGGCCACACAATCTCACCAAACATCAGAACGCACCACTAGCAACTTTTGTTCCGAAACATGGACATTTTCGCCTGGACTCCGGCTGACATGACCAGTGTCCCGCGCGATGTTACAGAACACTGTCTGAACACTTATCCCTCTGTTGAACCAAAAGTGCAAAGAAGGCGCAGCCTAGACTAAAGAGAGGAATGAGCAAGTTTGTGAGTTGCTAAAAGCAGGAATCATGAGGGAGGTGCGCTATCAAAGCTGGGTCGCAAACCCTGTTATGGACGAGAAGTCAAACGGAGGATGGCGAATGTGTGTCGATTATACTGATCTCAACAAGGCATGCCCCAAAGATTGTTATTCTTTGCCTGAGATCGACAAAAAGATAGACTCTCTCTCGCCGTACAGATGGAAATGTTTTCTGGACTGTTACAAGGGGTATCATCATGTTCAAATGAAGCTCGAAGATGAAGACAAGACAGCTTTTCAGACCGACATTGGCATCTTCTGTTACAAAAAGATGCCATTCGGCTTAAAAAACGCTGGCGCGACCTACCAGCGTCTGATGGATACGATATTTGCTGATGACATCGGAAAGCATATCGAGGTTTACATCGATGATCTTGTGATTAAAAGTCCCGAGGAGGACCAGATGTTAAAGGACATTGAGAAGACATTTAACTCTTTGAGAAGCATGAACATGAAGCTGAATCCAACAAAGTGTTCTTTTGGCATGGAAGAAGGCAAGTTTTTAGGCTTCGTGGTTACGAACGACGGTTTCAAGGTTAACCCCGAAAAAGTTCAAGCTATAGAGCGGGTGCCATCACCGCGCACGATCAAAGAGATGCAGAGATTAGTCGGTCGCCTAGCCGCGCTAAATCGTTTTTTGTCAAACCACGCTGCAAAATCGTACCCTTTCATCAGTACTTTGCGCAACTGCGTGAAAAAACAAGAGTTTAAATGAACGGCCGAAGCAGAAGCTGCCTTCCAACAGATGAAGCAATGTTTAATCAAGCTCCCTACAATAACCGCGCCATTTGAGAAAGAACCACTCATTCTGTACTTGTCCTCTTCAGATAAGGCAGTTGGGTCGGTATTGTTAGTAGAAAGAGACGGAGTTCAGACTCCAATCTACTACGTTAGTAGGGTACTTACAGATCCAGAAACTCGATATTCAACAATGGAAAAGTTAGTGCTAGCACTGCTACACGCCTCTAGGAGGCTGCGCAGATACTTCACAGGGCACGTAATCACCGTACTCACTAACTTCCATATCGGCACAATATTGAAAAAGCCAAAGACATCAGGTCGCTTGGCAAAATGGGCAATCAAGCTGGGGGGTCACAACATTCTGTATAGGTCGCGCCCAGCCATTAAAGGTCAAGTGCTAGCAGACTTCATCACAGAAGTCCTAGAAGATAAAATCAAGGATTGTGAAGTTGTTGATACTCCCATCAAGGATACATCCGACGGATTGTGGTTGCTATATACTGACGGGGCCTCAAACGAGGATGGCGCAGGAGCTGGGTTGCGCCTTGTTAGCCCTGAGAAACATGAATTTACATATGCCATCAAGTTGGATTTCAAGAATACCAACAATGAGGCTGAATATGAAGCATTCTTGGCAGGCATGCGCCTGGCCATCAAAATGGGAGCTCAAAACTTACAAGCACACATCGACTCTCTGCTGATCGCGAGCCAGATTAATGGGTTATATGACCGAAGGGAGAAGTTATGGCTCTGTATTTAGACCAAGCGAAAGAGTCATACAAGGTAGTTCATATTAATCGCTCAGAAAACAAACCAGCAGACGCCTTGAGTAAGCTCGCTTCAACATCTTTTCAACATCTCGCCAAAGATGTAAGAATTGAAGTATTAAAAAACCCATCGGTTTTGCTGCGTCAAGTGAATGTGATCGAGATAGGGCAACCATCTTGGATGACCCCTATCATCCAGTATTTGCAAGAAGGAATAATCCCTGAAAACAAAGCGGAGGCAAGGAAGATACAGAACAAAGCTTTGTACTATGAGATGAATGGTGGAATCTTGTATCGAATATCCTTCTTGGGGCCACTTATGCGCTGTGTGGACCCCCAAGATGCAAATTACTTGATCAGGGAGATCCATGAAGGCATCTGCGGCATCCATGCGGACCCGAGCATGGTTGTCGCGAAGATAATGAACGCTGGTTACTATTGGCCAGGGATGCACGTTGACGCTCTAAAGGAATTGCGCAAATGCGACTCCTGTCAAAGGCACGCCCCGAAAACCATGCACCCAAAAAATGATCTTATCCCTGTGTCCACTGCCTAGCCTTTCCAGTAGTGGGCGATCGATATGGTGGGACCTTTCCCTGAAGCTCTTGGAGCTGTGAAGTTCATAATTGTTGCCGTTGATTATTTCACCAAGTGGGTGGAGGCCAAAGCACTCGCTTCAACTACTACAATGATGGTGCACAAGTTTATCTGGGAACACATCATTTGCAGGTTTGGTCTCCCACTAAAGATTGTAACCGATAACGGCACCAATTTTGCTTCTAAAGACCTTCAAGAATGGATGAAAGAGATGAAGATTGGGCACACTTTCTCTTCCGTTGCGCATCCTCAGGGCAACGGCCAAGTAGAAAGTGTTAACAAGAGTATCGTTGAAGGGATAAAGGCCCGCCTGGGCACTAAGAGAAGAGGTTGGGTAGATGAGCTCCCGAGCATCCTTTGGGCTCATCGAACCATGCCGAAAACGAGCACTGGCGAAACCCCCTTTAGCCTAGTTTACGGCTCAGAGGCGGTTATCCCAGCTGAAGTTGGCCTCGCCACGCTTGACAGCGGTCAATAAAATCGATAACGAGGCGGAGCGTCGTCTAGACTTGGACCTGCTAGAAGAGAGACGCGAAATAGCATGAATCAAAGAAGCCAAGTACAAGACGCAATTGGAGAGGTACTACAATGCAAGAGTACGCATTTGTACCTTCACTCCAGGAGAATATGTCTTTAGGGACAATGAAGCTTCAAACGCTGAACGCCCCGGAAAGCTAGCACCCAAATGGGAATGCCCATACTTAATACATGAGGTGCTAGGGAAAGGGGCATACAAGTTGCGCACTCTGGATGGATACATCATCCCGCGCACGTGGAACGCGCAACAATTGCGCAAATGTTACATGTGACTATTCTCGGCCATGCGCCTTTATCAGCTTATGTTGGCTACGCGTCTTTTTACTACTTATGTTGGCTATACGCCCCCTTTATTTCAATGATGTACGATTGGCCTAGCGCATGTTTGCAAGCTACTTAATGAAAGCATTAACTTATGCCTTTTGTTTTTAGCATCATGACTTCTACGTTACAAATGCATGTCAAACTTTTGATTAGCACGAAAACACTCCAGTAAATTACGAGCTCTTGAGTTAGGTCTCCAAGGTCCTCCGGGAACACAACGTGAGACCGGGAAATTACTCATACACGAGCCACACTTACATTTATCCGCGCTAACTTAACCAAAGTTTCTAACAACAGTGCAATAATTGTAACTCAACGAATTATTAGCAAACATAATGCTATATTCTAAAAAGCGCACCGCGCAATCAACACATAAGAAATAACAAAACATCATTGATTCATTCCAAATAGCGCGACCGCGCGTCAAGTTACATTCAACATCTAAAACGAAAATTACAAGGCACGAAGCCTACCAACACTAACTACTCATAACCATCACCACCATCATCGTCGTCATCGCCATCGCCATCACCATCATCACTGGCTGGTTCTTTTTCATCAGATAACTCCACAGTTTCTGGAGGATCTAGAATAGCCTTTAGCCGCTGGCACCAGTCATCATGCTTCAGCGCCTCTGCGACCAAATCCATCATAGGCAGTGATAAATGGTCATAGACCTTTTCAGCGCGGGCCAATGCAGCATCAGCTTGATCGGTCACTGAGCAATGACTAACGTCAAACTCCTGTCCTAATGCCTCTTCAACATGTTGCACACACTCTAGATAACCTCCACGGTGACCAACCACGCGTGAGGCATCTATGAGAGCAGCAACAGCTCCGTCCAGCTCGGAAGCATTCAAGATAGAGTTGGCCGTCTACAGCAAAGGCAATTGATAAGAAATAAGTTTTAACAAATAAAGCTTAAGTTAAAGAGAAGAATCGGACCAGGACTACTCCTCTACCGCGCATCCATTCAGCCTAAGAGACCAGTATGTCAACGATGCCTTGGGCCTCGGTTAATTGTTTTGAACTACGTTGAGGGCAGATGTACTCATGTCTCGCGCCTCCTCAGCCTTCTGTTTGACCTCCTCAGCAGTAGCAGCTTTCACTCGTTCGGTCTCAAGGTCAATTTCTAAGGACTCACTTTTGTCGGTTTGCTCTTGCAAACGACGTTTCAACTCTGCAATCTCAACGTCCTTAGCCACCAGGTCCTTATCCTTACTGGATACCTGCGCTTTCAACTTAGCCTGCAGAGGCATAGACAGACTTAGATAATTTCACAAGCAAAAAACATAACGGGAAGAAGGGTTAACACTGATCAAACCTCAACACGTTCTCTATCGGTTTGCCCATCCTCAATCTTCCCTTTCAGATCAGCAACTTGAGCCTCAAGGTCCGTGATTTTAGAGCGCGCGGCATACATAGGTTGATTATCTTTTTCACATATTTTCTTCCACTCCGCGCGCTCCTTCGCCAAGAGATCTTCAGCAGCACGAAGCTTACCCCTAAGGCTTTCACGGCCCCACTCCTCCGATTTCCTATCGGACTCAAACTTAGCTTTTTCTTCAGCAAACCCAGCCTTAGCTTTCTCAAATTCCTTAACCTGCCTCACCAGACGCTCACGGTACTTTTCCCACTCAGCCCGCTCTTTAACCATCGTGCACCACTCACGCACGATCTGGGGGTTGGCGGCGCGAGTATTGGCCTCCCCAACGACATAAGCTTGGTATAGCCCATCGTGCGTTCGCGCCCTTTGGTGGTTAACCTCACCGGGAGGGAATGAATTCAGGAACCAGTCGCGACACGCACCAAACTCCAAGAAGGTGTCCTTCTGTTTTAAACCCCATGGAGCTTGGTGGGGAGCATTACCACGTGCCTCCTCGGTATAGGTCTTGTAGTAGATATCGCCCACGGTGGGCGCCAATGAAGAAACACTGAACTAATTTTAGGATTAATTAGTTTGGTTTATATTCCTTTCATAGTGGTTAATCTTCTTAGGACTTTTCTGAGCTCCAATTTGGCTTGATGATCCTTCAAAACAGAACACCGTTAGCTCGTTAAGAGGGGAATATGGGGGTTTTCCTCTTAACCAGACTCCGGCGTGAGAATAAGTATCTGCTTTGAGGAGATAATTGCGTGTTCAGAGTGAGAGTAGAGGGAATAGAATGTTTAACCTGTGCTTGAAGGTCTCTATTTATAGCCGGAGAGCTGGAAGAGGAGATGGGTTGATGGGCCATGGGCCGGAAGGCGACAACTTAGAGGATATGCTCTTTGTCTCACTGGTATCGACCGTTAATGTCTTCTAGAAGATCTTCGGTGCTGGCGCACCTTGATTGGAGCCACGTGTCTTAGTTGTCGGCCTTGTTATCCCTCTGCCATCAGCAGGTAAGTGGAGATCATGGGGCAGGTGTCGCCGCCCCCTGATTGGTGCCACATAAGTGTCCTTGTGTACTTTCTGTCTCCTGCACGTCAGACGATCGTGGAGCACGATGGAGCACAGCCTGGAGGACGGCGATTGGCTTGCCTTTCTGCCACTTGTACCTTTGGTACCTTTTGAAGTGGCCTTGCGCTTTGACTCCTGTGCGACCTTTGCTGAGCACGATAGCAGCCCGTGCGATGTTGCAGGAGGCGAAGGCTCTTACTCAAAATGCTAAGTATAGAAAGTGGTGCTATCTCTTGCTTGGATATGTACGCGTATTTTTTGGACCGTACCCCTTCAGTAACTAAAGTAATATGTACGCGTTATTGTTTAACGATAAATTTTTTTTAATTCAAGTGTTTAACATAATATATAAGTCCTAGTATAGTGGGAACCAACCTAAGCCCAAATAACTGAGTCAAGAAGCCCATTCAAACGGCCCAACAAGTTGGACAGAACCTCCATTCTTGATACATGCTGGTGAAAGGAGAGTCAAGACCGGACCTATAATACAAGCAACCCAGGCTTCGACCTTGGGCCTTCAAAATATAGGACCATCTTTAAAAGAAAATTAATATGCTAACTATTAATATTAGTGCAAACTTATTGTTTTAGATTTGTTTGATTCCTTATACAAGCAAACCACTTTCTGTTATAGTTGTGTTAGATTTTTGCTTGGTTACAAACACGGATAAATGAGTCAAAAAGAAGTTAAATGAGTAGAAGATGAAATTCTTAAAGGATTATGTAAACTAATTATTGATGTGCATAAGCGAAAAATGTGATTGATGGGTTTCAAGGGTTCACCCCTACTCCCTTAGTTTGATTACTTTTATTATACACCTGACCCGACACGAGCCGAGAAAAAATATTATATAACGATAGACGAACGACCCCTACAATTTTCCGCTCCCCATGAAAAAAATTCTTGAATCCATCACTGGGACTAATTAAGCTGAATATTGTGGTGTTACTGTACATTTTTCTCATGTCCATATTAATAGTTTCAATCAGAGAGTATAAACCAACAATCTCAGAGCGCCAGAAACTATGTGCATGTAATCATAACAGTGTATATGTGTAAATAAGTTATGCATTGTGCAGTGGCTGAGCTTGACAATAAAGACGGGGGGAAGGGTCGAAAACGTATATACCCAAAAAAAATTTATACAAAAACTACATATATAACAGTGTATATGTGTAAATAAGTTATGCATTGTGTATGAGTGATAAACCTTTCAATTTATATTAATCGCCAAACGAAGCTAGATCCGAACAATACTCTTAGTCAGCAAGCGATGGCTAAGCTTTAGCCGACAGATAAAAGTGAGGGCTAAGCCTAAGCCGGTAGCTTAAATTTAGTTAGACTTTTACACGTGTATTAGTTTGATTGATTTTCGTAAACCCTTGATACTTTTCATCATTTATTTTATCAGCCAAAGCTTAGCCGCCTTAGCAGGCAATGTGTATTTGGCGTTACCTGATTGGTTGGCTTTCTATTGTTCGAATATATAAACTTGATTATATTATATTCATTATGTATATTATGTATTATAACTTTACTATACTTATATATGTGTGTGTATCGAATATATGTAAAGGGACATGTCACATATGACATACCGATTCAAATGGTGGTTACTCCCGCCAAAAGTAACCGCCGGTAACAACCGTCCCTCTTAACATGTATATAAACAATTTGCCGGGATCGTAACCAGTACCAAGATATTTCGTTATAATATCCTTCACTCATAATCATCCAATTCTTTTTTCGTGTGTGCATTGTTTGTACGTTGATTCATTATGAATTCACAAAGTGTTTATGGTGAATCAAGTTCTGCAAATCATGTTCATGATGAAGTTAAACTTCCGCTGCCAACATGTGGTATCAGAGCCACGGCAGATTATGAAGGAGAAAGAGTTTACACATCTGCAACGGTTCTACCATGTAAACACTATTCCGACAAACAAAGGGAACGATCGATGGAAAAGACAAGACAAAGAAGATGCTACTACTGTAACCAGCCCGGACATCAAATTGCTTACTGCAAAGAAAAGGAAAATGATGAAGCAACTCTGTTGATCAGGCAAGCCATTGATACCGGTACACAAAAACATGAAGAAGATGACGTTCGAAATTCCGAATTCATCGTCAACGGCACTGATGGGGGCCTCTGGTCAGAAATTTGGTATGTAAACACAAATTTTAAACATCATTACTCCGGTAATTTAGATGCATTCAAGAGGATCAAGAATATGTTCGGTGTTGAAACAAACACCGGTGAAAATCATTTCTATTTCATAAGGGGTATAGGGGATGTGGATGTTGTATCAGGATGAGAAATTTCGAATTCAAAGTGTTTACTACACTCTTGAATTGGATAGAAATGTACTCAGCCTTGATCAACTGGTGATTCAAGGTTTCACAGTGAAATTTAATGGAGAAAAATGCAAACTTTTCCCTACTTTCAGTACACCCCTTTCGAATAAGAAAAACAACATAAATGGGTTAACTAGAGAAGATGAAATCGGTTCGAGAGAGAAACAGTCCATAATCGATAGAGAATCAGATCATGAAACTTTCAAATCTGATTACTTGAATGATTATTTCAAAAAATTGAATCTAACTTCCAACGAACCCGATTGGAATATAATGATTCTGTAAGCAATGAAATTCAACGAATTTCAAGACTGTAAGGCTCTCTTAGATATGTTAGAAGATAGTGTGTATGTGATGAAATACAAGTACGATTTAGAAGTGAAATTCGAGGAGATGATCGACTGGTTTTTTAGAATAAGGATAGGAATCACAACGAGACCGATTCTGGTATACATGAGTAACAATAAGAAGGTGAACCTGTTAGAACTGTACATGGTTGTAAAGAGAGAAGGAGGCCATAGAAATGTGACTTCAAATAATCTATGGGCAATGGTTTCGAAAGATATGGGTCATGACTATGGAGATAGAGATTACATGAGAATCTTATATGCTATGTACTTGGATGTTATCACTTACTACTATAAGTTCAAATCACTACAAGGAGATGTGAGAGAAGGTCAAGCACAAGGATATGCAGGGACTGAAGACAAAGCTGCTGATGAAGGAAGAAGAACAATGAGCACAGGCTGCATTCCGGAAGATGATAGGGAGCACTATGCTCTATTTGCTGGAAATGACTGGATGGGACTGAAGAAAGCACAAAAGCGACGAAGGTTCGATTTCCGGCAGGCTGAGAAGGCGGTGAACGAAGCCAATTGGAGCATTCTAATGCACTCCCGTAAATATAATCCAGTTTAAGGGGGAGTGTTCGAATATATAAACTTGATTATATTATATTCATTACGTATGTTATGTATTATAACTTTACTATACTTATATATGTGTGTGTATCGAATATATGTAAAGGGACATGTCACATATGACATGCCGATTCAAATGGTGGTTACTCCCGCCAAAAGTAACCGCCGGTAACAACCGTCCCTCTCAACATGTATATAAACAATTTGCCGGGATCATAACCGGTACCAAGATATTTCGTTATAATTTCCTTCACTCATAATCATCCAATTCGTTTTTCGTGTGTGCGTTGTTTGTACGTTGATTCATTATGAATTCACAAAGTGTTTATGGTGAATCAAGTTCTGCAAATCATGTTCATGATGAAGTTAAACTTCCGCCGCCAACATCTATGTCAATTTTTGAAATATTTAAAAGTCGATTTGTATTTTGTAAAATAGTCAACATTCTATCGTGATTTTCCCAATAAGTTTCTAGAGTTTTTTTCATCAAAAGTAGTCCATTTTTGATGTAGTTTACGTCTGAAGTTGGATCCCTAACATCATGGTACTCATTTTCCCAAAAAGTTTAATAATACTGAAATTTAGTTGATACAAGTAATTTTACTTGCTGCATGTTACGGCGGTGTTGAAACATAAAGTAACTCGAACATGGCCGGCCAGGGCCCGATACTTTGAAGGGCACGTTACTTTAAAAAAAATCTGATATGTAAATGTAAAAATAAATAAATTAATATGGTATACTCATACAAACACCAACATTGGCCCACTTAGAAAATTATTTTTATGGTTTAGATTATTCAATAGCCCATTGCCATTAGGTTTAAACCTTTAATGAGCCCAATATCTAATTTTGTTAAGGTATAAGGGCACGTTTTTTCGAGCTGGAACAGGGTACATGAATTCTCAGGGCCGGCCCTTAACTCGAATATATATAGTCGAATGAAAATGTATTATATTTGACTGACTCGTTTCCTAACAAAATTTACATCAAAATGTAAAACAATTTAAAACGTATATAAAAATAAGTACAAATATATATTATATTTGACTTGGCTCATTCTCAAAAAAAATTACGTCGAAACGTTAACCAACATGAATTTATATCAATAAATACATAAATAAGCACGAAAGAAAAAATAAAGTGTTTTATTACCTGCCAAAGCGTTGCGGCGGGGGGGAAACGTAAAGTAACTCGAATTTATACTATTGAATGAAAACGCATTGTATTTGACCCCACTCATTTTGAAACAATATTTATGTCCTAGAGTAACTAACAACGTAAATAAAAGTAAGCGCCATATTGTATTTACCTTACTCATTTTCAAAATATAAATTACGAAAAAAAAAATTATTTTTCTAAGTTAAAAATAGTATGGGAAAATTACCAAAATATCAGTTGACCAAAACATTTTTCAAAAATGTCACCCTCCTGCGTCCTTGGAGCGGCGCATCATGCGCGGGATGCGTCCTTAGAGCGAAACCCAATAAAAAATGGACACGTGGCCACGGGATGTGTCCTTCAAGCACGGGATGTGTCCTTCAAGCACGGGATGAGTCGGGCAAGTTTCTAAAGCGTCCGGCGAGGTTTCTGGCGAGTTGCAGATTTCCGATCAGTTTTCCGGCAAGTTATTTCATTGCAACAAGCCTCCATTGTCTCCTCCTTCTAAGGGCGTCGGGCAAGTTTTTGAAGCGTCCGGCGAGGTTTCCGGCAAGTTGCAGGTTCCCGGCAAGTTGCAGGTTCCCGGCGAGTTATTTCTTTGTAACGAGCCTCCATTGTATCCTCCTTCTATGGTAAGAATCATGTTATTTCTTTGGTTTTTGGTATGATTGTAGTATATGGTTAGGTTTTGAATCAGGTTTGAGATTAGGAATGGGTGTTGGTGTTGAATCAGTTTTGGGTTATTGCAAAGAAACTCCCTTCTTCCATTTTACTTCCATCGTGATTTCCTAAAAATACATCTTACCTTAGAAGGAGGAGACAATGGAGGCTCATTGCAATGAAATAATTCGCCGTAAAATTCGTCTGAAATCTGCAACTCGCTTGAAACCTCGTCGGACGCTTCAGAAACTTGCCCGACTCATCCCGTGCTCCAAGGACGCATTCCGTGCTTGAAGGACGCATCCCGTAGCCACGTGTCCATTTTTTGTTAGGTTTCGCTCTAAGGACGCATCATAAAACCAAGTTCTCTATAACCGAACAGTTCTGAATACGACCATGACACTCAGCTCCAGATTGCAAGGTTCGTCTCTTACCCACTATATACATTACATGATTAGCATACGAACACACACTCGTCACTACAGCATGATTTCATGAATTGCTTGTTTACATTATGATGCGTTGTTAGTATGCCGTAGTCCTTAGATTTTCGTGATCTTGTCGTTTTGATAACCTCTGTTTGACATTTGAATCTGAGGAACCATTTGACATGAGTTAGGAGGAACTGAGATGAGCATGCAAATCATATTATTATTGTGGGTGCACACATAATAATAATGTGGGGTGCATATGACTCCCAGTGAGTCTTAACAGGTGTGAAAGAGGTTTTGTTCCATTAGTTGATCTAAAGGAAATACACAATCTGTGGGAGTCACAACGATGATTGCCTCCTATTCGAACGTAAACCTTTCACTTCTCTCCGAATCCTTATGAATCTCGATGATATTGAGTGTTGCCTGAACACGTACTTGGACGTCTAGAGAACCATATAATAATGTTAGGTGTTAATGCGAACGTCTATGCGTTAGTTATCGGAGTGTCGAATGTTTGGTCTGTACTTCCCTCACTTTTCTCGTTTACCTGAACACAACGAATTGACGCCTCAGAACTACAAGGATGATCACTTCTGTAAATCCCTAACAACTTACCGTGCGATATTCAGTCGACTCACAAGACCAACGGACGAGAAGTTGAACACGATGCAATGCCAATCACAGCATTATGATGGCCCTGATTACCGACAACGAACACCCGTAGATTGACTTCAACCAGCCTCTAACCCTAGTCAGCAATCTCTGGGAGCCAATTCTTACGAATCAATCGGAGCACAAACGCTGACAACCGACCTGATTTTGAAATGTGTGATTTCTAATACTGTGAGCAGTGCCCTAGGACGTACCAAGAAATGCAAAAAGGTGGACCCTTTTACGAAAGATCGTAGGACTCCGTTTCCAAAGCAACAACATTAGAGGCAACAGTCACGACAATAACAAGGTACCCGTAATCATGGCCTTCAGTATGGAATGAAGGTAACTTCGACAAGGATTGGCCGCTGTTAATTTAAAACGCTAACGACCCCGAGAACAATAACTATTCAGAGAATCCTCGTAGAAATAACAGCGACAGTGGAAGTGGTGCTCTTGGAAGAGCATTCAAGATTGGCGTAGGCAACACCAGGTATGATGATGACATAGTAATCTGAACGTATCGTGATTAATCCCTACGCCTCTGTTCTGTTCAACCTCGATACTCCTTGAGACCGAACACGTTGTAAAAATTGACTGTTGGCAAGTCAATTGAAGTCTCGCACGTTCACTTTGGGTGCGAACTCGATCTTTAAAGTCAAGTGTTGGACATTGACCTTCCTCGTGTTACTGTTGGAAACTTCGATATAGCCGTCAGCATATAGACTAGATGTCTAAGAATCAAGCAGAAAATCCTCTGTGAAGAGAAAGTCGCATGCATACCACTCCCTGGTGGAGATTCACTGATTGTTAGTATCACTTCGGCAACAGAAGCCCAGAAGCGTTTTAGCTATCCTGCTATTCTATCATTGGTTACCGGCACTCAACCTGAGGACACGAAGAGTAAAGACCTGCCAGTTGCTCGTGCTCTTTCCCATAGTGCTACCCAAAGAACTTCCAAGATTACTTCCACATCGTCAGGTGGAACCTCAGATTTGTACCACGTCAGAAGCAGCCCTGATTTTTAGTACCCCTTATCGTCTTGCACTAGGATAGTTGCAAGAACTATCAAATCAACTTCATGAACTGTTGGATAAGGATTTTATACGATCTAGTTCTCCGTCTTGGGAAGCCTCAATTCCATTCGTGAAGAAGAGGGGTGGGTCCCTTCGTATGTGCATTGATTATTGAGAACTCAACTAGGCGACAGACAAGGATCGTCACCCTTTACCTCGCATCGACGACCTGCTGGACCAGCGGCAAGGGTCAAGCTTCCATTCGAAAAACGACTTAAGATTGGGCTATCATCTGATGGAAGACCAAGTGGAAGATGTTCCAAAGACAGCATTTCGAACGCAGTACGGCCATTACGATTTTCTATTCATGTCATTCAAGTTACCCAACACACCAGCAGCTTTATGGATCACATGAATCGTATGTCTCACACCCCAATATTTCCACATATTACCGGTGGTACCGGTGGGGAGTATCGTGACGTAGTTGATATCATCATAGTCAAACAACACAATATATAAATGCACAACGGAAGCAAAAGATAAATATATTACAATCCGAATATAACGTAACATCAAAGTATTACAACGGAAAGTAAAGGATCCACAGGCGGATCTTAAAACATAAACATTGTTCAACAGACTTTAGACGCCTAGGACTTTCAAGGTTCCTTATTAACGTCCCAATTACGTTCAGTACCTGTCACTTAACCTTTGGAAAATACGTCAGTTTTCACTGGTAAATACACTCAACTGACTCATTTGGAAATGTTTATGAAAATTGATTTAGGTGCACAAGGCACGAAAATATTTTGACACTTTGATTAAAATGCACAAGGCAAAATTAATCTTTTATAACTTGGGACAATTATATTTATAATCTTGTATACAGATTTACATGTTCGTTGTACGTTCAGGGCCCGATGTAGAAACCGAGTCAAAGTTAACAGACACACCACAGTATAGGCCCACAAGAGAGTGGGATACCGTTTCCCTTATACACTGTCAGGTGTATGCCTACACCCCGTGCATAAGTCGTGGCCATTTTATAATACAATGATGTCAAGGATATCCGGGACATGGTCATTAACCCCTAAAGGCTTTTATTTCAAACAATACAGATTAAAGCGGGTTACCTCAATAATTTAATCACAATACGACTAAATATTCAATACCCGACCAAGCGGTATTATTATAATACCGTATCCCAAGCCCGTATAGGGAAAATAAGTTAAGAGTATTTACCTGAGCTAGCTCCTGTCTTAAATAGCAAGAATTATAATAACTCAGCCGTATTCACTTAAGTAAGCGTAGGTACAATTTACCGGAAGGCTCTAGTCTGGAATGATGGTATAAATGACCAATTAGAATACTAACGGGTCTTTAATTAAGCCTAAACTTAGGCTGGTTTGTTTTAAAGAAAGATACGGTTCGAACGCATGATAAGGCGAAGACCGGTTTAGAATGTGGTTTTGACCCGACAAGCTTGTATGCTTGTTTAATATGGGTGACTTAAACACATTCTGGATTTTGAGAAAAAAACGATATGGTTTGACCCGTTTCGGCTAATATATGTAAACTAGTTACATAAGCCGATCCGAACGCGACAAGTGCGTAACGAGTAACCAAAAGAGTCATATACAGGTTTCCTAAGATAATATGCCTTAAATATGTTGTGATATCAGTAGAATATCTTCCATTATGCCCAAAATGAGTTTAATCACAAAATAAGCCCCGTAGGGGTATTTTGGTCATTTTAAAGATTATAAAAGAGGTTAATTAAAATTCTGAGATTCGGGTCCGAATACATCAGTAGAATAACTTATTTTATTAGGTCATATCAGTTGGTAATAGGTCTTATATGCCAAAATGGTTTCAAACCCAAACTATGCGTTTAATACGCTTAAAAAGCCATTTTAAGCGATTTCCGAGTTATACAGGAAATCTGAGTTTTCTGATCAGGTTATAAAGTTCAAAATACTTTATTTGTTATATAAAATCAGTAGCAATTGGATTGGTGTCAAAATACTATGTAAAACTCATTTTATACACAAAAAGGGTATAATCGGTATTTACCGAATCAAGGCCATAACCTTCGGTTATGGGCAGGTTAAAAATAATTAAAAATCTTTAAAAATCTCAACATATTATATTACATCAGTGGGTAAAAGGTTTGGTGTCAAAAATTGGGTTTAGATAGGCTTTATGCTAATTGCGCCGTTTAATTACTAAAAGGCGTTATAATTACGCTAATGAGCATAACTCCTAATCTAGACCTCCAACTGATGTGAAATTTTAGGGACATGTTTATAAATCGGTAATAAAGATTATTGTCCTTTCATATTTCCAAAATTCTCGTTTTATGGTCAAAAGGGCATTATGGTCAACATTAAGCATTTAACGGAAACGTGTAAACGAATCGGATAATCAACGATCCAACCACAGAGGGTTATACTATCATGTAACCTGGTCCTAAGGAGGCTCTAAGGCATTTCCAAACCATACTAAATCGGGTCAGAACTGAAGTCAAAGCAAAAGTCAAAGTTTTGCGACTTTCGGTTCCGAACCGTGTCTAAACAGAAAATTGTCGGGTCGAACATGCTTAGACATGTTCTTACATTAATTACTAAGTTATAAGAGTAATAAAACAGGTTGCAAAGCTTTTACATTGCTAATAACATGTTAATTTGCAAATTAAGCTTCTGTTGACTTTTTCTTAACAACTTTGACCCGACATTTGATCTAGTTAGAGTGGGCATCTGAGGGTGCCCTTTTAAGGGTTTATTACCCACATAATTACCAACTTATAACTACCTTCAATTCGACTAATCACTGGACCATTAATGATTAATCGCTAAGTCAACCGTTAATTACGACGGTTTGACTTTTAAGCTAAAACTAAGTAAAAACTCAACTAAGAAAGGTTAAGCATACTTACAAAAGCCTAATGCACGATTAGACATGACTAGAGACTGATCATAAGCTCCAGAGAGTCCCACAAATGCAGGTGGAATGAGTGATCACAAAGTTGCAACATCAAGGGCCTTTTATAGTGAATTTGATCCACTTTGATGATGACAACTAAGTCTAAGGGTGATCCCTGATCATTAACACATGTCCCTAAGCCCTAAAATTAGTAGGGGACGCGCATGGAAGTGAAAAATATCTCCATAAGTCGGTTACATGCTCAAAACAGCCAACAGATCGAATTTCCGCATCTGGGCATCCCTTACGGACCGTAAGGGTGGACCTTTACGGTCCGTAAGCCATTCATCAGGGCAAATCTTTCTTTTTCAGTTTGCATCCTTGGCTCTTGGTCCTTCGAAGGGTCAATCCACCTTTATTCTTTGCATTATGAGCCCTCCAAATTTACCTATAAGAGCTTCAAGACTTATACCTTCTTTGTTAAGTCCTTGGCCACTTTGTTATTACCCGAAAAGTCATAATTTTCAACGTTGACGCTTTAACCCCTCGTATACGAATTTGATCATAACTTTCTCATACGATAACGAAACTTGATGAAATTTTTATCATGTTTTCTAGTGAGCATATTTAATCGTTACAAAGCTTCGGGTTTGCTAAAAGGTCACTCAGAGGTATACTTTAAACATGTTGACACATTTAACCCCTGTAGTTTGTAATCTCTCACTTTCTTTCATATTTAGCTTCGTATGATCCATGATTTATTCGTTTGAAGGTATGAGCATCATGTAGGGTTACTGTAAAGTATATTTATCCCTTGTTGACATTTTGAACCCTTATATTCACATACTTTCCATGTTTGTCAACTTTAGTCCTTCTAGAACATTCTTTCACACGTTCAAGCTTATGACACGTGTCAATACATTATAGGACGTGAATTTTCGAGGTGTTACATCCTCACCCCCTTAAAAGAAATCTCGACCTCGAGATTTGCTAAAATGCTGGAAGTACTTTTTGTCGCATAATGGACTTAACTTCTATAACATATCTGGAGCCTTTCCAAGCCCCCAAGTTGACCTCTATAATAGGTACATGTATCTTTTTGGAGATTCTAATCCTGTCGATCCTTAATCGACACAGGTTGCTCATCATATCATAAATTTGTATATCATTATGTGATAGTGCTTCTTGACTTATTGGCGAAACACGTCCTTAAATCATTAGTGTGGGGTACATTGCGCGTTCCACCAAGCTCCTTAATTAGGTCTTAGCTCGTAAGCTATTTAATCTTGATACATTCGAATCCTTCGAATGACTTTATATATTCAGAGCTTAACTAACCTGATAATTACAACTTGGCACACCCTTCCTGGGTGATATATTTTGTTGAACCTTATTCCTTAACAAGAATTTAGGAGGTTTGCTATTTTCATTAGTCCTTGATTTTCTGCCGAATACTGGCATCTTACAGATGTTTTGGGATTTGTATGATCTTATTTGTTGCTTCCAATGCAACTTTCAGATCCTGATAAGTGGACTTCCCAAAATCTCGTCCATCTACGGATGTTTTGATATTTCATCTATACAGGGTCTCCAAAGGAGCCACCTTGATACTTATATAACAACTATTATAGAAAAGCTTATCTTAAGGTGAGATGGTTATTCCAACCATTGCTCAAAACAAATCTTAAGGAGTAACTAATCCTTACAGTTAGTCGAACCAATCGACGATCCTGGGCAGCTGATGGCAATTCTTAATCGTTGCCTAATTAGGGTTGTGGTAATAATGCATAAGCAAAATGAACCGTCTTTCATAATTAACTACACCAAATTCTCAGGTTATTGAGTTACGCTATATGAACCCTCTATTTTAAAACTTAGTTAGTCAGGGTTTCGATTCTCCCAATGATGGTACTAGCCGTCTTGGAGATTTCATAATAATACAGCCTTAAATGGGATATAAGCCTTAACTCTACCTGCCTCTCAGGGGTAAACAGGGTAATCTTAGGAGAAGATAATTAAGGTACAAGGAGGTTACAGAGATTTCCATATCTCAGGCTCCAGTTCACTCATCATTGCTTGTGTCAAATAAGTGACACATTTATGTTACTAGTCCACGAATTCCTTAATCGGGAACATTTACTTGGACAATTTCATTCTGGATATCTCCTTTGAATACCATTAGTTGACTTTAGTACCATATGACTTCTCGGAATATCTTTGTGGTCCCATGCATTAAACCTCCATACTGATCAGGCATGGAAGCAATCTATGGAACTTATTAAGATACACCAACCCTCATATGGCGCTTTTATCATTCCATCTGGTATTCGGAATCGATAGAGATTAAAGAGATATCAACTATATATGTTGACGCAGTTCCTCTTAGAGAGGATACTTCTAAAATTTTACGATTGAAGGTTTCTGACGGGAACAGAAGAAATGGTTCTTATGATTTCGCCTGTAAGTTTTTCCTTACACTTAATGTATGGGGTTCTTACGGAAAAATTTCTAAAAGGTTTGCTAAGCTTATGGTCTTATGAGAGACTTAGCAGCACCTGAACCCAAACATAACTTCTAGTAATAAAATCACAATAAGGGATTTATCCGGTGTCATTATCAATGTGAACTGCCTCTAATCATTTATCAGGAGGGTTAAACACCTCCATTCTTAATCCTTTCAAACTTAGCTGCAAAAATCTTCGACAGATTTTTGGGACAGACTCAGCTTTAACTGGCTGTTTCTTAATCTATTTAACGTGAGTAGCTGAGGTAGATCCATAATGGGTTTACAATAAGCAGGCTTTGGAACCTTAATGTGCCCTCTTGAGTATTCATTTGAGAGCTTCCGGCTTTGGCCTTCTTAGCCTTTCCAGGCTTCTTGGTTTATCTGGCCAAGTAGTAATAATTTATTTAATTGTAGTGAATTGTCGACTTGATGATTAAATAGCCATGGTTCAAATAAACCATATAGGCCAATAGATAGTATTTAATTTATTCGATTATGTTTTGCCTAGGTTTTTAAATAAACCATCTTTGGCGTTTAAACGGAATATAATTCTTCATATTTATTAGACAGGGGACATAAGTCACGACTATCAATGTCGTACCGACATTTTATATAGCACAAGGGCTTTTCCAAGGACTTTTTGATGGCACGAATGCCTTGTCACTAGGGAAATTTGAAAACATAATCAATGTTTTCCTTTGGATCGGAAAAATTTCATAGTTCATTGCCTTTTGGCAGGAAGTTATGAAATAAAACTATCTTTGTCATAATTATATCTTTGCCTGTAGGCATACATCTTAAATGGATGTTTTGATGTATACATCATGTTCGACGTTTATAGCCATGATTCCTCTTGATCATTTAGGCTAAACAAGGGGTTTGGAAAATTCCTAATATAAAGACGACAAGTGTGATTTTATCGCATCACTGTTGCCAGGAGTGTTAACATATTTACAATGTTACAAGGATTTGAATCCTTTGAATAGGTTCTACCATCTTGGCCTCGTCAGGAGTGTTAACATATTTATAATTACATGTTAATTTGCAAATTAAGCTTCTGTTGACTTTTTCTTAACAACTTTGACCCGACATTTGATCTAGTTAGAGTGGGGATCTGAGGGTGCCCTTTTAAGGGTTTATTGCCCACATAATTACCAACTTATAACTACCTTCAATTCGACTAATCACTGGACCATTAATGATTAATCGCTAAGTCAACCGTTAATTACGACGGTTTGACTTTTAAGCTAAAACTAAGTAAAAACTCAACTAAGAAAGGTTAAGCATACTTACAAAAGCCTAATGCACGATTAGGGATGACTAGAGACTGATCATAAGCTCCAGAGAGTCCCACAATTGCAGGTGGAATGAGTGATCACAAAGTTGCAACATCAAGGGCCTTTTATAGTGAATTTGATCCACTTTGATGATGACAACTAAGTCTAAGGGTGATCCCTGATCATTAACACATGTCCCTAAGCCCTAAAATTAGTAGGGGACGCGCATGGAAGTGAAAAATATCTCCATAAGTCGGTTACATGCTCAAAACAGCCAGCAGATCGAATTTCCGCATCTGGGCATCCCTTACGGACCGTAAGGGTGGACCTTTACGGTCCGTAAGCCATTCATCAGGGCAAATCTTTCTTTTTCAGTTTGCATCCTTGGCTCTTGGTCCTTCGAAGGGTCAATCCACCTTTATTCTTTGCATTATGAGCCTTCCAAATTTACCTATAAGGCTTCAAGACTTATACCTTCTTTGTTAAGTCCTTGGCCACTTTGTTATTACCCGAAAAGTCATAATTTTCAACGTTGACGCTTTAACCCCTCGTATACAAATTTGATTATAACTTTCTCATACGATAACGAAACTTGATGAAATTTTTATCATGTATTCTAGTGAGCATATTTAATTGTTACAAAGCTTCGGGTTTGCTAAAAGGTCATTCAGAGGTATACTTTAAACATGTTGACACATTTAACCCCTGTAGTTTGTAATCTCTCACTTTCTTTCATATTTAGCTTCGTATGATCCATCATTTATTCGTTTGAAGGTATGAGCATCATGTAGGGTTACTGTAAAGTATATTTATCCCTTGTTGACATTTTGAACCCTTATATTCACATACTTTCCATGTTTGTCAAGTTTAGTCCTTCTAGAACATTCTTTCACACGTTCAAGCTTATGACACGTGTCAATACATTATAGGACGTGAATTTTCGAGGTGTTACAGTATGTGTAAACCTCATCTCAAAAAATTCGTCAACCATGTTTATTGATGACGTTTCGAGTCATTTCCAAGAGAAAGGAGGACCACGAGGGACACTACGCAAAGTTTTGCTAAGCGTGATTTCTGGATTTGGGAAGTACACTTTCTTGGTCATATAGTTGATGAATTGGGAATACACGTGGGTCCCGCTAAGATCCGTTCTAACAGAAATTGGTCGGCATCGAAGAATCCTTCGGAGGTACGGCAATTTCTTAGTCTCGTTATGTACTGTCTCAGATTCATCAAGGGATTTTCGAAGATCGCTCAGCTTTTACCGCACTTACACGGGGAGGTGTGATACATTCATGGGGAACCAAACAGGAAGACGCCTTCCAGCTCTTGAAACGTAAACTCTGTAGTGCACCGATATTGCTTTCACTCGATAGTACGGATCATTTTGTGGCGAACAGTGACGTTTCTATTCAAGGTCTCGGTTGTGTGTTGATGCAACGCGAGAAAAGGGATAGCTTACGTTTCTCAACATTTGTAGATTTACGAGAATAATTACTCGACTCATGACTTGGGGTAGAAGGCCGTGGTTTTTGCGCTGAAAATCCGGAGGCATTACTTGTACGGTACCAACTGCACTGTTTATACCGATCACAAGAGCCTTCAGTATTTTTGTGAAACGGAAAGGTTGAACATGCGACGGCTTCGCTGGATGGAACTCTTGAGCAATTACGACTGTGAAATCTAAACGTGTACGAGCTTTGCAGCTCACCACCGACCCTAACCTACCTAATCAAATTCGTTCTGCCCAAATTGAAGCGTTGAAGGAAGAAAATCATCGAGCTGAATCCATGCGAGGCATGGGGAAGTAACTTTTTGCAAAATCTGACGGAATTTGCTATTACATGAAGCGAATATGGGACTTTATACGATAACCTTAGGGGAACTTGTGTTGGGCGAAGCACACAAGTCTCGATATTCTATTCATCCATGTTCTGATACGACGTACCAGAATCTGAAAGTCGAAGTATTGGTGACAGGGCATTAAAGCCCACATAGCAACGAACGCGAACAAATGCTTGGTGTATGTGAAAGTCATTTGGTGTGCTTCAATAACTAGAAATACCCATGTGGAAATGGGAACGAATTGCCATGGATTCCGTCACTGGACTACCTAGAACTCAAAACGGGAAACGATACCATTTGGGCGATCGTTGATCGTCTCACGAAACCTGCACACTTTCTCGTGATCAAGGAAACTGACTAGCTTTCGCAGGTTGCGGACATTTACTTGAAAGAGACGGTTTCTAGGCACGGGGTGCCAACCTTTTCGATCGTGACTCGCGTTTCATATCCGATTTGTGGCAGGCGATGCACAAATCGTTTGGCTCACGTCTAGACATGAGCACTGCTTATCACCCTCAGACAGATGGTCTAAGTGAATGAACCATCCCGACACTCAGAGACATGCTGCGAGCATATGTGATTGACTTTGGTAAAGGTTGGGAAAGACATTTACCTTTGGTAGAGTTTTATTGCAAAGGTTACCATTCTAGTATTCAGGCAGCTCCGTTCGAGGCATTGTATGGACAACAATGCCGATCTCTTTGTTGGGCTGAGGTGGGTGACAGCCTAACCACAGGTCCAGGACTTGTACTCCAAACTCTTGAGAAGATTGTTAGATTAGAAATCGTATGGCGGTAGCGCGTGACCGCCAGAAACGCTGATAGGCGTAGGAAACCCTTAGAGTTCGTTGTAGGCGATCGTGTCATGTTGAAAGTCTCACCCTGGGAGGGTGTGGTAAACCTTTGGAAGTGCGGCAAGCTTAATCCAAGTCACGTTGGACCATTCTAGATTCTGGAAAGAATCGGTTAAGTGATTTATAAACTCGAGTTACCTGACGAACTGGGCAATGTTCACGTCGTTGTTCATGTCTCGAATCCGAAGAATTGTTTGTCCGACAAAACACTTGCGGTCCCTTTGCAAGAACTATAGATCGAGGATAAGTTGCGGTGTGTCGAGGAATCCATTGAAATCATGGACTGGGAAGTTAAGGTTCGTAAGTACAGTCGAAATTCTAATCGTGAGAGTAGTTGGAACTCAAGACGAGGATCGGAGTTCATGTGGGAACTCGAGGATCAGATTAAAGCTCAAATATCCTTACATGTTCAACACAACTGGATCAAATCCTAATGCAACTGGTGAATTTCAGGACGAAATTCTCCTTCAAGTTGGGGATGATGTGGCACCCGAGGAAAATCCACAGTCATCTTGATCTATCACTTCACTCCTCTGAGTCTGCTTATCAAATTTCGGGACGAAATTTCTTTCAAGTTGGGGATGATGTGACAACCCGGATTTCTAAGGCTCTCTTTGTGCATATTGTCTATACTTTTGGTCCACTGTACGTGGTAGCTACGTGTTCGTCATATGAATTTAGTTATAATGTTTGTTATGATGGAATGCTTGAAACTAACGATTAGAAGCTCTTAGATGATTATGCGTCACTGTGTTAAGTTGTACACGAGTTACGAATCGTACACCTTCGCTAGTCGCACACTTCCCTCGCATCGCTTGGACTAAATAGGCCCAGCTTCTTCTAAGGCCTAAACCGAACCCAACCCATCCCTTAATAGGAAATTACAAAAACACATATTCATGTGCACGGCATCCACATTCTCAAGCCCACATAAGATATCAAACCCTACTCTTCTTCTTCCCTTTCTACACCCCGACCGCAGCAGCAAGGTGCCCCACTCAGTCGGCCATTTTGAAGCTCTCCTTGCTCATTCTAGGCTGCTAGTATGTTGTCATCGATTTGGCTTGTTTTCCCTATCGTTTTAATTACATGTTAAAGTGTTGATTCATGTTGATTTACATGAGATGGAATATAGATTTGGATGACATAATGGTAGGAATCTCGATGAAAACAATGTCATAACTAACTGTGTGATCGATCTAGAATATGCCGGTTGTTGTCGTGAATGATTTAGGGCTGTTGGTACGTAAATTAACGATGATTAACAAGTTTAGATCGATCGGTAGTGTGTTTGAATGTTGCATGATAAAACTGAAGTTTGTATGGTAATAACTGTTCATGAAAATATTAGAAGATTCGATGGCTTATGGTGAGGGTTAAACTGTTAGCATGAGACTAAAACTACCTATGATGATAATCGATGATCCCATATGTATGTGTGCTAGGATATTAGTTATCGATGGTAAAGTTGTATAAATGGAATTATATGCAATGATATGTTAACTTTTGAATTCCTCGTAACCTACTGTTAATTGGTAAATTGTTATTAGTTGAAAAAGGAAAACCCATGATGAAGGATACAATTAAGTTAACAAGGAAAGAAACAGTTATGGGATTGGGGTGGGACCCTATAATCACGAACGGTTACATCTTGACCAGGCAATTCCCTGGTCAACCGCACACTTATGTCACATAAATCTCATGTGCACACCACTCATGCAATACAGTCGCACACTTCCACAATTGGTCACACACTAGGGCATGAGTCATGCAAAGGATTTGGGCCACCCATGCATGCACTGTGAGTTGGGCTACGAACAGGAACCAGTTCGCACAGCCCTTTGGGCTTCAGGTTCAGTTGAACCGCACAATAGAGCCCAATCTCACACTCCGTAGCTGGGCCGATAGTATTGGGTCGCACATTAATCAGTGGGCCACAAACGAAAAGTATATCGCACACTTGGTGGCACACGCATTTTAAATGGATCACATATTAATGGTCGCACACTTCTATGATGAATAATAATAAATTGTTTGGTGTTTATTGAAAGATGGATTAGTAGTGTAAACGCGTATGAGGACTGAATACCTATTATGTGGTTTCTTGATGATAACTGACTATTATGGGGTATGATTGACTATTACGACTCGTATGATGATTTATGTTTCTTGCACACTACTTGTGTAATGTGAAAGTGGAATATGTGATTTACGTGCATACAAACTGATTGTCTTTGGTAACCACGGTAGGGTTTGGTTGACCAACTTGGAACGGGTAACATAACATACCGAGCAATCTAAGGTGAGTTCACTGCTCTTTTTCAAGCATGCGTCCCGGGGAGGGACAACTGGTAAATATTCTGGGGAGGAATACTGGGTTATTGGGTTTAACTGGAATGTTAAACTGGGAATGTTGGATAATACACTCACTCCTATCACCTTAAGTTCCATCTTCTACCGAACTGGTTGCCGGGGAGGCAACGGGGTTATTAGTTGATAGCGCTATTAGGTTTGGCACCCTCACACTGTACCGGGGAGGACGGGCGTGAAATAATGACCTTAAATCATGACCAATGCTTTGATAGGGGCGTTGGGGACGGGCAGACAAACTGATGCCATCTTGTACGGTATCGAGTTATTATCAACATTGTTTTTGGAATTGCTTTTGAAATGAACTAAACTTTTGGCAGCAAAACACGTAACATGATTTTCGGTAAACAAAACTGTGAACTCGCCAGCCTTATGCCGATACACGTTTCTGCATACTTACAGGCCTATAGGTACATATCATTGGAACTTGCTGTTTGGGATACTGGAGTGGTCATGGGTCGAGATACATGGAATCACGAGACAGTCTAGTGGCTTTCATACATTTGATTTAAGAAATACCTAACTAATGATTTATGCTTCCGCTGAACACGATGAGTTATATATAATGTTTTGTAATACTTTATTTAAATAAATGAAAACTTTTATTGATATTCTATTATGAGTTCAATGTGATTGGTGGCTGGATCCTGGAACGTCACACGCCTCGCGGAGGTTTCCGCTTTTGGTATTTTTGGGGTGTGACACATCCCATGCTTGAAGGACGCATCCCGCACATGATGCGCCGCTCCAAGGACGCAAGAGGGTGACATTTTTTAAAAATGTTTTGGTCAACTGATATTTTGGTAATTTTCCGAAATAGTATATACCTGAAACTTTAGAAACTCGACAAGGGTTAAAATAACATTTTAGAAAGCTTTAAGAAGCTTAATTTAAAAAAAAAACTTTCATCGCTCATTAACTAGAGAAAAAACTTGTGTAACAGTAAAATATAAACCTCTCCCAGTCTCCCGTATTCCTATATGAAAAAAAAAAACAATGTCAAAGAAAATCAGAGCCGGCTATTGGGCCGGCCAAGCCGGGCGACGCCCCGAGGCCCAATTTTTTAAAGGGCCCGAAATTTACCTATATATTAAAAAACGAATTGAATGAATAGTAATACAAATAGAATTGAATTAATAGTAACATCATTAAGGAATGAGCAAATGGTATCGGGTACCGGTATCGGTATCAAATTTACCAAACTGAGTGTATTTTCGGTGCAATGAATAGTAATAAAAATTTACCTATATATATATATTAAAAAACGAATTGAATGAATAGTAATAGAAATATAATTGAATGAATAGTGACATCACTAAGAAATAAGAAAATGGTATCGGGTACCGGTATCGGTATCAAATTTACCAAATCGGGTGTATTTTCGGTGCTTATCGGTTTTTACCCACAAATACCGGTGTCGTACCAGTACCGAGCCGTACCGTACCAGGTATATTCGATACCAGTACCCATTTTTGGGGATTTCGGTAATTGTATTTTCGGTACCGGTTGGTACCGAGCTCATCAAATCCTGTAGCAACGTAGCAATGCAAGTAATTGCACCGTTTAGATTACTTTTCAAACACACAATAAGTAAACTGTATTTCGTTTGAATGAGGTTTTATATACATAACAACTTATTTTACTTTATTTTTTGTCTTTTTTGTAATAAATGAATTGTAGCATATAAAATTAACTTGGATATTTAGATTATTGATGAGCAAATCGTATCAAATCCTGTAATCAAACCGGTATCATATCGATACCAAATTTACTATACCAAATCATTTTCGGTACCAATTTGGTACCCACCTTTTGGCGGTTTCAGAATCGTTACTTTCGGTTCGACACCGGTCTAGCACCATACCTGTATTTATTGATTTTTACTTTCAAATATCATACCGTATTTACCGAGCATTTTCGGTGCCGGTACCTAATTTCGATGATTTTCCAGATTGGTACTTTTGGTGCCGTTACCGGTACCGAGCTCATCCATATTTTAACGTGTTAGCTCCGTAATAACTGAACTGAAAACAACCGAATTTCCAACGTGTAGGACGTGTGGGTCCTATTATTATATATTAGGTTATTTAAAATCGTTTTTTTAGGACGGAGTGACTATCCTTTTCACGACAATTTTATTTATGTTTCGATATTTGGTATCTGCTTGCCGTTACTGACACGCGTTTTACAGTCATTGGGTCCCCGCCGCAACGCGTGGACGGAAAATCAACTAGTTTTTTTAAAAAGGGTTATATATAATACAAACTATAAATATTTTATATAATCATCTACAATAGCTCAGTTGGTAAGCGCGCTGTATTTTATACTTGAAGTCTAGGGTTTGATTCCGTAATCTTGCGTTTTTTTTTTTTTTTTTTTTTTTTTTGATTTCCAGAATTTTAAATGTCAAAAGGTTTTATTTCTTAAACAACTAAATCATGGCCTTTGGTCTACTGGTTGACTACTTAAATAAATTAAACATGGGCGCAATTTCGATCCTTCCTTTTAAACAATTTTTCTTTACTTTTTTTCTTAATTTCACATTAATTGATGCACATTGGAGATATATCTTCACATATAATATTTTAGTTGTCTATTGTTTTATCCTAGTTATAGTCATACCTTCATTTATAAGTCACTTTTATCATAAAATGTGAAAGTAATAAGAATGTTCTATGTGAAAATGTAATAATATTACGAATTTAGTATATTACATTTTATACTTATGTTTATAAAACCCTCTTGGGCATAATAATATTTATATCGAGTACCCGTGTCGTATCATACCGAACGAAACCAAGATTCGATCAATACCATTATAGGGAGGGGGCCCAAATTTTATGTCTCGCACGAGGCCCAAATTTTTTTTATTATTCTTAGGGACGGCTCTGAAGAAAATGTTTTTAAAAGTGACCCCTAAACTTTTCAACTAATTTTCTAGTCTTTCAAATTTAGAGTACCTTAATCTAATTGCGACTCTATAAGGTAGTTGTAACCATAATTAGGTTGATATACTTTCCTAATCTAACAATGATAGGACTCATAATCTATAATGTGAACATCTTGTGACCCTATTTTTTACGGGTTTTGCGGTTCAATGCAAGGAAACACTATGTTCTTTACTTCTTTATTCGCCAAACAATAAGTACACGCATTTAAGCGTTTCATTTTTCATGTCGAGATTGACAAGATTACACGGAGTTTTTTCTCTACGACTAAAGTATACATGCACACGTTAAGTGTGTTTAAGGATTGACAAAATTATAAGGAAACTCTATATTGTTTCTCTACCTAACGATAATAGCACGCCATAAGTGTGTTAGTGTGTTACCTTTCCCAGGTCGCAAATGAACGATTTTGAGAGATTATGTGAGTACCTTTGTCATCCGTATCATATGTTTGAGCCTTTTGTGCCACAATCATTCTTTATTAACAGGACAATAATATTATCCAACACTTTTTCGTTATATTATCAAAGAAAATACAGTGACAAGATATTATCAGTGCTATGCAGTTACATGCCATAAATTGAATTTGTGCTCCTAAAATGTTATTGACATGCTATGGATGAAGCCAAGTATTTCCATCAATGTAAGCTCTACTCATGTAAGGAGTTGCATCCGCTACGCTTAACTGTTTTGCGAACTTCACCCTACCTTTGAAATCTGCTCCAGGACCCGAACATGCGTGTTCTCCAAATATTACTTTCCTAAAAACACATCAAAACATTACACACAAGATTTTAATAACATTGATTAACATATATTATCTTTTGATTGCCAAAATCATGAATTGGTATCCTTTTCATGATGTTGCATGCACAAGTCACAAAATCATGTATTACAAATTTAAGAAAGATCAAAATAGCCTTACTGATCTCTAGAGGGGTCTTTCCAGTCATTCCAGCCTTCAGGAGCGACAATAGCAGGCATGAAAGTTCTTATGTACACAGTAGTTGAATATACACCCCAAGCCCTACCAAGCCATATTTTACCTTGTCCTTGAATCTTACAATTCACGAATGAAAACCCCGTTTTATCCTGCAATGAAGCCCGCTGGTGGGCTGCTATCGCTCCATTGATCCCTGGGCCGCTTGCCACGGAGTTCAATATACAATTCTAAAAGAGAATTTTGAGAAAAATATTTAAAAAGCTTCTACTTTTGTTCATCTATGCCTTCTTCTTCACTACAACAAATGTACAATTTGTACCCTTTTTTCTACACGGTTTAGGAATATATGCAATTCGTTGTCAAGTTGTTTATACTTATAAACGTGTAGAATATGTTTAAACTTATAAACATAAAAGAAATGTAGAAACACTAGTAGAAAACAGACTTTCACCGGAGATATACACTAACATGTAATGACCACTACCACCGCTTTAGGACCCTCCCTCGTTAGCTAGATAGGTTCTTATTGTATGAAAAACATATTGATATACGGATGTGTTATTTTGATTTATAGGATAGCGTCAATATTTTTTATTTCTTATGAAAAATGCGTGTTAGTGAAAGATCCGTCTCTGGTCCTAGGTTGAGTAGAATAAATAAAGTGTGATGAAGAAGACGCGCTTACCTCATAGAGTGATCTACCATTTCCAAAGATAAAATCTATTGTCCCTTCAATGAAACAATTTTGAAAATAATGTCTTCCTGCATCATCAAAAAGAGTATCTTGAAATCCATAAAACCCACAATTATAGAAAGCTGCTTGATCACCACTGATTCTGAATGCAACCGCCTGTCCTCCAATTGCGCCTGGACTTGGAAGAGGAGCTTCGTTCTTTATCATTCCAGAACAACACAAGCATATCAATCTTGGGTATTAAGCACAACAACAACTGTTGTTTCGCACTTCAAAACACCGATTTACTTGCATTATAAGTTACCTTAAAGCTGATGTCATGAGCGATGAACTTTGGAGCGAAAACACCAACCGAGTAGCTGTAGACAGTGCCATTAGATTTAGCCGCGGTGTCGTGCCAAATAATGAACGTATTGGTAAAACCCTTGCCTTGAATTATCAAATTGGATTTAGTTTTTTGCACATTTACTTTCTCCCTGCCAAAACAAAAAATGGTTCTTGGTTTATTTTTTTACTCTTTTTAACCATGAGAACCCATTACCTGAAAACTCACAGGACTCAAACGAGATCAAGTAAATCGCAAGTGTTGGGTGGGTGGCCTTCAAGTGATTATGGTACGAAACCAGTGGAACCAATATTCGAACCTAAGACCTCGAATCAAGTGCTTACCATTGCACCACCCTTGAAGGTTAATTTTACGCATTTTAAGCACAAATTATGATGCACAGCGTCTACAGTAGCGAACCATAACTTTTTAGTTGGGTCATCGTAAGGTATTTTTCTTTACCAGTTACAATCAGAGGGTCCAACTCATCTCATGTTTTAGAAAAACTCAGATTTTAAATATAATATAAAGATCCAACAAATTCTAGTAACCAGAGGATCAGTGGACCAACTGAGCAAAAATGTAATACCTGTACTGGCCTGCATCGACTATGATAAGTATTGGTTTTGGTGAATTGACAGGAACGGCATCCACTGCCTTTTGAAGACTGGTGAATTTGCCGCAACCCTTTTGATCGACGGTTAAAGTAAGTGCCACCCCGTATTTTGCTATGAGTGGAGACTTCCACTTTGATTGATCACAAGGAACCAGCAGCCTATAAAGGCGGACTAAAAATTGGTTTATGAATGAGATGAACTCATGAATTGATCCACTTTGATCAAAAACACTTTTGATAGAAGTGATTTTAAAGGATTGTAAAGAGATGGAAGTAATTATGTTTGGATTTTTGGTGTAGATAGAAAGAAGAACAATTGCAGTGACAGATATCCAAAACAATATGCTTCTTTTAGTGTTCATGTTTTTGGATCAAAGAATTGTGATTAAAAATTGTTGTGGGGTGTGTTCTTATACATACATAAGAGTCTAAAAGCTTCTTTTTTGTGTATGGTATACGTAAATGGGAAGTAGAAGTTGACCGTGTGAAGGGGTATGGTCCCAAAAAGCCGCGCAGACCATTCAGGTCGCGTGGCGGACCATACTCCTTACTCAATAATTAAGCTGATTAATCTATAGAACTCGCGCGGATTGCTTACGTAAAACCTGAACCTCGCGCAAGGCCCAAACAAGAGATAACATCAGTTTCACACTTAGTACTCTGAATAAGAGCCCTCAACTCCTACAACCTTGTGTGGGCTAGTTACGTGCACAGCAAGGGGCGCGCAAGAGTTACGGCGCAGGGCCACTTCAGAAAATACCAAAGGTACGAGTGGAAGAAGAACAAGCCAATCAGCGTCCATCAGGCTGTGCTCTATCGTGCTCCACGATCGATTGACGTGCAGGAGGCAGAGAGTACACAAGGACGCCTATGTGGCACCAATCAGGGGGCAGCGACAACTGACCCATGATCTCCACTCACCTGCTGATGGCAGAAGGACAACAAGGCCGACAACTAGGACACGTGGCTCCATTCAAGGTGCGCCAGCACCGAAGAGCTTCTAGAAGCCACTAACGGTCGATACCAGTGAGACAAAGAGGATATTGTTTGTTGTCGCCTTCCGGCCCAAGGCCCATCAGCCCATCTTCTCTTGCATCACTCCGGCTATAAATAGGGACCTCCATACTCAGGGTAAAGAGGGAGTTCTCTCTACTCTCACTCTTAACACACACTTATCTCTTCAAAGCAGTTACTTATTCTCACGCCGGAGCCTGGTTAAGAGGGAAACCCCCATATTCCCCTCTTAACGAGCTAATGGTGTTGCTGTTTTGCATGAAGAATCATCACATACGAGCTCAGGAAGGATTAAAGAAGATTAACCCTCATGTTTAAAACATAAACCAAACTAATTAACCTAAATTTAGTTCCGTGTTTCTTCACCGTATGACCTCCAAACTATATATATCACCATCTATTAGGGACAGCTCAACCATTTTTGGGGCCCGAAGTGAAGCAAAATTTTCGGAGCCGTTTTCCTAATATCATTGTTATAAATCATTCTCCTTTATCCGGGCTTGGGACACGAAATAATAAACTAAAAAGCAAAGGTAAAGATAAACTTGCAATCTGGAATCCATTAAAAATAACCCATTTGAATAAGAACTCAAATGTTTTTCTGCTTTTAGAAACACAATAACTAGATCAGATATTTGAAATAAGCAATCCCAAACACCCCTATGATCAACGTTGGAAAATCATACCTTCAAAACTGTACACATAGGATATGTATCCTTGATCCCACCTCTCTTTGATTTGCAAAGTTGGATTTTCACAACACCAAATCCATTACATGTAGCTCAAAATGCATTGTCCCTATAAAGTACATTAAGATAACTTCGTAACATACAAATTTGAGCATATCAAAAGATACATTCGTGATTATCAGTGGAATAGTGACACTATGTTGGCATTATACATTTTTACAATGCCCTACTAAAAATTTACCATTTTGATTTGGACATGTTTGGCCCGTGCCCGTTTGCCCCCCTTGATTGCAAATTGCCTCTACTAAAGCCAGTTTGTTATTGCAGCTGTAGAACTTGTTGGATAATCTTGATGGGTTTACATTTGGGCCAGCAGTGTTTTTGGTTAATGGGTCAATTAATAATGGGTCATAACCCAACTGAAGTCTGCATGTGTTTTGTTTTGAGTTCAAGAGTCATGCACGTGAAGTTTGAATAAGTATTAGTTTGTTTTTAACTGGTCTTTTGTTTTGTCCGGGTATTAGGGAGAGTCTAGTGGTAGACTTTGATTGAGTCACTTAGTGTACGTTGGAGTTGTTGGCTATTTAAAGGCCATTTTGTTTAATGAATAAATGTCAGCTTTCACTTTACTCTCTCTTCTAATAAACTTCTTATAATATTCTTTCAACTTCAAATAAGTTCAGTGAGTTCTTGAGTGTTATTAATCAATTTAATCCAACATTTGGTATCAGAGCTTCGGCTCATACCAGGGATCGTGAAGGGTTCTTCGTGAACCGTAGAGAGAGTCGAACAAGGCACTGTGTGAGCCGTGTTCATGTGAAGAAGAAGACACCGAAAATCTGTGTGAAGGTGTGTGGCTGTGTGCTTCGACGATTTGAAAAGAAATAGATCTGTGTGATCTTGAAGGATTCTGTGTGAATCGAGAAAAATAGATCTGTGTGATTTGAAGATAAAACTTACTGTGTGTGGGTTGCGTGTTTAGTGAAGGAAAAAAAGGAAGATCTGTGTGATCAAAAGTGAAGAAAAAAAAAGGAAGATCTGTGTGATCAAAGAGAAAGAAAAAAAAATTATGTGTGAATTGGAAAATTGAGGGGTGTTTGTCTTTTGGGGTTGAAAAGTCAAACAAAAATCTGGTGGTGAATTACTATACGAGAGAAAAAAAAAAGGAAACAAAATAAAGAAACATTATTTGTTTTATTTTGTCTCTTTATTTTCAGGTTTGATCATTGAAAATGTCGGATGAGAAAACAAGTGGAGGCAATGCGGTTGTACCCGTGAGTAGCCAAGGTAGCAGTAGCATATCGTTGCAATGTCCGAAATTAACGGATACAAATTACACTTCGTGGGCGATTTTGGTCGAAACAATCCTACGGGCGAACGGTCTTTGGGAGGCGATAGATCCGGTCACCGGAGCTACTGTGGAAGAGAAGAAAAACTATACGACCAAAGCTATCATTTTTCAGTCTTTACCAGAGGATGTTTTGCTTCTGGTCGCAAAACACAAGTACGCAAAGGACGTGTGGGATTCAATCAAGGTTCGTTATCTAGGGGCTGATAGAGTTCAGAAAGCTCGGCTATCGATTTTAAGAAGCGATTTGGAAAAGCTAAAAATGAAGGAGAGTGAGACACTAGACGAGTATGCGGGAAAGATAAGCGGGATTGAAGCGAAGTTCAAGAACTTAGGATCAACTCTTGAAGACGCAACTATGGTAAGAAAGTTGTTAAATTCTGTTCCTAGGAAATATATGCAGATCGTGGCGTCCATTGAGCAATATTCGGATGTCGATACGATGTCGTTTGAAGAGGCGGTTGGGCGATTGAAGACGTATGAAGAAAGGCTTAAATCCCATGATGACGAAGAAAATGACAAAGGCCAATTATTGCTTACAAAGGAAGATTGGGAAGAAAGAGCTAGACGGGGTGATTTTGATCAACCCGGACAAGGACGTGGTCGTGGTCAAGGTAGAGGTCGCGGTTATGGTAGAGGTCGAGGTGGTCGGTTCCAAAGCAATGAAGACCGAAAGGATCAAGGTTGGTATAGAGACAAGCGAAACATCAAGTGCTATAATTGTCAAGAATACGGACATTATGCGAGCGAGTGTCCTAAGAAGGAAACAAAAGAAGAAGAAGCGAATTTGATTCAAGACGAAGACGAACCGACTTTGCTTTGAAGAAACGGGTGGATCAAGATTATGGGGGTGATTGTTGGATAATCTTGATGGGTTTACATTTGGGCCAGCAGTGTTTTTGGTTAATGGGTCAATTAATAATGGGTCATAACCCAACCGAAGTCTGCATGTGTTTTGTTTTGAGTTCAAGAGTCATGCACGTGAAGTTTGAATAAGTATTAGTTTGTTTTTAACTGGTCTTTTGTTTTGTCCGGGTATTAGGGAGAGTCTAGTGGTAGACTTTGATTGAGTCACTTAGTGTACGTTGGAGTTGTTGGCTATTTAAAGGCCATTTTGTTTAATGAATAAATGTCAGCTTTCACTTTACTCTCTCTTCTAATAAACTTCTTATAATATTCTTTCAACTTCAAATAAGTTCAGTGAGTTCTTGAGTGTTATTAATCAATTTAATCCAACAGAACTTTAGAAAGAACGAAACAGTCCTCATTTATGTCATAAAGATCAAACTCATTTGTGAAATATTTGCTTGTTTCTTTATCCCTTACTCGGTGGCGGAGCTTGACCAAAGTTCCGCAAGAACGGAAAGTCATGAGACCCAATTTATATATTGTATAAATATTTAGGCAGAATAATTGGGGGCGATCCTATATAATTTTAAAATTTTCGGATGAAAAATCAGAAATTTTACACTTCTAACCGAAACATTGGTGGGGAGCGGGTGCCCCCGGTTCCCACTAAGTTGCGCCACTTCCCTTACTAGCATTTTCACGTCAACAGACCCGAGCATTCCAATCATACATGCAAGCAAGAAGACATAACTATTAACCACTTATCTTGATGCTAAAATGAATTCAATGACACAAACACTAAAAGAACCCACATTTTTAGTTGAATTACAAGAATGTTCGTAAATTTTTTAACAAACCATTTGCATTAATTGGTGTTAATTGTTTTTGTTTTAAAATTTGTTTTTGCCCTATTAACGTAGGAAACCCTTGTAATCCTTTATTATAAATACAAGGTCTCATCCCTCAATAATTTTTGAGGTTGATTTTATTTATTTCTACATGCCCCATCCCCAAAAAAAAGCCTTACTCGGTCGCACCTCCTGCACTTGTAAAAAAACCAGCCCTGCTTGATTAGATCCAAATTTTGACCATAAAATCATAGATAGTATAAGATCTTGATCATATCTTGTATGTGAGTGGAATCGAGATCAAGGTTTGCGTATTGATGCTTCTATATATGATATTTGCAATGTAATTTTCATATTGACAATGGATATCATTATGGTAGGTATTCATAGATAATTACACAGAAGCATAAAGGATTTGGTCAACATTTGACTTTCTATATCACTTAAGGTGAGTATCATACTAAGCGTTTCATTTTTATATGGTTTTGTAATATAGGGTAAAGATCAAATAGGAAGTTAATTTTCACTAGGAAGGATAGGAAGCCATAGGATTATGACATGTGGCAAATTTTAAAATAAAGAGAAAGGGTATTTTAGTCAATCCAACTCCTTCTTCTTCCTTTTTCAAAACCCAGTAAATTTCAAAAACCCATCATTTTCAAAACCCACCATCTTCAACTATTTCTTCACTTTCTATCTCAATAATCACTACATTATAGTGCGATTTTTCATCATAAATCAATGATTCAGAACCCGATCAACGTGTTCTTCAGCTTTTTTTGAAGAAAACCCAGTTTAATTTCATAAAAAAATCTCGTTTTTTCCGGTGATTTTGGAGATAATCACTCGATTCGTTCGATTCAAGTGTTGATAAGTGTTTTAATCATTCAAAATTCATCAATTGTTGAAGAAACCACTTCGATCCATGTAAGAAATTCTTTAATTTCATTTTTATGATCTGGGTTTTTTATTTACTTATTGCGTTTTACGATCATGGCGGGGGTCCGGGGGCGGCAGCCCCCGGTAGCGGGGTCCCAGGGGCGGCAGCCCCTGGCGGGGTCCCAGGGGCGGCAGCCCCTGGCGGGGTCCAAGGGGCAGAGCCCCTGGCTGGGGTTGAAAATTTTTTTTCTGATTAAATTGCTGTAATAAAAATGCATCAGAAAAATTAATTTTCCAGAAATTGGCTCATTTCGAAGACAATAATTCGTAGACAATTCAGACAGTTCACAGTCCCAGACAGTTCCCAGACAGTTTTATATGTCCATTGCGTTTTAGAAATAAGAGTGTTTTCACAGTCCCAGACAGTTCACAGACAGTTTCAGTCCTTTCTGGCTATTGCGTTTTAGAAAAAAACATATTTTTAAGTGTTTTTAGTCATTGCGTTTTAGGTAAAACACATTTTTGAAGTGTTTTTAGTCATTGCGTTTTAGGTAAAACACATTTTTAGGTGTTTTCGGTCCATTGCGTTTTAGAATGAGTCATTTTTAAGTCCTTTCTGGCTATTGCGTTTTAGAAAAAATATATTTTTAAGTGTTTTTAGTCACTGCGTTTTAGGTAAAACACATTTTTGAAGTGTTTTCAGTCCATTGCGTTTTAGAATGAGTCATTTTTAAGTGATTTCTTGTAACGACTCTCATCAAAAGTCATAATTATTAAATTAATTTGACCAGTAGGAAACCCTAATTAAGACACCCAAGTGATTCTGCGCAAACCCTAAAATTTTCAGAATAATCAGAATCAGAATCAGGGCCCCTAAAACTCAGGGGGGGTAAACCCTAGTTAACGATTATCTAAATTACGTGCTGTCCAAGTTGAATTAATGAAATTCGTCGACTCAGCTGAGCTAGTCCCACACGTGGCAACCCTATAGAAACAAATAGGTCTCACGCGGCCCGCGTGAGGATAAGCCAAAACTAAAGCGGGCCGCGTAAGGGTCAAATTTTGGCTATAAATAGAGGACCTTGGGACTTGATTTCTGGAAAAAGAACGACGCTCAAATTCACTTTGTGCGCTGAGATATCGTAGAAATACTCCAATTAACACACACAGGTCCCTAATTGAAGCCGCAATCAGGGTATTAGCACAATCGCTACTACGATTCATTGTCCGATCGATCAATATATCCAATGGATGTTTAAGTGCCGCCCACATTAGGGTTATACTTTATCGTTCGTCATTAATTTGACGGATCATCGTTAATTCGATGGATAAAGTATTATACTTTGTCGTTCGTTGTTAATTCAACGAATCATCGTTAAATCGATGGATGAAGTATTGCACTTTGTCGTTCATTGGGAGAATTTGATCTCATGAGTTATCGTAAATGCTGGATTGATTACTAAACCCAAATTGTGTGCTTGTTATTGAAATTAGGATAAAGGCTAATCAGTAGGCTAGGCTCTGCCCGTATAAATCTGCAATGTGAGTCATTCTCCTTTTCTCACAGTTTGTGAGTCATTTTATTTTTATCAAATATTTTACAATACCTCAAATTATTTTCAAGGTTATAATTACAGGGACTAAGTCGTGGATATCTTGAATTACTGGTTAGTGGGGTATTGTGCACATTACTAATTTTCTCCCAGTTAGGTTCATTGACCTACTCGGGATAATCACTGTTGGGTTCATTGACCTACAGGGATAATCGTCACTATTTAGGTTCATTGATCTAAATAGTGGTATGACCATCGTCACCATTGTGACATGTCACCATTGTGACATGTCACCATTGTGACAGAATGCCAGATAAAAATAAGATAGAAGCCATTGTAATCGCTCTTATGCTGTAATTAATAACTATGCATCATTATGCGAAATAGAATGATTCACTCAGTATTTCCCGCTGACAAAACCTTTTTCAACATGTTTCAGGTGACCTATTATGAATCAGGAAAAGTGTCATATAGCACTAGAAGCTCAAGAAAGTGGCTCAGTATAAAATAAAGAAACATGTTTTGTAAAATAAAAGATTTCTTTGTGAAATCAAATGATTGTAAATTACTGGGTTTTATCCCGTGTTGTGAAATAAAATAATCGGGAAATATTTACATTTTAAAAGATCCTGATGGAAACTTCCGCTGTCAAACTCAATTAATTAAATACCGCAGTATTTCTGTCCCGCAGCTCTTGAAACGGGTCAAACCGGGTCATGGGCCGTGACAGAAAAAGGTGGTATCAGAGCCACTTATCGAGCCACTGATTTAAGCCAATTAAGTATTTGGAAAATACTTAATAATTTTTATTAATTGCTATTTTATGATTATATATCTGACTAATTTTTTATAGTATGGGCAGATTTTTATATGTTAACAATATTGTAATATTTATTGCTCTATCATCGTTAATCGAAAAATATTATATATAAATTTACTTGATTATATATGGAATTACCTAATTTATAAATATAGTATTACTATATTGCGGTAAAGAAATTATATTTTTATGTTTGAGGTATACTCTTATTTAAAATTATTGTTTAGTTATTTATTATTATTAATAATAAATATATTAATAATAGTAGTATTAAGATTATTTTTAAATACTAGGGTTATTATCGAAAGCAGATATTGGATAGCCTAGCCTTAGTTAGGCATGGACTGATCACCTATGCTTAAACAAGGCAGCACTAAACAATATCCACAATAATAACGACTAGTTAATATATATAAATTAAGTCATCATACTTATTTAGTATATAGATTTTTATATATTAACTACTGTAATAGTAAATATAAATCTTTTGATTTAAAGTTTAGTATTTTTATCTACAGTCTAGAAAATTTATAAATAAATTACAAATAAAACCTAGTATGTTTTAAATTTTCAGTTGGGTTGGTAGTATGAAATACTATTTAAAAAGTTGTTCTATAAAATTTTGTATGATTTAATAATTATGTGTATTTTGCATAAACAGCATGAGTGATCTGTCGGAAGCCCTTCAGAATTTAAATCTCTATCCAGTAAGAATAGATGTTTCCAGAGATTTCAATAGGTATATTCCAGACATAGAAGAACCTATAGAATTCAACGCTTTACCTCTTGAGAAACCTAAACCTAAGAAAATGGAAATTGGGGAAATAAGTCATTTCTTTGTGTTTTCTGGCCATTGCGTTTTACAAATAAGTCATTTCTTTGTGTTTTTTGTGCATTGCGTTTTAGAAAAATGTCATTTTTTAGGGTTTTTTTTTTCATTGCGTTTTACGTAACTGGGGGTTTTTCTATTGCGTTTTACGCAACTGGGTTTTGAATTTTTTTTTTTTAAATATAGCAATAGTATACTCGTTTTAAAGATAAAAAAACGCTCGTTTTTTTGGTGCAATTTTTATAAAAAAATAATGTCATATGAAAGAGTTATTAACGTTTAAAAAATGGGGGGGAATTGGAGGAGAGAGAAACTATTGGCTTACTTGACTAGAATGCCCCTGAAAAAAGTCACGCGCCTCTTTTCTTACTTTCAATCTCCCTGATTTAATCTTAGCCCTTGATTAACTTAATGGATGGTCAAGATCACTTCCTATCCTTCCTAGCCAAATTAACTTCCTATTGTATCTCCACCCTTGTAATATAATCAATACCATGTTAAAGACACTACTATATATAAATTTTTTGTATACGTATATCCAGTTGTTATATTAAAAAATAAAAATATAAAATTTTAAAACCTATAATATCTTAGCTTTCATAATATCCCGCAGCAACTCGCGGGTTGCGTCAACTCATTTTCTTGAAATTTCAAATGTTACAATCACATGCACACAACATGAAAAACAAGAACAAGTGAACAAGTAGTAGGATTTGTTGATTAGATTGGTTGGTTACTTTAAAAAGAACACAGATTGACGGGCTTTGAATCTAAGTAGGAGACGATTTCAAATGTGTAGATTTGTTTAGAGTGTTCGGTTGATGCCAAACGGCATCTCATTTCTCCCCAACTGATGCACATCAGAACCACCGGTTAGTGATCAGAAACCAAGTTTGAAACCAGTTTGGAACCGAAACAAATTGTATAATTGAAATCGCATCTATTATTTATAAATTAAATCTTGTTTTCAAATCGGTTTGGGAGAGCCACTAGTTATATAATATGTTGAGTTTATTTGAAATTGTTCGGATCTAATATGATTTTCCTTTAGAAACGGGTTTCTAAAGCGATCTGATTTGGGCCGGACCGGTTTTGACTTTCATTGACTCGATCTGAACCGCTTTTCAATTGATCTCGTTTGGTACAATAACTGATATTGTGCATCTCTAAGTCGACATGTTCTTATTTCCCAAGAGCAACTCTTCATGACTTCCAATAGTTTCTGGCTTTACTTTTCTTCATAGCCAAATTAAGAGGCATGTTAAAGTGGAGGCGCAAAGCCCTTGATTTACTTGTTTAGCTTTTGGGCAGGCCTGGCCATCTTGCTAGGCGTGGCCTCTTAGGCCCATAAATATGTTTAGTTACCGCACTTTATCAGTCATGCCATTGTATAACACGACTCATATGAGTAGTTAAATCATACATTGCTAACAAACCTTGAACAGCACGATTCTAAAGATGTCTAATATATTTCCCTAGAAAGCCCCACATACATTATGATGATGTGTCTCTTTGTGTGTTTAAATTAGAGGTGCATAAACCGGTTAATTTTAATAACCGGTTCGGTTAACCAGTTATACTGGTTAATTTGACTTTTTGACTTTAACTGGTTATTACTTTAACCGGTTATTTTTTTAACTGGCCCGGTTAATTACTTTAACCGGTTCGGTTAATTAACCGGTTATTTTCGGTTATTAACCGGTTTTTTTTGCCTTTTTTTTTGAATTTTTCGGTTATTTTTTCGGTTAACCAGTCTATCGGTTAAAAAACCGGTTTAAAAAAACCGGTTAATAACCGGTTATTATACTAAACACTTATAACCGGTTACTAACCTACGGTTAAATAACCTATTGAACCGGTTATTCCTAAATCGGTTATTAACCGGTTACGGTTTCGGTTAATAACCGGTTACGGTTAATTAACCGGTTATTTTGTGCACCTCTAGTTTAAATGAGAATGTATTAGTGATACTTATTGTAAACATCGTGTGCCCTCAATTACATTTTCGTCTAAGATACATCCGCTTTGTTCCGGAGTTTACTTAAGGAAAGAAAGGAATGAAAGAAAAACTTGGTTGCGTGAAAGAGATTGATTTTTTTAGAGGAGTAGAAGGAAAGAAAAGAAGGTTGTGCTCCGAGATTTTTTTTTCTCAAAGAAATGGAACGAAGATAAGAGAATAGAAGAGAAGGGGAGAGAAGGAGAGGAAAGGAAATGAAATGTGAGTCTTTCTCTTCTTTTCTCTGTGTTCCAAAGCTTACTAATGGAAGGAAAATGAAAAATATTTGTGTTCCAGAGTTTCATTAACAGTAAAGAGACGGAAGGAAAATCTTCCTTTATAACTTTCCTTTTAAACCGGAAGGAAGTGGAAGGAAGGGAAAGGAAAACAATTAAAAGACTTTAAAGGAGAAAATTGGTGATGGAAACACTTCCGACTTATTACTTTTCTATTTTTAAAGCCCATCATAAGCTAGTTGAGCAATTATTGGCGAGGAGCAAAAAAAATGTAGTGGAAATGATGATAAAAACAGAATGGTGTGGGTGAGCTGGGACAAACTATCGAACATGACGGGTACATGGAAGGCAATTGCAAATCTGGAAAATGAAGAGTCGAAAGACAATCTCGCACTTGCAAATCTGTTTGAAGCAAGCAGTGAGGGGCGGACTTATGAACAACCATCGGGTTCCCAGGAACCCATTCAGTTTTTAATTTTTAATGCAAATATCTATAACAAACTGAAATGGAACCCATAAGTAAAATATATAGTGAACCCATAAACAAAAAGATTTGGTAGTCCATTGGTTAATCCGTGTTCTTCTTTCCTTGTCACCCGGGTTCGAATCCCGTATTAGTAAGTTTTTTTTTTCTAATTTCTATTTTTATTTTTTTCTTTAATGGACAACCCATTTAGGGTTACATCAAAACAAAGCGCAGAACAACAGCAGACTCAGGTATCCAACAAGTGAACAAGCGCCTCCACCCTCACCTCAGACCTCCTCCTCCTCCTCCGGCCGTCCTCCTCACTCACAGGTGTGTTCAGGGGCGGACCTATTAACAAACATCGGGTTCCCAGGAACCCATTCGATTTTTATTTTTTAGTGCAAATATATATAACAAACTGAAAAGGAACCCATAAGTAAAATATAGAGGGAACCCATTACAAAATCTATCTAGTGTTCCACTGGTATAATCTGCGCCTTTCAATCGTAAGATCCCAAGTTCGATCCTCGCATCCTGCGTTTTATTTGTTTTTGTTCTTTTTTTTGTTGTAAAGCCAATAACTAAATACTAGTTAGGGTTAAAACAAATACACATCCCGCCTTCACAGCTCCACCCTATCCAGCCTCTACTGGTTTTTTCTTTGTGACAGAACAACTATCTCCTCTGCAGCTCACATTTTTCCATATGGATATTCTCTAATGTCAACTGAGATGTAAGTATTAACATTTAAAAAAATCTTTTTGCCATTGTCTGATTATGTTTGCTTGTTGCAGGTTTAGCTATTTACATTTTGAGGTCTCTCAAAAGGGTATGATGAATCTTGTGAGACCTGCAAATACTTTGTATTCATTTTTAAAAGTTTTCTCTTGACCATTCATTTATAAAATATGTTTATGATCCATTTGACCCACATTCTTCTTGGTTTATTGATTTTATTCGCAATCCTTGTCTTATATTAAAGCCTGTTTCAATGGTCGGGTATTTTTTTTAGACATCTAAGTTACATAAACAGTAGCCAACAAGTTCTACATATCCCTATTTGCTTGCTTAGATGATAGCACAACATTTTTCAAGATCTAAGATCTGCTCATTCAGCTTTATATGCACTAACAATTTATAGAAAAGTAACCAATACGTTGTGATATAAGTCCACAATTGGTGGCAGAGATGAACCTCACGTTGACCTTGAATCTGTCATAACGCATCCTCAGGTTATTTGGGATAGAAATGCCAAGAAGCATCACTGAAAAACTATGTGATAAAGCCCGACCCGACCCGACCCAAAAATTATAACGTCGAGTTGACCGAAATTCGAGCACCTGAAAAAGTGAACCCAGTGGGAAAAAATCCTAGATCCGCCACTGGGTGTGTTAACTTTTAATTTGTTTTGAATTTTTGATGTTTTATTGTACTTTGGGAGTCAAATTTCATATAGTTTGATCAAATATTTGACATCAAAATATAGGCCAAATCTATTCATCCAATATAAATCATTTATCCCAAATTAAGACAACATTTACACATACTGAAATGACATGCTGAAAGACATACTTTTTAAACATTCAGAGAAAGACCTTGTGTATAAATAAATGCCACTAAAAACCATTACAATATCAAACAGAATATAACCACCATGTCTAAAGAGTGGTTTAAGAGGGTATATGTCTTCTGTACCAAGCCTTTTATGCTGATGATTCTCTTGCAAACTTTGTTTGCTGTAAACGGCTTAGTTGTCAAGTCTGCCCTAAACAATTTGTTTTGATGTTTTAAATTGTTATAATCAGCTTGAATTGTTTCAAATTTTGTTGATGTTTTTATTAGTGATGTTAAATTGTAACACATTGAAACTTGAATTTGTTATTTAGGCAACCTTTCCATAGAGAGTGTAATGCAACGTTTTCAAAAGATGAAAACTCGAATTGTCGAACCAACCCGAAATTTTTTATGTCCAGTCATATGAAATTGGAGTATCTACAAAAGTGAACCCAGCACCCCCCGGGTGGAAAATTTTCACCACAAGACATGGAAACCATTTCAAATTAAAATAATAATTAATGTTTTAAAATATATTTTTAGTTATATCAAAGTTTTCTAAATATATTAAAACTTTATAAATATATTTTTTTTGAACGGCCTATGAAATAAAAGTCCGCCAACCCGGGGTAACCCAATGACAAAGGCGACCACATATGTCTGCAACCGCATACAGTGTTGGGTAGCCCAAGCCCACCATCACCAGTTCCGGGGAAAATCCATCGTCCGAAGGCCCGCTACGGTAAAACCCGGTTGGGATCGGATTCGAACTTGAGACCTCTGGTCTCAAACCCAAATCTTCACTTCCCCTCCCATCATAGTTGTCGATAGCGAATAGCGACAAGGCACCTATAGGCTACGTAGCGAACAGCGACAAATAGCGATGACTATTTTATAAATAGCGATTACACTAGAAAAAGAATCTTGAAATTTTTTATATGTATATTAATTACATCAAAATACCCTTGTATATATGCTATTTTACATGTATATTTAACAAAAACCTATGAATCCAGCTATTTCTAATTGATATTAACATCAAAAAAACCATCAAATTTCAATAATAATAATAATAATAATAATAATAATAATAATAATAATAATAATAATAATAATAATAATAATAATCTGAGATAATTTCCAATTCGATTTAGAAGGTGATTTGACCTGTTGTAGGCCGAAATTGATGATGTGGCAGCTGACGTGTTTGTACGTTTAGACCATGTTGAGAAGAAGTTTGATGGTTCTTTCTTGACTAATATAAAAGTTAGTCACATTTTTTATGCAATTTGCTTTTTTAAGGGTTACATAAAAAATGTAACTTACTTTACCTTTGTGGCATTGCATGTAAAAAATGGTTTTTTGGTTTGTACATAACATACTTTCAATTTTAACCACTGAATATTACATACAATAGTAAAAAAAAAATAGAAGCAAGTTGCATTTTGGTGTTATAAATTCACTTTTAGCTCACAATTTTTCTACTTTAAGAATCTTAAGGTGTATTAATGTAGCCAAATAATTGTTATTGATTTGAAACATATAAGGTCGAGATAGTTATTACCAGTAAATGTCAGTGTAGCTGACTGTATCAGACATGTTGTCAGACTGACCAGGTGTACGAAGATCCATCCATGCGTCAACGTCTATCACGAACTTTTGACCAAGTTTCTTTTCTTCTTGTTTCACTCCATGAAAACCATGAAACATCAAACCCCTTAGAATAAGTTTGTCTCCTAATTTTGACGGATCTGATGCCATTGCTTCTCACGTAAACCTGCACCAAATTTCCAGTTAATTCTTAGTTTCATACATTATTTCTACTCAAATATGTTCTAAGAATCCTTTTGTTGATGATTATTTTAAATCTCAGTCAAAGCAAAGCTGCTATCCATGTAGGCTATCTTTCTCAAAAATCAGTTTCTATTAATTAGTAACTAGTGTTGGTATCCTATCCACTAGGTAACCAAGAAAATGAAAAGATTTTAAGAAATGAACAATTTTTATGATATATTATCTACCGATTAGAGACACAAATGAATGGAATAACAATAGCATTTTGTACAACAACGCACAATCCAAACACATCAATCCTATGTGCAGGCAATGCCATCTATAATAGCAAACACACATAGCCATAGTTGTTAATGGCGAATGGCGAGAAATAGCAATAAGGTACCTATATATGCTACATTGCGAATAGTGATAAATAGCAGGCGGCTATTTTATAAATAGCGATATTTTGTAGCCGAACCCCACCCTTATGTCAAAATACCCTGGTATATATGCTATTTTACATGTATATTTAACAAAAACCTAAAATCCAGCTATTTTATAGCTATATTTAATTGCTATTTATATTAAAAAAACAAAAACAAAAAAAATAAATTGTCGCTATTATCGCTACAACCCTAATAGCGAGTCTAGACCTAGCGCGCTATAGCGATCGCTACGCTCATTATTGACAACTATGACACATACAACTAGACAGAAGATGGCAAAGGACTGTTTTCGTATGTATCTTCAAGTATATAGGAAACTTCAATATTCTGGGCCGTGAACAAAATGTGTGGGTTGGACAACGGGTCACAACTCACAAACAGGTCATTTTTAGTACATAGTAGAATGGGTCAGTTCGGGTAGAGCCAACCCACAAACATTATTCCTGAACTTACAAGGAACTAACGAGTTTCAACCCGTTTGACCAACCTGACCCACTTCCTTTTTAGTTAAATCTTTTAGCATAATGATAGCATTGTGCAGTTTTTATTTTTAAAGAAAAATCTACCAAAGTAAGAAACATAAACCAAATGAAATTGTAAGAGACCAAAGAGATCTTTTAAACACTCAAATTCATTGACTATCATCATCCTAATATTCAGTAGGTAACATAACGAATGAGCCACAAGATTTCATGATTACCAGTTACCATCATGAATCCATAGATAAGCATGTAATGATGAATCATTCACCACCAACACACAAACATCAATGGAGTCTGCTTATTTTAGACCTACAGTTCATTCGCACTTGATAATACTGCTTACTGTAACTCTGTAAGATAGAAAGACTTGATTGATTATTATTGAATGAGTAGGTTACAATATATATAGGGATTACGAGTAACCCTAGAAACCTAACTTTGCCCGTGGGCCCATAGTCTAATACTCCTGGATGGAACTAGAAGCTTAGCCTGAAAAACAAAAACAATGATAAACCCTAAAAAACCGTCTTCGATTTCGGTCAAAATTCCATAATCTTGTGATCTTCAATCCATAATCTTCGATACACAGTTTTGAATGATCTCGTAATCCTATAAGAGGCAAAAAATACGGCAGTGCAGCGGCGGCGGATCGTAATCCTGTAGGCGCCGCGGCGAAGACCGTAGTCTAATGAGCGGCGACGGTACGGCGGCAAGGGGCAACTTGACGGAGATGCGAAATCAACAGGATGAGCCGTAGCATCATCTGTGTGGTAAGAGACCATAAGAAGACTGATGAATCTTGAACCGAAGACGAAGCTTTATTTGAACACAAAACTGGAAAAAGAACGGAAACGGAAAACGAACAAAGACCGGACAGGGCGGCGGCCTGTCTAGGGTTTTTCTCAAGCGGTGACGGCTAGGATTTGTATATTTGTGTGTGGCGCGGCGGAAACGGTACAGAGCCTAGTCTGGCTCTGATATCACGTAAGAGTAGAGTATGAAAGACTGAATGATTATTATTGAATGAGAAGGTGAGGTTTACGAGTAACCCTAGAAACCTAGAACCTAACTGAGCCCGTGGCCCATAGTCTAATACTTACTGGTACTAATGTTTTCATTTGTGATTTTCATCGAACACTTGGTGGTCATCAAAACAACAAAGACGATGTTGCAAACCCATTCACAAACAAACGAATATGCTAACTAACTAACTAACCCACATGGAAATTAGCTTAAAGATCGCAAAGAAGATGCAGATAAATCGAAGATGGAACGTACCAGCAGACAAAATCGCAGCTGAAGCTAGAACCAGATCGAAGAAGATGAGAGACGTGGAGGAAAAGGAAAACAGTAGAAAATAAAGAAGAAAACTACCTTTTATTTGCTTTCATTTTACCCTTTTTAAACAACAAATCTAAACTTCATTTTTAATATATAGAAAAAAATAAGCACATAATATTTATAAAAAATTAACGAACACAAGGTATTACAGAAATCAAAATACAAAAAAAAAATTATATAGAAGTTGATTTGGGAAAAGGAGGGTTAGCTTATCGTAGAGTGTCCATTGGGGAAAAGATGACGTTACTTGACCGAAGTGTTATCGAAGAAAGGAAGATGGGCGGAAGGTTGTGAAAGGAATATGCGACCTTATAATTGAATTAGAAGAAATAAAGGTATGGTCGTCAATTCACTTGACCGAAGTGTTATCGAAGAAAGGAAGATGGGGGGGGGGATAGTGCACGGTCCTCCCAACCGCCGGAGTGATCTCACTCCGGGAGCCGCTACCCGACCAAGCTAGCTCCGCGGTGACTTCCCCATGCCGAGTTCTTACCCTGGGCGACATATGTCACTCCCAAGACTCGAACCCGGTACCTCTGGGAAGAGGTGGGTGTCGGTGGCCAACTGGGCTACCCCAGTTGGTTGTTTATTTCGTATTATGGTATTTATGGTAGTTGTATTGAATTTATCTATTTGGTACCCGTATCGTATTGGTACTCTTACCAATCTTACCTATTTGGTAGTTGTACTATATTGGTATTCGTGTTGATTTTACCTATTTAGTACCTATATGAGTGCTCAAAAACTAACAAAAAAAAACAAAGTTGTACCAAACGGGTACCGTACCGAAATACCCGTACCAATACTCGTACCCGTACTATACCAATATATTCAGTACGGTATTAGGTATCCAGTTTTGTTCAAATTCAGTACTGGTATTTTCGGTACCTGTACGGGTATTGTACCAATCTCATCCCTATTTGTTACCATAGTACCTGTAGGAACCGTTCGTATAAATAAATACTTTAAACAAATTTTATTACTGATTACAATACAATGAAATAAAGAAAGCAAAATAACAGTACAAATTACAACTGAAATAACCAAAATACAAGAATTGTGTAGAAGCAGAGTGGCTGAGGCACGTGTTCAACACGCTTCCCTTAAAACAAATTCCGAGTCTCCCAGGAGTACTCGTTTTGTTTCCCAGGGTACAACAGCCGGAGCAGTAGTACTGCCGGAGTAGACCTACAACCCGAAGGTTACCTTGAGTGCTGCAAGAAAAAGATCAGAAAGTTGAAGAGAGAATGTTGAGTATGCTGTTGTGTAGCTGGTGTTTACTTCTGCTGGATATGGAGCTGTATTTATACAGCTCCTAAGTCGAAACAGTCAAAACGAATTAAAGAGAGGTTTAAATTGCATTAAACGTCTTCAATGCAATTTAATACGTCATTTAATTCTCAGTCAAAGCCAGTTAACTCGTCAGTTATGAAGCTGGACTGAAACTGCTCTGTTATTCAATGCTGGAAGCTTTCTGCGCGCGCGCGCGCCCATGCGCGGTGCGGCCTCTTGGCTCACAGCCGTGCGCCGCGCGCCCATGCGCGGTGCGGCCTCTTGGCTCACAGCCGTGCGCCGCGCGCCCATGCGCGGTGCGGCCTCTTGGCTCACAGCCATGCGCCGCGCGCCCATGCGTGGTGCGGCCTTTTGGCTCACAGCCGTGCGCGCATGCGCCACGTCACCATGCGGTGCGTCCTCTTGGCTCAAGTCCATGCGCGCGTGCGCCACGTCACCTGTGAGCCTATACGAGCGCGCCACACAGTCGCGCCGTATTGGCTCACTCTGGTGCGCCGCGCGCATCCGCAGGACCCATGCACCATGCGTGCACTCGCGCGCGCATGACTGCCACGTCATGCGCCGCATCACCTACCACTTGGTCCTTGCAAACCTTGTGCTCCACCACGCGCACGTGGTCAAAAATACAAAGGCGGCTCTCAAGCGGCTCGCGGCGATGCGAGCGTGCGAAGTGCAAAGTGCGCCATCAAAGCGCCACATTGCGCCTCATCGCCCACGCCACGCGCGCGCGCGCGAGCGTGTGCGAGTGCGAGTTAGGGTGCTCCGCACCCTTCGCGAGGACACTAGTGTGTGCTTCCATGAAACAATAAGGATGGAGAGTCCCACCTTAAATACCCATTTAAGTTCCATCTCTCCTCCTATGTGGGACAAGGTGCTACTTTCCCTTTTGTTTCAGCATTGAATGTTCCAAACACCCAACTTTGAGCATCGATATCTCATTCATCTTAGCTCCGTTTTGGACGTGGTTTAGTTCGTTGCGAAGCTCTCCCAACATAGAACACAAACCCATAAATAAATATATAAAACCCGCTCATTTTATTATATTTATTTCTAGTCCAAAATAGGAAAAAATCATTTTCCTATATTTGTGAAAAATGCTATTTTCACCTATTTTTCCAACAATCCCCCACATGAAAAATGCTATTTTCATCAAATTTCCAACAATCCCCCACATGTATGGAAATGGATCTTTTCCTTACACTTTTCAACGATAAACTTCGACAGTTGAGTATTGCAAAATAGGTAGGTTTTAACCTTTGAACCTTCTTTTGTGAAGCGCACTTAGCTTACTAGCGGTGTGTAGACGCGATGTCCTTGAACATACCCCCATTTGTGTAAACGACAATACACTTCACACAATACTCTTCCTGGTTTGGCCAACTCCTCATTGTCGTGTCCTATTATGGTCCTGGAACACTAGCCTGGTTCTGCGAGAGCTCTAGGATTTGCGCACCCCACAAATCCATTTGAAGCGACCCTACTTCACTCTAACATAGGTGATTCCTTTGAATCATTAAAAGCATCATGGTTATTTGATTTCCCGTAATCGTTAACCTTAATATGCTTAGCCTCACTTCAATGTCACTGATTGGAATGGACTAGGAAGTATAAATAACTCCCTTTTTAATTAGTTTGGGGTACTCCCCCACAGTGACTCCGTTTGGTAATATGATTAAGTTGTCCTATTGAACTTAGATCTTGGGATCTCCAGTCAACTAAGTTAGGTTTCCCTCATATTCCCATTTACCACGGGCTTTAGTCCCATTCCTCTTGACGACGTTTCTACTAACTCTCTGCTTAAGCCTTTTGTAAACGGGTCCGCAATGTTATCCGCTGATCTCACATAATCAATTGTGATAACACCCGTTGAGAGTAGTTGTCGTATCGTGTTATGTCTACGTCGCATATGCCTTGATCTGCCATTGTACATCAAGCTTTGAGCTCTACCAATCGCTGATTGGCTATCACAATGTACACATATGGCTGGCAAAGGCTTTGGCCATCTTGGAATATCTTCCACGAATTGACGTAGCCATTCCGCCTCCTCGCCTGACTTATCTAAGGCGATAAATTCGGATTCCATTGTGGATCTCGCTATGACCGTTTGCTTAGAAGACTTCCAAGCAATAGCAGCTCCTCCAAGTGTAAACACGTAACCACTTGTTGATTTGGAATCTTTATTATCCGATATCCAGTTTGCATCAGTGTATCCTTCGATCACTGCTGGTTGTCGGGTATAATGCAGTCCATAATCTCTTGTGTATCTTATGTATTTAAGCACCCTCGTGATAGCTTTCCAATGATCCGCGCACGGATTGCTGGTGTATCTACTTAGCCTACTCACCGCGTAAGCCAAGTCGGGTCTAGTACATGTCATTAGATACATTAGACTGCCAATAATTCTTGAATACTCTAACTGAGCAACTCCCTCTCCTTTATTCTTCTTGAGATGTTGAGAGGTATCAACTGGAGTTCGAGCTACACTCTTATCTCCCGAGTTGAATTTTTCAAGAATCTTGTCCACATAGTGAGATTGACTTAAGACAAGACCATCTTGGGTTCTTATGATCTTTACTCCAAGAATCACATCCGCTAAACCCATGTCTTTCATATCAAATCTCGCTTTCAACATGTTTTTAGTAGCCTTGATAATTTTATCATTACTCCCAATGATAAGCATATCGTCTACGTAAAGACATAAGATTACATAACCTTCATTTGTGTCTTTGAAATAAACACATTTGTCGCACTCATTTATTTTGAAACCATTGTCAAGCATGACATGATCAAACTTTTGGTGCCATTGTTTTGGTGCTTGCTTCAAGCCATACAAAGACTTGACGAGTTTACACACTTTACCCTCTTGACCTGGGGCGGAGAAACCTTCAGGTTGCTCCATGTAAATCTCTTCTTCTAAATCGCCATTTAGAAATGCGGTTTTAACATCCATTTGGTGAACTTCCAAATTTCTTAAAGCCGCTATAGCAAGAACCAATCTAATCGAGGTTATGCGCGTCACAGGCGAGTAGGTATCAAAGTAATCTAGACCTTCCTTTTGTCTAAATCCTTTAATCACCAACCTAGCCTTGTATTTATCAATACTTCCATCAGTTTTCATCTTCCTTTTGAATATCCAACGATATCCAAGTGGTTTGCAACCAGGTGGAAGATCTACTAACTCCCAAGTATGATTTTGCAATATAGAATCAATCTCGTTCTTTATTGCTTCTTTCCATTGAGGTCCTTCTGAAGAAGAAACCGCTTCGCGATATGTATTGGGCTCGCCCTCAACCATATAGCTAACGAAGTCTGGACCGAATGATTTTTCAACCCTTGGCCTTTTGCTTCGCCTACGGTCACTTTCTTCAACCTCAGGTTGTTCATGTGTCTTATCATGAACTACCTCATCAACTCGTGTAGATGAGCTTTCACCTACTTCAAAAGTAGGTGTATATGACGTTGCATGTGTTTGTCTTCTCAAAGGAAACACATTTTCAAAGTAAGACACAACGTTAGGATTCACCTCCATGATAGTGTTTACGTGTACATCAGGATTCTTGGACTCATGTACAAGAAAGCGATGTGCACTACTTTGATGCGCATACCCAATAAATATGCAATCAACAGTTTTGGGTCCTATCCTAAGAGCCTTAGGAGGTGGTACAATCACCTTTGCTAGGCACCCCCACACTTTCAAGTATTTATATGAAGGCTTTTTCTTTTTCCATAACTCATATGGAGTCTCGTCTCTCTTTTTCAATGGTATCTTGTTCAAAAGATAATTGGCCGAGAGAATGGCCTCCCCCCACATTTCCTGGCTCACCCCAGAACTTATCAACATGGCGTTCATCATTTCTTTCAATGTGCGGTTCTTTCGTTCCGCCACGCCATTTGATTGTGGAGAATAAGGAGGTGTACACTCATGTACAATGCCACTTTTCGCGCATAAATCAGCAAAAGGTGCAACATATTCGCCTCCTCGGTCGCTTCGCAAAGCTTTTATCTTCTTTTGAAGTTGATTCTCAACTTCATTCTTATATAAGATAAATTTACTTATTGCTTCATCTTTACTTTTTAGTAAATATACATAGCAATATTTAGTACTATCGTCAATAAACGTGATGAAGTACTTATTTCCACCTCTTGTGGGTACCGCTTTTAAATCACAAATATCAGTGTGAATTAAATCAAGGGGTTCGGTTATTCGTTCAACCGATTTGGATGATGTTCTTGTAAGTTTGGATTCAACGCATGTTTCACATTTATAGTGTGAATCAATATGGAATGTTGGTATACAATTTAAATTGATTAGACGTCGTATTGAATTAAAATTAACGTGACCTAATCTACCATGCCATTTATTTGAATCAGAAAACTCAAGCATATAAGTAGAAGTAGTAGCAATTTTATTCATCTTTTTGACAGCCATTACATTCAATTTAAACATGCCGTTTTGGGCGTAGCCCTTACCAACATACATTCCTCGTTTAGTAAGTACAAATTGATCGCTCTCAAATACTAAACGAAATCCAAACTTGTTAAGCAACCATCCCGAGACTAGATTCTTCCGCAAGTCCGGGACATACAACACGTTGCTTAGAGTGAGCTCCTTTCCTGAGGTCCACTTCAAGATCACCGTTCCTTCACCCATGATGTCAGCGGTGGTTGCATTGCCCATATACAGCTTCTCATCTCCTTCAAGCGCCTTGAAGGTGGTAAAGAGGGTTTTGTCTGCACAAACATGACGGGTAGCTCCCGTATCAACCCACCAACCTTTTGGAGTATTGGTCACCGTATTGACCTCATCCATCATTGCACTTTTGTCGGAAATCATTGCCACCAAAGGCATTCCGTCTTCATCCACCATGTGCGCACGCTCACGCTTTGGTTTCTTGCATTGGTTAGCCCGATGCCCCGGCTCGTCACAGTTGTAACAAGTCCCTTGGAACGTTGGAGGTTTCTTTTTCGCAACCCCTTTCTTCGGTCCAAGTTTGCTAGCCTTTGCTTTCCCTTTGTCCTTTTTCCCCTTGCCCTTGGCGCCTTTAGAGGATTGCCCATGCTCGACCAGATTTGCGCTAGCACTAGGCTGCACAAGGCTGTTTTTTAGGGCGATCCTATTCTCCTCTTCTATACGAAGACGAAGAACAAGGTCCTCCACCGATATTTCCTTCCGCTTGTGTTTAAGATAATTCTTAAAATCCAACCAAGCAGGAGGTAATTTTTCAATCATGGCTGCCACTTGAAACGTTTCGCTGAGTACCATTCCCTCAGCATGGATGTCATTTAGTATAATTTGCAACTCTTGGACTTGGTTCATAACAGACTTGTTATCAACCATTTTAAAGTCCAAGAAACGGGCGACAACAAATTTCTTTGTTCCCGCATCCTCCGTTTTGTACTTTTTCTCCAAGGACTCCCATAATTCTTTGGAAGTCTTGATATTATAGTACACATTATACAGCGCATCCGAGAGACCGTTGAGAACGTAGCCTCGACATATAAAGTCCGAGTGCTTCCACGCCTCTACCGCGCTCAGAGCCTGAGCATCGGTCTCCCCTTCCGCTGGTTGGGGAACGGTCTCCGTCAAGAACCTCGCAAGGTTCATAGTGGTCAAGTAGAAGAACATCTTCTGTTGCCACCTTTTGAAGTGGAGACCCGAGAACTTCTCGGGTCGTTCAGCATGATTCGCCACTGTGGTCGCTCCCACAGTGTTGGCAGGGGTACCGACAACAACGTTCGTATTGTTGTTGTTTGAGGTCGACATTCTGAAAAAATTAAAATTAAAATTTTTAGTCAAAAATTCTGATTTACGCACACACCAGAAGGAAACTACTAAATTTTAATTTACCACAATTTATTGTTTCGGCTTCTAAGTCCAACTTTGAAGACCAAAACAGAAAATTTATAATTTTTAGAACTTACTAATTGGCTTCTAAGTCCAACTTTGAAGACCAAATCAGAAAGTTTAGCAATTTTTAGGACAAAACTGAAAGTAACCAGAATGGTTTTCAACCAAAGTCGCTCCTTTGAAAGTGAAAACCAAAAAAAATCTGTTTTTAAAACACAAACTGAGTGAAAACAAAACTGGTTTGAATCACAAACAGAATGGTTTTGATTTTACGAACGGTTTTAAGAATTTGTTTTAAGATTGTATGAACCGTTCGTATAAATAAATACTTTAAACAAATTTTATTACTGATTACAATACAATGAAATAAAGAAAGCAAAATAACAGTACAAATTACAACTGAAATAACCAAAATACAAGAATTGTGTAGAAGCAGAGTGGCTGAGGCACGTGTTCAACACGCTTCCCTTAAAACAAATTCCGAGTCTCCCAGGAGTACTCGTTTTGTTTCCCAGGGTACAACAGCCGGAGCAGTAGTACTGCCGGAGTAGACCTACAACCCGAAGGTTACCTTGAGTGCTGCAAGAAAAAGATCAGAAAGTTGAAGAGAGAATGTTGAGTATGCTGTTGTGTAGCTGGTGTTTACTTCTGCTGGATATGGAGCTGTATTTATACAGCTCCTAAGTCGAAACAGTCAAAACGAATTAAAGAGAGGTTTAAATTGCATTAAACGTCTTCAATGCAATTTAATACGTCATTTAATTCTCAGTCAAAGCCAGTTAACTCGTCAGTTATGAAGCTGGACTGAAACCGCTCTGTTATTCAATGCTGGAAGCTTTCTGCGCGCGCGCGCCCATGCGCGGTGCGGCCTCTTGGCTCACAGCCGTGCGCCGCGCGCCCATGCGCGGTGCGGCCTCTTGGCTCACAGCCATGCGCCGCGCGCCCATGCGTGGTGCGGCCTTTTGGCTCACAGCCGTGCGCGCATGCGCCACGTCACCATGCGGTGCGTCCTCTTGGCTCAAGTCCATGCGCGCGTGCGCCACGTCACCTGTGAGCCTATACGAGTGCGCCACGTCACCTGTGAGCCTATGCGAGCGTGCGAAGTGCAAAGTGCGCCATCAAAGCGCCACATTGCGCCTCATCGCCCACGCCACGCGCGCGCGCGCGAGCGTGTGCGAGTGCGAGTGCAAGTGCGAGTTAGGGTGCTCCGCACCCTTCGCGAGGACACTAGTGTGTGCTTCCATGAAACAATAAGGATGGAGAGTCCCACCTTAAATACCCATTTAAGTTCCATCTCTCCTCCTATGTGGGACAAGGTGCTACTTTCCCTTTTGTTTCAGCATTGAATGTTCCAAACACCCAACTTTGAGCATCGATATCTCATTCATCTTAGCTCCGTTTTGGACGTGGTTTAGTTCGTTGCGAAGCTCTCCCAACATAGAACACAAACCCATAAATAAATATATAAAACCCGCTCATTTTATTATATTTATTTCTAGTCCAAAATAGGAAAAAATCATTTTCCTATATTTGTGAAAAATGCTATTTTCACCTATTTTTCCAACAGTACCACTTAACACATCGTGTGATCAACCGCCTCTTAATGCCGCATACACTTCACCACCTACTGTCAAGTTCAGCCCATTCTTGCACAGCTGAACCCAGTGCAAACACTAAACCCGGGTCATCGATTCAAACGAAGTTCAACATAACTGGCCAACTAAAAAGACAATCAAACCACACGGTCCAACTCAGCCTGGTTTTAAGCGCCATGAGTTGATACCTAATTTAAAACTGATAGGTGTAACGGTAAAAAATAATGAACAAACACAAACAAAAAACCAAACAATTTCATTTTCTCAACGAACAAACACAAACAAAAAGCATGGTATTTTAGCGTTTTGTTTGGAAACAAAATACCAATCAACTACTCCCTGTATCGACAAATGAGACCAATAAATGACGTCTAAAAGAAGATGAAGCTGAGGCGATGGCTGGCAAAAAAAACCAAGTCACATTTACAGCACAGTCCACCCTCCTATTTCTATCAGATGTAATGTAATCTATAAATAAAATCGCCCAGAAATCTACTAGTGGGCCATAACTCCTCATATTCTCTTGTAAAACAGCACATATGCTGCAGATGTCTTGATTTGGCCTTCACTAATGGGGAAAACATGGCTATCATTAAACTCATACCACTGCTCGCCACACTGCATTAGTGCATTAACAACAAATAATTAGTCTTCTATTATATCAATAATTTAATATGGAGTAAAATGCCATTTTTGTCCCTGAGGTTTGGCTATTTTTGCAACTTTCCTCCAAATGTTTGTTTTTCCGCATCTGGATCCAAAAGGTTTGAAATCTTGTCATTTTCATCCGGCTCGCTAACTCCATCCATTATTCTTTGTTAAGTCAGGGAATTTTCGTCTTTTTTGCTAACTTAAAGGGCAATTCAGTCTTTTTCACTTTATGATGGGGTTTGTTTAGGGCAGTACCTAAGTTTTACATAAAGTGAAAAAGACCAAATTGCCCTTTAAGTTAGCAAAAAAGACGAAAATTCCCTGACTAATTTTTTATATGTTTTACGTTTCAGTCTAATTTTTTCGCCGCAAATTCAGTGTTGGTGGTCGATGACGATGGTATGACATTGATGCTATTTGACACGGTTTTATGCCCCCCGCTGCAACACGGGGGGATGCTTAATACTAGTTTGTCGTATTAAGGGCATGTTTGGCTAAGCTTTTTTAAAACAACTTATTGACTTATTAGCTTTTTGGAAACGTAATGGAGTGACTTATTGACTTATTGGTTTTTTCCTCTCACATACACCCTCATTGCCAAAATCATTTTAGAGCTTTTAACTTTTCAAAAAGTCAATAAGTTAACAAGTTGTTTCAAAATGCTTAGCTAAACATGCCCTAAAAATGAAGTTTAGATTTGTTGTTTAAAAAGGGTAAAATGAAAGCAAATAAAAGGTAGTTTTCTTCTTTATTTTCTACTGTTTTCTTTTCCTCCACGCCTCTCATCTTCGAGCTGGTTCTAGCTTCAGCTGTGATTTTGTCTGCTGGTATGTTTCATCTTCGATTTATCTGCATCTTCTTTGCGATGTTTAAGTTAATTTCCACGTGGCTTAGTTAGTTAGTTAGCATATTCGTTTGTGTGTGAATGGGTTTGAAACATCGTCTTGGTTGTTTTGATGACCGCCAAGTGTTCGATGAAAATCCCCAATGAAAACATTAGTACCAGTAAGTATTAGACTATGGGCCACGGGCTTCAGTTAGGTTCTAGGTTTCTAGGGTTACTCGTAAACCTACCTATTCATTCAATAATAATCATTCAGTCTTTCATACTCTTACGTGATATCAGAGCCAGCCTAGGCTCTGCACCGTTTCCGCCGCGCCACACACAAATATACAAACCCTAGCCATCACCACTTTAGAAAAACCCTAGACAGGTCTTTGTTCGTTTTCCGTTTCCGTTTTTTTTCCAGTTTTGTGTTCAAGTAAAGCTTCGTCTTCGGTTCTAGATTCACCGGTCTCTTACCACACAGATGATGCTACGGCTCATCCTATACAAACCCTAGCCATCACCACTTTAGAAAAACCCTAGACAAGTCTTTGTTCGTTTTCCGTTTTTTTTTTCAGTTTTGTGTTCAAATAAAGCTTCGTCTTCGGTTCTAGATTCACTGGTCTTCTTACGGTCTCTTACCACACAGATGATGCTACGGCTCATCCTATTGATTTCACATCTTCGTCAAGCCGCCCCTTGCCGCCGCAGCTCATTAGACTACGGTCTTCACTGCGCCGCCAACAAGATTACGATCCGCTCATCCGCCGCTGCACTGCCGTATTGGTTGCCTCTTATAGGATTACGAGATCCTTCAAAATTGTGTATCGAAGATTATGGATTAAAGATCGCAAGATTATGGATTTTTGACCGAAATCGAAGACAGTTTTTTAGGGTTTATTATTGTTTTTGTTTTTCAGCCTAAGCTTCTAGTTCCATCTGCTACGACTGCGGGGGGGTATTAGACTATGGGCCCACGAGCTCAGTTAAGTTTCTAGGGTTACTCGTAATCCCTATATATTGTAGCCTATTCATTCAATAATAATCAATTAAGTCTTTACTATCTTACAGTAAGCAGTATTACCAAGTGCGAATGAACTGTAGGTCTAAAATTAGCAGACTCCATTGATGTTTATGTGTTGGTGGTGAATGATTCATCATTACATGCTTTTCTATGGATTCATGGTGGTAACTGGTAATCATTAAATCTTGTGGCTCATTGGTTATGTTACCTACTGAATATTAGGATGATGACAGTCAATGAATTTGAGTGTTTAAAAGATCTCTTTTGGTCTCTTACAATTTCATTTGGTTTATGTTTCTTACTTTGGTGGATTTTTCATTAAAAAAAAACCGCACAATGCTATCATTATGCTAAAAGATTTAACTAAAAAGGAAGTGGTTCAGGTTGGTCAAACGGGTTGAAACTCGTTAGTTCCTTGTAAGTTCAGGAATAATGTTTGTGGGTTGGCACTACCCGAACTGACCCATTCTACTGTGTGCTAAAAATGACCTGTTTGTGAGTTGTGACCCATTGTCCAACCCGCACATTTTGTTCACGGCCCAAAATGTTGAAGTTTCCCATATACTTAAATATACATACGAAAACAGTCCTTTGCCAGCATCTGTCTACTCTAGTTGTATGTGTCATAGTTGTCAATAGCGAGCATAGCGATCGCTATAGCGCGCTACGTAGCGTATAGGTCTAGACTTGCTATTAGGGTTGTAGCGACAATTTTTTTTTTGTTTTTTAATATAAATAGCAAATAAATATAGTTATAAAATAGCTGGATTTTAGGTTTTTGTTAAATATACATGTAAAATAGCATATATACCACTACCAGGGTATTTTGACATAATATGCATATAAAAAATTTTAAAAAATTTGTTCTAGTGTATCGCTATTTATAAAATAGCCACCCACTATTTATCGCTATGTAGCATATAGGTACCCTATTGCTATTTCTCGCTATTCGCCATTAACAACTATGGCTATGTGTGTTTGCTATAATAGATGGCATTGCCTGCACATAGGATTGATGTGTTTGGATTGTGCGTTGTTGTACAGAATGCTATTGTTATTCCGTTCATTTGTGTCTCTAATCGGTAGATAATATATCATAAAAAATGTTCATTTCTTAAAATCTTTTCATTTTTCTTGGTTACCTAGTGGATAGGATACCAACACTAGTTACTAATAGAACCTAATTTTTGAGAAAGATAGCCTACATGGATAGCAGCTTTGCTTTGATTGAGATTTAAAATAATCATCAACAAAAGGATTCTTAGAACATATTTGAGTAGAAATAATGTATGAAACTAAGAATTAACTGGAAATTTCGTGCAGGTTTACGCGAGAAGCAATGACATCAGATCCGTCAAAATTAGGAGACAAACTTATTCTAAGGGGTTTGATGTTTCATGGTTTTCATGGAGTGAAACAAGAAGAAAAGAAACTTGGTCAAAAGTTCATGATAGACGTTGACGCATGGATGGATCTTCGTACACCTGGTCAGTCTGACAACATGTCTGATACAGTCAGCTACACTGACATTTACCGGTAATAACTATCTTGACCTTTTATGTTTCAAATCAACTACAAAATCGGTAACAATTATTTGGCTACATTAATACACATTAATTAGATTCTTAAAGTAGAAATTGTGAGCTAAAAGTGAATTTATTACACCAAAATGCAACTTGCTTCTATTTTTTTTTTTTTTTACTATTGTATGTAATATTCAGTGGTTAAAATCGAAAGTATGTTATGTACAAAGCAAAAAACATTTTTTACATGCAATGCCACAAAGGTAAAGTAAGTTACATTTTTTATGTAACCCTTAAAAAAAGCAAATTGCATAAAAATGTGATTAACTTTTATATTAGTCGAGAAAGAACCATCAAACTTCTTCTCAATATGATGTAGACGTACAAACACGTCAGCTGCCACATCATCAATTTCGGCCTGCAACGGGTCAAATCACCTTCTAAATCGAATTGGAAATTATCTCAGATTATTATAATTTTTTTTAAGTTTGATGGTTTTTATCCGTCTTAAATTTCGTTACTTGAAATCTGTTTGTTTACCAGTCTCCTTTGATTGATTTGTTGACTTTTGGAGTTAACTAAGTGTTGCAGTCTGCTTTGAATTTCCTAGGTTTTTAAATTTTTTTTTAATGTTTAATTTTTTTGTTGAAATAATAAATGTGACAGCATTGCGAAGAACATCGTAGAGGGTCCTTCTCAAAACCTTTTAGAATCGGTGGCTCAACTGATTGCAACAACAACGTTAAACAACCACTCCCAAATATCTGCGGTTCGTGTGGTTGTTGGAAAGCCTCATGTTGCTGTTCCTGGTCCTCTAGACCATTTAGGTGTCGAGATTATAAGATACAGAAGCACCGATATGCCTCTTTAAGATGATTTATGTGGTACAATTTGTGTACTTGTGCTTTATGAAACTTACTTTAAGATAATTTGTTTATGATTATTGATTGTCCATGTTATAACATACAATGGTCATTGGATGGACCGATGTTAAAAACTGTTAAGTTGATGTAAAAAGTCACCCAATTTCATTTTGTCATTCCAATCTAGATGTTTCATTTCCCTGTGTGGCATATCAGTTTTTCCCCGATATCTACGGACTCCGGTTTTCTCTAGAATGTACGGTGTCGTCTCAGTTTTCCCCAGAATTTCTTAAAACAAAATTATTTGGCATGGGAGGGGAAGTGAAGATTTGACTTTTATTTCGTTTACAGCCCTACTCATGGACGAAAATGGCATTTTACTCAAAATTATTAGTCCTGTTTTTTAATCACTTAATATTCTTACATAATAATTTTTCCAGCAAGATCCAGTATTGTAATGGATGAAACATTATTGGTTCCGGAAAGTCGTAGAATGTTTATTCTTGTTTCGTGGTCCGATGAAACAGTATGATACTAGTATTTTAAATCGGCTACAAGAAACAAGTGTGTTTCCGGTAGTTTCAAACAACCTGCCAGAATTGGTATTAAATTTATTTCCTGTTCAAAAAAAATATAAATTTAATAATCTTTTATTTGGAGAAACTGATGATAAAATATTTTCGAACATGAGAAATGCATACATTCATGCCCAAAGGGTTTTCAAAGTTCAGATCTTTTCTTAAGTCCCCGAGAAAAAAGTCAACAAGCTGTGGGTTATGCGCCAAGCATTGGATTGCACTGTTCATATAGCATGTGTTTCCGAGATTGTATAATCCGGTCAAACCCAATCTATAACGTTCATTGAAGCTATTAGCAAGTGGTGGTTGACCACGTCTGACGTATGGTTTGACTTCGTCAGAGTGACCATTCACCTTCAGTTCGGTGTTCGAGTCTTCAATTGCCATATCATTTTCTTTTCGCATAAAATAAACCATACACTTGTAACTCCATAAAAACCTGCAGTAAGTAGCAACATACTGAAATTTTAACGGCTAGTTCAATAAATAACTAATAATAACCAAAAAAATAGTTAGGTAACTACCTCTTTATTCACTAGTTCATGATTATTGGGTAACATTCTACCCTGTAGTAAAAACTTGGTAATTTGCCCTGAAAAATCCCATATCCGCAACTGCAAAATATACAGAGTAGTTCGATAAAGCCCACAAGACCGTGACAAATAAACGTAAGAGGTCAAAACTCAAAAGTCAACTCACCAAGCCAGAGTTGACGCTAAATATCCGGCGGGATTTATTAAAAGCTCCAACCTCATTGTCCTGAAGAACACAGATTAAAACTATGGTAAATATTAAAATACATGTTGGCCGGCTGGATATATAAAGGTTTTATCAGAAAATAGGTAATAACTACATAATGAATCATTACCTTTTCGTTAATCTTTACTACCAATGAATTTGTTGTCGCAGAAAATGAAAGCCTGACTTGTATAAAAAAACAAGTCTGCTTTGTTATCTTCTATGGCTACTACGTTCTCAGCGTTCTTCATATCATAATGCCTGCAGAGAAGAACACATTTTATGCTAAAAACAATTTAAATGTCCAATGGTTTAATGAAAGAGCACACAAAAAGATTTCCAGTAAAAAAGACGAATTGTTAAGAGTTCGAGATCCCTATATATTCCATAGCAATAAAGACATACTAACTCCAGTTAGTTGTCGCTATAAAACACTGAAAATTAAAAATAATATCTACAATGTAGCATGCGCTAAGGACAGTTTTATTATGCTTTACAAGCAAACAAATTAACTATTACTCAAAACTGAAGCTACGATAATTACGTTAGGACATGTCCTTCTACACAACTTGCTATAAAAGAACACTAATGTGGTGTTACAATTGCTTTATGGTATGAGAGCATAGTGCATTGTGTCGATTCTACTTAAATGGCTTCCAAGTGATATGTTATTTATCTATATATATATAAAAAAAGCTAACCTTTGAAAGATGGATTTACCCTAACTCCAAAAGAAGCAATCTTTTTATTTTCCTACGTGAGGTATCCGTGAAGCAATCAAAAAAAATCTTTAAAGCACAAATCTATTTGTAAACATCAATTATATTATATATTTTAATTATAAGATACACGTGCGTCTGGCTTTCCAATAGCCTCAGCTTTCAACTCAATCCTCTATCCATGAACGTCGAACAGAAAAAAAAAAAAAGGTACTATAACCAAGGCAAAAACAACAAATATTACTATAAAACACCAAGTATTCATGCACTAAAAAAATCCTTTGACTTACTTAGATTATCATTTATCTGATTATAGTTTAATTACAATTCAATGTAAGTTTTCCATTCCATTACCATGTACATTAATGTCAAAATTTGCTTATATTTACATGTAAGAGCAGCAAATTTAAATGCGGATACTAATGTAAGTATCCAGCCATGTACAATCTTATCAGAACTTAACTAATCAATGCAGACAGATAAACCATAGAACCATAGCAAATTTAAACGCGGATACTATCGTAAGCATCCAGCCATGTACAATCCTATCAAAACTTAACCAATCAACGCACACCGATAAACCCTAGAACCATATATTTAACAAAAAAATAATCGCTAACAACACCACCTTAGATTCTATCAAAACCACAATCACGTCAAAATTAATAAACCAACACACACATCTAAACCCTAGAGCCATTAATTAATTCAACAAAAATTCCCTAACAACAGTACAACACCACCTTAGATTCTACCAAAACCACAATCACAATATCACATCAAAACTTAATTAATCAATGCAAACAGATAAACCCTAAAACCATAGCAAATTTAAACGCAGATACTAACGTAAGTATCCAGCCATGTACAATCCTATCAAAACTTAATTAATAGGTGCACACAGATAAACCCTAGAACCATTAATTTAACAAAAATTCGCTAACAACACCACCTTAGATTCTATCAAAACCACAATCATGTCAAAATTAATACACCAACACACACATCTAAACCCTAGAGCCATTAATTCAACACAAATTCCCTAACACCACCACCTTAAATTCCATCAAAATCACAATCACATACAAACCCTAAAACCATAAATCCAACACAAATACACATTCCACTAACCATTTAACCGTCCGGTAAAACATCCATTCCGAAACCACCGCATACTCCTGCCCGGACACCCCCTGCTCTTCCTGATCACAATCTCCACCACCACTCTCACTCCCACTCCTCATATTCACAACAATCTCCTATTCAAACTCATCAGAGAAACCACAATTTGCAGCATACAACACACATTCCACCACCTGTCACCATACCAAATCAATCCACACACCAATCAACACACTCATACACATCTATTCAACACTTTAACAACAAATGCTGATCTCATTAACAAAATTAAACTAACAACTAAACATCTGCATCGTTAATCATCGTCAAAAATTGTGAAATTGAACGGCAATTGTGCGAAGTTACCTGTGATCGACGAGAAAGAGCTTCTCGTCATCGAGGTCGGATAAACCGTGGAATGAACGGGAGTTGCTGTTGAAATCGTTATCGGCGGAGGAGGAGAAGAAGAAGGGATCCATGCGGAGGAAATCTAGGGTTTTGGAGAGGAAATGACGGAAGGGTTGGAGGATTTTTAGAGAGAGAAACTCGGTGATGAGAGAGAGCGGGAAGAAGTGAGTAAGGCGAGTTTTGAGGCGATGGGTCATGAAGAGGAGGAGCAAACAAAAAAATGTTTTTTTTGAGACTTTGTGTTTGTCCTTTTTATATCATACTAGTGGGAATGCCCGCGCGTTGCGGCGGGTGTCCCGACTAATATCACAAGAAATTATACAGTGTCACTAAAACTCGCCTCTTGTTTTCGACATATGCCCCAACCACCTTTAGTCGTTTCAAGATCGACCCAACTTCTTAGAGCCGGTTGAAGCAACTAATTTGTTTCGATTCGACATAGTTTATAAACACCTATAATAGAAATCACATTGATTCGACATGGTTTATGTCTTTATGAACACCCTTAATACGTCTTTATGAACACCCTTAATACAAATTACTGCGATTAACAAAATTAATCTATTAATTATACAAAGATTTTTGTAATCACATTTAAATCTCTTAATAAGGTGGTGGTCAATTGGCAAAATCAAAGCGTTTAAACACAAAGGTTTGAGAAGGGGAGATTTTGGGTTCAAATCCCAGAGATTAAATTTTTAACAATAAAAATAGTCGTTCAAAAAAATAATAACAATAAAAATACCAGAGAGTAATAGTAATAATAAAATTTTAATTAACATTTTGGACATCTCATGATAGAATCCTTACATTCATTTGTTGTTGTGAAGGGTAAAATTCAACAAAGTATTTAATTTTCATTACAAACATAAACATCACTTGTGATCCAGAACCCCCACCACCTCTACAAAGTATTTAAAATTCAACAAAGTATTTAATCGTATTCTTTTGGTTTTGAATATACCTTGGCAGCTCTTGTTTTTGCTCTGTCCGAACATGATATAGCGGATTCATGTTTATGAATATGGAAAAATGATATAGAACTTCTATTGAGTTCTACAGAATCCAACAATCACAAAAACACTGCATTAGCAAAATAAGAGATCCCCATACAAGTGTTACTAACCAGCTTTGTTTTGTGACAACTGGCCCAAACCGGTAATTTCCGTACACATTAATTATTGCTTAATGACTGCAATTATGTGCTTAATTGTCAGCCATGTCTGATTTCGTACTAAACAAGTGAATTCATGCACGTTGTATACTACAAAATATTGCTTTATGCATAAACGAGAGCGTTGCGTCAGAAATACTAGTAAACTCACCGGTAAGACACACTGTGTCAACGGAACTGCAGAAAGCAGCCAGACAATAAAATTGAGGCCTAGGTGTAGGTCCGACGACAAAAGTGCATTAAAACCCAAGAGTACATACAAGGGTTTAATATATATGCAATACGGAAGCAAAAACAAGCACTAAAAAGCACCCGAAACACACTTTAAGTGCAGAATTTATATAATTCAGCATTAATTCAGCATTTAGACATATGAATATTTTGCAGAAATGTCGTTTTATTATCCAGAATATTTCCCTAAGTGTTGGGAATCGATAGTGTTATAAAAAGATACTTATTAAACACTAAAAGGTGCAATTTAGCACTTTAACGAATCGGTATACAACCGGACTATACCCGGAACATGAAAATATTGTTAATAACATTATTTATCTTTTTCTGAGCCAGTTAGGGTCCCTGAATACCCTAACACCCGTTATAACATGCAACACACATCATACACTAAATAAACTCCAACTTAACATAACTAGACCTTAAGTATCTAGTTGAAATCTAACTAAATACCCCCACCCCCCTAAACAATCGGTTCCCCCATGTGGGACACAACACCCATTTCTTTGATTATTTTATTTATCTTGTCTAATATCTATCTAACACATTACACAATGGACTTTAGTGGGTATTGGATTATAAGTAGATATGGAGGATAAGAACTTCATTTCACAAAACACCAACTCAAGACTTTACTCTCTCCTTCCCTCTTGCTTGTGATCGCCCGAAACCCCCCACCATCATACACCCACCATTCGATTCTTGCCTAGCTATTTTACATACATACAAGTGTGCAAGGTGTCATACAAGGAGGCTCGGTGCTTTCGAAACCTAAAGAACCTCTCTACTTTGCTTTTATCCACGCGTTTTTCGCATAGATTCTTCCCTAGCCTCGAGCTAGTGGTATGTTGCTTAAATCACCTTCTCGAACTATTTCAAAGTGGTTAATATGATTTGTAATGATTAAAACTCGTAAACATACAAGTTGAAGCTTAAAAGTCTACTAAAAGCACTAAAAATGGTGGTTAAAAGCACATATATTGTGTAAATCATGTAGTATTTGAATTGTGTAATTATTTGGACCCGATCTATGTTGTGGTAGCTCGGATCATCATTTAACCCATTTTAGTCATGATCTTGGATTATGACATAAAGCTTGTTTAAGTATAACAAGGGTTAGAAGATGAAACTCTACCACACACGAATCATGAACTTGTGTAAAAGCGATTTAACTTGTGAAATAGTGTTCAAAACTAGTAGATCTACGGATCTACAAGCGGTACTTTCAAAGGACCAAGTGTCCAAGAAATCATATTTTCTAAAGCCGAGTCTTACATGAAAAAGAATGATTTTAGCAAACACACGAGTATGTAAACACTTGTGTAACACAAAGTTTCGACAAAATAACTATTTTTGTAAATGTTGACCGGAAGTTGTAAAGATGTAACTTCTTTAAAAGCGAGACTTTCAAGAAACAAAGTTGATCTATACAAAGATCCACTAAAAATAATGGAAGGATACTACCTATTTTGGAAAAACCACAAGTTCATGTATTTCTGCGATTATATCTATTTTAACTAGTTGCATATTGTTCATTGTTGAATGAGGAGATTGTTGACGATTTAAAAGAAAATAAACACATGTTTTGAAAACATGGGAAACCTCCATTTTTAGGGGAAACTCTGTCAAAATTTTTATAAAATTTGACACTTAGAAAAATATAAGTTTTTGAGAAACTTATTCCCTAAAAATGTGTTTAAAAGCATTACCAAGGTTTCCCTAATTTTTGGTGATAAGAAATGAGGATTTCTTCAAGAATAAAAATGGATATAAGTATGTATATTTTTGAGAGAAAAATATTTATTATTTGATCACCAACTTATGTGCTAAGTGTATATAGTATGTGTTATACGTACTAGTGTATTAAGACTTAAAAATACACTAAATACTCGTGAGGAGTATAAACATAAAAATACACATACAAAATACAAGATACATAATTCGGGTGCGAAGTGCAAAACACAAAAGACTTATATTTATCTTAGAGGAAATAATATAAGTAAGATACGTAGTTAAAAATATGAAATATTTTTAACACAACAATACAAATACAAAAGAGAGTGACTGTACTTGTGCGATACAAGTCTAGTGACTAACGTTAAGAAAACGCGTATAGGTTACGACGTTAAGTAAGCAAATCCGGTGAAGTTTACGACGCACAGGAACGCAAATTTGTGAGTTCATGCTCCCCCTTTTCTTTTAACTGTTTTCAGTTTTATACATTCGGGGGTGAAATACATGTTACAAATATTACAATGTTTACAAATGGTATGATGGATACAAGAATGATACGAGAAATCGTGTCACGAATAGGGTACCATAAGCACCATTAATCGTGTACATACTTAGACCGCAGAACAAAAGGTTAGATCTAATGGGTTCCGGGCAGCCCCACTCTTGGCCACTCTTTTACCAAGCAGTGTTTTTGTGTCTCAGTCGTAAATCGACTACAGAAAAATGCCTATGGTTTGGTGACTTCCTATGTCGTGTCACATGTTAATGGCTTTGCAACCCATTAACACTTGATACATACAGAAATATTTGACTTATACATGAGTACGTGGTGTACACAAAAGACTTGATTTATACAAAAGACAAATTATGTTTTCATACAAAGTATACAAACGTGAAATACAAAAACTGCATGAATTCACACCAACATTATGTTGACGTTTTTCCAAAAACTCACATGTATTTCAGGTAGCTAGGATGGATATGCGCGTGGTCTTACTCATGCTCGTGGATGTCGCTTTGTTTATCTTTAAATAAAGTCGTGACTTTTAAGACAATGTGTTATCTAGTGTTGTAAACACTTGACATATGTTTTCAGTAATGTAATATTTGAAGGTATTTTTGAGCATGTAGTACGTTTACTCTTCGTATGCAATGAGAACCTTTCATGATCACACCTCGTGCTTCCGCCGCAGAAAGGGGTGTGACAGATTGGTATCAGAGCTGCGATTGTAGTGAACCAGGATTCCTTCTCGAGTCTAGTCTACAATCTCTAGGATCCTTTCACGAAAACAATTTTCAAAGAGTTTTCATTGCATAAAACGTCCCGCGACATCCACTACCTGAAACTGTCTACATGAGTCTAGAAAAGACACTACGAGACTTAGAGTGCACTTGAGTAGCACTTGTCGTTGACTAGAAATTACTTGCAATTATGTGTGATAATTAGCATGTACTAGAAGTAGAATGTCACAAGTATATGTGACTTTACCTGAAAGCAATGGCCCATCTGAAGGAAGAAAATACGAGGATGAAACGAACTGTGCGGACTGTGCAAGGAGTTACGTAATTATGGATGCATACATAATTATGGAATTCAGTGCACAAAAATCACAGCAAGTCTTGTCACGTATAGATTCCCTCAGTGCAAGCCTACTAAGTACTCTGCTAGAGTAATAATTGTTTGATGTCACTTATGTGATATATACCTGTGAATATATATATACTACTACTGCCTAGTAGGACGATATCAAACAAATGCCTAACCCTGTTGTGTTATGTTCTGTCAGAACATGGCACCCAGGAAAGCTGTGAATACTCGCAATGACGATCAACCTCCTCCTCCCCTACTGCCAAGAACTGCCGAAGAGCTGAACGCTCTACTGGAAGAAAGGATCTCCGCTGCTATCGCCCAGTACGAGGCGAACCGAACTCAAGACAGTGGAGGACCAAGCAACGCTAGGCGTAATGGGAATGGAGATTCGTCTGGAGGCAATGCAGCTCAAAGTAACCTTAAGACACTGTGCTAAGCATGAGGAAATTTATGAACGGTCTTTGTTTCATTATTTCTTCGATTGCTCACATGTGAATTGGTTGAATCAACTCCAGGCTGCACTTTCAAGCAGTTCCTCGACTGCAAGCCGATGAACTATGATGGCATAGGAGGTGCAATAGCATTTGTGCGCTGGACGGAGAAGACTGAAGCTACCTTCCGCATGAGCAAATGTACCGCGGATCAACAAGTCACTTTTGCTACTGGGTTATTTGTCGATGAAGCTCTGACTTGGTGGAACCTGCAAGTCCAAACGTTGGGTGATGATGCCGCTTATGGCCTAACTTGGGATGAACTAAAGGAAAGAATGAGAGAGAAGTACTTCTCCCGTGCTGAACTCCAAAGGCTGGAGACGGAGTTCTGGCACTTGACCATGGAAGGTGCTGACATTAATGGTTACACTCGAAGGTTCCACGATCTGTCCAGAGTGCTTCCCTACATGGTGACTCCCGAATTCAAGCGTGTTGAACGTTACATTTGGGGACTAGCCTCAGAGTTTCGTGGCATGGTGACGTCGGCCAAACCACAAACAATCACCGAGGCTGTAACTCTGGCTGTCAGCCTTACTGAAGACTGTGTTCGGATGAAGAAGCTATCACTGAACCCAACAGAAAATGCCGAGACGCATGCTGAGTCGTCTGGCGACAAGAAAAGGAAATATGCAAACTTGAATCAAGCAACTCGTAACAACAAAGGTTCCAACAAGAAGCGTGACCCTAACCCGCCTCAAGGGGCGAAATCTCTTGCAGCTATGAACGACGCACCAGCAAGGGGATACCAGGGCAACTTGCCCAAATGCCATCGGTGTAAACACCATCACGAGGGAGCTTGTCGCATCCCAAGGTGTGACAAGTGTGGAAAGTTGGGTCACCGCACGGAAGACTGCTGGAGTAAGAGGAACGGGAATGGAAATCGTAATGGGGCTAATGATAGGAACAATGGTGGAAATGGAAACGGTGTTGGTAACGGGAATGGGCAAAACCAAGGATGCTTCAGATGTGGAAGCAAGGATCATTTCATGAAGGACTGCCCAGAGAGAAACAATGCTCAGGCCCGAGCATTTGTGATTGGAGCAAGGGACGCACGCGAGGACCCTAATGTGTTCAACGGTACGTTCCTCATTAACAATCACTTGGCATCCATATTATTCGACACTGGCGCCGATTATAGCTTCATGTCTGTGGAATTTAAACGCATACTTGGAATAGAATCTAGTAGATTAGAAATTCCTTATTCCATAGAACTAGCCAATGGTAAACTCGTTGAATCGAGCGAAGTTGTTAGAGGCTGCACGTTAGAACTTGGTGAACGAAGATTTAGCATCGACCTCTTACCTATCCAATTAGGTAGCTTCGATGTAGTAGTCGGCATGGACTGGTTGTCCAAGAACAAAGCTGAAGTCATTTGTCATGAGAAAATCATTCGCATCCCTTTAGCGAATGGTGAAACTCTCATCGTACATGGAGAAAGACGAAACGCGCCTCTACGAATCATCAGTTGTATGAAGGCACAGAAGTGCTTAAGGAAAGGATGTGTTGCTTTCCTAGCACACGTTGTAGATAAGAAGGCTGTGGAGCCAAAACTCGAAGACATTCCTGTGGTGAAGGAATTTCCTGATGTGTTCCCCGAAGATCTGCCAGGACTACCTCCGCAACGACAAGTCGAATTCCACATAGACTTGGTTCCAGGAGCCGCTCCTGTAGCCAAGGCTCCATATCGACTTGCGCCATCCGAAATGCAAGAATTATCTACACAGCTTCAGGAGTTGTTGGATAAAGGATTCATAAGGCCAAGCTTCTCACCCTGGGGAACTCCAGTATTATTCGTGAAGAAGAAGGATGGATCACTGCGGATGTGTATCGATTACAGGGAGCTGAACAAGCTCACAATCAAGAATCGGTATCCGCTACCGAGGATTGATGACTTGTTTGATCAACTGCAAGGATCAAGCTACTATTCCAAGATCGACCTTCGATCGGGATACCATCAGCTGAGAATCCAAGATGAAAGCGTGCCAAAGACTGCTTTCAGAACGCGCTATGGGCACTACGAATTCCTTGTGATGACGTTTGGGCTGACGAACGCGCCAGCGGTCTTTATGGATCTGATGAACCGCGTATGTAAACCATATCTCAATAAATTCGTGATTGTATTTATCGATGATATCCTGATTTACTCACGAACAAAAGAAGAGCACGAGCAACATCTCAGAACCATCTTGGAGCTACTGAAGAAAGAGAAACTTTATGCAAAGTTCTCAAAATGCGAATTCTGGATTCGCGAAGTACAATTTCTTGGTCACGTGGTGAATGAGAAGGGCATTCATGTAGACCCGTCCAAGATTGAAGCAATAAAGAATTGGGAAGCTCCCAAGACCCCAACTGAAGTTCGATAATTTTTGGGCTTAGCGGGCTATTATCGGCGATTCATCGAGAATTTCTCAAAAATAGCTCAACCGCTAACGACCCTTACTCAGAAAGACAAGAAGTACGACTGGGGTCACAAACAAGAAGAAGCCTTTCAGCTACTTAAGAACAAGCTCTGCGATGCACCGATACTATCATTACCCGAAGGCACTGAAGACTTCGTGGTATACTGTGACGCCTCACGGCAAGGCTTGGGTTGCGTGCTCATGCAACGCCAAAGAGTCATCGCTTATGCTTCAAGACAACTGAAGGTTCACGAGAGAAATTATACCACTCACGACCTGGAGCTGGGTGCAGTGGTATTCGCCTTGAAGATTTGGCGACATTATTTATATGGTACTCGATGTACAATCTTCACAGATCACAAAAGCTTACAACACATATTTGATCAGAAGGAATTGAATATGCGCCAGCGACGTTGGGTCGAGCTGCTGAACGATTATGACTGTGAGATTAAGTACCATCCTGGAAAGGCGAACGTTGTAGCGGACGCGTTAAGCCGAAAAGAAAGGGTTAAGACCCTAAGGGTTCGAGCATTGGAAATGACGATTCAAACGAACCTCACTGCACGCATTCGTGTTGCACAACAAGAAGCTCTTAAAGGAGAGAACCGTAAAGCTGAATACCTACGGGGTATGTTGAAGTACATGGTGCCAAACGAAGAGGGAGCCTTATACTTCAAGAAGCGTATTTGGGTTCCACTCTATGGTGGCATACGAGAAGTCATCCTTAATGAAGCCCACAAATCGAGATATTCGATCCACCCAGGATCGGACAAAATGTATCAAGACTTGAAGGAGTACTATTGGTGGCCGAGACTCAAAAGCGACATTGCTGTCTATGTCGGAAAATGCCTAACCTGTGCTAAGGTTAAGGCAGAATATCAGAAACCGTCCGGCCTACTACAACAACCAAAGATTCCCGTGTGGAAGTGGGAACAAATCTCGATGGACTTCATAACGAAATTACCCAGGACCCCGAGAGGGCACGATATGATATGGGTAATAGTTGATCGATTGACGAAGTCTGCGCATTTCCTACCAATCCGAGAGAAGGATAGCACTGGAAAGCTTGCAGAGATATACTTAAGAGAAATTGTGGCACGTCATGGAGTGCCTATCTCAATCATTTCAGACAGAGATGGACGCTTTGTCTCGAGAATCTGGCAATCATTTCAGGAAGCCTTTGGATCTCAGTTAGATCTAAGCACGGCATTCCATCCACAAACAGACGGCCAGAGCGAACGGACTATACAAACGTTAGAAGATATGCTTTGCGCATGCGTCATGGACCTAGGCGGCAGCTGGGATACTCATCTACCTTTAGTTGAGTTTTCCTACAATAACAGCTATCATACGAGCATAAAAGCCGCACCGTTCGAAGCTCTGTATGGCCGCAAATGCCGATCGCCCTTATGTTGGGCAGATGCCGGAGATAAACGTATGGTTGGTCCTGAACTTGTACAAGAGACAACCGACAAGATTGCGCAGATCCGAGAGCGCATTAAGGCGGCTCGAGAGCGACAAAAGAGCTACGCTGATCCGAATAGAAAATCGGTAGAATTCAAGGTGGGAGACAAAGTGTTGTTAAAAGTCTCACCATGGAAGGGCGTAGTCAGATTTGGAAAGCGTGGAAAGCTGAATCCACGATATATCGGACCATTCAGAATATTGAAGAGAATTGGTACCGTGGCATACAAGTTGGAGTTACCGGAAGAACTTAATGGAGTACATGATACGTTTCATGTATCCAACCTGAAGAAGAGTCCAACACAAGAAAGCGTGATCATCCCGATGGATGAAGTGCATATTGATGAAGCCCTCCGATTTACAGAACAACCCGTTGAGGTTACCGACTGGAAAGTCAACAAGACCAGGAGGAGCAGCGTAAAACTTGTCAAAGTACGTTGGAGCTCTAAGCACGGACCCGAGTACACATGGGAACGTGAAGACCAGTTCAAGAAAAAGTATCCCCACCTATTCAAGAAGACTCCTACGAGAGTTAGTTCAACCTGAATTTCGGGACGAAATTCTTTTAACGGGGGGAGACTGTGACAACTGGCCCAAACCGGTAATTTCCGTACACATTAATTATTGCTTAATGACTGCAATTATATGCTTAATTGTCAGCCATGTCTGATTTCGTACTAAACATGTGAATTCATGCACGTTGTATACTACAAAATATTGCTTTATGCATAAACGAGAGCGTTGCGTCAGAAATACTAGTAAACTCACCGGTAAGACACACTGTGTCAACGGAACTGCAGAAAGCAGCCAGACAATAAAATTGAGGCCTAGGTGTAGGTCCGACGACAAAAGTGCATTAAAACCCAAGAGTACATACAAGGGTTTAATATATATGCAATACGGAAGCAAAAACAAGCACTAAAAAGCACCCGAAACACACTTTAAGTGCAGAATTTATATAATTCAGCAATAATTCAGCATTTAGACATATGAATATTTTGCAGAAATGTCGTTTTATTATCCAGAATATTTCCCTAAGTGTTGGGAATCGATAGTGTTATAAAAAGATACTTATTAAACACTAAAAGGTGCAATTTAGCACTTTAACGAATCGGTATACAACCGGACTATACCCGGAACATGAAAATATTGTTAATAACATTATTTATCTTTTTCTGAGCCAGTTAGGGTCCCTGAATACCCTAACACCCGTTATAACATGCAACACACATCATACACTAAATAAACTCCAACTTAACATAACTAGACCTTAAGTATCTAGTTGAAATCTAACTAAATACCCCCACCCCCCTAAACAATCGGTTCCCCCATGTGGGACACAACACCCATTTCTTTGATTATTTTATTTATCTTGTCTAATATCTATCTAACACATTACACAATGGACTTTAGTGGGTATTGGATTATAAGTAGATATGGAGGATAAGAACTTCATTTCACAAAACACCAACTCAAGACTTTACTCTCTCCTTCCCTCTTGCTTGTGATCGCCCGAAACCCCCCACCATCATACACCCACCATTCGATTCTTGCCTAGCTATTTTACATACATACAAGTGTGCAAGGTGTCATACAAGGAGGCTCGGTGCTTTCGAAACCTAAAGAACCTCTCTACTTTGCTTTTATCCACGCGTTTTTCGCATAGATTCTTCCCTAGCCTCGAGCTAGTGGTATGTTGCTTAAATCACCTTCTCGAACTATTTCAAAGTGGTTAATATGATTTGTAATGATTAAAACTCGTAAACATACAAGTTGAAGCTTAAAAGTCTACTAAAAGCACTAAAAATGGTGGTTAAAAGCACATATGTTGTGTAAATCATGTAGTATTTGAATTGTGTGATTATTTGGACCCGATCTATGTTGTGGTAGCTCGGATCATCATTTAACCCATTTTAGTCATGATCTTGGATTATGACATAAAGCTTGTTTAAGTATAACAAGGGTTAGAAGATGAAACTCTACCACACACGAATCATGAACTTGTGTAAAAGCGATTTAACTTGTGAAATAGTGTTCAAAACTAGTAGATCTACGGATCTACAAGCGGTACTTTCAAAGGACCAAGTGTCCAAGAAATCATATTTTCTAAAGCCGAGTCTTACATGAAAAAGAATGATTTTAGCAAACACACGAGTATGTAAACACTTGTGTAACACAAAGTTTCGACAAAATAACTATTTTTGTAAATGTTGACCGGAAGTTGTAAAGATGTAACTTCTTTAAAAGCGAGACTTTCAAGAAACAAAGTTGATCTATACAAAGATCCACTAAAAATAATGGAAGGATACTACCTATTTTGGAAAAACCACAAGTTCATGTATTTCTACGATTATATCTATTTTAACTAGTTGCATATTGTTCATTGTTGAATGAGGAGATTGTTGACGATTTAAAAGAAAATAAACACATGTTTTGAAAACATGGGAAACCTCCATTTTTAGGGGAAACTCTGTCAAAAATTTTATAAAATTTGACACTTAGAAAAATATAAGTTTTTGAGAAACTTATTCCCTAAAAATGTGTTTAAAAGCATTACCAAGGTTTCCCTAATTTTTGGTGATAAGAAATGAGGATTTCTTCAAGAATAAAAATGGATATAAGTATGTATATTTTTGAGAGAAAAATATATATTATTTGATCACCAACTTATGTGCTAAATGTATATAGTATGTGTTATACGTACTAGTGTATTAAGACTTAAAAATACACTAAATACTCGTGAGGAGTATAAACATAAAAATACACATACAAAATACAAGATACATAATTCGGGTGCGAAGTGCAAAACACAAAAGACTTATATTTATCTTAGAGGAAATAATATAAGTAAGATACGTAGTTAAAAATATGAAATATTTTTAACACAACAATACAAATACAAAAGAGAGTGACTGTACTTGTGCGATACAAGTCTAGTGACTAACGTTAAGAAAACGCGTATAGGTTACGACGTTAAGTAAGCAAATCCGGTGAAGTTTACGACGCACAGGAACGCAAATTTGTGAGTTCATGCTCCCCCTTTTCTTTTAACTGTTTTCAGTTTTATACATTCGGGGGTGAAATACATGTTACAAATATTACAATGTTTACAAATGGTATGATGGATACAAGAATGATACGAGAAATCGTGTCACGAATAGGGTACCATAAGCACCATTAATCGTGTACATACTTAGACCGCAGAACAAAAGGTTAGATCTAATGGGTTCCGGGCAGCCCCACTCTTGGCCACTCTTTTACCAAGCAGTGTTTTTGTGTCTCAGTCGTAAATCGACTACAGAAAAATGCCTATGGTTTGGTGACTTCCTATGTCGTGTCACATGTTAATGGCTTTGCAACCCATTAACACTTGATACATACAGAAATATTTGACTTATACATGAGTACGTGGTGTACACAAAAGACTTGATTTATACAAAAGACAAATTATGTTTTCATACAAAGTATACAAACGTGAAATACAAAAACTGCATGAATTCACACCAACATTATGTTGACGTTTTTCCAAAAACTCACATGTATTTCAGGTAGCTAGGATGGATGTGCGCGTGGTCTTACTCATGCTCGTGGATGTCGCTTTGTTTATCTTTAAATAAAGTCGTGACTTTTAAGACAATGTGTTATCTAGTGTTGTAAACACTTGACATATGTTTTCAGTAATGTAATATTTGAAGGTATTTTTGAGCATGTAGTACGTTTACTCTTCGTATGCAATGAGAACCTTTCATGATCACACCTCGTGCTTCCGCCGCAGAAAGGGGTGTGACATGTTTAACTAAAACTGCACAATCTACCAGCTTTCTTCGCGTCCGAAAGCTTTTATAAACGTTTTAGTTTTGCAACTTTGCAGCAGCCTCATGTTTCAGGTCCGACCAGCCCAACCCATCTACTTTACCACCTCTAGAAAAGATAACGCTAGTAAGGTGCTTGAATGTTGTAAATCTCGATATTTCTTGCTGATTTACTTGCAGGTGCAGTTGACGCCATTTAACTAAGCACTTGACAGTAGAACGAATTGACAATCTAAATCTTCTAAACCAACAAGTTGTTTCATCAAATGAACCAAGACTTCACTAATTTCTCGATTTTGAGGGTGCGATTTGTCTCTAATTGGAAACTCATAAACGCGTCCATTAATCTCAACCGAACTGCAACCAGGCGTCTTATCTACCCCTCGTATCCTCATCAACTTCCTCACTTCCATCGACTTCTCGAACATCTTCGCTTCCGAATACATACTCGCTAACAACACATAAATCCCATCGTCACTTGGGTCCAGTTCAAGAAGCTTAAACCCCACCCGTTCACCCATCTCAATGTTCTTATGAATCCTGCACGCAAAAAAGGTCTAGCATACACGAGTAGTGTTTACATTTCGGCATGTTGTTTATAACCTCTTCGGCTTCGTTCAGCAACCCAACCCAGCCCAACCAAGAAGGTCTAGCATACACGAGTAGTGTTTACATTTCGGCAAAACGTTGAACTTCGATGTCATTTGGGTGAAAATTTCACGACCCTCGTGTACCAAACCGCCATGGCAACAAGCTGACAGAACGCAGCGAAACGTTACGTCGTCTGGCGTCAGACCGACGCGAATCATCTCGTTGAAACGTGATATGGCGTCGTGAGCGTTTCCGTTGTTGGCTTGAGGAGATTGTCCATCATAATGGGCCCAACACCGACATGGCTTTGAACAATGTTCAAGCACATGGTCGGTCCGTTAAAGAAAATGTATAACATTGCGGGCTAACCTGCGAACCCAACAGGCTGACCTGAATTAGACCCTTTAAGTTATGCGTGAACATGGTTTCCACCCAAAAACAAACGAAACTTGTTTTCCCCCAAACTTTATGTTAGTTTCTGTGATGTCAAAAATTCACACACCAAGTATTTGTGTTAACTTCATTGCTACCGGTGGTGTGTCTTTTATCTTTAATAATGTTAGCAAACATGCTAGGATAGATGACACAAACTTAGCGAACTGACACAAAGCACTCACCTTTCATTAGTGTCACGTTCAGTCATAATACTATCGTTCTTGCCAGATGTGTATATGCTGGACACACAATGAAGTAGTGCTGGGAAATCTTCAAAAACAAAGCATCATGAAAGTTGACAAATCTCAAACTAAATCTTTTGGATATAAGGTCGTCTACTACTATTAAATTGCTGATGTAATAACAGAACTCTACATATAACTTGGTTTAAATTACAAGATCATGTAAAATGAAGCATAATATCATAGTAAAGATTATTCGTTTGAAACACATTCAAATAATGAACACTGAATTCAATCTTGGTCAACCCAGCAATACCCATTTTACTCCCTAAAACATATGTGTGAAACAAATTACCTTCCTGTAATCTCAGCGTCATGTTTAGGCCGGTTGCGAGTCCGCTGCTGGGTAGGAGGCTCTTCATAGGTTAGAGTCACATCTTCATCCTCTCCTAAAATTGATTGATTAACTTCTAGTTTTTTTTGGTCTACAACAAGAACTGAAAACAATAATGTGGAAAAACAAATGAGAACCATATTTTGAAAAATAACCAGTTCCTGATAGAAACAATAAGATAGACAAAAGATTGGGTGAAATTTGGTCTAATGTATCCAGAGAGTGTGTAATCAATGATGTCAGACACTTGTTTACTAACTAATTGGCCCACATAATTTAAAAAAAAAACCATTAAACCAATCATCAATTTCAAAAGAACAAATAAAGAAATCAATTTTGTGTCTATAAATACTCGTAGCTGTTAGCATCATACGATCAAGAATCACCCAAAAACTTAATATTTTCAGCAGATAATTATACAGTGCATAAATGTATACCAAAGAGGGGAAAAACTTGATCCGGAAGTTAAAACGAACCTCGAAAATGATCCAAAAAAAACTCTAATTCAGCGAAGCGTTGAGATTCAGAGACCGGGTGAAATAACGCCATAGATTATTATTTTAACATAAGGTGTTCTACTTCTACTTCTAACGAAACAACCCGGTTATTAAAGCGAGAAATTGACATTACTAATAGATTTCAAAACTCAAAACACAAGATCAATATAGCTCAAGTCACAAACTCAACATCCCTAATTCCATTACCACATAGCATTCTACTTATAACTGGTTAACTTCAACTGACATCAGAATACAAATTGAGCATCTATAAATTTTAGGGAAATTGGTTTTTAATAAACCAACCTTTGCCCCATTGGTAAATAATAATCCTACCTACAGAATTGGTAATTAATAATACTACGTTTCAATATGTTGGCACTCAATGGACCTCCGTTAGTTTTTTTAACTGAAGTTAGTTTTTAAGTTTTATTTATTACACAAACAGTCCCTGTAGTTATAATTTACTAGTTTTAAGTTTTATTTATTACACAAACAGTCCCTGTAGTTATAAAAAAATTCATAAAAATAAAAAAAAAATCTAAAAAATCAAAAAAATTCAAAAAAATCATAAAAATTCTAAAAAAATAAAAAAAATCATAAAAATTCAAAAAAATAAAAAAAACTCTAAAAAATCATAAAAATTCTAAAAAACATAAAAATCCTAAAAAAAATCAAAAAACGCTAAAAAATAAAAAAAACTCTAAAAATAAAAAAAATTCAAAAAAAGCAAACGTTTTGACCCGGACCGTTTCGACCCGGACCGTTTCGACCCGTACCGTTTCGACCCAGACCGTTTTCAACCCGGACCGTTTCGAAAACGGTGGTGGTGGTGGTGGTGGTGGCGGTGCTGTGGTGGTGGTGGTGGTGGTGGCGGTGCGGTGGTGGTGGTGGTGGTGGTGGTGGCGGTGCGGTGGTGGTGGTGGTGGTGGTGGTGGTGGTGTTGGCGGTGCGGTGGTGGTGGCGGTGCGGTGGTGGTGGTGGTGGTGGCGGTGGCGGTGCTGTGGTGGTGGTGGCGGTGGTGGCGGTGCGGTGGTGGTGGTGGTGGTACGCGTTGAAAACGGTCCGGGTCGAAGCGGTCCGGGTCGAAACGGTCCGGGTCGAAAACGGTTCGGGTCTAAACGGTACGCGTCGAAACGGTACGGGTCGAAACGGTACGGGTCGAAACGGTACTGGTCGAAACGGTCCGGGTCGAAACGGTTCGCGTCGAAACGTTTGCTTTTTTTGATTTTTTAGAGTTTTTTTGAATTTTTATGATTTTTTTGATTTTTTTTAGAATTTTTTTGATTTTTTTAGAATTTTTATGATTTTTTTTATTTTTTTTTATTTTTTTGATTTTTTTTTATTTTTATGAATTTTTTTATATCTACAGGGACTGTTTGTGTAATAAATAAAACTTAAAACTAGTAAATTATAACTACAGGGACTGTTTGTGTAATAAATAAAACTTAAAAACTAACTTCAGTTAAAAAAAACTAACGGAGGTCCATTGAGTGCCAACATATTGAAACGTAGTATTATTAATTACCAATTCTGTAGGTAGGATTATTATTTACCAATGGGGCAAAGGTTGGTTTATTAAAAACCAATTTCCCTAAATTTTAAAATCAAACTATACTTTAACTACGCTAAAATTACAAATACAAATTATCAAATGTATCAGTCCTAGAATACAAAGAGAATGTTTTTTTTTTTAATTTGACTTGCCATGGACAAAAAAAAAACTAAATTATCCATCAAAAACGGATATAATTATTAGAGAAGAACAAACAAAAACTGAAAGTCGATTTCATCTCAACTCCCCAAATCAATGGATAATTTTCCAACAAGGGTGGATCGTCAACGCTTATCAGAAGTATATTTATAAAATAATAACCTTAACAACAACTAAAAAAACATGAAACTAAAACAATTAAATCCTGATTTGTGCATACCTTGTGAGACCGGCAGCGGAGCAGCAGCGCCGGTGGCCGACGAAACAACGGTAAATCTACATTTCTCTCAATAGTCATACTCAAGACTAACAATTGCAACTCCAAACAACCATTATCGATTTAATAGTGCATCCAAACACCCCTAAAACTGCGTGATATCTTTATACTAACCTGCATATTCAATTAACATAAATTACCAAACAATATCCTAAATTAAACCCTAAATTCCAAAATCTCATTAATAATTTCAACAAAACTCAAAACAAATAACTGAAAATTGAGATTCTACTGGTTGCTTCACAGCTACCACCATTAGGGTTTTCTTCATAGATCAAATTTTTACCAAACCCTACATATTAATTTTGATAAGTTTAAGATTATAGTAAAAATACAATGGAAAGACGAGTAATCGATCAGGAAATAATGAAAATCTTACATCTTTTTTATTAGAGGAACTGTGTCACTTCCAGAAGAGATAATCGATCGGCTGGTCCAAGTGCTGGAGAGGGAGAATTGATCGGATTTATGGGATTGAAATCGTAGGGTTTTGGTGGCTTTTGGTGTGATATCAGTTTCATCCATCAAGCCTTATTGATGATATCAGTAATTGATTTCAGTTTCGTGGGGAAGAATTGATTTCAATCTTGATTGAATTAGTAATTGCACTGATGTTTGGATCTCCCATGTTCAGCTGGTTGATTTCTTTGTAGTGATTATACATATAATTCCTTGATCTGTTTGGCGAGTGACAATGAATTGGGGGCAAATTTGGGAGAAAGAGATGAAGATTAGGTTAAGAACTTATGATCTTTCGTCTGCCGTCTTAAAATTTTTGATGGAAATTACTATTATGTCCTAAGGAAATGCTTTATATAATGTATATATATGGATATATTATGATGATGATGGTGATGATGACGATGATGTGTTTTTTTACTAGGAGTTGAGTTTGTTGGGAGTTACACTTTACTACCTTTGAGATTATGTTATTTTGTATTTTGTTCTGGAAGTTCTGTTGTTTCTGATTTGTCTATCAAAATGTAGGAGTGTGTACGGTTTGGTTCGGTTATTAGCATTATCCGTAACTATAACTGAAGTCATCGCTTAATTGGATTGGTTTATTCGGCTAATTTGTCGGTTTTTGGTTCAGTTCGGTAATAACCAAACGAAACATTAGCTAAAATTTTTGTTTAGAAATACACTAGGTTAGAACCCCGTGTATTACACGGGTTGAATAAATGTAATTGTATTGTATATACTAAATAATAAAACAATATATATCTTTAAAAACCTCATTTAACACAAGTTGAATAAATAAAAAACAAAATTTTATATTTAAGAACCCGTGTATTGTATATAAATTATTACTATATATTAATAAGGGCCAAACTATCTACACACCAAGTGTGTAGATAGTCACCCTTAAAAGGTGTTTTTTGTCTTTATATGCACACCGTGCAGTGTCGAACTGTGACCAAAACGTGGCGTTTTGGTTCGGTTAACCAGACAAAGACTGACGGGTGTCTGACGGGTCTGTTGACCGGACCAAAACGCCGAGCTTTGGCCGCGTTTTGGTCCTGTCAACCAGACCGGGTGTCAGTCTTTTGTCTGGTTGATATGACTAAAACGCGGCCAAAGCTCGGCGTTTTGGTCCGGTCAACAGACCCGTCAGACACCCGTCAGTCTTTGTCTGGTTAACCGGACCAAAACGTCGCGTTTTGGCCACAGTTCGACACTGCAGGGTGTGCATATAAGGACAAAAAACACCTTTTTTGGTGTGTAAATAGGCAAAATGGTGTGTAGATAGGTACACCCATTAATAAAGGAATTGAAATGAATAGTGATTTTAATATTATAATAATTTTACTATATATTAATAAAGGAATTGAAATGAATAGTTATTTTCTTTACTTTTTAACTTTAGTTCTTTTTTTAATATCAGGGGTTGGGATAAGCTTGGTGTCAACCAGTATCAAACCAGTACTGGTATCGAAAATAGCAGGACGGTCCTGTTCGGTATCAATACATAAAGATAAAAACTGGCACTAATGCAGGAAACGCCAAAAGTTTGTGCCGAATTGATATTGGAAATCTTTTGTTCAGGAAATTCAGTGCTGCTACCCGGTACCATTTGCTCATCCCTGATCACGGTTACCGTACGAACAACGGTATCGTACAACTTTTTTTGTTGATTTTCTTCAACTTTTAATTTTTTTCTTTATTTAGTTTCAGGGGTAGGGATGAGCTCGGTGCCAACCGATACAGAATCGGTACTGATACCGAAAATATCGGTTACGGTACCGGTATATGAAGGTAAAAAACGGTATTAAACCGGTACCAGGAATGCCAAAAGTCGGTACCGAATTGGTATTTAAGATCTTTCGGTTCGGCAAATTTGGTACAGGTACCCAAAACAATTTGCTCATCTCTGACCACGGGTTTCATACGAACAACATCGTTACCATACAACTTTTTTGGTTGATTTTCTTTCGGTTATCTTTTAGTGTTTTTTTCTACATTTTCTTTTCATTCTTGTCAGCAGTTCCGTTCGCAAAACGCTCATAGTGATTTCAAAACACATGTAAACACAGACTAAATAACAAAAGCAATTCGCCGCAACACGGTGAATTTCTTTAAACCTAGTTATTATATACATACTAAAAGACAGAAGATAAAGAAAAAGGTTCAAAATAAAAGGTAGGAGAATTACTTTGAGAAGACCTTGCATATTTTTTTTTTTTGTCAATCCAACACATTCTTAAATTCATACCAATCGATATTTTAATCATGTTCTTTTAGTTAAGGTCGTCATATGCTATATTATTTTATATACTAAATAAAAAAATGAGTAAACTTCCGTTTTGCTCCCTGTGGTTTGGTCACTTTAACGGTTTTGCTCCAAACCTTTAAAAATAGCCATTTTACTCCCTGATGTTTTGGTTTTTTTGCCAGTTTGCTCCCCGCCTCTAACTCCATCTAAATTGTTTGTTTTTCCATTTTGCTCCCCGCAGGGAACAAACTGGAAACAAAACCAAAACATCAGGGAGTAAAATGGCTATTTTTAAAGGTTTAGAGCAAAACCGTTAAAGTGACCAAACCACAGGGAGCAAAACGGAAGTTTACTCTAAAAAAATAATATATTTTTAAACACATCATTTATTACATGTGTTGAGTAAATATAATTTTATATAATAATTATTTACAATTAAGGATGGTCTAGAATAATGATAAGTTGATAATATTTATATTAATTTAATTAATATTTAATTATTTAAATTTAATAATAATTATTTATAATTAAGGATGATCTAGAATAATGACAAGTGTCCATCCATTGGTTTCTTTTATTATATAGTATAGATGTAAATGAGATATAAATACATGAAATAGATTTATAAATACATGAATTGGATGTGCACGGTTCGGTTGGTGTGCATGGTTTGGTTTGGTTCAGTTATTAGCATTATCCGAAATCGTAACTGAAGTCATCGGTTAATCGGATTGGTTTATTCGGTTAATTTGTCGGTTTTCGATTCGGTTCAATTAATTTTGGTTAATAACCAAACGAAACATTGGCTAAAATTTTTGTTTAGAAATACATGTAATGGGGGTATAAATACATGAAATAGATATATGGATACATGATTTGATGTATAAATAAATAAAATGGAGGTATAAACACATGAAATTGAAGTATTAAACATGACATGGATGTATAAAAGCTAGAAATGTATGATGATTTAAATGATTCAGTTCGGTTTGGTTAATTTCGATTAACCAGTGGTACAAAAAAATATTCGTTAACTGATTTTCGGTTAATTCAGTTTTGGTTAATTTCAGTTCGGTTTTTTTGAATTTCGGTTATGTTTGGTTAACGGTTCGGCTATTGCTCACCCCTACCAAAATGTATGTATAGATTTAGGTTATATGTGTGGTGATATGATATAGTTTTGTTGATTTTAAGCACAAGGTTGTGTGTTACTTGAGTTAGGTGATTTAATAGGAGACACAATGTGTTATGTTGTTTGAGAATCTTTGGTGTTTTAATGTCATCAATTATAAAGGAGTGAGTATTGTGGAGATTTAAATGGTGTTACGTGAAGGTAAGGGTAATTTTGTTGTAGATAGATTATGATTTGGAGTTTGGAACTCTTTATTGGACTAAACAAAACAATTTATTAAACATGATAGATTTTGACCTCGATCGTGTTGGGTTATGTTATCAGCCCAAACCGACACGCTAAAGTACCTAATACTTATGGATCACCGTTACTTCGATCTTCCTCATAGATTTTAGCCACGCTGCTTAAAATAAACCCTTTAAAATCTTAAATGTTGAAATGTACTCATGGTTTGGTTCTATGATTAAAATAAACCCTTTAAAGCCTTAAATGTTGAAATGTACTCGTGGTTTGGTTCTATGCTTAAAATAAACCCCTTAAAGCCTTAAATGTTGAAATGTACTCGTGGTTTGGTTCTATGATACATCTAAATGTAATTTTTTGACTATTGTGATGTTCATCATCGTAAACATGGTATATCCATGTTTTTTTTATATTTTTTAACATATACGTCGTCAATGTTAACTTATGCTTGTATATGCCAGCTATAATATATCTCATAATGTTAAGTTTGTGTTATGTTTATCATATATCTTATAAGTGATATACAATATCACATATATATTTTAAATAGATTTATGCCTTAAGTACAAGGGTAATGACGGTGATGGGTCTTTTTTGGTGCAATCAATTGTTAGTTGTGTGGCTATCCCCTTTGGTAAATTGTGGTTATGATAAATGATATTTTGAGTTGAGCAAGCCAAGGCTAGGGTTAGGGTTTGACCAAACAATGACATTAGGAAAATAAGCCACACTAATGGGTTTACGCTAAACAAATGAAAATGCTATGTAGTGGCCACTGTAGCAACAAAACAGAAACACCAATGATGCATAAAGAATACAATCGTGATGTGCTAGAACTTCAGCAAAAACAAGTGTAAACGAGTTGAGCCGAGTCCGACCTTGACAAAGATCAAACTCAACTCGATTAGCTTAAGAAAATCCAACTCACTTGTAGTGTTGGATCTGAGTTTCTTTTTGATTGTATTTTCGTTTGGAATTAAGATGGAAATGAAAGAGTTATGCAGCGGAATTAAGATGAAAACAAACTTTGCATACAATCAAACGAGAGTAATACTTTAATCAAACATCTTTACACAATGAATCGAAAGATTGAATTTGTTTCAACAACGATTACAATGATTGATGAATGAATGCAAACTCCCCCTCAGCCAGAGCTCAGTAGTTTGTTCGTGCAAAGAAGACGATGTGGTGAAAGAGCTAATAGAACAGTATAAAGTACTGAACTATTTATAGGCACTTGCAAACCACTGAGCATCTTTAGCTGACGTCACCATGAAAGTGACATCTAACCTCCTAACAAACTCTAACCTCTGATCAATACAAACACTGATGTACTAACTACTGCTATTACAAATCATTATACAAAAGACACTTAAACAGCTGCTGCATCCTTCCACTGCTGTGAACCCAGCAGTGCTTGTCCGGATCAGCAGTACTTGACTCAAGGCAGTAGATTGACTCAGCAGAGCTTTGTTCTTCCATCAGTCTTTGACATTGGGCAGTAGATGTAAGGCAGCAGTTGTAGGTCAGCACTTAGTAAGATCAGCAGATAGGAGGTCAGCAGATATGAAACCACTTTCAAGGGGAGAGATTTGCATGAACCAACTGTAATCGTCTGCTTATTCTAGATCCACTGCTCTGATCCAGTTTTGGCTTTAATTATCTGTTCCTCTGATAGGGTTCAATCCCAACAATCTCCCCCTGGAACAGATAATGCCAAAACTCTTCATTATTTGTGGAAGACTTTATTGCCTCATCAACAGCTCCCTTATCTGACCTTTAAATTGTAATTCAAAGTCTAGGGCATCTGTATCTTCATCATCCCTGCTAAGTGGAAGATCAAGGAGATCCTGCAAATCTTCAAGACTCAGGCCAAGAGCTTGTTCCCTTGATATTTTCTTCACTTCTCCACCAGACCTGAGCAAAGTCAATACGCAGGTCTGTTTGTCAGTTTCCCACTTTTGTATTTTTGAGCCTGGTGGGTTTCTTGGGAGATGTTTATTTGAAGAAGTATTTGGTGAGGCTGGCCTGTTCATAGCTGGCTGAGCAGCACTTGCAGATTGTTCCAATTCAAGATCTTCTTTAATCATTACTTCCGTGCCTGCTTTTACAATGGCATCTCCAGCTAATAGATCTTGAATTGTTTCCATGCTAAACTGGTTTTTGCTCCTTCTTTTGTAGATGGCAGCACCAGCTGGAGCAGTGGTTCTTTTTGACTTGCAGCTTTGGTGGTCTTTTTGAGACCTCTGCTTTGGAATAGTCAGGCTTTTGTGGAACTCTTGGATCTTTCTTTCTAAGTTCCTCTAATCTTTTATAGGTTGCCCTGACTCTATCTTCTCCCCACTTTGTCACAGAGTTCTTTGACCCATAATCAGCTGCAATCAGCTCCTCTTTCATTCTCCTCAACTCTAACATCTTCTCAGCTTCAAATTGTTTGAATTTTTCAGGAGGAGTCTGCTTGACCTTATTTTTGATCATGTCTTGAATCCTGGCTGCTTCTTTTTCAAGCTCAGGAATGGTCCAGTTCTTGTACATGTGTTTCTCCCCCTTGTATTTCTTGTAGGTCATGATGTTTTCAATGTAGTCTTTTCTTAAGGACTCATCTGCCCTTTCTGAAATTTTCTGACATGCATTTTTAGCAAAACGCTCCATAGCATTGACCTGTGAGAGTAAAAACTGATAGTTTTGTTGAAATTCTCTATCAGATTTCCCTTTTCTGTTTTTGATTGCAATATCCTCTGCTTGTTTGGCTTTGAGTTTCAAGTATTCTTCAATATTGTTAGGCCTGGGATAATTTGCAATTGATGGCAAACTCCTTTTGGCTGGGTCATCTTCATAATAAAAAGATTTGATTTCTTCTCTGACTGCAATGAGTTCCAGAGGAAATGAGACACCAGCAGGAGGTAGTGATTGTATAATTTGAGCTGAAGAGAGAGGTATGGGTTTTGGAATAGTGACAAGTGACAGAGATTTTGAAGATGTTGGTGATGGAGATGTGTCATCATCTTTTAAAACTAGCCTTCTCCTTTTTGTAGGAGGGACTGATGATGTTTTGGATGGAACAGTGGTGGTAGATGTAGTGGCAGTGGATTGTGATTGACTAACAGCTGTTGAAACAACTGGTGTTTCAACCACTGTTGTCATTACAACAGATGTTATAACATCTGCTGTCTTCTGCTGTATGTCAGCAGGTGTTGTTTTTGGTGGTGATGATGGTAAAGCAGTGGATGTTGTGTGTGTTGAAGTGGTGTGTGTTGATGGAACAACTGTTTGGCAAGCAGTAGTTTTTGTAACTCTTGTTGCATCAGCTGTTTTGTATGGTGGTTTTTTAGCAGACTTTGAACGTCTGGTTGGAATGGATTTGGGTTGCCTCACTTTTCTAGTAGGCTTCTTCTTTTCCTCAACAGGATTTTCATGATCCTTTGACCCAGAAGTACCCTGATCTGGATGATCCATTCTGTCCACCCTGGCTTTCCTTTTGGCCTCTCTATCCCTTTTTACACTTGCAACTGCTTCTGCTAGTGCATTTGTTGTCACATCAATTTTCTTGCTGCCATCTGGCAAAGGGATCTTTTTGGTCATGTTTGAATTTTCTGGTTCAAGATAGAGACCATCCTCTATACCCTTCTTTTTCCACTCCTTAATTTTCTCCCCCTTTTTGGCATTATCTTTTGGGAGTTGATAAATGTAGCGTACTTTTGGAGGAGCAGTGCCAGTGGTGTGCAAGATCTGAGTTTTGAGAGCCTTTAAATCAGCCTGAGTGTTCTTGAACCTTGACTCCATTGCATTTCTCAGCTGTTGTACATGTTTTTCATGTTGCTGATCTGCTAATTGTGCTTGTTGTTGGAGAAAAGATTGAAATAGATTCCAGAGCTCATTTGTAGCAGGTGCCCTTTGTGGAGCAGGTGCTTGAGGTGGAACAGCAGTTGATTGTACCTTCTGAACTTGTAACACCTGTTTTAGCATATCTTTGAGTTCTGCAACAGAGTTATCAAGCTTTGCAATACGATCCGTCAATTTCTGGTACTTTAAACCATCACCCAAGTTAATGGGATCATCTGATTTCCCACTAGTAGTGGTTTTATCAGTGGTAGATATAGGGAGTATACTCCAAACATTAACCACTGATGCCCCTTTGTCTTGGTACTGGGGTATTCTTCCTTCAACACTTGACAACCTTTTGATGTTGCCAGTAGGATAAATAAATCCACTGGTGGTTGACAGAGGTGCTATCAAAGGAATTGCCTCCAAGGAAGTCTTATTAATGTAACCACTGTCCAAATGTAACCCGGTGGGTGTAACACTTGTAGTGGCTGCTTCACTTGGATTACCACCAAGAGTTACTTGTAACTCAAGGGGTGTAACCTCCTCAGGTTGTGTTGGTGGGTTAGCAAAGATTGATACAGCAGACCCAGTCAGTGGTTGAGGCATATTCTCATTGAAAGGTGATTGAGAAGGACTGGTTAATGCCTGGTTCAAATCAATTGCATCCAACAGTAGTTTAGTTGGTGGGGGAATTGTGGATGTGAAGGGTGGTGTAGAAAGTGGAGTTGCCCCGGGTATTGAGCTGTGGATGATAGAAACGAGTGTTTCTAGAGCATCATGATGTGGATACCCTATTTGTACAACCTGTTCTTTTTGTGAAGAAGCAGGAGGAGTTGTGGTTATCGGTTGAGACATTTGTACCAACTGCTGTGAGGAAGTAGCAGCAGTGGTTTCTTGTGACTTTTGTGTTGTCACTGGCAGAAGCTCTGGTATCTCATCCTCCAGAGATGCCTTTTTGATGGGTTTTGTGGGTTTTTGATTTTTTCTTTTTGGCTTTTTGGAGATAGTAGGTGTGGGTTTCAAAACAGTTGTGCTGCTGCTTTGATCACCTTGAGCAGTGGGCTCAGCAGCAGATACCTGAGGAGCAGTTGTAACTGCTAAAATCTGCTCAGGCACCTCTGCTTGTGTTTTGCAAGGTGTGGACATCCTTGTAAAAGTTTCAGCAGTTAAGCAATTTGTTTGAATGGAATCACCTTGTTTTATTGCAGCAGCATCCTTCTTTCCAAGTTTCATTTCAAAATAGTAACTTAAAAATCTTGGAAAAAGTAGGAATGCCTTTGTTTCAACATTGTTAACCAAATCATTAAAGATTACCTGGGAGTAGTTAAAATTTTCCTCTTGAAGAATTGCAAATCCCAGTTTTTGAATTTTTAATGGTATCTCATTGAAAGAAGTGGTTTTATTTGAAACACATTTTAAGAGGGTGTGAAATAAAAATCTTGTTGCAGGAGGAAAGTAACATTTTTCTAAGGTGTCCTTTTTGACCTCTGCATTGTACCCCCTTTCCAGAAAATCATTTTTTAACTCGTTTTTAGGGAAAGTAATTTTACCTTCTTGATCGTCGAGTTGAAAGACCTCTGAAATTGTTTGTGGCGTAATCTTGACTTCTTTTCCCTTTAAAGTAGAGTTAATGGCTATTACAGCTTCTCCTTGTGTTTCAAGGATTGCATTCTTCCAAAACTCCCTTTGGGTTGCCAAGTAAATTGGTGCATCCGCGGTTAACAAAGTTTTGTACTTTGAGGCGGTGATGATATCAATGATGGAGTCGAATTCCTTTGTGGTTCCTGGTTTTGTGAGAAGACCCAGGAGATTGTGAGATGGTTTATGTGGAATTTCAGTGGAGATTGCCTTTTGAGAGGCTGTTTTCGATGATGATTTGGATGAGGGTTTTGCAGATTTCTTTGATTTTGTCATTTTGAGGATGATTGATCGAAGAAATTTGTGGAAGATGAAATGAAAAACTGTTTTGAGAAGAGAATTTTTAAGAATTCAATTCGACAGTAAAACCCTGTTTTGGTGGTGAGTGGGGGATTTTATAGGGAAGAAAGTGAATGCTGAGGTGGCAGCCGTTACAAAAGGTCTGACCAATATGTACTGCCCACGTGACAACCCCTGTTGAAAGTGAAGGACAGTACTTGTGTGATAGGGACAGATGAAGGCAGTGGTATGAAAACAGTGGATGATTTTCACTATCAGTGGATAGCATATCAGTGGATAAGACACTGCTTTTGAACAACAGAGTTTATCAAAGTAATGAGAGAGCAGGGGTTGACTTTCAGCAGTGGACAGACTTTTGAAAGAAGCAGACTTTTGAACAATCAGTGGTTAATGGCAGACTTTTAAGGATTTTAATGAAAAATTTTCATTTTTAGCTATTTTTAAGGATGGAATTTTGATTTTCTGAAAACATTTTGTTGCTTTTATTCATAGAAAAACAAGATGTTGCTTGTTATTCCATGTTCAACATCCCAATCCTAGAGACCAAACTTTCAAAAGTGGCTGTATCAAGTGCTTTTGTGAGCACATCAGCCAGCTGGTCTTTAGTTGGGACATGATGCAGAGAAATCAAACCTTTTTCATAGCAATCCCTCACAAAGTGATGTCTGATGTCGATGTGTTTGGTGGTTGAGTGGGAAACTGGATTTTTGATGATATTTTCTGCTGCCTGACTGTCCAACATGAGTGGTGTCTTTAAGGCAGTGATACCAAAATCCAGTAACTGATTTTGAAGCCACAGGAGTTGGGCTGTACAGCTTGCAGCAGCAATGTATTCAGCTTCAGCAGTGGATGTTGAAACAGCTGCTTGCTTTTTGCTTTGCCATGAAACTAAGCAATCACCTAGAAACTGGCACCCTCCTGATGTGGACTTCCTTGTGGTGTGACATCCAGCAAAGTCACTGTCTGAGAAACCTGAAAGCTTGATGTTCCCATTAGCTGGATACCAGATACCAAGTGTGGGAGCACCTTTTATGTATCTGAAGATCCTTTTTACAGCAATGAGATTTGATTTTCTGGGAGCTGATTGACTTCTTGCACAGACACATGTTGCAAACATGATGTATGGTCTAGATGCAGTTAGGTACAATAAAGACCCAATCATGCTTCTATAAAGTGTTTGGTCAATCAGCTCATATTTTTCATCAGACATGACTAGCTTATTTGTTGCCATGGGTGTGCTACATGGTTTACAATCATTCATATCAAATTTTGTCAAAAGTTCTTTAGCATATTTGCTTTGATGAATGAAAGTTCCATTTTGCATTTGCTGAACTTGGAGACCAAGAAAGCATTGTAGCTCACCCATAGCACTCATTTCAAACTCAGCTGTCATGAGTTCTCTAAACTCTTCACACATTGAGTTACATGTGCTTCCAAAAATAATGTCATCCACATAAATCTGGACAATCATTAAATCCTTCCCTCTCCATTTTAAAAACAGTGTTTTATCAATGGTACCTCTTTTGAAACCATTTGAGAGTAAGAAGTTGGAAAGAGTTTCATACCAGGCCCTTGGTGCTTGTTTCAAGCCATACAAGGCTTTGTTTAGCCTGTAGACATGATCTGGATAAAATGGATCCTCAAAACCTGGAGGTTGACAAACATACACCTCTTCTTGAATTGTACCATAGAGGAAAGCACTTTTGATATCCATTTGAAACACCTTCATATTGTGGTTGACAGCAAAGGCCAGGAACAGTCTAATAGCTTCCAATCTTGCAACAGGGGCAAATGTTTCATCATAATCAATCCCCTCTTCCTGTCTGTAACCTTGAACCACAAGCCTGGCTTTATTCTTGACAACAATACCCCTTTCATCAGTTTTGTTCTTGAAGACCCACTTTGTGCCAATGGGACTAACCTCTTCTGGCAGTGGTACAAGCTCCCATACTTGTTGTCTTTTAAACTGTTGGAGCTCCTCTTGCATGGCTTCTACCCAGCTGTTGTCTTTTAGTGCCTCTTGGTACTTAACTGGCTGATGGAGTGATAGAAAACCAGCAAAAAGACAAATGTTTTGGGTTTGGCTTCTTGTGAGCACCCCTTCATTTATGTTGCCAATGATTTAATCAGGTGGATGAGATCTCAAGAAGAATAAATCTCCTTGGTATGGTATGATGGCATTGGTTGGTGAAGGCTGCAAATGTGTATCATCTGAGCTAACCACTGCTGGGGACTTTGATGATCCAGCAGTGGCTTCAAAAGGTGGTGGTATAGGAGGTAATGAAGTAGACAACTGCTGACTTTTATCCACTGTTTGAGGACTTTTGTCAGCAGTGTTTGAGGATGTGGAAGCAGTGGTTGATGGGCTACTTTGGTCAACAACTGTTGAGGTAGCAGTGGTTGAGCTTTGACAACTGTTTTGAACAGCTGGTGCTTTTCCCTTTGTGGCAGACCTTTGAGGGATGATGATTTCATACCCATAGTCTGGTGTTGTATCCTCTGATTGACCTGCACTGTTAGTCTTGACAGCAGTATTTTCAAAAGTGAATTTTTCAAGATCAAACAGATCTGCAGGGTTTGCTGGGATTTTCATTGATGAGAGTTCATTGAACTTAACATTCAAAGTCTCCTCCACTGCCTTGGTCCGTGTATTGAACACTTTGTAGGCCTTGGCAGTGGTTGAGTATCCCAGATGATAACCACAATCAATTTTGGCTGCAAATTTTGAAATAGAATCTTTTAAGTTCAAAATAAAGCATGGGCAGCCAAACACTTTGAAATATGAGATCAGTGGTTTAATTTTATACAGAATTTCATAGGCAGTCTTTTTGTGCCTGGGGTTTATTAAAACTCTGTTCTGAACATAGCAAGCAGTGTTTACTGCCTCTGCCCAGAAAGTTAATGGCAAACCTGAATCTGCAAGCATGGTTCTGGCAGCCTCAATCAGAGTTATGTTCTTCCTTTCCACTACCCCATTCTGCTCTGGTGTTCTTGGGATGCTGTACTGCCTTACAATCCCTTTCTTCACACAGAAGGCATCCAACTCCCTATTTTTGAATTCTGTGCCATTGTCACTCCTGAAGCTTTTCACTGGAAGGTCAAATTGCTTTTCAACCTGTATTACAAAGTCTTGCAAAATGCCTGCAGTTTCATCTTTTGAGTGCAAAAAGAAAGTCCATGTGAACCTAGAAAAGTCATCAACAATAACCAAACAATATTTTTTCTTTTTGAGGCTCATGACTTGAACTGGGCCAAACAAATCCATGTGTAGCATTTGCAAACACTGGGTTGTTTTGGACTCTTCAATGGACTTGTAAGAACTTTTATGCTGTTTTCCTTTTAAACATGAAATGCAATGTTCAGGACATGAAAACAATTTTTGTGGTAGGCCTCTCACCAAACAATTTTTTGAAATTTCTGTGATTGTCTTAAGATTTGTGTTTCCCAGCCTTCTGTGCCACAGTTCTGTCTCTTTGTTAGAGGCAGCTGAGAACAAACAGGCATCAGCTCTGGGACACTCTTTTGACATGTCAACAACATAAACATTGCCACTTCTTTGAGCAACAAGTTTAGTTTGACCAGTTTTGATTATTGCTTCAATCTTTTTGACCATTTCTGGTCCAACAATCCTACAACAATCTTTTGTGAAGAATGACCCAAAACCCTTGTCACTCATTTGGGACACACTCAGAAGGTTGAATTTTAGATTGTCTATTAGATTGACATTTTCAAATTTTACTTTTCCAGACTCCACTGTACCCGACCCCAGAACTTTTCCTTTACTATTATTCCCAAAGGATATATCACCCCCTCCATGGATTTTAAAGTTTTTGAGGAGGGCTTTACATCCTGTCATGTGCCTGGAGCCTCCACTATCTACATACCAAAGACTATCAAAGCATGCAGAAGCTCCCTTGGCATGAAGTAAAAGGATTAGTTCATTAAGGTCTCCAAAGCCAACAAGGCTTTGGATGGGGTCTCAACAGTGTCTGGGATGGATGCAGAATGATGGACAGTGGTTAGGTCAGGGGTTTGAACTGTTTTAGGACAGTGTTTCTCTAACCACTGTTGTGGGTTCTGACCAATCATCTGCTGGTAACCAAAAGGATGCTTGTTCACTTTGGGTTTAGAGGGCCTTTTGTAGGCCTCATAAACGTGAGGAATCCTTTGGTAAGACTGTTTTTCTCTGCCTTTTCTGAACTGATTGGCAGGGGGTGCATCAGTAACCTGAACATCTCTTTTGACAGATGTTTGGTTCAGTTGTTTTGTAACAGCTGTTTGAACTGGCACAAACAGTGGTTGTTTCTTGGTGAATTTGACAGATGTTGATGATGATGATGGACTCAAGGATGTTTTAGCCATGTACTCATTCTTTTTCACATCAAAGTTTTTGAGGTACACACATGCTTGAGTTTTGTGGTTTGTTTTACCACAAACAATGCAGCTTTCTGCTGAAACAATGACACTTGTCTTGTTTAAATCATAAGCTTTCAAGTGGAAACAGTCTTTTGTTAGATGATTCCTTTTCTCACAGAATTCACAAAACAAGTTGTCGATTTTTTCTTTCTTCTTTCTCTTTTCAGACTCCTTTGCAGCAGAGGTTTTAACCACTGCTGGGATGTCCTTGAGAGGTATGACTTTAGCTTTTGGAGCTTTAACACCATCAATTGATGTAAAGTCCATTGGCTTGAAATTTTCAAGAATATCACACTCATCAGACCATTTTGGTTTAAACTGATGATCTTCAAGCTCCTTGAAAGTGGAGGATCCCATTGGTCTGGTAAGTGTGATTTTGTTACCAAGTTTGTCAGTGATTTTCACTTCTTGGCCATTCTTGTTTGTGGGGATGAGCTCAGTAGCTTCATCAGTGGTTTGGACAGATTTTTCAAAAGCAATATGTTCATCATCATATTTTCTATAACCAACCCCAAATTTCACATTGCTTTCAATCTGTTTAGCAAGCATCACCTCATATCCTCTGCAGGATTCCACCCATCTCTCACAAGTAATCTGGGTGGATTCCAACTCCTTTTTGCAACTTTGGTATTTTTCTAGCATAGTTTGAAGTTGGGTTTTGGTGATGCTTTGCTCTTCTTTTAGACAGCTGATCTCTTTTTCTTTTTCGGTCAATTTGTTTTTAAGTTCTTTTAAAGACCTTTCAAATTTGACCTCATGAGTCAAGATTTTATCCCGAAGGTTTTCATTCACCTCTTTGATGTTAGCAAAAGCAATTATGCAATTGTCAGAACACAGTTTTTCAAGAACTTGAGGAGATACCTTGGCAGCTGCCATCATTGCACAATCACATTGATGATCTTCCTCATCATCAGCTTTCACCTTCTTTTCACCATCCTTTTCTTCCTTCTCTTCTTGTTTGTCCTCTACGGACCATGGATCTGTCATTGGTTCAATCAGGGTACCTGAACTTTCTCCCAACAGTAGTTCACCAGCCACAGCAGTAACCACTGCTTCAGTCACCTTTTCCACTGTTTCAAAGCACTGCTGTTCCTCCTCAGTTTCAACCCCCTCCTGTATTGACTCTAGTGCCATTAAACAAAACTCATCATGAGAAGAATCATTAGAAGCATAGAGTGCAAAATTTTCATCACTAAGATCTTCAGGCATACTGCTCCAGTCAACAAACCCTTGAGTGAAAAAACTTTGTTGATCTGGTTGTGTTGCAGCTGGAGCAGTGGTTTGAGGTGCAACAGGTTGCACTTGTACCTGTGGAGCAGGGGTTTGAACATATTGGATTTATGGAACAGTAGTTTGGACATAATGTACTGGCACAGGGGCAGCAGCATAGTGAGCAGTGTTCACTTGAGCTGCTGGGGCATATTGGGCATAGTGCACAGTGTTTTGGTTTTGAGGTCTAGGATTTGAGCTAGGATGAGTAATTATGGGACCAGTAGTTTGACTCCTACATTCCCTAGCGAAATGTCCCAACCTATTACACTTGTAGCACTTGATTTTCGATTTATCCAACCCAACCCTTAGATTCCCATGCAAACCTGGGAATTTTCGCCCTGTTCTTTTGTAGAACTTGCTAGTTCTAACACTTAGCAAAGCCAGTTGGTGCAGGATGTCCATTTCCTCTAAATCAGTGGGATCAAAATGTTGCAAATCATTTAGTTCAAAACTTAAATTGTCTGACATCTGGTTTTCATTTGCAGTGAATGCATAACTAGCAGAGTGAGGATCAGGGTTGTTAAAATTTGCACCAGCAGTTATGTCAATGAAGTGATCATAACCCTGGTCCTTACCACTGCTCCCAGATTTTTCTTGACCCAGAAGAGCAGTATTACCGAAAGTGTAATCATCGGTAACTTTTCCTGACTCTTGTAACCTCCTTTTCTGGTTCAACTCCCTTTCGTAGGTCAGGAGTCGACCATGGAGTTGGGTCAAGGTCAGATCCTTGAATTCAGGTGAGTTTCGGGTGACAAAAGCTATAGTGTCCCATTTTTCTGGCAGTGACCTGAGGAACCTGCTATTTTGAGTTGAGTTTGTAAAAGTGGTGTTAACAAGCCTCAGTTCACTGATGAGACAACTAAAACGCTCAAATTGTTGCGTTAGTGATTCACCTTTAACGTAGCAAAATGTTTCATACTGTTGGTTCAGGATTTCCCTATTGTTTTCTATGACTTCTTCAGTTCCACCAAACTGTTCCTTAAGTGCGTCCCATAACTCTTTGGCACTGTTACAGTGTAACAGTCCAGCATATATCTCATTGGGCAGCGCTGATGCTATGATGCTAAAAGCCTTAGCATCTAGTTCGATCTTTTGAAAGTCGGTTTCGGTATAATTTGCAACTGGTTTAGGAACGAACTTTTTAGCATCTTCAGCGCTTGGCACTGAAGGAACATGGGGACCATAAATGACAGACCTCCAACAACCTGTGCTTTGTTGAGCGAGGATGTGACCCATCCTCCTCTGCCAGATGTTGTACTCATTTCTTTTTAGCATAGGTGGTTTAAAAAGCGAGCCGATGTTGTTTTTATCATCCTGAGATTGTGACGTCATTCTTGTTGTTTTACAGACACTGAGAAATCAACTTTAATGGTGATTAATCCTTGCTCTGTTTTTCAACGGACGAACAAACGATCAGTATCAACTGTTATGAGCTGAACTATTTACGTCAAAATGATTGTTAAATCAAATTTGACTGTCCAAGCTCTGATACCAATTGTTGGATCTGAGTTTCTTTTTTATTGTATTTTCGTTTGGAATTAAGATGGAAATGAAAGAGTTGTGCAGCGGAATTAAGATGAAAACAAACTTTGCATACAATCAAACGAGAGTAATACTTTAATCAAACATCTTTACACAATGAATCGAAAGATTGAATTTGTTTCAACAACGATTACAATGATTGATGAATGAATGCAAACTCCCCCTCAGCCAGAGCTCAGTAGTTTGTTCGTGCAAAGAAGACGATGTGGTGAAAGAGCTAATAGAACAGTACAAAGTACTGAACTATTTATAGGCACTTGCAAACCACTGAGCATCTTTAGCTGACGTCACCATGAAAGTGACATCTAACCTCCTAACAAACTCTAACCTCTGATCAATACAAACACTGATGTACTAACTACTGCTATTACAAATCATTATACAAAAGACACTTAAACAGCTGCTGCATCCTTCCACTGCTGTGAACCCAGCAGTGCTTGTCCGGATCAGCAGTACTTGACTCAAGGCAGTAGATTGACTCAGCAGAGCTTTGTTCTTCCATCAGTCTTTGACATTGGGCAGTAGATGTAAGGCAGCAGTTGTAGGTCAGCACTTAGTAAGATCAGCAGATAGGAGGTCAGCAGATATGAAACCACTTTCAAGGGGAGAGATTTGCATGAACCAACTGTAATCGTCTGCTTATTCTGGATCCATTGCTCTGATCCAGTTTTGGCTTTAATTATCTGTTCCTCTGATAGGGTTCAATCCCAACATGTAGGATTATGTCCAAAGCTCGAACTCGGCTTTTTGATCTTTTACTATTTTCTTAAAGAAGTACACATAGTGGCGAAGCTTGAAAATTTCCAACGGGGGGGAAGTCACCGGACCTAAAAATTCTATAAAAGTAATTTTTTTTTATAAAACCGGAGGTTCGAAAACATATATACCTAAAAAATTCTATACGAAACGTACATACATAACACTACTGAGCGAAAAGTTCGGGGATCAGGCGTCCCCCGGCCCCTTGAAAGCTACGCCCCTGAGTACACATATAGTCTATATGGTATGTCCATATTGTGATTTTGGTCCCACCTTTTATTTTTATTTTGTATTTTTTTCTCATTAAATGTAAAACATACTTCTTTCATGCATTAATTACAAAAATTTAAGGAAAAGCTACTCCAAAACCAAAAGGGTTACATGCAAGTGAATAGTAAGGACCAATGGTGTAGTAAATGAAACTTAAGAACAAAAATTGTAAGATGAACACACAACATGGATTGTTCGTGTAATTCTTTCTAATATATGTTATTTAGCTTTATATATCGTAAGTGTGTGTATATATAGATAATCAATTTGTAATTATATGTTATATGTAATGGTATCATACCATAATATATAATATTGTATCGTATCATATCATATCATATTTGTATCGTATCATATTATATCGTATTGCATCGTATTATATCGTATCATAACATGTCGTATCATATCGTATCATATTATATTACATCGCACCATATCATATATAAAAACCCAACACATATCTTTCACATATATGAATCTTTCAACCTAATTATGGTATACTAAAGTTTATAAATTTGTAAAATACACACAAAAATATCTTTTAACCTAGTTTTAATATATTAAAGTCCTTAAACCTATATAAAATGTACGAACTATGAAAAAAAGTTACATGATCTGTAATCTTTAAATTGGTAAAAAAAAATAATTAATTTTTTTTTTGCAAACAAAAAGTGTGGTTGTCACTTCATAAACTTTTGACATGTTTAAGAATAAAAATTCATTGTTCAAATTCTTTTTACTACTACGTGCACCTCAGACAAGTTTAGTAACTTTAATATACCATGATTAAGTTAAATGACATTTTCATGTTCTTTTAGTAACCTTAGAGGCTTTAGTATGATAATTTTAGGTTGAGGAATATGTTTTTAAAGGTGTCCTACACACCCTCTCTCATATCTTCTCTCTCCTAGTAACATCAGTTTCACACTTAGTATTCTGAATAAGAGCCCTCAACTCCTACAACCTTGTGCGGGCTAGTTACGTGCACAACAAGGGGCGCGGGCGCAGGGCCACTTCAGAAAATACCAAAGGTACGAGTGGAAGAAGAACGAGCCAATCAGCGTCCATCAGGCTGTGCTCTATCGTGCTCCACGATCGACTGACGTGCAGGAGGCAGAGAGTACACAAGGACGCCTACGTGGCACCAATCAGGGGGCAGCGACAACTGACCCATGATCTCCACTCACCTGCTGATGGCAGAAGGACAACAAGGCCGACAACTAAGACACGTGGCTCCATTCAAGGTGCGCCAGCACCGAAGAGCTTCTAGAAGCCACTAACGGTCGATACCAGTGAGACAAAGAGGATATTCTTTGTTGTCGCCTTCCGGCCCAAGGCCCATCAGCCCATCTTCTCTTGCATCACCCCGGCTATAAATAGGGACCTCCATACTCAGGGTAAAGAGGGAGTTCTCTCTACTCTCACTCTTAACACACACTTATCTCCTCAAAGCAGTTACTTAATCTCACGCCGGAGCCTGGTTAAGAGGGAAACCCCTATATTCCCCTCTTAACGAGCTAACGGTGTTGCTGTTTTGCATGAAGAATCATCACATACGAGCTCAGGAAGGATTAAAGAAGATTAACCCTCATGTTTAAAACATAAACCAAACTAATTAACCTAAATTTAGTTCCGTGTTTCTTCACCGTGTGACCTCCAAACTATATATATCACCATCTATTAGGGACAGCTCAACCATTTTTGGGGCCCGAAGTGAAGCAAAATTTTCGGAGTCGTTTTCCTAATATCATTGTTATAAATCATTCTCCTTTATCCGGGCTTGGGACACGAAATAATAAACTAAAAAGCAAAGGTAAAGATAAACTTGCAATCTGGAATCCATTAAAAATAACCCATTTGAATAAGAACTCAAATGTTTTTCTGCTTTTAGAAACACAATAACTAGATCAGATATTTGAAATAAGCAATCCCAAACACCCCTATGATCAACGTTGGAAAATCATACCTTCAAAACCGTACACATAGGATATGTATCCTTGATCCCACCTCTCTTTGATTTGCAAAGTTGGATTTTCACAACACCAAATCCATTACATGTAGCTCAAAATGCATTGTCTCTATAAAGTACATTAAAATAACTTCTTAACATACAAATTTGAGCATATCAAAAGATACATTCGTGATTATCAGTGGAATAGTGACACTATGTTGGCATTATACATTTTTACAATGCCCTACTAAAAATTTACCATTTTGATTTGGACATGTTTGGCCCGTGCCCGTTTGCCCCCCTTGATTGCAAATTGCCTCTACTAAAGCCAGTTTGTTATTGCAGCTGTAGAACTTTAGAAAGAACGAAACAGTCCTCATTTATGTCATAAAGATCAACTCATTTGTGAAATATTTGCTTGTTTCTTTATCCCTTACTCGGTGGCGGAGCTTGACCAAAGTTCCGCAAGAACGGAAAGTCATGAGACCCAATTTATATATTGTATAAATATTTAGGCAGAATAATTGGGGGCGATCCTATATAATTTTAAAATTTTTGGATGAAAAATCGGAAATTTTACACTTCTAACCGAAACATTGGTGGGGAGCGGGTGCACCCCCGGTTCCCACTAAGTTGCGCCACTTCCCTTACTAGCATTTTCACGTCAACAGACCCGAGCATTCCAATCATACATGCAAGCAAGAAGACATAACTATTAACCACTTATCTTGATGCTAAAATGAATTCAATAACACAAACACTAAAAGAACCCACATTTTTAGTTGAATTACAAGAATGTTCGTAAATTTTTTAACAAACCATTTGCATTAATTGGTGTTAATTGTTTTTGTTTTAAAATTTGTTTTTGCCCCATCCCCCAAAAAAAAGCCTTACTCGGTCGCACCTCCTGCACTTGTAAAAAAAACAGCCCTGCTTGATTAGATCCAAATTTTGACCATAAAATCATAGATAGCATAAGATCTTGATCATATCTTGTATGTGAGTGGAATCGAGATCAAGGTTTGCGTATTGATGCTTCTATATATGATATTTGCAATGTAATTTTCATATTGACAATGGATATCATTATGGTAGGTATTCATAGATAATTACACAGAAGCATAAAGGATTTGGTCAACATTTGACTTTCTATATCACTTAAGGTGAGTATCATACTAAGCGTTTCATTTTTATATGGTTTTGTAATATAATCAATACCATGTTAATTGTTAAAGACACTACTATATATAAATTTTCTGTATACGTATATCCAGTTGTTATATTAAAAAATAAAAATATATAATTTTAAAACCTATAATATCTTAGCTTTCATAATATCCCGCAGCAACTCGCGGGTTGCGTCAACTCATTTTCTTGAAATTTCAAATGTTACAATCACATGCACACAACATGAAAAACAAGAACAAGTGAACAAGTAGTAGGATTTGTTGATTAGATTGGTTGGTTACTTTAAAAAGAACACAGATTGATGGGCTTTGAATCTAAGTAGGAGACGATTTCAAATGTTTAGATTTGTTTAGAGTGTTCGGTTGATGCCAAACGGTATCTCATTTCTCCCCAACTGATGCACATCAGAACCACCGGTTAGTGATCAGAAACCAATTTTGAAACCGGTTTGGAACCGAACCAAATTGTATAATTGAAATCGCATCTATTATTTATAAATTGAATCTTGTTTTCAAATCGGTTTGGGAGAGCCACTAGTTATATAATATGTTGAGTTTATTTGAAATTGTTCGGATCTAATATGATTTTCCTTTAGAAACAGGTTTCTAAAGCGATCTGATTTGGGCCGGACCGGTTTTGACTTTCATTGACTCGATCTGAACCGCTTTTCAATTGATCTCGTTTGGTACAATAACTGATATTGTGCATCTCTAAGTCGACATGTTCTTATTTCCCAAGAGCAACTCTTCATGACTTCCAACAGTTGTTTCTGGCTTTACTTTTCTTCATAGCCAAATTAAGAGGCATGTTAAAGTAGAGGCCCAAAGCCCTTGATTTACTTGTTTAGCTTTTGGGCAGGCCTGGCCATCTTGCTAGGCGTGGCCTCTTAGGCCCATAAATATGTTTAGTTACCGCACTTTATCAGTCATGCCATTGTATAACACGACTCATATGAGTAGTTAAATCATACATTGCTAACAAACCTTGAACAGCACGATTCTAAAGATGTCTAATATATTTCCCTAGAAAGCCCCACATACATTATGATGATGTGTCTCTTTGTGTGTTTAAATTAGAGGTGCATAAACCGGTTAATTTTAATAACCGGTTCGGTTAACCAGTTATACTGGTTAATTTGACTTTTTGACTTTAACTGGTTATTACTTTAACCGGTTATTTTTTTAACTGGCCCGGTTAATTACTTTAACCGGTTCGGTTAATTAACCGGTTATTTTCGGTTATTAACCGGTTTTTTTGCCTTTTTTTTGAATTTTTCGGTTAACCAGTCTATCGGTTAAAAAACCGGTTTAAAAAAAACGGTTAATAACCGGTTATTATACTAAACACTTATAACCGGTTACTAACCTACGGTTAAATAACCTATTGAACCGGTTATTCCTAAATCGGTTATTAACCGGTTACGGTTTCGGTTAATAACCGGTTACGGTTAATTAACCGGTTATTTTGTGCACCTCTAGTTTAAATGAGAATGTATTAGTGATACTTATTGTAAACATCGTGTGCCCTCAATTACATTTTCGTCTAAGATACATCCGCTTTGTTCCCGAGTTTACTTAAGGAAAGAAAGGAATGAAAGAAAAACTTGGTTGCGTGAAAGAGATTGATTTTTTTAGAGGAGTAGAAGGAAAGAAAAGAAGGTTGTGCTCCGAGATTTTTTTTTCTCAAAGAAATGGAACGAAGATAAGAGAATAGAAGAGAAGGGGAGAGAAGGAGAGGAAAGGAAATGAAATGTGAGTCTTTCTCTTCTTTTCTCTGTGTTCCAAAGCTTACTAATGGAAGGAAAATGAAAAATATTTGTGTTCCAGAGTTTCATTAACAGTAAAGAGACGGAAGGAAAATCTTCCTTTATAACTTTCCTTTCAAACCGGAAGGAAGGGAAAGGAAAACAATTAAAAGACTTTAAAGGAGAAAATTGGTGATGGAAACACTTCCGACTTATTACTTTTCTATTTTTAAAGCCCATCGTAAGCTAGTTGAGCAATTATTGGCGAGGAGCAAAAAAAAATGTAGTGGAAATGATGATAAAAACAGAATGGTGTGGGTGAGCTGGGACAAACTATCGAACATGACGGGTACATGGAAGGCAATTGCAAATCTGGAAAATGAAGAGTCGAAAGACAATCTCGCACTTGCAAATCTGTTTGAAGCAAGCAGTGAGGGGCGGACTTATGAACAACCATCGGGTTCCCAGGAACCCATTCAGTTTTTAATTTTTAATGCAAATATCTATAACAAACTGAAAAGGAACCCATAAGTAAAATATATAGTGAACCCATAAACAAAAAGATTTGGTAGTCCATTGGTTAATCCGTGTTCTTCTTTCCTTGTCACCCGGGTTCGAATCCCGTATTAGTAAGTTTTTTTTTTCTAATTTCTATTTTTATTTTTTTCTTTAATGGACAACCCATTTAGGGTTACATCAAAACAAAGCGCAGAACAACAGCAGACTCAGGTATCCAACAAGTGAACAAGCGCCTCCACCCTCACCTCAGGGCATGTTTGGGGTTCCTTATTTTCTAAGAAAAAGTCCTTTTTTATCTCAAAAGTCCTTTTTCTAAGTGTTTGTTTTTCCTTTTTTTGGGTAAAAGTCCTTTTCTCAAGACAAAAGTCATGAATTCCTGACTTTTTTTTTTCAAAAGTCCTTTTGGAAAAGTTCAAATAAGTTAAGCCAAACATGCACTCAGACCTCACCCTCCTCCTCCTCCGGCCGACCTCCTCCAGCCGTCCTCCTCACTCACTCACAGGTGTGTTAACTTTTAATTTGTTTTGAATTTTTGATGTTTTATTATTGTACTTTGGGAGTCAAATTTCATATAGTTTGATCAAATATTTGACATCAAAATATAGGCCAAATCTATTCATCCAATATAAATCATTTATCCCAAATTAAGACAACATTTACACATACTGAAATGACATGCTGAAAGACATACTTTTTAAACATTCAGAGAAAGACCACCTTGTGTATAAATAAATACCACTAAAAACCATTACAATATCAAACAGAATATAACCACCATGTCTAAAGAGTGGTTTAAGAGGGTATATGTCTTCTGTACAAAGCCTTTTATGCTGATGATTCTCTTGCAAACTTTGTTTGCTGTAAACGGCTTAGTTGTCAAGTCTGCCCTAAACAATTTGTTTTGATGTTTTAAATTGTTATAATCAGCTTGAATTGTTTCAAATTTTGTTGATGTTTTTATTAGTGATGTTAAATTGAAACTTGAATTTGTTATTTAGGCAACCTTTCCATAGAGAGTGTAATGCAACGTTTTCAAAAGATGAAAACTCGAATTGTCGAACCAACCCGAAATTTTTTATGTCCAGTCAGTCATATGAAATTGGAGTATCTACAAAAGTGAACCCAGCACCCCCCGGGTGGAAAATTTTCACCACAAGACATGGAAACCATTTCAAATTAAAATAATAATTAATGTTTTAAAATATATTTTTAGTTATATCAAAGTTTTCTAAATATATTAAAACTTTATAAATATATTTTTTTTGAACGGCCTACGAAATAAAAGTCCGCCAACCCGGGGTAACCCAATGACAAAGGCGACCACATATGTCTGCAACCGCATACAGTGTTGGGTAGCCCAAGCCCACCATCACCAGTTCCGGGGAAAACCCATCGTCCGAAGGCCCGCTACGGTAAAACCCGGTTGGGATCGGATTCGAACTTGAGACCTCTGGTCTCAAACCCAAATCTTCACTTCCCCTCCCATCATAGTTGTCGATAGCGAATAGCGACAAGGCACCTATAGGCTACGTAGCGAACAGCGACAAATAGCGATGACTATTTTATAAATAGCGATTACACTAGAAAAAGAATCTTGAAATTTTTTATATGTATATTAATTACATCAAAATACCCTTGTATATATGCTATTTTACATGTATATTTAACAAAAACCTATGAATCCAGCTATTTCTAATTGATATTAACATCAAAAAAACCATCAAATTTCAATAATAATAATAATAATAATAATAATCTGAGATAATTTCCAATTCGATTTAGAAGGTGATTTGACCTGTTGTAGGCCGAAATTGATGATGTGGCAGCTGACGTGTTTGTACGTTTAGACCATGTTGAGAAGAAGTTTGATGGTTCTTTCTTGACTAATATAAAAGTTAGTCACATTTTTATGCAATTTGCTTTTTTAAGGGTTACATAAAAAATGTAACTTACTTTACCTTTGTGGCATTGCATGTAAAAAATGGTTTTTTGGTTTGTACATAACATACTTTCAATTTTAACCACTGAATATTACATACAATAGTAAAAAAAAAATAGAAGCAAGTTGCATTTTGGTGTTATAAATTCACTTTTAGCTCACAATTTTTCTACTTTAAGAATCTTAAGGTGTATTAATGTAGCCAAATAATTGTTATTGATTTGAAACATATAAGGTCGAGATAGTTATTACCAGTAAATGTCAGTGTAGCTGACTGTATCAGACATGTTGTTAGACTGACCAGGTGTACGAAGATCCATCCATGCGTCAACGTCTATCACGAACTTTTGACCAAGTTTCTTTTCTTCTTGTTTCACTCCATGAAAACCATGAAACATCAAACCCCTTAGAATAAGTTTGTCTCCTAATTTTGACGGATCTGATGCCATTGCTTCTCACGTAAACCTGCACCAAATTTCCAGTTAATTCTTAGTTTCATACATTATTTCTACTCAAATATGTTCTAAGAATCCTTTTGTTGATGATTATTTTAAATCTCAGTCAAAGCAAAGCTGCTATCCATGTAGGCTATCTTTCTCAAAAATCAGGTTCTATTAATTAGTAACTAGTGTTGGTATCCTATCCACTAGGTAACCAAGAAAATGAAAAGATTTTAAGAAATGAACAATTTTTATGATATATTATCTACCGATTAGAGACACAAATGAACGGAATAACAATAGCATTTTGTACAACAACGCACAATCCAAACACATCAATCCTATGTGCAGGCAATGCCATCTATAATAGCAAACACACATAGCCATAGTTGTTAATGGCGAATGGCGAGAAATAGCAATAAGGTACCTATATATGCTACATTGCGAATAGTGATAAATAGCAGGCGGCTATTTTATAAATAGCGATATTTTGTAGCCGAACCCCACCCTTATGTCAAAATACCCTGGTATATATGCTATTTTACATGTATATTTAACAAAAACCTAAAATCCAGCTATTTTATAGCTATATTTAATTGCTATTTATATTAAAAAAACAAAAAATAAATAAATAAATTGTCGCTATTATCGCTACAACCCTAATAGCGAGTCTAGACCTAGCGCGCTATAGCAATCGCTACGCTCATTATTGACAACTATGACACATACAACTAGACAGAAGATGGCAAAGGACTGTTTTCGTATGTATCTTCAAGTATATAGGAAACTTCAATATTCTGGGCCGTGAACAAAATGTGCGGGTTGGACAACGGGTCACAACTCACAAACAGGTCATTTTTAGTACATAGTAGAATGGGTCAGTTCGGGTAGAGCCAACCCACAAACATTATTCCTGAACTTACAAGGAACTAACGAGTTTCAACCCGTTTGACCAACCTGACCCACTTCCTTTTTAGTTAAATCTTTTAGCATAATGATAGCATTGTGCAGTTTTTATTTTAAAGAAAAATCTACCAAAGTAAGAAACATAAACCAAATGAAATTGTAAGAGACCAAAGAGATCTTTTAAACACTCAAATTCATTGACTATCATCATCCTAATATTCAGTAGGTAACATAACGAATGAGCCACAAGATTTCATGATTACCAGTTACCATCATGAATCCATAGATAAGCATGTAATGATGAATCATTCACCACCAACACACAAACATCAATGGAGTCTGCTTATTTTAGACCTACAGTTCATTCGCACTTGATAATACTGCTTACTGTAACTCTGTAAGATAGAAAGACTTGATTGATTATTATTGAATGAGTAGGTTACAATATATATAGGGATTACGAGTAACCCTAGAAACCTAACTGTGCCCGTGGGCCCATAGTCTAATACTCCTGGATGGAACTAGAAGCTTAGCCTGAAAAACAAAAACAATGATAAACCCTAAAAAACCGTCTTCGATTTCGGTCAAAATTCCATAATCTTGTGATCTTCAATCCATAATCTTCGATACACAGTTTTGAATGATCTCGTAATCCTATAAGAGGCAAAAAATACGGCAGTGCAGCGGCGGCGGATCGTAATCCTGTAGGCGCCGCGGCGAAGACCGTAGTCTAATGAGCGGCGACGGCACGGCGGCAAGGGGCAACTTGACGGAGATGCGAAATCAACAGGATGAGCCGTAGCATCATCTGTGTGGTAAGAGACCATAAGAAGACTGATGAATCTTGAACCGAAGACGAAGCTTTATTTGAACACAAAACTGGAAAAAGAACGGAAACGGAAAACGAACAAAGACCGGACAGGGCGGCAGCCTGTCTAGGGTTTTTCTCAAGCGGTGACGGCTAGGGTTTGTATATTTGTGTGTGGCGCGGCGGAAACGGTACAGAGCCTAGTCTGGCTCTGATATCACGTAAGAGTAGAGTATGAAAGACTGAATGATTATTATTGAATGAGAAGGTGAGGTTTACGAGTAACCCTAGAAACCTAGAACCTAACTGAGCTCGTGGCCCATAGTCTAATACTTACTGGTACTAATGTTTTCATTTGTGATTTTCATCGAACACTTGGTGGTCATCAAAACAACAAAGACGATGTTGCAAACCCATTCACAAACAAACGAATATGCTAACTAACTAACTAACCCACATGGAAATTAGCTTAAAGATCGCAAAGAAGATGCAGATAAATCGAAGATGGAACGTACCAGCAGACAAAATCGCAGCTGAAGCTAGAACCAGATCGAAGAAGATGAGAGACGTGGAGGAAAAGGAAAACAGTAGAAAATAAAGAAGAAAACTACCTTTTATTTGCTTTCATTTTACCCTTTTTAAACAACAAATCTAAACTTCATTTTTAATATATAGAAAAAAAATAAGCACATAATATTTATAAAAAATTAACGAACACAAGGTATTACAGAAATCAAAATACAAAAAAAAAAAATTATATAGAAGTTGATTTGGGAAAAGGAGGGTTAGCTTATCGTAGAGTGTCCATTGGGGAAAAGATGACGTTACTTGACCGAAGTGTTATCGAAGAAAGGAAGATGGGCGGAAGGTTGTGAAAGGAATATGCGACCTTATAATTGAATTAGAAGAAATAAAGGTATGGTCGTCAATTCATAAGAAGATAAAATATCACTGTTGTTTACTATTTTAAGAGATGCTAAGGAATTGAACAACGAAACTTGTAAGGTAAGAAATCAAACGTGTGTGAAGAACTTGTGTTGGAAGTTGATTTAGGAAAAGGAGAGAAATAGGAGAAACTACTTAGGGGGTGTTTGGTGTTGCGTTTTCAAAATAGATTATGCGTTTTCAAAAAGATTTTGCATTTTCAAAACGGCGTTTTGAAAAAGCATGTAGGTACATGTTTTTCCCAAAACTACGTTTTGGAGGCAGATAATCACTTTTTCATCCAAACACTTTTTAGATTAATTATATTTTACAAACGCAATAATTAAATAATCACTTCAAAACGTAATCCCAAACACCCTCTTAATTGAAGTGTTATCAGATAAAAAAAAAATTGGTAGCAAGCTCTGAACGGAATTAATCAATACAGAAGAAGAAGATAAAAAAAACATTGTTGCTCGGTATCTTAGTAAGTATATATAATTCTAGCTCTAGTTTTAAAAAAAAAATACTAATAGCACACAAAGTTAAATGCTAAACAAGTTGCTATGTTATTATTTGCTTAGAAAGAAGAAATTATAATTCTTTTCAACCATCAATGTTTTGAAAACCGGAATTGATTGTTTTGTTGCTTTACCTATCTTAGTATGACGGTACCCATGAGGCCATGACCTAGTACAAAAGTGATACTCAAATCTTTGCAACTATTTACGACTATAAGGTTAACTAGTATTTAGGTGTAAAAATATTGTTGTTAAAAAAACCTATCTTTGTTATATATTTTTGAAAAGCAAAATGACTTCATAATAAACTTTTTTTAACTATAAATGAAGCAAAACAAATATATATAAAAGCTTAATAGATAAATAACCTTTTTAAAAAAAGTAAAAAGGTAGTGTGCACTATTTGTACCGAGGGAGTTCCCTCACACGCCTCCAGCTACATCTCTTCCTCCACTTGAAACATTTGTTACTAGGATGTACATTTTTTCCTAAATACCCATACGAGTATCGTACTCGTATCCGTACCTTTATCCGTACCGATTTTAGGTATTCAGTACATGTATTGGTATCCAGTTTTATTAATTTTGTTATTCGGTACTTTCGGTATTAGTACAGGTACGGGTAAAAAGGAGTACTAGTACCAAATTTTATATAGTACTTTAAAATTAATTTATATTATGTTTATTTCGTATTATGGGGGGGGGGGATAGTGCACGGTCCTCCCAACCGCCGGAGTGATCTCACTCCGGGAGCCGCTACCCGACCAAGCTAGCTCCGCGGTGACTTCCCCATGCCGAGTTCTTACCCTGGGCGACATATGTCACTCCCAAGACTCGAACCCGGTACCTCTGGGAAGAGGTGGGTGTCGGTGGCCAACTGGGCTACCCCAGTTGGTTGTTTATTTCGTATTATGGTATTTATGGTAGTTGTATTGAATTTATCTATTTGGTACCCGTATCGTATTGGTACTCTTACCAATCTTACCTATTTGGTAGTTGTACTATATTGGTATTCGTGTTGATTTTACCTATTTAGTACTTATATGAGTGCTCAAAAACTAACAAAAAAAACAAAGTTGTACCAAACGGGTACCGTACCGAAATACCCGTACCAATACTCGTACCCGTACTATACCAATATATTCAGTACGGTATTAGGTATCCAGTTTTGTTCAAATTCAGTACTGGTATTTTCGGTACCTGTACGGGTATTGTACCAATCTCATCCCTATTTGTTACCATAGTACCACTTAACACATCGTGTGATCAACCGCCTCTTAATGCCGCATACACTTCACCACCTACTGTCAAGTTCGGCCCATTCTTGCACAGCTGAACCCAGTGCAAACACTAAACCCGGGTCATCGATTCAAACGAAGTTCAACATAACTGGCCAACTAAAAAGACAATCAAACCACACGGTCCAACTCAGCCTGGTTTTAAGCGCCATGAGTTGATACCTAATTTAAAACTGATAGGTGTAACGGTAAAAAATAATGAACAAACACAAACAAAAAACCAAACAATTTCATTTTCTCAACGAACAAACACAAACAAAAAGCATGGTATTTTAGCGTTTTGTTTGGAAACAAAATACCAATCAACTACTCCCTGTATCGACAAATGAGACCAATAAATGACGTCTAAAAGAAGATGAAGCTGAGGCGATGGCTGGCAAAAAAAACCAAGTCACATTTACAGCACAGTCCACCCTCCTATTTCTATCAGATGTAATGTAATCTATAAATAAAATCGCCCAGAAATCTACTAGTGGGCCATAACTCCTCATATTCTCTTGTAAAACAGCACATATGCTGCAGATGTCTTGATTTGGCCTTCACTAATGGGGAAAACATGGCTATCATTAAACTCATACCACTGCTCACCACACTGCATTAGTGCATTAACAACAAATAATTAGTCTTCTATTATATCAATAATTTAATATGGAGTAAAATGCCATTTTTGTCCCTGAGGTTTGGCTATTTTTGCAACTTTCCTCCAAATGTTTGTTTTTCCGCATCTGGATCCAAAAGGTTTGAAATCTTGTCATTTTCATCCGGCTCGCTAACTCCATCCATTATTCTTTGTTAAGTCAGGGAATTTTCGTCTTTTTTGCTAACTTAAAGGGCAATTCAGTCTTTTTCACTTTATGATGGGGTTTGTTTAGGGCAGTACCTAAGTTTTACATAAAGTGAAAAAGACCAAATTGCCCTTTAAGTTAGCAAAAAAGACGAAAATTCCCTGACTAATTTTTTATATGTTTTACGTTTCAGTCTAATTTTTTCGCCGCAAATTCAGTGTTGGTGGTCGATGACGATGGTATGACATTGATGCTATTTGACACGGTTTTATGCCCCCCGCTGCAACACGGGGGGATGCTTAATACTAGTTTGTCGTATTAAGGGCATGTTTGGCTAAGCTTTTTTAAAACAACTTATTGACTTATTAGCTTTTTGGAAACGTAATGGAGTGACTTATTGACTTATTGGTTTTTTCCTCTCACATACACCCTCATTGCCAAAATCATTTTAGAGCTTTTAACTTTTCAAAAAGTCAATAAGTTAACAAGTTGTTTCAAAATGCTTAGCTAAACATGCCCTAAAAATGAAGTTTAGATTTGTTGTTTAAAAAGGGTAAAATGAAAGCAAATAAAAGGTAGTTTTCTTCTTTATTTTCTACTGTTTTCTTTTCCTCCACGCCTCTCATCTTCGAGCTGGTTCTAGCTTCAGCTGTGATTTTGTCTGCTGGTATGTTTCATCTTCGATTTATCTGCATCTTCTTTGCGATGTTTAAGTTAATTTCCACGTGGCTTAGTTAGTTAGTTAGCATATTCGTTTGTGTGTGAATGGGTTTGAAACATCGTCTTGGTTGTTTTGATGACCACCAAGTGTTCGATGAAAATCCCCAATGAAAACATTAGTACCAGTAAGTATTAGACTATGGGCCACGGGCTTCAGTTAGGTTCTAGGTTTCTAGGGTTACTCGTAAACCTACCTATTCATTCAATAATAATCATTCAGTCTTTCATACTCTTACGTGATATCAGAGCCAGCCTAGGCTCTGCACCGTTTCCGCCGCGCCACACACAAATATACAAACCCTAGCCATCACCACTTTAGAAAAACCCTAGACAGGTCTTTGTTCGTTTTCCGTTTCCGTTTTTTTTCCAGTTTTGTGTTCAAGTAAAGCTTCGTCTTCGGTTCTAGATTCACCGGTTTTCTTACGGTCTCTTACCACACAGATGATGCTACGGCTCATCCTATACAAACCCTAGCCATCACCACTTTAGAAAAACCCTAGACAGGTCTTTGTTCGTTTTCCGTTTCCGTTTTTTTTTTTCAGTTTTGTGTTCAAATAAAGCTTCGTCTTCGGTTCTAGATTCACTGGTCTTCTTACGGTCTCTTACCACACAGATGATGCTACGGCTCATCCTATTGATTTCACATCTTCGTCAAGCCGCCCCTTGCCGCCGTGCCGCCGCAGCTCATTAGACTACGGTCTTCACTGCGCCGCCAACAAGATTACGATCCGCTCATCCGCCGCTGCACTGCCGTATTGGTTGCCTCTTATAGGATTACGAGATCCTTCAAAATTGTGTATCGAAGATTATGGATTAAAGATCGCAAGATTATGGATTTTTGACCGAAATCGAAGACAGTTTTTTAGGGTTTATTATTGTTTTTGTTTTTCAGCCTAAGCTTCTAGTTCCATCTGCTACGACTGCGGGGGAGTATTAGACTATGGGCCCACAAGCTCAGTTAAGTTTCTAGGGTTACTCGTAATCCCTATATATTGTAGCATATTCATTCAATAATAATCAATTAAGTCTTTTACTATCTTACAGTAAGCAGTATTACCAAGTGCGAATGAACTGTAGGTCTAAAATTAGCAGACTCCATTGATGTTTATGTGTTGGTGGTGAATGATTCATCATTACATGCTTTTCTATGGATTCATGGTGGTAATCATTAAATCTTGTGGCTCATTGGTTATGTTACCTACTGAATATTAGGATGATGACAGTCAATGAATTTGAGTGTTTAAAAGATCTCTTTTGGTCTCTTACAATTTCATTTGGTTTATGTTTCTTACTTTGGTGGATTTTTCATTAAAAAAAAACCGCACAATGCTATCATTATGCTAAAAGATTTAACTAAAAAGGAAGTGGTTCAGGTTGGTCAAACAGGTTGAAACTCGTTAGTTCCTTGTAAGTTCAGGAATAATGTTTGTGGGTTGGCACTACCCGAACTGACCCATTCTACTGTGTGCTAAAAATGACCTGTTTGTGAGTTGTGACCCATTGTCCAACCCGCACATTTTGTTCACGGCCCAAAATGTTGAAGTTTCCCATATACTTAAATATACATACGAAAACAGTCCTTTGCCAGCATCTGTCTACTCTAGTTGTATGTGTCATAGTTGTCAATAGCGAGCATAGCGATCGCTATAGCGCGCTACGTAGCGTATAGGTCTAGACTTGCTATTAGGGTTGTAGCGACAATTTATTTTTTGTTTTTTAATATAAATAGCAAATAAATATAGTTATAAAATAGCTGGATTTTAGGTTTTTGTTAAATATACATGTAAAATAGCATATATACCACTACCAGGGTATTTTGACATAATATGCATATAAAAAATTTTAAAATTTTTTATATAGTGTATCGCTATTTATAAAATAGCCACCCACTCTATTTATCGCTATGTAGCATATAGGTACCCTATTGCTATTTCTCGCTATTCGCCATTAACAACTATGGCTATGTGTGTTTGCTATAATAGATGGCATTGCCTGCACATAGGATTGATGTGTTTGGATTGTGCGTTGTTGTACAGAATGCTATTGTTATTCCGTTCATTTGTGTCTCTAATCGGTAGATAATATATCATAAAAAATGTTCATTTCTTAAAATCTTTTCATTTTTCTTGGTTACCTAGTGGATAGGATACCAACACTAGTTACTAATAGAACCTAATTTTTGAGAAAGATAGCCTACATGGATAGCAGCTTTGCTTTGATTGAGATTTAAAATAATCATCAACAAAAGGATTCTTAGAACATATTTGAGTAGAAATAATGTATGAAACTAAGAATTAACTGGAAATTTCGTGCAGGTTTACGCGAGAAGCAATGACATCAGATCCGTCAAAATTAGGAGACAAACTTATTCTAAGGGGTTTGATGTTTCATGGTTTTCATGGAGTGAAACAAGAAGAAAAGAAACTTGGTCAAAAGTTCATGATAGACGTTGACGCATGGATGGATCTTCGTACACCTGGTCAGTCTGACAACATGTCTGATACAGTCAGCTACACTGACATTTACCGGTAATAACTATCTTGACCTTTTATGTTTCAAATCAACTACAAAATCGGTAACAATTATTTGGCTACATTAATACACATTAATTAGATTCTTAAAGTAGAAATTGTGAGCTAAAAGTGAATTTATTACACCAAAATGCAACTTGCTTCTATTTTTTTTTTTTTTTTACTATTGTATGTAATATTCAGTGGTTAAAATCGAAAGTATGTTATGTACAAAGCAAAAAACATTTTTTACATGCAATGCCACAAAGGTAAAGTAAGTTACATTTTTTATGTAACCCTTAAAAAAAGCAAATTGCATAAAAATGTGATTAACTTTTATATTAGTCGAGAAAGAACCATCAAACTTCTTCTCAATATGATGTAGACGTACAAACACGTCAGCTGCCACATCATCAATTTCGGCCTGCAACGGGTCAAATCACCTTCTAAATCGAATTGGAAATTATCTCAGATTATTATAATTTTTTTTAAATTTGATGGTTTTTATCCGTCTTAAATTTCGTTACTTGAAATCTGTTTGTTTACCAGTCTCCTTTGATTGATTTGTTGACTTTTGGAGTTAACTAAGTGTTGCAGTCTGCTTTGAATTTCCTAGGTTTTTAAATTTTTTTTTAATGTTTAATTTTTTTGTTGAAATAATAAATGTGACAGCATTGCGAAGAACATCGTAGAGGGTCCTTCTCAAAACCTTTTAGAATCGGTGGCTCAACTGATTGCAACAACAACGTTAAACAACCACTCCCAAATATCTGCGGTTCGTGTGGTTGTTGGAAAGCCTCATGTTGCTGTTCCTGGTCCTCTAGACCATTTAGGTGTCGAGATTATGAGATACAGAAGCACCGATATGCCTCTTTAAGATGATTTATGTGGTACAATTTGTGTACTTGTGCTTTATGAAACTTACTTTAAGATAATTTGTTTATGATTATTGATTGTCCATGTTATAACATACAATGGTCATTGGATGGACCGATGTTAAAAACTGTTAAGTTGATGTAAAAAGTCACCCAATTTCATTTTGTCATTCCAATCTAGATGTTTCATTTCCCTGTGTGGCATATCAGTTTTTCCCCGATATCTACGGACTCCGGTTTTCTCTAGAATGTACGGTGTCGTCTCAGTTTTCCCCAGAATTTCTTAAAACAAAATTATTTGGCATGGGAGGGGAAGTGAAGATTTGACTTTTATTTCGTTTACAGCCCTACTCATGGACGAAAATGGCATTTTACTCAAAATTATTAGTCCTGTTTTTTAATCACTTAATATTCTTACATAATAATTTTTCCAGCAAGATCCAGTATTGTAATGGATGAAACATTATTGGTTCCGGAAAGTCGTAGAATGTTTATTCTTGTTTCGTGGTCCGATGAAACAGTATGATACTAGTATTTTAAATCGGCTACAAGAAACAAGTGTGTTTCCGGTAGTTTCAAACAACCTGCCAGAATTGGTATTAAATTTATTTCCTGTTCAAAAAAAATATAAATTTAATAATCTTTTATTTGGAGAAACTGATGATAAAATATTTTCGAACATGAGAAATGCATACATTCATGCCCAAAGGGTTTTCAAAGTTCAGATCTTTTCTTAAGTCCCCGAGAAAAAAGTCAACAAGCTGTGGGTTATGCGCCAAGCATTGGATTGCACTGTTCATATAGCATGTGTTTCCGAGATTGTATAATCCGGTCAAACCCAATCTATAACGTTCATTGAAGCTATTAGCAAGTGGTGGTTGACCACGTCTGACGTATGGTTTGACTTCGTCAGAGTGACCATTCACCTTCAGTTCGGTGTTCGAGTCTTCAATTGCCATATCATTTTCTTTTCGCATAATATTATAAAATAAACCATACACTTGTAACTCCATAAAAACCTGCAGTAAGTAGCAACATACTGAAATTTTAACGGCTAGTTCAATAAATAACTAATAATAACCAAAAAAATAGTTAGGTAACTACCTCTTTATTCACTAGTTCATGATTATTGGGTAACATTCTACCCTGTAGTAAAAACTTGGTAATTTGCCCTGAAAAATCCCATATCCGCAACTGCAAAATATACAGAGTAGTTCGATAAAGCCCACAAGACCGTGACAAATAAACGTAAGAGGTCAAAACTCAAAAGTCAACTCACCAAGCCAGAGTTGACGCTAAATATCCGGCGGGATTTATTAAAAGCTCCAACCTCATTGTCCTGAAGAACACAGATTAAAACTATGGTAAATATTAAAATACATGTTGGCCGGCTGGATATATAAAGGTTTTATCAGAAAATAGGTAATAACTACATAATGAATCATTACCTTTTCGTTAATCTTTACTACCAATGAATTTGTTGTCGCAGAAAATGAAAGCCTGACTCGTATAAAAAAACAAGTCTGCTTTGTTATCTTCTATGGCCAGTGGCGGATCCAGTTTACAACAACCATTAACCTATTATCAAAATACTATAAGAATACAGTTTACAACTTCAAAAGACTTTTATAACTAAGTTTGATCCGTTTGACAAAAACCTTGCATTCGGAAGCGCATTCGGTCTTGAGATGTGTTTGTTCCAAGTCGCCTGTCTTAAGCAAAAGATTTACCTACATCCATTAACATAACTTTACATGTTAGTTCGGTTAAAACACATTTCTAACACAATTTACCTTTCTTCCTTATTTGACCCATTACCGGTCATTACATCTTTACATCACATCTTTGAACTTCTTACATGGCAATTCCGTTTAACGGATATTGCACCATCTTATTTTCATCATCATAAATCGTCATATTTCATCCGACCCGTTCTCACGGATCATGATTGTTCTTACATCATAAATTTCATATTTCACTAGTTTGACTTAAAAAAGTCAACAACTAGCTATCTTACATCATGACATTTTCATCATCTTTTACCCGTTTAACTACGGTTTACGTCATCAAGAACATCTTCTTTTTCTTATTTTCGATCCATTCGTGCGGGTCGTCAATAGACTTTCCCATTTTCCACTATCAATTTACATTAAGATATTATGCTATAAATTAATGCATAAATGATCAAACAATTATCTACTTATGAACTAACATAAATTCTACATTCTACATAAACGAAGTTCATAAGAACTTACCGGAGTCGTGCGCTCCTATTGCCTTCACTTGGCTTGATTCTCCTCCTTTCTTTGACCCTATAAGGTGCATCACATACGCGTTTAGGTTTCACATCATACATCACTTACGCGCATTTACATCATTCACCATAACGTTCATAATCCACATTAATATTTCAATTCATCAATAAATCATCAATACCATAATTTCTCATGTTCATACATAACCAATTCAGCTCAAACATTTCATCGAAACACCTTATGTGCGTACTACTCAACTAGCACAATGTACAAGCATACCAAGCACATCTCTACCAAGTCTTTCTAAAATCATGGCAATACATCATAAACACATAAATTCTTCAAATATTCAGATTATTATAACATCATTATGTATATATTAACTCTCCACATCAAACTACATCAAGAATTAACACATACATTATCATCACTAATCATATCAACAAAATTTCAAATGGGTTTCTCATGAACACATCTAGAATTCGAAATTGTACATCTAATTCATGCTTCATGGGTTAACATCAACCCATTACTTCTCAAATTTCATAATAGTTCACGGATTAATCAACACCCACTTCATCAAATCACAAAATGTGACTTACCTAGGCTTAAGAATGATTAGGTGTTTGATAACATCACTCATGCAAGGATTTTCCAGCCAAGATTCAACATTTATGTGCAGATTTTTGGGTGAATTTTTATGAGTTTCCTTCTTCTCCCCTTTTCCTTCTCTCTCACACGACCAAAGTTCTGCACTTTGGTTTTTCATTCATACTTTTACCCATTATTGCATTTCCAGCCCTTGTTTTATTTAGAACATGACATTTTAGCATACAAATATTAACTTGGTTATCGTTTCCTTACTAACTTAATCCATGTTAGGCATTCAACTTACTAGGGCGATAACCGGCTTCTATTATGGTAAAAGTCTAGAACCATCATTTATAATATTTAGTGCATCAACATATTATATTAAATAAATCATATTAAATTTTGGGGTGTTACAAGTTATTAGCATTATCCGAAATCGTAACTGAAGTCATCGGTTAATCGGATTGGTTTATTCGGTTAATTTGTCGGTTTTCGGTTCGGTTCAGTTAATTTTGGTTAATAACCAAAACGAAACATTGGCTAAAATTTTTGTTTAGAAAAACATGTAATGGGGGTATAAATACATGAAATAGATATATGGATACATGATTTGATGTATAAATAAATAAAATGGAGGTATAAACACATGAAATGGAAGTATTAAACATGACATGGATGTATAAAAGCTAGAAATGTATGATGATTTATATGATTCAGTTCGGTTTGGTTAATTTCGATTAACCAGTGGTACAAAAAATATTCATTAACTGATTTTTGGTTAATTTCAGTTCGGTTTTTTTTTTTTTTTTTTTTTTGAATTTCGGTTATGTTTGGTTAACGGTTCGGCTATTGCTCACCCCTACCAAAATGTATGTATAGATTTAGGTTATATGTGTGGTGATATGATATAGTTTTGTTGATTTTAAGCACAAGGTTGTGTGTTACTTGAGTTAGGTGATTTAATAGGAGACACAATGTGTTATGTTGTTTGAGAATCTTTGGAGTTTTAATGTCATCAATTATAAAGGAGTGAGTAGTATTGTGGAGATTTAAATGGTGTTACGTGAAGGTAAGGGTAATTTTGTTGTAGATAGATTATGATTTGGAGTTTGGAACTCTTTATTGGACTAAACAAATCAATTTATTAAACATGATAGATTTTGACCTCGATCGTGTTGGGTTATGTTATCAGCCCAAACCGACACGCTAAAGTACCTAATACTTATGGATCACCGTTACTTCGATCTTCCTCATAGATTTTAGCCACGCTGCTTAAAATAAACCCTTTAAAGTCTTAAATGTTGAAATGTACTCATGGTTTGGTTCTATGATTAAAATAAACCCTTTAAAGCCTTAAATGTTGAAATGTACTCGTGGTTTGGTTCTATGCTTAAAATAAACCCCTTAATGCCTTAAATGTTGAAATGTACTCGTGGTTTGGTTCTATGATACATCTAAATGTAATTTTTTGACTATTGTGATGTTCATCATCGTAAACATGGTATATCCATGTTTTTTTATATTTTTTTAACATATACGTCGTCAATGTTAACTTATGCTTGTATATGTCAGCTATAACATATCTCATAATGTTAAGTTTGTGTTATATTTATCATATATCTTATAAGTGATATACAATATAACATATATTTTAAATAGATTTATGCCTTAAGTACAAGGGTAATGACGGTGATGGGTCTTTTTTGGTGCAATCAATTGTTAGTTGTGTGGCTATCCCCTTTGGTAAATTGTGGTTATGATAAATGATATTTTGAGTTGAGCAAGCCAAGGCTAGGGTTAGGGTTTGACCAAACAATGACATTAGGAAAATAAGCCACACTAATGGGTTTACGCTAAACAAATGAAAACGCTATGTAGTGGCCACTGTAGCAACAAAATAGAAACACCAATGATGCATAAAGAATACAATCAATATGTGCTAGAACTTCAGGAAAAACAAGTGTAAACGAGTTGAGCCGAGTCCGACCTTGACAAAGATCAAACTCATCTCGATTAGCTTAAGAAAATCCAACTCACTTGTAGGATTATGTCCAAAGCTCGAACTCGACTTTTTGATCTTTTACTATTTTCTTAAAGAAGTACACATAGTGGCGAAGCTTGAAAATTTCCAACGGGGGGTCGGAAGTCACCGGACCTAAAAATTCTATAAAATAATTGTTTTTATAAAACCGGAGGTTCGAAAACATATATACCTAAAAAATTCTATACGAAACGTACATACATAACACTACTGACCGAAAAGTTCGGGGATCGGGCGTCCCCCGGCCCCTTGAAAGCTACGCCCCTGAGTACACATATAGTCTATATGGTATGTCCATATTGTGATTTTGGTCCCACCTTTTATTTTTATTTTGTATTTTTTTCTCATTAAATGTAAAACATACTTCTTTCATGCATTAATTACAAAAATTTAAGGAAAAGCTACTCCAAGACCAAAAGGGTTACATGCAAGTGAATAGTAAGGACCAATGGTGTAGTAAATGAAACTTAAGAACAAAAATTGTAAGATGAACACACAACATGGATTGTTCGTGTAATTCTTTCTAATATATGTTATTTAGCTTTATATATCATAAGTGTGTGTATATATCGATAATCAATTTGTAATTATATGTTATATGTAATGGTATCATATCATAATATATAATATTGTATCATATCATATTATATTTGTATCGTATCATATTATATCGTATTGCATCGTATTATATCGTATCATATCATGTCGTATCATATTATATTACATCGCACCATATCATATATAAAAACCCAACACATATCTTTCACATATATGAATCTTTCAACCTAATTATGGTATACTAAAGTTTATAAATTTGTAAAATACACACAAAAATATCTTTTAACCTAGTTTTAATATATTAAAGTCCTTAAACCTATATAAAATGTACGAACTATGAAAAAAAGTTACATGATCTGTAATCTTTAAATTGGTAAAAAAAAATTAATTCTTTTTTTTGCAAACAAAAAGTGTGGTTGTCACTTCATAAACTTTTGACATGTTTAAGAACTAGTGGGGAACCCGCGCGTTGCAGCGGTGACGACAGTGCAAGGGTTGATAGCGTAAGCCTTAAAACATTAAAAGAAAATCATGTATATGTATGTATATATATAAAAGCACCCATGCTTTTCAGCGAGGTAAGTTTTCAATGCCTGTAGGAGAAACAAACTAATCAGATTGTCGCATGCTTTTATGAAGCCATTCAAATTGTTTGGATATAAAAAACCAACAATAAGCTAAGTGTAACTAACCAAAGCTTTGCAATAAAAATATTCTAGAAGACATACCACCATTCCAAGAGAATCCACCAGAAGCATCAATAGTTATGGAATTAATACTTAGCTAATATGATATATTTTACATTGCATTCATTAGGTATAGTGGAAATGCCTGCGCGTTGCGGCGGGTGTGTTTGTTTTGTCACAATTTTCGAACCCAAGAGTATCTTCCCACACCTGCAATTTCAGTCACATGATATCAGAAATATCATTAATGTCACACGAATAGGAAGAAGTACAGATTAAGTCATATAGTTGTGGTGAATGGCAGTTTTTTTTTTTTTTTTGAAAGGTAAATTTTATTCACCACACCCGCAAAAAAAAACCGAGCGGGCCCAAAGGGAGAAACCAAAAAACATTACATCAAATTGAAAGAGCACCAGTTAGCCCAACTAATGGCTTTATTCTTGGTTCTATTTCTATACCAAAGGAATCCGAGGCTTCTAATATCTAAAAAAATATCATGGGCCGTCATGAGAGAATTGTTGAATCTTTTATTATTCCGAGCCCTCCAAATGCACCACACCCCAACTATGAGAATCCCATGAAAAGCCTCTTTAGCCATCCCCCCTAGGCCCGAAAAATCACTAAGGCCGAGGAGGTCTCTAATCGAAAACACAAAAATCGGACTGACCCGGCACCATCTAGACAGCAAACTCCAAACATTATTCGCCATACTGCAGCCACAAAAAAGATGATCAGCCGATTCATCGGCGTCTTCGCATAGGACACACGTACTCTCCCCACTAAAACAATTCCTACGACTCAAGGCATCCACCGTAGCTATACGCCCCATCTCCGCTCTCCAGATAAAAATATTACACTTCTTGGGAACCCACTTTGACCACTTGAAAACGAAGTTATTACTGTAATCGACGCCTCTACGAAGGAAATTCTTGACCGCTTTCACAGAAAATTCTGCCTTGTCCCCCCCAATCCACTCCCACCGGTCCGAGGCATTCGAAAGACAAACCGGGTGAATCAGCGCCACCATAGCATCTAATTCCGCTATTTCCTCCAGCGAACTCGGATCATACCGCCAATTCCAGCAGTTAGCAAAAGTTCCAGTCACTCGGTCGAATCTATCTCTGACCAAACACCTCTTATTCTTCTCTATCCTGAACAGGTTTGGGAACATCACCATCAGGGGCTGATTACACGCCCATGGGTCGATCCAAAACTGTATGCCACCGCCATTTCCAACAATTCCTTTAAAATTTTGAAAGAAAGAAACACTACCCACCTTTATCGATTCAGCCATCTTAACCATACTTTTCCACACCCCAGCCAATTGATTATTCACGGGAATAAAATTCCAATTTCTATTTGAGCCATGCAAAGAATTAATAACTGACTTCCACAGACTTGATTCCTCCGATTTGTACCGCCATATCCATTTGCACAGAAGAGAGATATTCACCTCTTTAAGAGTCGATAACCCTATACCACCCATATTAATCGGAATCGTTACCTTGTCCCACGCAACCCAATGCGTTTTAATAAGACTCTTGTTACTATTGGAGGAGCCCTATCCCACATCGATAGAATAAGACCTTCCGGTTGTATTAATAAGATCTTGGGTTACTCCCTCTATCACCAATTGGTTTTAGAGTGGAACCCCATAGACTTCAATATGGTATCAGAGCCACGGCTCTATGTCAGCTCTGGTTAAGGCCACGTGTGCACCTCTTGATAGACCGGGTTACACGTGCGGGAGGGTATTGGAGGAGCCCTATCCCACATTGATAGAATAAGACCTTCCGGTTGTATTAATAAGATCTTGGGTTACTCCCTCTATCACCAATTGCTTTTAGAGTGGAACCCCATAGAGGGAGTAACCCAAGATCTTATTAATACAACCGGAAGGTCTTATTCTATCGATGTGGGATAGGGCTCCTCCAATAGTTACCTCCCCACAGAAAACGTCTAATCATACCTTCAATACCTTTGATGACCATCGCCGGAGCCTTAAAGAGAGAGAGGTGATAGTTGGGAATGCTTTCAAGCACAGATTTAATAAGAGTCAAGCGGCCGCCGATAGATAACGTGGTTGCTTTCCATAGCGAAAGACGAGATTCAACCGCCTCCATAACACTCTTCCAATTTGCCACTCTAGACATTCTAGCACCCACCAGAACCCCGAGAAGAGTGAACGGAATCGAACCTTTCTTGCAGTTTAAACCTGTCGCCATAGATTCCACTTGACCCGAGCCAACCCCAATCCCCATAAGGCTTGACTTACTCATGTTAATTTGAAGCCCCGAAACAATATTGAAACACCGCAGCAATAACGCCATATTTTTAATATTAGAGCCCGACCATTCCCCCATAAGAACGCAAAATGGATTAAAATGTGGTTAACTTTTGGTACGGACAAAAGAAGTCCAATCCAAAGTTGGTTTTATAATGATTGTTAGTTTCAAAAGTTATTGAGTATCGACGTGTTTGACCCATTGGCACATTTCCTTTTTAAGCTATTTCTAGTTTACTTGTTTGACCCATTAAAGATAAACATATTCCGAATCAACTTTTATAAGCAGTTGGGTGCTCTCATCCACCAAAAGTAAAAAAAAAATAAAAAAAAATAAAAACCATTATGGGTAACCAATGTGTGGTTTCCATTTTCTCATAAACATAGTTATAACTTGTAACATAAACTATCTAATATACGGAAAGATCTACAAAAAAGATAAAAATATTTACTTGTGCAAGGCCAGGTTGTCTAGCACACTAAATCATTAAGCGACCGATTACATCATGTGCCACAACGGTTCAACAAGAGATCCCCGTCTACAAATTAATAAGTTCTGTAACACGGACACCCAACATCTAAAATTAGTAGGGGCAAATGGGCAATGGTGTTGAGGAAACTGATTTATTTCTGGAAAGAATGTACAAATTTTCATCTGGTGACAACAAATTCTAACTTGTAAATGAAAATCTATACAACAGTAACATAATTTTTTTTCTCAATCACCAGATAAGATTACTTTTATTTAAAGCAATATATACAGAAATTGTAATCAAAAAAGATAACTGGACCTTTTAGCTGCTGATGTCAAAGTACTTGGGATCCGATGAATGATGATATTCCACATGCAACTGCATTTATAGACGAACAACGTCACATTACAAACTAACCATGTTTATTAAAATAGCACAAAGACAAATGGTTACCGTGAACCCAAACCCACCGGACTCGCCCAATATGCCAATGTAGGGATATAACTAACTACCTTGCCTTCATCAGCGTCAGAGTGAAGTTGGAGAAATGTGGTCAACTTTTGGTGCGGACAAAAGAGGTTCAGTCCAAAGTTGTTTCTACAATAAATATAACCAGTTACATGTAATCAATAAACTCCACAAAAATTAACCTACCAGTTTCTCAACTCGGCGACTGGGCTACACGCTTCCCGTGCAGTAACTGAGAAAAAGAATGGTCTGTGGTCCACCATTCTAGACCACACAAGATCATAAGGTCAATCCACAAGAAAACCAAAGGTGGCAACCGGTTACCGGCTCAAACGAGCCACCGGCTGCCAGAGCTGCTTCGATTCTAAGTGTCGACCATCGTTGCTTTGTAAATAGCCAAGGCAGCAGCCTCCATAAGAGCTTCAGCTTGTTGCCTCTTCTGATCTCTTTCGGCTGCTTGTGTTTCATGCACTTTGATATAGGCCTTTGACTCTTCCATCAACTTTCAACATTCAACATTGCTATTCATTTATTGAAATAACAAGGTTAGTTAATTTCTAGATTAGTGTTCAAGTAATGAGATAACAACTCATGACACAAATCAAGCCGTTTAAAAATAAACGGGTCAAAAATGGTAACTCTAGAATTTTAAAAATCATCAAGTCTACCCTTAAAAAATACACATTCCCTGAAACGGGTCATAAACCATATAAACCCATTAAAAATTTAGCGGTTCAGAATTGCCAACTCAAAATTAGTTACAAATCATCGAGTCTACCCTGAAAAGAATACACATCCTATTGCAAAAAAAAAAAAAAAAAAAAAAAAACAAACAAACAAACATTTTGACCTTTTTCAAATCAATGATGTGAAATCAACTGAAACAGAAGGCTTAGAAGATAAAATAAAGATCAAATTCGAAATAAAAGGGCAAGAAATAAAAACTTTTGTTATAATCAAGCTCGCGTGTCTTCTAAATGACCGTTACTTACGAAGAACATCACTTGTAAGACGTCGTCTGACTCTTTTCTGCTTATAACACTGCCATTAAATTCTATGTCAACAACTTCCACTTCTTACATACATATACACATATTGATATATAATCTTTAAAGATAGCATTTTTACCTTGAAACTTTGATAACAGCAGACGTCGTCTTCCTATTAGTCATCCAATAACTGTACACATCTTATAAAACTTAATTTGACGCCAGCTGTAAACACCGTCAATGGCTGATGCAGCCTTAGAAAAATGATGCGAACTGCAGTAGATTCCTCTATGTAAGGCAATCTCCCATGGACAAATTTTGTAATTACCAATTTTATAATATTAGAATCTAAAATTTCATTAGATACAAAACAAACAAATCCCTAAATTAACCCTATTTACACAACCAACCCATATAAGCAACAAGAAATCCAACAAATCCAAAACACATCAAAACTCTAAAGTACGGTTTTGATGCATACAACCACCTGAATCCTGATCACTTTATCAAAATCAATATCCAATATATAAACATACCTTGAGAAGATGAATATGGTGTTTGAGAATCTTGGCAGCACCAAGAAGCATGGTGACATGACCACATGCATGCATCTTTCCCGGAACTCTACTCTTGTGCTCCCATTCCACCATTTCTTAATCATAAAAGTCACACACTTGATTCAACATTATTATCAAGTTTCACAATTCCAGTGTATCTGTTGTCGATATGTGCTTTTAGTGTTCGCTTTTTTTAGTAATGATTTAAAGAATTACATATAATCAACTAATGGTTTAAAGAATTACATATAATCAACAGATCTAATTCCATTAATAAAAAGGAAAAAAACATTTTCTCTAATCTCTCAATACATATAGATGAGTACATCAGCTGGATATAACAATCAACCTCTTTCAAATCCTTGTTTCACAGTTATGAATAAAACTCAAATCACTCTAAAAACAATCGATTCAAAAAATATTGAATAATGCATAGTAGAGGAAAAAGAAACGAACCTCATAGTGCCGATATGCAGACCCGGTTGTGGGCGCAACATCTAGAAATTCAACCATATGAACACACATTTACTGAATCCTAAACCCTAACATAAATTCCACCAAAAAAACACTAAAATTAGGTCTAAAACTGCAAATAAACTTCCAAACCAACACAGACCATTATCATTCATCAATAATTCATCAGTAATCAACAAACACACAACCACACAAGTTCAATTATTCAATCATTCAAATCCCACCAAAAATGTATTGCATGCCCCTTCTGCTTCCAAAAATATTTGGAGACAAATTTAAACAAACCAAATAGAAAGAGGAGAGAGTCGTCTTGAATCTCTTGGTAACCCACCAAAAAAAGGCAACAACAAACAGATTACAAATGAAAATTTATAACAGCAAAATTTATCCGGTCACCAAAGGCTAACCCTTGCATCTTGAATCTCTTGGTAACCCACCAGTTAGTCGTCTCCTTGGCATCTTCAACCACCTTAAACGCTAAAGTGTTTGTGCCCGTAAATAATGCTGTGAAGAAAACTGGACAAATGGGTCAAACGGTTTGAAGTTATTTAAAGTGATGATGCTATTAAGATTTTAATACTTACCTGCAGCATTTTTAAGGGTAAAAATCATTACTTTCATGTCCAGTTTTGTTGCTATTAAGGTGAATAAATGAATATTAACAATTAAAAAGACTTGATACAAAATATACACTATAATGTTACAGAAACAATGAAATCAAAGAAAAGATTACCTATAATTTAACCAGGAGAAGCATGATCATCCAACGACGCTTCATCAACGAACATTAGAACAAAATTTAACAAAAAAGCTAATCTTTTTAGGGTTCCTCATATACGAATCTAGCACAACTCCAGAATGACTTATCTGCAAATCTTAACAGAAATAGAGTTGAGAAAACGTTGGTGATAAGAAATTAGGGCCTAAATTGTTGGAAATATGCATAAGCTTGTACACAAATTGCATCAGTTTCAAGAGATGGGTTTAGGGATTCAGGGCTCACCTAGGGTTCATCAATTTCAGGAGTCATAACTGTAACAAACTATACCAGATTCTGAATTAGTCTTTGAAACGCTTCAATTTGTCCTGCTACACCTGCGACTCCATTAACAACTTCATCCTTTGAAGCTCCAAATCCTTGGTAAACCACATCCTCTGCTTTCACATCCTCTGCTTTTAAACTCCACCATCCGCCATTGTTTGGCCTTTTAACCCTAGCAGACACCTTTAAAATCTCCCAATCGCCATTGTCGGTTAATGCTACGGATCGTCGCCCGCCTCATCAAGTTCCCCTTTTCACAAGGGTTTCTGTTCGGATTCCTAAAGATTAATACGTTTAGGGAATTGACTGGCCATCAGAGAGAGAGAAGATAAATGAATTGTCTAAATTACCCCCCGCCAGCGTCTTAAATTATGTGCACTTGACCACTTTACCCCTCCCAAATGCCTTTTACTCTTTTGTACATGTTGTTTCGAAACTTGTACGTATGGTAAAATTACCATCTTGTACATCACTTCTCCTTTTTATTTCGAAACTTGTACGTATGGTAAAATTACCATCTTGTACATCACTTCTCCTTTTTATAATAGTATAGATAAAAATTCATTGTTCAAATTCTTTTTACTACTACGTGCACCTCAGACAAGTTTAGTAACTTTAATATACCATGATTAAGTTAAGTGACATTTTCATGTACTTTTAGTAACCTTAGAGGCTTTAGTATGATAATTTTAGGTTGAGGAACATGTTTTTAAAGGTGTCATACACACCCTCTCTCATATCTTCTCTCTCCTAGTGACTCACACATTCTCGTTTTTAAGAGCATCCACATTAAGTCATTTTTTGTGTTTTTAGAGGGTGTGAGAGAGAAGAGTGTTTTTTTGTTGTTGGGTAAGCAGGTCAAGATCGAGAAAACGTTTCATTGGTTGAGCATATGTCATGTGAACACCAAGAAACAGGAAAACATATTCTCCTCACTCTCTCTTTGCCCTCATCTCTCACCTTCACCTTACTATCTCTTTCCTGCACCTCACCTCCTCTCTCTCCTCTAAAAACACCGAAACATCTTAGACCAAACTCAATCCCACGTACAAATTATTAAAAGAATTTTTGCCTCATCACCATATAATAGATTTATTTTCTCTTCCCTTTCTTCATTAATTACCTATTCATTCACAATTCATTTCTCTCTCCTTAAGTGCTAGCACTTAACCACAGACATTTTGCGCTCTCTCTCCCTCTCTTCTAAATCATCATCCACCTCATCTCCTACTCATCAAATACAATGTAAATATACATTGATGATGGTCTTATTATGGATGTTCTTATATTAAATTATATATTACATTAGAGCACATTAAATTATATCATATCATATTATAAGTATATTGTATCATATTTTTAATTGGAGAATTTATGACATTTTTTGTCACATTTGAGCGCATGGTTTTGTATTTAAATATATAATGTAACATCATTGTGTTGTTTAAAAGACGAACCATAGATATAATGTATGTCACACCCCGATATTTTCACGTATTAACGGTGGGCCTGGTGGGGAGTATCGTGACGTGGTTGGTAACATTACAGTCAAACAACACAATATTTAATATGCACAGCGGAAGGAAAAGATAGATATATATCAACCGAATATAATTGTAATATCAAGTATCACAAACAGTTGAAAATAATCCACAGGTGGATCAAAAATAAAAGGAAACATTGTTCAACAGACTGATGTATCCGAGCTTGCGAGACTCTTATTGATGCTAAGGAGAAAGCCAGCCTATTATGAGTAGTACCTGCACTTAATCTTTTTGGGAAAATACGTCAGTTTACACTGGTAAATACAATTAACTGACTCATTTTAAAAAGGTTTAATAAAATTGATTTGAATGCACGTGTCACAAACTTTTTATAACTTGGGATAATTATTTGAATATAATCTTGTAAAAGAATTACATGTTCCTTATGCGTTCAGTAGCCCGATCCGTAGACCGGGTTAAAGATCAATAGACACACCACATAATTTATTTAGGCACTGACGGGTGTACGCCTACACCCCGTGCAAAGGTCGTGGCCATTTCGTAAAATGATGCCAAGGATATCCGGGACATGGTCATTAACCCCCCAAAGGCTTTAAGCAAACAAAACATTTCAAAACGGAGTATATCAATGATTTAACCTCTATGCGATTAAAGATTCAATGCCTGACCAAGCGGTATTTTATATACCATACCCCAAGCCCGTATAGGGAAAATAAGTTAAAAGTATTTACCTTTGCAAGTATCAATCACAAATAGCAAGTGCGTGTAGCTTTTACCGGGTCTCCTATTCTGAAACGAAGGTTTATAATAACCTATTAGAATCCTAACGGGTCTTTAATTAAGCCTAAGCTTAGACCGGTTAGTTTTAAAGAAAGATACGGTCCGAACGCACGATTAGGCGAAGACCGGAATAGAATGTGGTTTAGACCCGACAAGTTTGAAGACTTGTATAATATGGTAAACTAAACATATTCTGGATTTTGAGATAAAAATGATAAGGTTTGACCCGTTTCGGCTAATTTATGCAAACTAGTTACATAAACCGAACCGAACGCGCAAGAAGCGTAACGGGTAACCATAAGAGTCATATACATGTTTCCTAAGCTAATATGCCTTAAATATGTTGTGATATCAGTAGGATATCTTCTATTATGCCCAAAACGAGTTTAATCTTAATTTAAGCCCCGTAGGGGTATTTTGGTCATTTTAAAGGTTATAAAAGAGATTAAATGAAATTCTGAGATTCGGGTCCGAATACATCAGTAAAATAACTTAATTTATCAGGTTATATCAGTTGGTGATAAGTCTTATATGACAAAAATGGTTTTAAACCCATACTAGGTGTTTAATACGCGTAAAAAGCCGTTTTAAGCGATTTCCGGGTTATACAAGAAATCTGAGTTTTCTGATCAGGTTATAAAGTTCAAAATACTTTATTTATCATATAAAATCAGTAGCAATTGGATTGGTGTCAAAATATTATGTAAAACTCATTTTATGAACAAAAAGGGTATAATCGGTATTTACCGAATCAAAGCCATAACCTTAGGTTATGAGCAGGTTAAAAATAATTAAAAATCTTCAAAAATCCCAAAATATTATCTTACATCAGTGGGTAAAAGGTTTGGTGTCAAAAATTGGGTTTAGATAGGCTTTATGCTAATTGCGCCGTTTATTTAACAAAAAGCTTCTTAAGTGCGCTATTTAGCATAACTCCTATTCTGGACCTCAAAATGATATGAAACTTTAGGGACATGTTTATAAATCAGTAATAAAGATTATTGTGCTTTCGCATTTCCAAAATTCTCGTTTTATGGTCAAAAGGGAATTATGGTCAACATTAAGCAATTAACGGAAACGTATAGACGAATGGGGCAAACAACGAACCAATCACAGAGGGTTATACTATCATGTAACCTGGTCCTAAGGAAGCTCTAAGGTATTTCCAAATCATACTAAATCGGGTCAGAACTGAAGTCAAAGCAAAAGTCAAAGTTTTGCGACTTTCGGTTCTGAACCGGGTCTAAACAGAAAATTCTCGGATCAAACAAGCTTAGACCAGTTCTTAAACTTATTACCAAGTTATATGAGTGATAAAATAGGTTACATGCCTTCCACATTGCTAATTACATGTTAATTCGCAAATTAAGTTCCTGTTGACTTTTTATAAACAACTTTGACCCGACAAAAGTCCTAGTTAGAGTGGGAATCAGAGGGTGCCCTTTTAAGGGTTTATTGCCCACATAATTACCAACTTATAACTACTTTTAATTTGGCAAAACACTGGACCATTAGTGATTAATCGATAAGTCAAACCTTAATTACGACGGTTTGACTCTAAGCTAATTAACTAAGTAAAACTTAATTAAGGAAGGTCAAGGGTACTTACCAAGGTCTAATGCATGATTAGAGATGCTTGGGGACTGATCTTATGCTCCAGGAAGTTCCATAAATGCAGATGGAAAGCATGATCAAAATGTTGCAACATGAGGGCCTTTTTATAGTGAATTTGAGGGCTTGTGATCTTGACAAATCATGCTACAACTGATCATGGATCATCCACAAGTGTCCCTAAGGTCTAAAAGCATGTAGGGGTCGCCCATGGAGTGGAAAATATCTTTCTAAGTCGGTTACAATGAACCTAGCAGACAACAGCCAAGTTTTTCGACATCAGAGGGCCCCTCGCGTCACGCGTAGGTCCCCTAGGGGTCTTTCGCGTCGCGCGACGCCCCCTCTGATTCAAATCTATTTTTCAGATTTTGCTGTTTTGGTCCCTGGCCCATAAAAAGTTGTTTCGACAATTATTTCTTGCATTATGAGTCCTCTAAAGTGATTTCCAAGGACTCCAAGTTATAACCTATCCTTGTGAAGCCCTCCTTTGTTATCACCCGAAAAGTCATAAACTTCATCGTTGACGCTTTTAACCCCTCGTATACGAATTTTATCATAACTTTCTCATACGATAATGAAACTTGGTGAAATTTTTATCGTGCATTCTAGTGAGCATAACTAATCGTTACAAAGCTTCGGGTTTGCTAAAAGGTCACTCAGAGGTATACCTTAAACATGTTGACACAGTTAACCCCTGTAGTTTGTAATCTCTCACTTTCTTTCACAATTAGCTTCGTATGATCCATGATTCATTCGTTTAAGAGTATAAGCATCATGTAGGGTTATTGTAAAGTATATTTATCCATTGTTGACATTTTGAACCCTTATATTCACATACTTTCCATGTTTGTCAACTTTAGTCCCTCTAGAGTATTCTTTCACACGTTCAAGCTTATGACACGTGTCAATACATTATAGAGCGTGAATTTTCGAGGTGTTACATCCTCACCCCCTTAAAAGAAATCTCGACCTCGAGATTTACTGAAACAAATGAGGGTACTTCTCTTTCATTGTGGACTCTACTTCCCACATGTACTCGGGACCTCTACGGGCATCCCATTTAACCCTTACGATCGGTACATGTTTCCTTCGAAGCTTCTTAACTTGTCGATCCTCGATCGACACAGGTTTTTCAACAAACTTCAAGCTCTCTTCTATGTGCACATCTGTATGTGGTATGACTAGTGATTCATCAGCGAAACACTTCTTCAGATTGCAGATGTGGAATACATTGTGAATACCACTGAGCTCTTCAGGTAATTTTAACTTATAAGCAACTGATCCGACACATTCGATGACCTCGAATGGTCCTATGTATATCGGGCTTAACTTACCTTTCTTACCGAATCGCATTACTCCCTTCCAGGGTGATACTTTAAGCAACACTTTATCACCTACCTCGAATTTCAGAGGTTTACGCTTTAGATCTGCGTAGCTTTTCTGCCTATCCCTGGCAGCTTTCAGGCGGTCAGGAATCTGGACAATCTTGTCCGTCGTTTCAAAGACTATTTCCGGTCCTGTCAGTTGGACATCTCCAACTTCCGCCCAACAAACGAGCGTTCTGCACTTTCTACCGTACAAGGCCTCGAAAGGCACAGCCTTAATGCTGGTATGGTAGCTATTGTTATATGAGAATTCGATTAATGGTAGGTGGTTATCCCAACTACCACCTAAGTCGATCACACATGCACGAAGCATGTCTTCCAACGTTTGGATTGTACGCTCACTCTGGCCGTCCGTCTGAGGATGGTAAGCCGTACAAAATTTTAAGCGCGTGCCCAAAGATTGTTGGAAACTTTTCCAAAAATGAGATGTGTATCTGGTATCCCTGTCGGAGATAATAGACACTCGTACGCCATGTAGAGATACAATCTTATCCACGTACAATTGGGCTAACATGTCGGAGCTATAGGTCTCCTTAATGGGTAGGAAATGTGCTGACTTAGTCAGTCTATCTACTATCACCCATATCGTATCATTTCCTTTCCTTGTCTTTGGCAACTTGGTGATGAAATCCATCGTCACCATTTCCCACTTCCACATGGGAAGTTCAGGCTATTGTAGCAAACCTGACGGCTTTTGATGTTATGCCTTGACTTGCGCACACGTCAAGCATTTAGCTACATAGGCAGCTACAGACTTCTTCAAGCCTATCCACCAATAGTTTGCCTTTAGATCCTGGTACATCTTATCAGCTCCAGGATGAACGAAATATTTAGAACTATGGGCTTCCTGGAGGATAACATCCCAAAGTCCTCCATAAACTGGAACCCATATTCGTCCATTTAACCTTAGGATTTCGTCCTTGCCATAGGATAACTGTTCTTCAGTTATTCCTAGCTTTTCGTTAGGATAGTTGGCTTCCAACACAGCTTCTTTCTGTGCAGCTAACAACCTTTCATTCAAACCATTCTTTATCTCAATGCTCTTGGCATTGATTCTTATAGGCTTCACTTTTTCCTTTCTACTCAAGGCATCGGCGACTACATTCGCCTTGCCAGGATGGTATCTTATCTCACAATCATAGTCATTCAAAGTTTGCATCCAACATCGCTGCCTCATGTTCAAATCCTTTTGGTTAAATAGGTGCTGGAGGCTCTTGTGATCAGAATAGATCACACACTTGATACCATATAAATAGTGCCTCCATAGCTTTAGTGCAAATACAACGGCACCCAACTCCAAGTCATGGGTGGTGTAATTCTTTTCATGCACCTTTAACTGACATGAAGCATAGGCAATAACCTTGCCTTTCTGCATAAGCACACACCCCATGCCTGTGTGTGATGCGTCGCAGTAAACCACGAATTCTTCAGTACCTTCAGGCAATGTCAGTACAGGAGCGTTGCTCAACTTCTGCTTCAAGATATCGAAAGATTCTTGCTGCTTAGGTCCCCAGTTGAACTTAATATCCTTCCTAGTCAAGGAAGTTAGGGGTGCAGCAATCCTTGAAAATTTTTCAATAAAGCGCCTGTAGTATCCTGCCAATCCCAAGAAACTGCGAATTTCTGTGGGTGTCTTTGGCTCTTGCCAATTCATAACAGCTTCAACCTTAGCGGGATCTACTTGGATTCCGCGTTCACTAACCACATGTCCAAGAAATTGGACTTCACGAAGCCAAAATTCACACTTAGAGAACTTGGCGTAGAGCTTCTCCTGCTGAATTAGTGAAAAAATACATCGAAGATGTTTCTCATAGTCGGCCTGATTCTTTGAATAAATCAGAATGTCGTCAATGAAGACGATAACAAATTTATCCAAGTATGGTTTGCAGACACGGTTCATAATATCCATGAATGCCGCTGGTGCATTAGTGAGCCCAAAAGGCATCGCTAGGAACTCGTAATGACCATAACGAGTCCTAAATGCAGTCTTGTATACGTCTTCATCTCTAACCTTCAGTTGGTGATAGCCTGACCTTAAGTCAATTTTAGAGAAGTAACTTGCCCCTTGAAGCTGATCGAACAGATCGTCGATCCTGGGCAAATGATACCTATTCTTGATAGTGACCTTATTAAGCTCACGGTAATCGATGCACAGACGCATCGATCCATCCTTCTTCTTGACAAATAAGATTGGTGCTCCCCAAGGAGACGAACTAGGTCTAATGAAACCTTTGGCTAGCAATTCATCTAGTTGCGTTCTCAATTCCTTCATCTCTGTTGGTGCCAACCTATAAGGCGCCCTTGCTACTAGTGCTGCTCCAGGGATGATGCCAATTCTGAATTCCACTTGCCTATCTGGTGGTAAACGAGGTAGTTCTTCAGGAAAAACTTCAGGGTATTCAGAAATAACAGGGATATCCTCAATCTTAGGCTTCGGCTCATCGATAGTCACTTGTGCCATGTAGATGACACAACCCTTCTTTAAACACTTAGAGGCCTTGAGCATAGTCACTTGTTCAGGCAGTCCATACTGGGTATCTCCCTGAATGGTAACTGATTCGCCAGACGGAGTCTTGATCACCACTTGCTTCTTATTGCAGACAATCTGGGCCTGGTTATGAGATAACCAGTCCATGCCTAAAACGATGTCAAAATCGGCTAACTTCAAAGGAAGTAGGGACAAAGGAAAAGAGTGGTTCTTAATGGATATAACACATCCATCTAACACGGTTGAGGCGGTTTCTAAGGTGCCATCTGCTAACTCCACCTCATACTTCACACTTAGGGTTTTAACAGGTAAATTCAGTAATTTGCAAAACTTATTATCTACAAATGATTTATCAGCTCCTGAATCAAATAGCACTCTCGCATAAACATCTTTATGAGGAAGGTACCTGTGATCACATTGTCGTCCTGCACAGCTTCCTTTGCATCCATCCTGAAGACCCTAGCATTGGTCTTCTTCCCTTCCTCAGCTTTCTTTGCATATTTTGGGCAATTTGTCTTAATGTGCCCTTTTTCGTTGCAACTGTAGCACGTTGCGTCCTTCAGTTTCTTGCACTCTAGGGTCTTATGTTCCGAAGATTTGCAAATCCCACAAGGCCTCGGCTGAGATTGGGATTTTGAGTCAAGTCTGCACCTCCCAAAGTGGTGCTTCTGACAAATCTTACACTTGGGCTTATCTCCAGATTGATGCCCATCCTTCTTAGAACCAGACCCCTTCTTATGGTCATTGTTTCCCCTGTGCTTCTTGTCTGGCCGTCGTGAATTGTCATCTTCACGCTTCCTTTTCTCGGCATCCGTGTTCCTCAGCGATCTCTGTCTGACCGTGTCTAGTGTGAGGGACAAAGATATATCAGCTACAGATCTGAAAGTAGCTGGCCGAGAAGCTTTTACACTTGCCTTTATCTCTGGGGCTAAACCCCCAATGAAACGAGCAATTCTTTTGGGTTCCGGGGTCACCAGATAAGGAACCAACCTTGACATTGTATTAAAGCTCGTAAGGTAAGCTTGGGAATCCAGATTTTTCATAACCAAGGATAAGAATCAGATTCAATCTTTTCTACCTCATGCTGAGGACAGTAGTTCTCCTTAATGAGGGTAATAAATTGTTCCCATGTCATATTGTACAGTGGAATCTTCCCAGTAACTTGAATCAACGATCTCCACCAGGCTAAGGGCTCACCTTTGAACGATTGAGACACAAACTTTACCACATCCTTCTCAGCGCACCCGCTGATATCAACCACGGTGTCCATCTCATCCAACCATGTCATGCAGTCTATAGCTCCTTTCTCCCCAGTGAAATCCCTGGGTTTGCAGGAAACAAAATACTTGTAGGAGCAACCCTTATCACGGGGTCCTTGATTCTGTATTATCCTTTGAGATGGGACACTTTGCTGATTAGAAGAGTGACGATCGTCATCATCTTTCTTTGGTTCTTCTTTCTTGGAGGGTGGCTTGCTGTGAGCCTCAGAATGAGTCTTAGGCTTTGAATGCGGTGCAGATAGGGTCCTACTTCGAGTCCCGCTATATTCATTATACCGCCGCTCTATGGCCTTCGTAACAGCGCTGTCTATTAACGCTTGCAGTTCAGCACCCGCTATATTAATTCGGGCATCATCCTGATTCCCCCGTGGGTGACTATTGATCTCATTCGAGTCAGCCATTGTGTCTTGAACTGTTACATAAGATATTGACAATAATTTATTTGGAAGTTTATTATGGAATTGTCTTTTAGGGCAATTCATTAACCATGGTAAACATAGACCATATTTGGTTAATTTATTAATCATGTTTATTCAGGATTTTTATTTTAATTTATCCTAATTATAATTCAATAACAGTATTATTAGTGGCACAAAAGGCCTAGTCATAGGGACATTTTAAATCATAAGTCATGATTTCAGAGAATCAAGGCATGAAGGTTTGAACATAGTTCTTTTACCTTTTTCTGACAGGGAGTCGTAGACTACTACTGTCTTTTGTCTTATATGACAATGAGTATGGCCCGTAGGCACTATATTACCAATGGATGTTTAATGCTTGATCATCTTAATTGATGATTTAAACTCATGATTTATAGATCATCAAGTTAGGTTAGGAATATTTTGAAGAATCCTTATATAAGAATGGCGTGTGTGATTTTTAACGAATCACATCTGCCAGGAGCGTTAACATGTTTTCAGATGTTAACAGGGATCCGAATCTTTTAAACAGGTCTTACCATCTTGGCCAAGTCTTATAATGACATGCAGGCTAGGTTACACCTTTAAGATTCTTATTTAATATTTAATATTTAATAGGAAGATTAATTATAAAAGGAATGATTTTGATTTATTTATTTCTTATATTTATGCATATAATGACAAAAGTGAAATTTAAAACTTAACATTCCATTAAATATTAAAAGGAGTACATGCTGCCCTAAACGGGGTTTTAACAGAAACAATTTGCCCACACAGGGCTAAACCGATAAAACAAGTCCACGCAGGGACCAAATACTAAAATAGATGTCCACGCAGGGACTAAAAGACAAGTCCACGCAGGGACTAAATACACAGATAAATGTCCACGCAGGGACTTGATTGAAATAGGAAATACAACAATACATATAGAGATTTAATGATCCCTCTTCTTCTTCCCCTTTGACAAGCTTGCTAGGCCCTTGAGGAATCCTCTGTTGTTCCTACGTTCTTCTTGAAATTCATGCTCCACCCTACTTAGTCTTTGGAGGATCTCCTCCTGTTCTGGTGGGGAAAATCGTGGAGGCTGCGACTGTTGCCGAATCGGTGGTCGAGCAAGTACTTGATATCCATGAGTTGGATATCCCACTCCCCAAGGGGCTCCATATGGTCCTTCCAGATGAAGGGCGTTGTAGTTTGCCGCTACTAGGTATGGGTCGGTTTCAGCATAGTTATAATGAGTGTGAGCCGGTCGTTCAAACGGATTGTACGCCGTCGAACCGGCGTATGTAGGAATCAGATTGTCAAAACCCAATGGTGGCAGTGGTGGTGCAACTGGTGCAGAATTCACTTCTGGAATTAGGTTTGAGGGCCCACCCATTTGTGGGTCTTCATGCAGTGGCGGATAGTGACTGCCACTGGAGTGTCGAGGGGTGCTAAAGTGAAAATCCCCTCCTCGCGCGGATATTCGTGCGCCTGTCCTCCTACGTCTTGGTGGTTCTGGAGGTGCTTGATGAACTGGTGGCGGTGGTGGCGGTGGCGTGACTGCCACGAAACGTGAATCCTCGGAGGGATCCTGCTGCTGCTGCTGGTGAGGCGATGAATGGTGAGAAGGTGTGAAGTACCATTCATGCTGGTTAAACCTCGCTTGGTAACTATCTGGACCACCATAGGGTGATCCGTGGAAGGATGATCCATCAGAGATCTCGATGGGATGGTTGGGTGTACCGCTTGCAGGTTCGACGGGATCCGTGTCCTCGTCCATGTCCATTGCATTGTCTCCTGAGAAGTGGTCCTCTGGTCCCAATGGGTTAAAACCCACTGGTTCTTGAATATAGTTTGCCGGGTTGAACCGGCCCTGAAAGACAGGAGTAGGGTCGCCAAAGGAACGGTGCGAAGCAGATCGCTGCAATGGTAAGATGGAATGACGGGAGTCTTCGGGCTTGTTTTCCGAGTGCGGCCCAAAAGAGTGACGGTAGGGAGGCGTTGAGCTGTGCGAGACAGACCGTCTAGCGGGCTCCAAATGGTTCCTCCAGTTTCCCTGAGGATCGGCACTCATAGTGGTAGAAGGAGTTCGCCGGTGTGAAGGCCCGGCCTCGTGATCGTTGGGGGCAGTGATTGGCCCCTTTCCTCTTCCTCCTTTTCTAAATCCTGGTGGCATTTCCTGTTAACAATTAAAAGATACAACAAGAAATATAAAGGACAAAGTTAAAATTAAAATAAACAAATTTGAATTTGTCCTAAGTTTCTTGTCTAGACTCAAAAATTTAGGAATGTACAATTGTGTCATTGAGATCAAACACAAAAGGCTAGTGTGTAATTCACTCAATGTTGGCTCTGATACCAACCTGTCACACCCCGATATTTCCACGTATTACCGGTGGGCCCGGTGGGGAGTATCGTGACGTGGCTGGTAACATTACAGTCAAACAACACAATATTTAATATGCACAGCGGAAGGAAAAGATAGATATATATCAACCGAATATAATTGTAATATCAAGTATCACAAACAGTTGAAAATAATCCACAGGTGGATCAAAAATAAAAAGGAAACATTGTTCAACAGACTGATGCATCCGAGCTTGCGAGACTCTTATTGATGCTAAGGAGAAAGCCAGCCTATTACGAGTAGTACCTGCACTTAATATTTTTGGGAAAATACGTCAGTTTACACTGGTAAATACAATTAACTGACTCATTTTAAAAAGGTTTAATAAAATCGATTTGAATGCACGTGGCACAAACTTTTTATAACTTGGGATAATTATTTGAATATAATCTTGTAAAAGAATTACATGTTCCTTATGCGTTCAGTAGCCCGATCCGTAGACCGGGTTAAAGATCAATAGACACACCACATAATTTATTTAGGCACTGACGGGTGTACGCCTACACCCCGTGCTAAGGTCGTGGCCATTTCGTAAAATGATGCCAAGGATATCCGGGACATGGTCATTAACCCCCAAAGGCTTTAAGCAAACAAAACATTTCAAAACGGAGCATATCAATGATTTAACCTCTATTCGATTAAAGATTCAATGCCCAACCAAGCGGTATTTTAAATACCATACCCCAAGCCCGTATAGGGAAAATAAGTTAAAAGTATTTACCTTTGCAAGTATCAATCACAAATAGCAAGTGCGTGTAGCTTTTACCGGGTCTCCTATTATGGAACGAAGGTTTATAATAACCTATTAGAATCCTAACGGGTCTTTAATTAAGCCTAAGCTTAGACCGGTTAGTTTTAAAGAAAGATACGGTTCGAACGCACGATTAGGCGAAGACCGGAATAGAATGTGGTTTAGACCCAACAAGTTTGAAGACTTGTATAATATGGGTAAACTAAACATATTCTGGATTTTGAGATAAAAATGATAAGGTTTGACCCGTTTCGGCTAATTTATGCAAACTAGTTACATAAACCGAACCGAACGCGCAAGAAGCGTAACGGGTAACCATAAGAGTCATATACAGGTTTCCTAAGCTAATATGACTTAAATATGTTGTGATATCAGTAGGATATCTTCCATTATGCCCAAAACGAGTTTAATCTTAATTTAAGCCCCGTAGGGGTATTTTGGTCATTTTAAAGGTTATAAAAGAGATTAAATGAAATTCTGAGATTCGGGTCTGAATACATCAGTAAAATAACTTAATTTATCAGGTTATATCAGTTGGTGATAAGTCTTATATGACAAAAATGGTTTTAAACCCATACTAGGTGTTTAATCCGCGTAAAAAGCCGTTTTAAGCGATTTCCTGGTTATACAGGAAATCTGAGTTTTCTGATCAGGTTATAAAGTTCAAAATACTTTATTTATCATATAAAATCAGTAGCAACTGGATTGGAGTCAAAATATTATGTAAAACTCATTTTATGAACAAAAAGGGTATAATCGGTATTTATCGAATCAACGCCATAACCTTAGGTTATGAGCAGGTTAAAAATAATTAAAAATCTTCAAAAATCCTAAAATATTATCTTACATCAGTGGGTAAAATGTTTGGTGTCAAAAATTGGGTTTAGATAGGCTTTATGCTAATTGCGCCGTTTATTTAACAAAAAGCTTCTTAAGTGCGCTATTTAGCATAACTCCTATTCTGGACCTCGAACTGATATGAAACTTTAGGGACATGTTTATAAATCAGTAATAAAGATTATTGTCCTTTTGCATTTCCAAAATTCTCGTTTTATGGTCAAAAGGGTATTATGGTCAACATTAAGCAATTAACGGAAACGTGTAGACGAATGGGGCAAACAACGAACCAATCACAGAGGGTTATACTATCATGTAACCTGGTCCTAAGGAAGCTCTAAGGCATTTCCAAATCGTACTAAATCGGGTCAGAACTGAAGTCAAAGCAAAAGTCAAAGTTTTGCGACTTTCGGTTCCGAACCGGGTCTAAACAGAAAATTGTCGGATCAAACAAGCTTAGACCAGTTCTTAAACTTATTACCAAGTTATATGAGTGATAAAATAGGCTACATGCCTTCTACATTGCTAATTACATGTTAATTCACAAATTAAGTTCCTGTTGACTTTTTATAAACAATTTTGACCCGACAAAAGTCCTAGTTAGAGTGGGAATCAGAGGGTGCCCTTTTAAGGGTTTATTGCCCACATAATTACCAACTTATAACTACTTTTAATTTGGCAAAACACTGGACCATTAGTGATTAATCGATAAGTCAAACCTTAATTACGACGGTTTGACTCTAAGCTAATTAACTAAGTAAAATTCAATTAAGGAAGGTCAAGGGTACTTACCAAGGTCTAATGCACGATTAGAGATGCTTGGGGACTGATCTTATGCTCCAGGAAGTTCCACAAATGCAGATGGAAAGCATGATCAAAATGTTGCAACATGAGGGCCTTTTTATAGTGAATTTGAGGGCTTGTGATCTTGACAAATCATGCTACAACTGATCATGGATCATCCACAAGTGTCCCTAAGGTCTAAAAGCATGTAGGGGTCGCCCATGGAGTGGAAAATATCTTTCTAAGTCGGTTACAATGAACCTAGCAGATAACAGCCAAGTTTTTCGACATCAGAGGGCCCCTCGTGTCACGCGTAGGTCCCCTAGGGGTCCTTCGCGTCGCGCGACGCCCCCTCTGATTCAAATCTATTTTTCAGATTTTGCTGTTTTGGTCCCTGGCCCATAAAAAGTTGTTTTGACAATTATTTCTTGCATTATGAGCCCTCTAAAGTGATTTCCAAGGACTCCAAGTTATAACCAATCCTTGTGAAGCCCTCGTTTAACTTTGTTATCACCCGAAAAGTCATAAACTTCATCGTTGACGCTTTTAACCCCTCGTATACGAATTTTATCATAACTTTCTCATACGATAATGAAACTTGGTGAAATTTTTATCGTGCATTCTAGTGAGTATAACTAATTGTTACAAATCTTCGGGTTTGCTAAAAGGTCACTCAGAGGTATACCTTAAACATGTTGACACAGTTAACCCCTGTAGTTTGTAATCTCTCACTTTCTTTCACAATTAGCTTCGTATGATCCATGATTCATTCGTTTAAGGGTATAAGCATCATGTAGGGTTATTGTAAAGTATATTTATCCATTGTTGACATTTTGAACCCTTATATTCACATACTTTCCATGCTTGTCAACTTTAGTCCCTCTAGAGTATTATTTCACACGTTCAAGCTTATGACACGTGTCAATACATTATAGGGCGTGAATTTTCGAGGTGTTACAATGTATTTGCACTAGTTTCACCATTATAGAACTTACTTAGGAAAAAATGACTTTTAATAGGCGTACTTTATGGACCATGTCTATGAAGTAATCCATCGTGGCATCGCTTAAAAAATACGGTGTTTATATAGTTACGAGTAATTTACAAGTTTTGTCCTTTATGTTTGAATATATAAAATTAATTATCATATATGTAATAACCCTAAAAATTAAAAATCATTATTCTAGAAATAAAAGAATAATAATAATAATATATATGATCCATTTTTCTGTATATCAACCAAAACTATTATTATTATTTATAAATTAACCTATAGGAAACCCTAATTAAGACACCCAAGTAATTCTGTACAAACTCTAGAAATTTCAGAATTTTCAGAATTAGGATCAGGGCCCCTAAAACTCAGGGGGGGGGGGGTTTCCCTATTGACGATTATCCACTTATCTCGTTGTCAGAATAGAATTTTAAGAAACTGTCGAGTCATCAGGCCTAGTCCCAACCGTGGCTACTCTATAAAATGTAGGTAACCCTTACGGACCGTAAGGGTTATTTGTTACGGTCCGTAGGGGGGGCAAAAGTCGGGTATAAATAGAGGACATTGGCACTTGCTTCTGGGCGCTTGAACGACGAACAAAGTCGGAAAATACACGGAGTTATGCTCTGTTTACTTCAATTAACACACACGAAACACTAATTAGTATAGTGGGGTGCTGCAGAACAGGGTATTAACTCAATCACTGATACGATTCAATGTCCGATTGATTGAAATCAATCCAATGGATGTTTAAGTGTTGCTCAAATTTGGGTTATGCTTTGTCATTAGTCGTGATTCCGATGGATGTTTAAGTAATTTCACTTTTGTCATTAGTTGTGATTCCGATGGATGTTTAAGTGTTTACACTTTGTCATTCGTTGTGAATCCGATGGATGTTTAAGTGATTTCACTTTGTCATTAATTGTGAATCCGATGGATGTTTAAGTATCGCACTTTGTCATTCGTTGTGAGGATTTTAATCTCGTGAGTTATCGTAAATGCTGTATTAAGTTACTAACCTAGTTTGTGTGCATATTATTTAAATTAGGTTAAAAGACTAATCAGTAGTCTAAACTCTGCCCGTATAAATCTGAAATATTATCACAAGGTAGCATCACTTTGGAATTATTAAGGTACGGATCCTTACCCCACTCCTTATTGCTTCATATTCAAATTGTTATAAACCCATTAAATTTATACACTCCTCACGTCTTTGATTATCGATTCATTTGACAGTCCGTTAGATTCCTATTCTAATCATAACCTTGGATTTAGCTTTCATGTCATGCGATAGTATTCTGTTAGTTGTACTCATTATCGCATGTTCCAATATATGTTACGTCTTGTTATAAAAAGATTTGATAAGTTATGTGAATAAGCCCATTTGTACTCTGATACCCTGAGTATCGCTTCTCGTGGAGTGTCCCACGAGCATGTTGTTGCGGCATCGACATCATGTGCTCTATCCGTGACGGAGAGATCAGTTCACGGCGTCTCTTAAGTACAAGTGTGGTACAGATGGCTATTAGGAGGCGTATGGATCGATCCTAGGATTTAAGTTAAGGAGGTGGATAGCGGGTATGCCAACTCGCCATCTCATGTGATAATTATGCAGGAGTAGCTACCTGTGTATTGTCACGTTTTAAGTTTGCTCATGGGTACATCCGTAAGATATGATTCTGAAATTATGTTCTTGCATCGTATCATTTTCCATTCGGATAACATTTCATATAAAGCGTTATTTGTTATTTGAGCCTATTATTCCGTACTGAGCATTCGGCTCATTCCGTATAAATTTTGTATATACAGGTTCACAGGTTACTTTGGGCGGGGAAAAGAGAGAAGAATAAAGCCTAGGAATAAATCTGAAGATGTTAGTTAATCAAGTCGAATGTCTCCTCTTGTATATTAAACTTAAGTTTAGTGGTCGTGTGGTTGTATCCTTGTCCAATAAATAAATGGAATTATGACTTTTGTTTATGATACTGTTATTGTGACACGTCAGCCTTCCGGGTTGGGCTGTTACAATATATATCTCAAAAGATAACTTAATACTTCATATCTTAAAAAAATATAAATAATAGTATCATATACATGTTCCAAAATAATTTTTTACACGTAATCAAGCTATTAGAATGAACAATTACTAGACTAAGATTAATAAAAAAATTAAAATTATTTACAATTTTGGTTATATGATTTAGTTAAACGGTATATGTTTCGGGGTAATTCAGCGTGATATTAATCTCATACTTGTTCCATACCCACGAAAAATTGCAACACCAATCCCATGTAGAAAATATAAGCTATTTTTCCATAGGTGAGTTCTAGAACCCATTCTTAGACTGTTTTAGGGTGGTGGCATGCTCGGCAAGGTGTTTCAAAGTAAACTATATTTTCTTAAACAATGAATAGTTTTATGAAAAAAAAATCAGTTTTGGCTTCTAGCCGTGATGTTGTCATGAATCTTTTCAAATAAAACGTCTAAAGTTTAACGTTTTGTTGGAATGCAAACTTGACTTGCGTAAAGAATGTTATAGGCAAAGTCTAACGGAAAGGTTAAAGAATAAAGTTTTTCTAAAGTCATTATTACATTGTTGAAATCTACTATATTCTTTTGAGGATGAATGTTAAAGGAGTCTTAATGTCTAAAGTTATTGCTATAAGCATGATTATGGGGGCAACGCCTTCATGGCTTGTTGATGGTTGTACAACTTGGTTAAAGGGCACAATCGCAATGACTAATTGAATGGAGTGATGACGATCATTCACCGAGATCATTGCGATCTCAATATTATAGTACATAAATTTGACACTTAAGTGTTTAACTTACGATGTGCGTTCAATGCTTGTTTATTCAAAGTTGTGTATATCATGATACACATTTATTACGTTGTTGGCCCAGACTCCAATCACGAACATACAAAACCAAACACAAACGATTTGGAGATAAACGCGTCTCATACTCTTTTATTATTAAACTAAACTCGACAAATAAAACTGGATACATAAACCTCTATTTATACTAAACATAAACTATTTCTAGTCCAACTCAAACTCTAATTTAAATAAACCTATCTAATAAACAAATAATTCAAACTAATTTTATCTCTAACTAACTTATATTATCTTTAACCCATATTAACTTTCCAGATAATCCTTCAAATCAGAATTATCTCTTCATTCACCCCCTTAATTCTGATTTGAAGGATTATCTGGAAAGTTAATATGGGTTAAAGATAATATAAGTTAGTTAGAGATAAAATTAGTTTGAATTATTTGTTTATTAGATAGGTTTATTTAAATTAGAGTTTGAGTTGGACTAGAAATAGTTTATGTTTAGTATAAATAGAGGTTTATGTATTCAGTTTTATTTGTCGAGTTTAGTTTAATAATAAAAGAGTATGAGACGCGTTTATCTCCAAATCGTTTGTGTTTGGTTTTGTATGTTCGTGATTGGAAGTCTGGGCCAACAATTGGTATCAGAGCTTGGTCAAGAGCCGAAGAAGAGAAGCCGAAGCAATGATCGATTACACGTTCAAGATTTATTAAGCCGAACTCGACCAGGGAAGACGGAGATGAATAGAGGATCGCCGAGTAAGTTTATCAGTTTACTAATGTTGTTTGATTATCGTAGCAGAAAGAAAAAGAAAAAAAAAAGAAGGAAGGAAAAGAAAAAAAGGGTCTGGTGAACGTTTGAATAATATCTCTAAATTGATATTGAAAGTTTGAATTGTTATTCAAAGTGGGTCGGTGAATTATGGAATGGTGAAAAGCGGAAAGCTACTATGCATGAAGAATTGAAGAGTAAAAAAAAAAAAAAAAAGAATATAGGGTGTACATGGGCTACCTGCCAACATGAGTGCATGGAGATCACGGTATTTATGTGGAGTGGGTTCTGTTAAGTGGATCTCATGTTAATTAAAATAAAATAAAAACACGGCTAGTAATTAAAAGGGTGTTGGTGCACGATGAATGAAGATTTAAAGGTCGAAGAAGCTCGTCCAAGCGAATGAAGAATCGCGAACCAACCTGGAACGGAGAACAAGAAGCAAGACGAACCGGGTCTATGTGGAACTCCAATAAAGAGAGTCAAGTCAATTCGATCAAAGGAGGTGGTCGAATCCGTAACCAGCTAGGTTGTTTCCACACGAAGCTGTAATTCGATCAACGAGAAGAGTGAATCCGTTAATAGCTAAGTCGAAAAATTCGTGTGAAGACAAGGAGAAGATCAACAATCAAGAGTAGGAAAGTACCGAGAAGATGAGAGCGTTTTAGGTTGTGTGGAAGCAGCCAATCTCGTCGAAATTGAAAAAGTTTAATCACTCTGTTTAAGTGATCAGAAGAGAAATGTCACACCCCCAAAATCCACACGCGGAGTACCACCGCTTGGAGGCGTGACATGACCAGGATCAAGCCACCAATCATATTGAACATAGGTATATAGTAAAAGTCATTCATCAATACAATAGGTGTTTCCAAAACCAAATATAAACAAGTGTGTAGCGGAAGCATTAATGTAAAACCCAACATAAGTTTAAGTACAAAATGTCATAATGTTTAACAACACAATCACGATCCATGTCCACAACGACCGTGCCTCCCGTGCAAGCTCCAAAAGTATCTAAGGTCCTGCAAGGCATGTAACAGAGAGTCAACGACTAGTTGAGCGAGTTCACAGTTGGTTATATAGTTATAATGTTCATTTCGTAAATCGTATGTTCGATTAGTAATCATATATCGTAAGTAATAGCATCGCGGCCCTCAAGGCATGTTTGCGAAGTTTAGTGGGGGTTTCCCAAGTTTTCTAGACTAGGTATATTTGTATCGCGGCCCTCCAGGCATGTTTGCGAAGATTGTTCTAGTATCGCGGCCGATCCCGGCATGTTTGCGAAGAGAAGTATATGTATCACTAGTCTAGTAGTATCTACCATTGACCGTCCTCTCCCGAGACCAATGGTATGTAATTTCGATAACTCTTAAGCATAAATAATCAATCAACCCATTCCCAACCCCGGGAATCCCATGCCTTGGTAGAAGTGTGAACTCACCTTGTTTCGCTCGGTATGCTAAGTATGTGCTCACGGTTAATCAATCACGTCCTAAGGTATGCACGTATACATAATTAGTTTGCATTCAAGTTGTTTGCACGTAAACATCATCATCATGAACATCGCATTAATAACACTGAGTATCACATTGCACGTATTTGTAATCATACAAGTATTGCCTTTATTCGTAACAGCAGTTATCTAACCCAGTTAAGTTTAACAGAATTAACCCAAGAGATCGAACAGATTATACAATCGGCGAAACACCGATTGGCGAAACACATTCTGTTTCGTCCCATCTGATTCGTCAAAAGTGGTCTCGGCGAAACACAAGTCGGCGGAAAGCATGTTGACGAAACACCTTCTGTTTCGTCAATCAGGGTCTCGGCGAAACACCTTTGTTTCGCCAAGTGTGTTTCGTCAAACATGTTGCAGAATCATCACAGAATCATTATGCCCTAGTGGCCAACATCTAGCACCACCGCCCAACCTCATTGGACCTCCAATATCAACAACCGATTGGACCTCCAACATCAACAACCGTTTGGACTTTTAGTGTGAATTTTCAACCCTCCCAAACATCATCATTACAAATCGGCGGTTCACAAGTTCCCACCCATTGACCACCGATTTTTCCACCAATCTCGATTTTTAAATAAACAATCCATGTTACAAACCATGATTCTTATCAATCCAGCCGACAATTTCATGAGGTGTTCTTTATTTTACAAAACAACAACATATATACAAACAATAAGCAAATGAATCTTTGACTATCATATCCTGACAACGCACACATGGGCCGCAACTAAAAGCATTCATCAAACAGACTTTTAAATCAATAACAAGTAATCGATTCTGTATATATACACACTAACCGAGATGTTCGGAAATGATGGTTTGATCGCTATAGAGAGGGCTTGGGGAAACACACAGCTGCCGTCACACTTGGGAGAGTTTTAGGGTTTCAGATTGTTAAAACGTGTGAGACTGAACTCGTTTCCCCTAAATATACCCAAAACAGTGTTCTGGGCCCTAATGGGCTTTGGTGAAACTGGGCTCAGCGAAACAGACTTCTGTTTCGTCGAGATGCTTTTCATGTGTTAACAGTTCAAGTGTTTTCCTAAAATGCCAAGTCTCATGTTTTAATTTTAATCACATACATGCAAAATTCACAATACCATACATTTCATGTTATAATCTAAATCACATAAACATGTAACAATCATAGTGCCTTTCATTATAACATAACGTGTATAGTTACAAGTCAAACAGCAAAACAATCAAAGTCAACGTGCATTCAATGCGAAAGTGAAAGTCGGAAACTCGAGTTGTCACAAGAAATCACTCCGTTTAAGTGATCAGAATAGGCATGGCAATCTTGTAATTCGATCAAGGTGTGATTGAATCCGACAAGATCAGGGCCAAGAAATCGAAGGAGGCGCAAAATCTTGTAATTCGATCAAGGTGTGAACGAATCCGACTAGATCCGTGCGCGTAATCAGGATGGTGTTAAATCTTGTAATTCGATTAAGGAGTAATCGAATCCGGCAAGATCAGTTACACATAAGTTGGTATTTTGTGGACAGATTCTACCGTTATAGAAACCAGTGGCTACCACAAACAGTTTATACAAAGTTCATAGTCGAAGAACAGTAGATCAACCTGTGTAGTTTGATCATTCGACTCAGATTTAATCACAACCTGTGTGAGTTGCGATCAGATTTTCGGACAAGACCGGATGTGAAGCGGGTTCAAATCAGAATTATCTCTTCATACGTTATACAAATTTATGCTATGATGAGTTGCATGTTTTATTCTAAATATGTATACAAGTTAATGAAATTGGAACTTAATCAGCGTAGTTTACTTTTAGTATGCACATTAGGTTAAAGTATATATTTGCTTGTGAGCATCGGAGGAAAGGCTTTCCTACTTAAAGAATGACATCTTGTTGATTTTGGTGTATGTTTGAGTGTTTTTCTGTTGCATATGGATAAAGTTACTAGTTTGAAAGTTGTGTGTCAAAGAGTAAACCAAACAATTATTAAATTGCTACTGCATGCATTTCAAATCTTCTCGGTAGTTGGTATTGTTACAATCACTTCCCCCTTAGGGACTCATCGTCCTCGATGAGCTTTTCTCCCACCATCCCGAATGGCACATGAATGGCTCTGAAACCATTTGTAACGTCCGACACTCGTACCACCAATATTGTCATCTTTGCCACCGATAGGATGCCCATCCAGGAACTCACGGATTTGTTTTTTATTGACTCGGTGGATAACTTTTCATGAGGTTACCCATCGTAGTACTACTCCCACGGTCCCACCATAGCATGCTTAACTATGGAGTTTTCATGTGGTCCACAACAAACTAACCCCAAAACGCGTTGTAGATTTAAGAGGCGGGGTATGTCTTATGAATCAAGAATCTCTCCTGGCCATGATTGATGTGTGATTTTCCTAGGGTGTTACAATGGTATTCTACACCGTCTCCACTGAGCCAGAAAGCACTCCGGAAACAGGGACCAACCCACAGGGTGCCAACAGAACGAAGAAACCCTAGATCGGAAAAAAGGAGAAGGCAGACGGAGTTTTGAAATGCAGCGGAAAGGATCACCAGAGCCCGAGTCAACCTTGTGGCTCTGATACCATGTTACAAATCTCAAAACCAAAGAAGGCACAAATTTATTCAAATGAAAACAAGAACAGTTACAGCGAAGTGATCAACCAGTCATCACAGATTGACTGGTGCATCATATGTTGAACAAGATCACAAACGAGAAACAATAAAGCCCCAATATTCTCACGTATTTTACTTGTGAGGAACAAAGGACACAAAAGTGATTGAGAAAAGAGCTCATGATGCTTGTGTGTAGACAGCAGCAGCAAGAAGGCCTTTTAAGGAGAAGCTACCCTAGCCAAGAGGAGACAACTGGAGCCCAAAGATGGAGACAGCTAGAGCCCAAACTTGAGCCCATAAAACAGCAGGCCAGCGACACAAGAGGAGCGGCCCAAGGACAACAATATGACCAAGACCAGCAAACCAAGCACCCTCACAAACAAAACAAAAAATAAAAGAGGATTAGAACAAATAAAAGTATAAAGGGAGAAGCACATTTACACTGTCATTTTAACATAGTTATTTGTGGTTCCACATCTTTATTGATAACAATGCGTGAATGGTGGCACAGATCGGATGGTGTGGGAGTCTGTGGCCCCTCAAGAGACTCATTACAACTTAGGTTGTTTCTATACTTGCTTCATTCAGACCATCTTTTACTTTTCTTATTAAGACAATCCGTGTCTCTTGGTTCAAAATCTTTGTCGTGGTTCGAAGCTCTGCGTCTTTAGTCCAGACTTGCATGTTTTTAGGGCGTTACCCCTTCAACTATGTAACCGCATAAAGCATTTTCTTTCCCGTGCTCCTTATATCCGGTAAACACTATGCATAGGTGTTTGTCAGTTCTTAGGCCTTTGAGTATACTTTAACCTAACTTAACTCCACCTAAGTGACACGTCAACTTTTTTTCCTCATTTCACTTTGTCTCACTCTAAGGAAATGGTTTAACATGTTAACACATAACTCATTTAATGCATTTTAACATTGAGTTTTGTCTAAAAAAGAAAATACTAATTAATTTAAGCACTTAACATTGGGTTAACATGTTAACACACAACTCATTTAATGCACTTTAACACAAGGAGGGAGTGGTTTGCAATGTTAGTTAACATGTCATGTCATTGTTAACACTCTAGATGTTAGAGTACACCCCATGGCTTTACAATCTCTAACTTAAAATTCGTTACGTATTAAACAACTTTTATTAAATACGCTTTACACACGCATTAAATAAATTTTGTTTCTCATCAAAACGAGGGTAGGTATGATTAATAACCAAACACATGTCCTTAGATATAAAGTAAAGAGTAAACTGCCATTTTGGTCCCTGTGGTTTGGTCACTTTTGCCACTTTAGTCCAAAACTCAAACCTTTTGCATATGGGTTCCTGTGGTTTCAGTTTTATTGCCATTTTGGTCCAAAAATGAAATCAGGTCATATTTGTCTTATAAAAGTCTGCAATTTTGTCCTTTTCCGCATGGGCAAAATTGTCATTTCTTTTTTATAAATAAATACAAGATTTTATAACACAAATATGACCTGATTTGCCCCTGAGAAAAAGGACAAAATTACAGGATTTTATAAGACAAATATGACTTGATTTCATTTTTGGACCAAAATGGCAATAAAACTGAAACCACAGGGACCCAGATGCAAAAGGTTTGAGTTTTGGACTAAAGTGGCAAAAGTGACCAAACCTCAGGGACCAAAATGGCAGTTTACTCTAAAGTAAATAAAATTTTCACTTACAAACAAAAATAACGTAATATTAACTAATCAATCAATGACCATCAATCAACCAAGGGTTGCGTGATTGGCAAAACCTTTAAAATATCCTTAGAATATGGGGTATGGGGCGGGGTTGGCCATAAACGCCCAAGTCACCACCTCGGGTGGGCTTGGGTTTCGGCGTGGCCCCTTAGGCGGAGGATTCAGCCCGGGCGTTGGGCGGGTCTATCAAGGTGACATAGCGGGAGCTGATTGGCCAAGACAACTAGCCGTTGGGCTAGCCGTTGGCCAACGGCTATGTGTAAAAAAAATTGATTTTTTCACTATAAAAACTCATTTCTATTCAATTTTTTTTACCACAACTACTCCCCCTCTTCTATAATTATCTCTATCTTATTTAAAAAAAAATTTATCCAACACAATAAGAAAAATAAATCCTCATAAGCGTGGTTATGACCCGAACAACCCGTGGGCATTACAAGAAAATCCTAACCAACCACCCAATCGTCCAATTCCTCCTCCATTTTTAATACACTCCACTATGCCCGATATGGCGGGTTACGCATCGTATCTCTCGAATCGTGTGTATACTAACTTCCCTCACACCGACGATTCTATACCTAGCCCGTTTCAACAAACGCCCATCAACCTTTCACAAACGTCAATCAACCTTTTCCAAAGCGAAACCGTCCCCGAAACTCTACCCCCCTCGATGGTCCTTCCGCATCAAAACCAATCAAAAAGAGAAGTCACAAGAAAAAAACCGAGGCCGAGAAAGCACTTGTAAGCGCCAAACGAAAACAACAAAAATGGGTCTTTAATGAAGAAGTTGCATTGGCGAGGGCTTGGGTTCAACAATCTCTACATCCAACTTTAGGTATTTTTAAAAATATTGTAGCCCTTATTTTAATATTTATGTTTTTTTATATAACTTTGTAATATATTAAATTTTGTTTTTATTAAAATAGGAAATTCTCAACATAGAAACCATTTGTGGGAGTTCAGGCTCGCGTAGGGGAGTACATAGCGATCAGTTGGAAGACATTGCGTGCAAGTTGGATACATTCAACGTATTCCAACAACAAAGGGCTGAAATTCAGAAGAACAAAGAAGCTAGGGATGCCCTGAAACAAAGACGAGATTATATGAAATTTCTAGTTCAGCCCATCGATCACCTATCAGACGAAGAGTTGGAACTAATGTTAGAGACTAGAGAAGAGATAATAAAAAATATTACAAACACTAGGAATTTTTTTATTTAATTTTATTTATTTAAAAAACATTATTAAAAAATATAAATTTGTTTTAAAAATATTAAATATTACACTTTGGGCTGGCCATGCCCCAAACCCCCGCCCCACCATACTAGAGGTGAACAAACCGGTTAACCGGTTATTAAAAAACCGGTTAAAAAAAAACCGGTTTTTTCACCCAAAATAAAAACCGGTTTTTTTTATAACCGGTTCCGGTTACTAACCGGTTTTTGAGGTCCAAAACAATAACCGGTATAACCGGTTGGGACCGGTTTTTAACCGGTTTTTCCCAAAAAAAAAACCGGTTTTTACCGGTTTTTTAATAACCGGTTCGGTTAATAACCGGTTTTTGAAGTCAATAATAGTAACCGGTATAAAAACCGGCGGTTAAAAAAAAACCGGTTAAAAAAAAACCAGTTTCAGTTTTTTTTCCGGTTTCGGTTCTAAAACCAGTTTTTTTGTACACCTCTACACCATACCGTCTTCAATGTGGTTCAGCCCAGCGAAGCCCACCCAAGCCACGTGTCAACCCATGCCCCCAAACCTCTGCCCCACCATACCCCACGGTCTTACATATAAAAAATCTTGACATCACCACTTTGGTGGGGTAGTAGAGACTTTGTGTCTTTTGAGGAGAAACCAGGGTTAGTTTCTGGAATGAGATAAATTTGGTATAATTTAGGAATTATGTAATCTTTGCCGTTCAAAAAAAATCTAAAAAAAAAACTTTATTTTTAAGTCATACAAAAATAAAATTGGAGGGTTTGAGGGTAAGGTGACCCAATACCATTTCACTATGACAATAACTTCAAGTCTTCAACTATGGTTGTTTTGATAAACATGGTCACAACTCCAACTAAAAGCTCTAATTCACTGCTCAAGATTAACTCTTTGTTGTACGCAAGTATAGAATTTATATTTGATCTCGATATCAAATACATAATGGTCGTATTTAGTCATTTCGAATTCTAATAAACCTAGTTAAGTCACTCCTGATTCTGAATTGTTTTACAACATACACCCAATCTAAATTGATATAATTAAAAGAGTTTAATATGGATAAATAAAAGCTTAATGTGACGGTCTTTCTATCTTTCAAAATCGAGTTGAATTTTATTGTTCAAAAAATGTTTTCGTTTTGACAATAAAATGTTGTCGTTGGTTGTTAAAAAAATCGAGTTGAATTTTGTTAATGATGCCTTTTGTTTTAGAAAGTAAAAAAAGATTGAACTCATTTTAATTGTCTTATTGAATCCCCTCCTCGTGGCCCAGTGGTTTGTCCCAATGTGGTTATGTCGGCCGGCTCCTCCTTTGGGAGGTCACCGGTTCGACTCCCACTAGTGGCTTTAGGGGGGACGTCCCAATGATGGATCGTTCCTACCGAGGCATGGTGCAGTCTTGAGGGCAACCCGGTTTTACCCAGCTGTTACCCCAGCGAGTCTCTCGTGTGGGGGCAGTATGGTTTCCGGGCGGAGGTCAGCTTGCGCACCGGCCGGGGCCCGATCGAACATCGCGTCCGTAAGAGCGGGGCTGACGGGGGAATGTCATCGACATGACCCCGGTGACCAATTCGGTCCTGTACAGAGAAAGTCACCTTCAAAAAAAAATTGTCTTATTGAAAGATTGAGGGCTTTGTAAATATGTGTTGTTTTATTTCATAAAAATATATGTATTTAGAGTTGAGTATCTAATAAAATGCATCATTTAACAAAAAAGATAAAGGGTATAAAAAGATAAGAAAATGACAAGAAAAGATAGGATATATTCCAAATTTCAATTATAATCCATCACTTTTTCCAAACCTTCCCTTTTCAAGACCTCCAACGAGACCTTAAAATATAAGAGAAATGTTAAATAAGGAATGTACTTTACAACAATAATCAAGACGTTTTAGAAACATTAGTTGTGGATAAGAGAAGAACTTTAAAGTTAAACTTGAAATATTGAATAAGAAATGTACTTTACAACAATCATCAAGACGTTTTAGAAACATTAGTTGTGGATAAGAGGATAACTTTAAACTTAAACGTGAAATGTTGAAAAGGAATGTATTTTACAACAATCATCAACACGTTTTAGAAACATTAATTATGGGTAAGAGGAGAATTTTAAAATTACATGTTTTTTAGTGAAGCAATCCATAACGTATGAGTCTAGAGGGGGCAAATCTGACCCAAATAACATACAATGGGTGGGTCAGTCTGGGTCATTTTTAGATTATATTGGGTGAGGAAGTTTAGACAAGGGGGTCAAAGTGGGTTATTTAAAAAAGAGTAAACTGCCATTTTGGTCCCTGTGGTTTGGCCAGTTTTGCCACTTTAGTCCAAATCTCAAACTTATTACATCTGGGTCCCTGTGGTTTGCATTTTGTTGCCATTTTAGTCCAAATTTCAAATTTGACCAGATTTCCCATTAATGACCTGCTATTTTGTCTTTACCCTCAGGGGCATTTTGGTCATTTTAGATTTATTATCTCTTTATTATAACTCAATTATAATAAAACCCCTTATCATCATCATCATCATCATCATCATCTTCAACCTCATCTCTCAAACAGACATCTCTCTCTCTCTCTCTCAACATAAATCATCTTCTTCAAAGTTCCCAAACCACAAACCCACCCTTTCATCTGCAGACAGGGGCGGTTCTTAGAAGGCCACTGGCAGGGCCACGGCCCGGGCAAGTTTTTCGGCCGTAGTGCTAATTTTCCGCATTTTGATCTAAATTTTTTATATATACTATGTTTGGCCCGGGCTTGCCCGGGCTTTTTTTAGTGCCCGTGTCTTTCGGCCCTGACACGTTCAACGGGCAAGATCCGCCACTGTCTGCAGACCAGTCATCATCTTCATCATCGGCATCATCCTCATAGCACCACCAGACTAGTCACCGGCTACCCCGCCACCACCACCGGCCACCCAACCACCAGCTTCATCATCGTCATCATCATCCCCAAAAATAATCAGCTCTCTCTCTCTCTCTCTCTCTCTCTTCTCTCTCTCTCTCTCTCTATAGCACCACCACCGCCACCTCCTCCCTCTCTCTCTCTTCTCTCTCTCTATAGCACCACCACCACCGCCTCCTCCCCCTTCTCCCCACCGCCACTCCGGCGTCGTCCCCCTTCTCACCACCGCTCTTGGCTCGAAACCCTACCGAAACTCAGATCCACCATCGTCATCGTGATCTCTGATGCTTGTTTCAGATATGTGGCGTGGTGGTGCGCCGTGAGAGATGGTGGTTCAGATCTGCTGATGCTTCCACCGCTTTTCTCGAATTTCCCATTTTACAAGAAGCCCTAATTCCAAAAATCACGAGGATCTGGATTCGTATTTTAAAGGTTAGTGGTTGTTGATTTGGATCTGTTTGTTTCTGATTGTGATCTGGTTGTGGTTAATTAATTTGGTGCTGAAGTAAGTGAATTGTGTAGGTTAGGGTTTAATTGGATTAATTTGTTTAGATTTGGTTGTTTGTAGGTTTTGGATAACTTGTTGTTAGGTTTTGTTTAGTTTGTATCATCGGTGAGTAATTGGATATGATTTGCTGCAGTTAGGGCTTTTGATTGAAAACAGTTAACTGTTTAGTTTGCTGCAGTTAGGGCTTTTGATTTGCTGCAGGCGGTGATGTTCTTGAAGATGATGTTCTTGATTTTCTGGGTTTTGATGATGTTTGAAGATGAACGAGGTCTGGGTTTTGATGATGTTCTTGAAGATGATGTTCTTGATTTTCTGGGTTCTTGATTATCTTGAAGATGATGTTCTTGATTTTTTGAATTTTCTGGGTTTTGATGATGATAAAAGATGATGTTCTTGAAGATGATGTTATTAATTATTGAAATGTTATAATAAATTGACATGGACCAAAATGCCCCTGCCCTAAAGGACAAAATAATCAGTTTTCAACTCTCAAAATAGAGGGTTTTTGGATTTTGGACTAAAATGGCAACAAAATGCAAACCACAGGGGCCCAGATGTAAAAAGTTTGAGATTTGGACTAAAGTGGCAAAAGTGTCCAAACCACAGGGACCAAAATGGCGGTTTACTCTTTAAAAAATAGAAAGTTTTATTTACGGGTCATACAGGGTTGAGAAATTAGGACGGGCGGGTCAGTTACGGTTGAAAAAAAAAGAAGGCACGGGTGAACAATGGCTCATCTTCTTCAATCTGATTGAATCAACGACTCCAGTCCTCCGCCACAGACCTCCGCCGTCAATACATCATCTTCAATCTTCAACCTCTCCTTCAAGAAATCCTTCTTCGCTCCGGTTTGCATCAACGATTTCTTCACATCGAATCGGACACAGGTTCAAAACCCTAATCTTTGCTTCTTCTGTACCAAATTAGAGTTGAACTTGATGTTTTCTGCGTGTTAATCGAACTGGGTTTTCATTTGTTCGAAATGGGTATGCCATGATTCTTGTTAATTTGTTTTGATTTTGTTGAAAGATGTTAAAATCTGATGCATTTGTTTCTGGGTGTTGTTGTTTATGTAATCTTTGCTTCTTCTGTACCAATCTGAGGATTTTGTACCTAACCCCATTTAAAACTGTTATTCTGTTACGGATCAGTTCTGTTCGGATTGTTTTGAGTCTGCACAGTTGGAAGAATCAGTTCAACGAGTGCTGAGAGCAGTGAGTCATGTACAAGTGGGACAGTCCTCATATTGGAGTACAGAGGATACTTAAAGATTTTTGGGTAATGTTCTTTGATCAAACATTATATGTTTTAGTAGTTAGATGGATTTAGGGATTTCAGGTTCCGTAGCGGTCGAATATTGTTGGATTGTAAAGTTTTGTTCATAATAATGATTGTATTAAAGAAATGGTCTCATAATAGTGTGTTGGTACATAAAGATGCTTGTTGTTAAACAACTAGGCTTGGGCTGGGTATATTCGGTTATTGTCGAAAATCGAAACATAACCGATAACTATCGGTTAATGAATTCTCACCGGTCAGTTTGGGTCAATTATCGGTTATAGGTATTGGGTCAGTCAACTGGTTGGGTTAAACAAACATAAACCTATGTCTGGGCCATGAAGAAATTAAGGCCCAAAAGTTGGGGTTAGATTGAAGTTTGAACTTTGAACCAATGAAGAGTTCAAAAATACACCTCTATAAAACATGGTCAGATTAGTCAATTTTGGATCGGTTATTACAAGACATCATCTAAACATGTTCAAACTTCAAAATAGTCCATAAAAGCAATGGGCTTGTCATAGCCATTGGCTGTACTTAAATTTGTATCTGTATTTACACTTGCAGAATCGACAGTTTTCCGCAGAATCTGTTCGACGGATCCGTTTCGCTGATTATTTGTTCAAGGTTTGTTTGATCGAAAACAGCGATAAGGGATTGAAACTGGTTGTTTGTTTGATCGAAATCAGCCGCTGCAGAAATCGTTGACTGCAGATTTGTTGTTGTTCAGTCCATACGCTGTTATTTGAAATCAGTCCGCACTGCACAGATCTGAGTTTCGCGCATTCTGTTCTAATTTGGTATGCATCAAGTGATAAAACAGGTTGTTTGCGGCTGATTATCTGCTGAAACAAGTGATAAAACATTTCTTCAAAAAAAAAAAACTGACCCGATCCGACCCGAAACCCGTTCTGACCCGGACCCGTTCTGACCCGGACTCGTTTCGACCCGAACCAAATCAACCCTTTTTTATAATTGACCTGAACCCGTTTTGACCCATGACCCGACCCGACCCGTTTGCCAGGTCTACGCATGACCTCTTAGAAGGTTTATTTGAACGAACAAAAACTAACTCGTAAAGATCTCATGAGAAAAACAAACAAATAATGATTTAACCAAAAAAATAAACAAATAATGATTATACAAAGAGTTAAATGACATTTTAGTCCCTATGGTTTGGGTCATTTTGCCAGTTTAGTCCAAATGTTTCATTTTTAACCTGTGGGTCCAAAAAGGTTTCACAGTTGCCATTTTAGTCCACTGGGTTAATTTCATCCATTTTTTCTGTTAACGAGAAGGCCAATTCGGTAATTTTGTATGTAATTTTGTTAACTAAAAGAGCAATTCAGCCATATAAAATGACCGAATTGGTCTTCTCGTTAACAGAAAAAATGGGTGGAGTTAACCCAGTGGACTAAAATGGCAACGGTGAAACCTTTTTGGACCCACATGTTAAAAATGAAACCTTTGGACTAAACTGACAAAATAGCCCAAACCACAGGGACTAAAATGGCATTTAACTCTTATACAAAAAACGTAACTTGTATATGAGTTTTTTCTATATATTAAATTTGAATTTTATTCAATAGAGTTAATGAGAAATGGCTTGATGTGATAAGTCGTGATCTTTTTTTTAACGACCAACAGAATTAATCCCGAGCACTCTTGGGGCATCCACTGGACCAAACGGAGTACTCGGAGAGTAATCCGAGTCTACCACCAATTCCGGGGAAAACCCGATAACCCACCCGCCCGTAGGCACAACGATGAAATTACTGGTAAAACCCGATTTTATTTGATTAAATTTGACTTAATTAGTGTTACTTTCGTCTTAACTTCTCCTTTATTCTATTTAATAAAAAGTATATTAAATTCCTTTAAATTTATTATTCTAAGTTCTAACTTTCTAAAACAATATTTTTTTTAGTAGAATAAAAGACTATTTTGATCCTCTCTCTCTCTAAACTCTATTACATTTCTAAAACCGTATTATTTTCAGGAGAATAAAAGACTATTTTGATCCTCTCTCTCTAAACTCTATTACAAAATTTAGATCTTCATTTTTTCAATTATTTAATAAAAAATAAATTAAATAAATTTGAACCATCTTAAATACATTTTAAATAAGACGAAAGCAATTGTATAACTAATTTAATATAAAATTAAATCAAATATATTTAAACCATCTTAAATACATTTTAAATAAGACGAAAGCAATTGTTTAACTATAACTAAATATAGGGGAAGCCGGAACGGAAGGTTTGGTCATGTGTAATCTTTATTAGTTTCCATAACTCTTCTAATTGCTAATTCATTAGGATTATTTTTGAGTTTGTGTCTAAAAGAAACATCAATATGGGATCGAGATATTGTCGAACGTGTGTGTGGGGAAGCGGAGAAAGACAGCGAGCATTTGCTTGCGGCTTGCCGTGTGGCTATGGAGGTTTGGCATTTTGTTAGCAAGTGATGTAAAATTTCGGAGATCTTTGTGTTTTCAGACAAGGATTTGATAAAAGCTCACTTCGGCATCGCTATGGATAGGAAAAGAAAAAACAGCCTTCAAGCGATTATCTTCGTAGCGGTGTGGTGTATTTGGCGAACTAGAAATGAAGTTATTTTTTTCAAACAGGGTGGTGGGTATGACTAAGCTAAAAGAGGGTATTAAATCGTTAGGGTATTAATGGATAAAGAATAGATCTTCGTTTAGAAATCTTGAATGGAAGGATTGGTGTAACTTCTCTTTGTAATTTGTTTGGTTAGGTTGGTGTTTTTTGGGCTCTAGCGTCTTGCTAGTTGCCTTGTTTTAATGAAAGTGGTTATTCCAAAAAAAATTAGAAGACTTTAAAATTTACCATCATACTAACCTATCATAAAATTCAATTCAACTAGTGTATAATTGTAAAACTATATATTATTTTTCTCTTCCTTTTAACTCGAGAACACATAAAACTTTTACTTTCTTTTTCTTTCCTTCGAACTCCGGAACACAAATTCTTTTCTCTCCTAAATTCTCTCTCTTCTTTTATCTCCTTTAGTTAACTCAGGAACACAACAGAAGAAAATGGGTGTTATGCAACTTGAACTAGTGTATATATTGGATCAATATCAGCAAACTGCTATGAATGGATGTGCGTGCAATGGCGGAGCTTCTCATCCCCTCCCCCCCCCCCCCCCCCCATTTCGCTTCGTCGTGTTAATTTTACTGAAAATTTCTGAATTCTTTTGTAGCGTAAAATATTGGATTTTGAAAGTCCGGCCCTTCGATATTAATTTCGATGGCGTGTCATCGCAGGACTTTAAGTTTAATGAAAAAAGTCATGATACGCACGGAAAACTAACTGAATCTACAGACCTTTGCCCCAATTTGCCTTCATCTTCCTCAGATGGGTGACAAAGCTCAGAAACCAGAATCCTCCAGCAAACCCGAGACCAGCAGCCTTCATCCGGCCTATTCTGTTACGAATATCCTGCACAAGGTTCGTGTGTTGGATGAAACCAAAGTCTCATATGCTTCATGGGTCAAGCTCTTCCAACTACATGCTCACGGGTACGATGTTCTAAACCATATTGACGGCAAACCTGCATCTGAAGAAACCGACCCTAAATATGCAACTTGGGAAAAAATTGATTCCATAGTCCTGTAGTGGATTTATTATCAACGCCTGAAGCAGATTGCGGATCATTTAAACGCTGCTGAACAACCTATCACTGACAAGCGCCTCGTCATGCAACTTGTTCGCGGGTTACCACCAGTATACAATGTCACAACTTCCATCATCAGCAACATTCTTCCATTTTGGGAAGACGTTTATGACATGCTCGATGAAGACCTGAAATAACAACATGCCCGGGATTCTCATGCATCCAACCTGGCTGTTGTGGCCCACGTCTCGAATGAACCTCCTGCCAACAACAACCACTGAGGACAACAATGGCGCAATGACAACCGAGCACAGCAGCGATGCAATGATTCAAGGAATTTTTAGAATTCGGGACAGCAGCAAGGTTCGTGTATGAACCATTAGGCGTATTCCAACCATGGCCAGCCTCGTGGGAACCAGAACCAGTCAGCCCACTATCAGCTTGTTCGACCCAATGCTTGGAACCCAGGCCCGTCACCCTTCTGGCCACCTTGGTGGGCCACAGCTCCACCATGCCAGGCCCAGCATGGTCACATGTGCAGCCGCCTTCTGGTCGGCCACAACAGGCCCACGGCCATCTACACCGCAGCAACCCACGTGGCCCACTTCCCCCGCTCAGCTCCATTTGGCAGGAGTTAACCCGCTGAAACCCTCTGAGCTTGGTGCTATGACTCTGGATCCAGATGAAGAGAATTGGGTGGCTGGCATGGGTGCTACCAATCACTTGACACCCGAATCAGATAAAATTCACATTCCTTGTCTTATTACTAATAAACCTGTGTATTACCTTGAATTAGCAGAATACATAAGGAGTATAAATAGAGATGATTACAGGTAAATATGGAAATCTCTATTCTAAAGCTAAGCATAAATCTTGGCTAACATTATTCTAATTATCATAAGTCTCAGCTGATTGTTAGGGCTGATTATTAGTCTAATAATATATAACTAAAAATTACATATAAAAATCTCAATCCGATTAATTCCGATTAATCTCTACTAATCCCGATTAATCGTTAGTCGGTACCCCACTGCCCGACTAGCGCCTAGCGATTCTTACAATACTGGTTGTAACCTAAAATAAGCCTAGAAATATTATTTTTTATTTAAATGAAATTATTATTGTTAATTTATTATTTAAAAAAAATAAAAAAAAAATCCATTACTAGTGATGGGCACCCCCACTAAGACCGTGGGGTGTGGACTTGGGTTTGGAGCGTGGGAACCAAAACAACGCCGCTTTAACCACACCGGGCCAACTTGGGTAGTGGTGTTGCCCCTCTGGCGTGGCTATGATGCCTGGCGTGGGGCGGGTTGGGTAGATAATGTGGATGGCTGGGATTGGCTAGCAAAATATGACTGTTACCCATAGCCGTTTGGCCTAGCCGTTGGCCATGGCGGTTACCGCTATGTAAATCAAATTTTTAAAAAATTTTACTAATTTTACCTATAAATACTCACCCCAAACCCCAAAATTTTTCACATCTACTTTCGTCAAACACAAATCTTCATCCAAAACCAAACCAAAAACCGAAAATAGCTAATTTGACCGAGGAGGAGGAGGAGCTAGCGCTAGTGACGTCAATCGTTGATGCACAACGAATGCTACGTCGTGGTCAAACCACCTACTGGATACAAGCGTTTCAGGAATACCAACAACATGTTGGAAACGCACGTCACAACTTGAACGTGTGTCAACATAAGTGGCGGGAGCTAAAACCGCACCTGGATCGGTTTAAAGCATGCTTCGATCGTGCGTCTGCGGGCGACCTAAGCTACAACGATCGAGTGGAGATCGCCAAAATCGAGTACAGGCATGATGGGAACCCGGAATTTCGTTGGGTTCCCCATTTTAATATTTATCGTACTTTGTAATTTTTCTTTTAGAATTTATTATGAAGTTTTTTTTTATTTTATTAGGATTTATTAAGTTGTTTTTTTTTAGGATCTATTAAGTTTTTTTTTTAATTTATTAGGATTTTATGCAACTTTTTTATTTAAATTAAATTAGTGGTGTGTTTTATTTATAAATGTCAAAATATAAAAAAAATATAGATTTCCACATGTCAACCCAAGCCCCCAACCCACGCCGCTACCACACCCCACTTTTTTTGGGTGGCCTGGTGGAGCCCATCTCCGACACATGTCAACCCAAGCCCCCAACCGAAGCCACACACCCAGCAGTCTAAAATCTGTCACTAGTGATGGAATCAAGTTTGATGACGTGGCGGAACATGATTGGATGTGGTGAGTGATGGAAAGTGAAGCACCCATACCCCTAAAGCTATAGTTTATATATATTTACATGTAAGGTCATAAGAAATGATGCCTGGTATTTAACGAAAAAAAAAAGTTATGTATAGCAAGAACTCTAAAAATATAGAGGTCAGATTGTAATATCAGATTTCTTCAAAATAAGAGGATATATGTGTCGAACATAAGTGTGAGTAATCAACTATATTGTGTAGTGGATGTCCTGCTGCACTTGTTTATTACTAGATCACTTATTGATCAATATCATATCATTTCTAACGCGAGTCATGTTGATGTTAATTGAACTTTGACTCGACATAAATAACAAGAATGTCATAAATCTTGATAGAAGTTTCTAAATGTTTGTATCGTTGCGCAAAAGCCAGTCGTTTCCATCGATGAAAGAGATATCCATGAACGGGGTAGCTTCTTCGTCGCTTAGTGTTTTCACATATGGAACCCGAAATGTGGTATTTGCTCCGACGCCTAAACACCCATATTCTCCAAAGAAAACTGTCCTGAAAAATAGTGAAACACACATGTTTATATAAGAGGCAAACAAGGGAGAATATTGAGGGGGGTGTTTGGCATTGCGTTTTAAAATTGATTATCTGATTGCGACGGATAAACTAGTTCTTGAAGATAACTAATTGAGGAGTATCTACAAGTATAACAATCCTACTTCAAGGTCATTTTAAATGTAAATCCTTTTAACCGATGCATCTTTGGCCTAGTGGTCTAACAATCAAAAGGTTGTAAGTTCAAATCACGAAAATGTGTGTTTGTCAAACACCAAAATGGATGATTGTCACTTCAACACACCCAACACTGGTTTTCTACTACTCATTAGCTTATTCGCGTTGTTATGGAAAAGGTTAGATCTGGACCCTTAATCGGTTTAAGCATCCCCTATGTCTAACAAAATATTTTTCACACTATAAGGTTCCTCTTGTGACGGTCCGGCCTGGTACCTAGGATACAACCAACCCTAGCTTATTAAGCTCAGATAATCAAATTTAAAACATAATGCCAAACACTACTTAAATAGACATAACTGATCTCTAGAGGGATCTCTCCAATCATTCCAACCATCAGAAGAAACAACTTCACTCATATAAGTTTTTAAGAACACCACAGTTGCATATGCACCCCAAGCCCTTCCAAGCCACACTCTACCACTTCCTCTAATAATACAATACACAAATGAAAACCCTGTTTTCTCATCCACCGAGTTCCTCCCATGCGCTGTTATCGCTCCACTAATCCCACCACCACTTGGGACATCACTCGCTATCGAGTGCAGCATACAATCCTGAAAGAAAATGGATCTAGTTAGAGACTATCGCGCTTGATCATATTTATTAGAAAACATGTTAGCAATTAGGTGCGAAAACATTAATAATTAAAAAAAATAGAGATCAATATGTTTTCTTGAAGAATGATTAATTACCTCATAAAGTGATCTACCATTTCCAAAAATGAAATCTATTGATCCTTCAATGAAACATTCTTTGAAGTAGTGTCTTCCTCGATCATCATGAAGAGTGTCTTGAGCTCCATAAAACCCACAACCATAAAAAGCTGCTTGATCACCGGAGATTCTCAGGGCGACTGCCTGTGCTCCGACTACACCTTGGGCCGGCGGAGGAGCTGTGTTCTTCGCCATTGATCGAACAACAAACCAAGTAAAATATTAGATGATTAGCTAATATATATTAAGTAGAATTTGCTACATATTTAAGATTTATCTTAATTATCTTAATCTTAATTAGGAGGTATGATTAGATTACATTTCTTTGTAATTATCCTTGTATTCCCATAAATACTTGATCTGTAATTCAGAATAACTTACATATTCTTACAGGATTTTCATTATTTTACACAAGAATTTCAAGTTTCAAATAGAAAAAAAAAATTAAAAAAATAAAAAAAAATAAGAATGTTTTTGCGTAAAATATAATCAACTTTTGTCTAATTTCTCTCTTGGGCAACGATCCTTATGAGTTATAAAAACCTTCAAAACGAAACCTGAGATTTTTAATAAGGTTTATAAATTTTATGAGTGAAAACAAAGATTGTTACCTTGAACAGATATCAAATCAAAGTTAGTTAACTACCCTTTTATGCAATATCATCAAACTATTTGTAGCACTTGCAAATCTATGATTTACTTTCATGTATGCATTACCTTGAAGCTGATGTTATAAGCAATGAAGTTTTGAGCAAAAACGGAAACTGTAGCGCTGTAGACTGTGCCTCCAGTCGAATTTGCTGTGTCGTTCCATGCGATCGCAGTGTTAAGAAAACCCTGGCCTTGAATTATCAAGTTGGTCTTAGTCTGATTCACCAACACTTTCTCCCTGTCACAACAATAGAATTTTCTTGGATCTATACAATTATACATGCCTTTGCACATCAATTAGTTATTAAACAAAGTATTATGTAATATGTACACCTTTATTCTATAAAGCTTAGAATATATGGCATTTTTTTGAACTTTATTCACATTTATAGAAGAGTAAAAGTATATAAAAGTTGCATGATCAGGAAGGAAGATTAAGTACCTATAAGTTCCTGAATCAAGTATGATAAGAGTTGTACTAAGGCTAGAATCAGGAACAGCATCAACCGCCTGCTGCAAAGTGGTGAAGTTCCCACAACCGTTTTGATCAACGGTCAAAACAAGCTGCACCCCGTATTCGGATATTAGCCGAGAGTTCTTCCATGTGTCAGCATCACAAGTGACCTTCCGCCGCCTATGGTGGTGGTGGTGGTGGTGGTGCCCATGATGACGGTGGCGGCCCGTAATTTGGCTTATGAAAGAGAACAAGTCATAAAATCCACTTTGCTCAATAACCCTTTTGACAAAAGTGACTTCAAAGCTAGGTATGGTTGAGTTTGTGGTGTAGAAAGAAAGAATGATGGAAAAAAGAGCAATGGCAATGACAGACAACCAAAACAAAATGCTTTTTTTGGTGTTCATGTTTTGGATCTAAGGATTGTGATTAAAATGGTTATGGGATGTATTGTTATATATACATTATAATGTATGGTTGTTAATTAATGTGAACATGTATTTCTAAATACTCAAGTACTTGTGTCTCATCATGCTTCCTTTCTTTTTATGCTTCAAGGCATATATTTTCAAATATAGTATAATTACCTCTATGGCTTTATATTTTAATCACGACGGATCTATTAGTTTTCGATACTTATTTTTATCGGTTAAAATTCCTATATCCAACCGATTTTAAACATTTTACAACTTATTCAATGAGTTTTTTCTTGTCATTAATGGAATAATGGTTCTAGAACATAATTTGTTAAATTATGGTGGGGTTTAAAGAGTGAGGATTGGCTTTGGAGTTAAGGGAAGTGAGTGTGAAGAAAGTAAATGGCAGCAAAAAGAACTGAATTCAGGGGTGGCTATTAACAAATGGAGGAAGATTGATCTATAAGTCAAGTTTTAAAAATAAAAAGAAAAAACTAAAAAACAAAACATGATGAAAGGTGTGCGGCTGAGTGGGGTGATTAATGTGAAGTATATCATGTTATCAAGGCTAATGTCATAAAAATCAACATAGTTTAAAAATTAGTTTATATAATTTTAAAAGTAAAAGACAAGATATTTATAAAATACATGTGAAATCAACGATAAATGATGGCTTTAAACCACTTGTAAAAACCACTTGTAAAAGCTATATGTAAACTGTATTTCTTAACATAGACGTCATGTAAACTCCTGCCTCATCGATTACAAATGCCAATGAAAAAAACAATATCGGCAAATTTTAGACTTGTGGAATTGTGACTTATCAAATTTTGACTCATTTAAGATTTTAAGGGATAACTTATAACATGTATTTTAAGTAAGTTTAAAGATTTTCGTTTACCAAAATCCATAAGAAACTAGTGTAAACTTTTAAAAAATGCTAGATACTTATCATATGAACTTTATTTAATTATTTATTAAATACAACAAAATTTCAAAGTGGTAAAAATTAGATGATCTCTACACCGATCATTTTTATTTTATTCATCATAATCCAAAATGAAATCAAAGGTAACCGATTTTAACAAATTTAGGCATCTAAAGATCAAGTAAGCCCCAAAAGCCGAACCGCACAAGACCAAAACTCAAAACTCAAACCCAAACGATTCAAGAGTGCCATGACGGACTAAACCCATCTGAGTGAAAACGATCGTTCTTAAAAATATGAACCCAATACAAACCGGACTCAAAACAGTGATACAAACCTGACCTATCACTTGAACAAAGTCGTTAAACGAAAGTAAAACATGAACAGAAAAGAACACAACGGAGATAAAACAGGCATTTTTAACACCAACCATTTCAACTTCCATTCATCATAACCGGCCAGTTTTATCGTCTGAAACAACTTGCCAACAAAATATGAACAGAACAGAACATAACTGAAGATTTCCAAAAGCTACTAATGTTTTATAGTCTGCCAAAATAATAATTACGTTGACCCCAGTAACAAACTGCTCCACAAAAAAAAAACCCGACTTCATCAGAGCCTGCTATTCCACCAATGGGGTAACCGTGCCATGATCACCTGCTGCATCTACAACATCATTTTGAGCTTGAGGAATTTCCTTTTGTAGCATTGATGTTCCTTTAAATGTCATCATAGCCGAACATGTTTGCCTCAGCTCCCTAAGCTGAAACCCAAACAAACGACATATTAGCCAGTGGAAGGTTTATAAACAGAACCACAAGAACTGTGATAACCAATCCGAACATTCAATTATTATTGAAAATTTAAATGTAAAAAGATATAAATGTAAAAAAACTAAACAAGTCTCGAATTAATTAAATTCCATATTTCCTCTCCTCAGTTCCTACTAAATAATTTATATATCAGTTAAAAGTACATTCACATAACTAGGAGTGCAAACAAGCCGAGCGGCTCGAGAATAAGCTTGAAATGAGTCGAGCCTTATCGAGGCCGAGCCGAGCTTGAGCTTAAAATAAAGCTCGTTTAGTTATCAAGCCTAAGCCTCGCATGTGAAGCTCGTCAGGCACGTCGAGCCTTAGTGTAATATTAGTTTTTGTTGATATTTAATAACATCTACGCCTTAATTAAAGTTGTCTAGTAAACGAGTCGAGCCGAGCTTTTTTAAACTTGTTTACGAGCTGAGTTCAAACCTAAGAATAAGCTTGTTTAGTAAACGAGCCGAGCCCGAGCTTCATTTATCGAGCTCGCAAACCTAAACGAGTCAACGAGCCGAACCCGAGCCTAGCTTAAGCTTGAGAAACTACCAACGAGCCTAGCTCAAGCTCAAGCCTGATCGAGATCAGGCTCAGCTCGTTTGCACCCCTAGACATAATCATGATGTTTTTAAGAGTCATGTTGGAATCTTAGATTTAAAAAAAACACAAATACATGAATGTTCAAGATTGATTTCCGCGGTTCAACCATTATTAATGATTGTGAGATGAACTCTTATGTGCAACAAAAGGTGAACAGGTCTGGTCAAGATGAGTTGACACACAAACACCTTTTTAAACTTTTATGAATCACAGAAGCTATGTTATTACAATAAAAATGTATTTACGTTTATTTAACTTTATAGATTTTAAGCGACTTTCAGCCCATTTTCAATGTAGGTAACTTTACCCATTTAAACTGTGATATTAAGTACAACTTTACCTGATCTGCATCTAGTGTTTCAAAACCGAACTTTTTGGTCCATATGGATTTAGCTTCCTCAGCAGCTGGAAGCACAATCTTTCTAATTCTCAACGAAGAAAGTAGTCTCTCAATGCAGGTAAACAGTAGTTGAAAGTAGCCCTGCCAATGTACAATAAATTCATTAAAAAAAATTACAGAAATAAAATAATAATAATAATAATAACAAGAATAATAATAATAATAATATAATAATAATAATAATAATATAATAATAATAATAGTAGTAGTTATTATTATTATTCAAAAGGAACTTTTTTGTGATACGCTATGCAGTTAATGCCGTAAAAAACGGATATCGGTCAAGGACCAATATTTGAGATATAGGTTATCACGGTGGAATATCGGTAATTTTAATCATGCAGAATTTATATGTACCAATTTAACACTAACAATTCAGCATACTCTCCTACCATTAACAAACTAACGTTTTTGAAACTTGCAAAACACCAACAATTGTAGCAAGTAGGAACTGATTAAGACTTAAAACACTAACAAATAACAATTAAGACTTAAAACACTAATAGCAGCAAAAAGAAGAAAGACAAATGGTAGAGCTAAAAGAAAGATACTGATATCGGGAAAATCGGTGATATATTGGTCAGTATCGCCGATAATATCGGTACCGATATTTTACATGGGGTCCGATAACCGATATATCGGTGGATATATTACCGATATTAACTGGATAGGTGATAAGTGATAACAAGTAGTATCCTCACCTTCCCCTGGTTGCCTTTACTAGTAGCAACGATCGGGAGTTCAGCTATATCCTCTCCAAACACACGAAGAGTTCCAGCTGACACCACATTTGAGCTATACACATCACAATAACAGTCAACAATTAACAAGTGTCATTTATATATGCATAACAAAATTAAATGTATACAAAAACAAAATGACAAGAACGTCCTTACTCTATTGTCAATATTGCAATGAGCATTCCAGCAAAGTCTTGGCTCCAAATTTTTCTTCTGTTGAAATAAAAATGTTCTGGACAATTAGAATACAATTAAGTAAACTATTTAATATTTAATTTAATCTGTGTTTATGCTTACCCGTACACCATTGACGGTATAAAATCACGCCCAGTTGTTGCATCAATAATAGGATCAAAGCCTTCCTGTTATCACAAAAAGGAAATGACATAAAACGATGGTCAACCGTCAATACTTAAAAAGGTCAAAGCACTCTGGAATCAAAGCAGTACTCACATGAAAAATATCGACAGTTTGTGCCAGATATTTTCTAATCTCACGAGTAGCATTTTTGCCACTGAGAACCACAAACTTCATTTCGGAACTAGAATCGGTTTCTGAGTTAGTGTTGTCATTATTCTTTTGTTTCTCCCTCAATAAAGCCAACAAGTCATCAGAAAGTGTTTCGGGTTCACGGGTTATCAAATGTTGCAATGCGGAATTAATCCTCTCGCAATCCTTGCAGCAGAACCACTTCCCTTTCGGCAATGCCTATAAGTTGTGTATGATAATATTAGTATATTACTATCAATTGAGAAAAAGAAAAGGAACATAGTATATATGTTATACGTATATGCATACCTTTAAATCAGCCATATTATGTTCTCTCAAACAGCCAATATGATATTCCTTTTCACATTGATCACAAACTATAACTGTCCGCTCATTGAAGACAGTTTTGCTAAAATCATGGCATCTGCATACATATTTACATCAAAAGTTTCTCAGATATGTACATGCATCATAAATTATACACGGGCTTCCAAGTAGAGATGACCATTTAATTTTTTTAAAAAAGGTTTTATCCCTAACGGAAAAAATGGGTAAAATTTAAAAAAAAAAAGTAGCTTAAAGTGACACTGGTCAAACCCATTAAAAGTCTTCAAAATACTATCAGGTATTTGGCTGGTTGGTTGGGTTTGGTTTAGTGCGGGTTTTTCGGGGTCGGCTTGTTCAGGTATTTGGCTGGTTTGTTGGGTTTGGTTTAGTTCGGGTCGGTCGATTTTCAGGTTTAGATGTAAAATGAAAATAAATGTTTTTTTTCTACAAAATACTATCAAAATTCAGATTCCTACTAATAAAATTCATCAAAATTCAAACATCATTTGATAATATGATATTATAATGTTCAAAAGTCTCAAAACTTAATGTTCCAAATACTAAAGACTTCAAAGTTCAAACCAAAACATATTTTTAAAAAAGGACAATAAATGTCAGGGTTTTTTCGGGTTTCGTGTTTTGGTTAATTCGGGTTTGGGTGGCTTTGAATTCGGGTCGGGTTTCAAGGTTTCAGATAAAAATGAACAGCCCTAAATGTGAATGCTCTTACATAACCTGCCCAATTTCATAATGTAAAGAGAGTTACCTGCATAAAACACATGCAACAAGATCACTGTTTTCCGGGTGTTTCACTATACGAATACAACGGGTCATAATCTGCTCAATAGGATCAATCCCCATCACCCTTCCTGCTACCAAAGCGTTTTGATTTTCTCCATCAACTTTCATTGAATTCCGACAATATCTGCAGTACCATTTGCCATGCGGGATGCTCGATTCACCTGCACATTCTGTGTAAACCAACAGAAATTCATATTAGACCACAATTGTTAAATGTTAATCCCACTAACATTTATGAAAATACTCAGGCTTACAAGATTTTAAAAATTCCTTTTTTTACCCGTCAAGAAATCATTACAAATCTACAATCAACCCGACTCGTTTCCGAACTAAATTTACGTTGAAACGTAGAGTAATCCGAATTCATACCGTTGAATGAAAATGTATTATATTTGACCCAACTTGTTTCCAAACAAAATATACATTGAAGCGTAGACAAACTCAAAACGTACATAAAATAAACACGTGTGTTGGCGTCGTACTCGACATGATAAAAGTATAGACTACAATCAACCCAACTCATTTCCGAACTAAGATTACATCGAAACGTATAGTAACTCAAATTTATACTCTCGAATGAAAACGTGTTATATTTCATCCGATTTGTCTCCAAACAAAATGTACGTCAAAACGTAGTCCAACTCAAAACGTACATAAAAATAAAACACTATATAATTGACCCGACTTGTTTCCAAACAAAAATTACGTTAAAGCGTAGACGAACTCGAATTTATACCGACACGTACAAAAAAATATAACGTAAGAAATTAGTTTTAGCATAAACTCGAAATTTTAGAAACTTGAAGGGGTCAAAGTGACATTTACAAAATTAAAGGGGTTAACTTTGACATTGTCACAATGTTCAAGGGTGAAAATTGACCTTGATGGAAGGACCTAGGGCACCCATCACAAAGCAAGAGATCTCCACCGTCCCAACAAACTCTACACAAATCATCATTGTATTTTACGGAGCATCTTCCTTTTTCGTTCATCTTCATAGAAACTGCGTATTCATGGAGTGACACTCCGTTTGAGATGTAAATGTTTTCATATCTGTCATGATTTCGAAATTTAAAAAGAATACATCAAAATAAAACAATTGCAAATAAAGAAACGAAAACCATGAACTGATAAACTCACGGTTTCTTGTGAGAAGCCCGACCCGCATGAGCTTCAAACAGTGAGGCACTGATCTCGGTTTTGCAGCAGGAACAGAATATTCCTTTGTTCCACTTATAACCATCCAGAAGTTTCTGTTGATAAAAGAAGTTCAAGATTTTTAAGAGAGTTAGACCATAGTCACCTAAGTATCGGTTTGCTCCGGTTCGGGTTCGCGATTCGCTAGAGGGGACGAGTTCGGTACGGAGGGGGGTAGGTTCATTTCGGTACGATCCGGTACAATGTACCATTAAGTCCGGTTCGGTATACACAAATTAATACAGATATTACTAAGTTCATAAATCCAATTCCAAATAACCAAAATCCAATATTCATATTACCAAATAGAAAAGATAAACATATTTTGTATATACATATTCATATTACCAAATATAAACATAAACATTGCTGTGTGAATTGTTTTTAAAAACTGGAAGCATTATGGAAACGAATCGATGCTGCTGGTTTCCTGATTAAACGCATTCTGTGTTTTCCCGCTTGACATATTTCCACCAAAAACAAACCGTAAATTCACGAACCCTTATACGCATTCCACAATCAAGGTACATATTAAAAACGAACCCTCAATCGAACCCCAAAACGATTTGAACAAACGAATTGCTTGATCAGATCGCCGATTTAAAATCCTGAATTCGTGAACTGGAAACGAATTGGTACGTATACGTATTCCGTATAGTACAAGACGTACCAATTCGAAAAACGCAAGATTCCCAGCGAATTTAGTAACCTACTAGTATTAAGCCCCTGCGTTGCAGTGGTTGTCATAAAACTGTGTTAAGTAGTAGCAATACTATACCATTGTCAGCGACCACCAACACAGGAAAAGCTCGTAAAAACAAAATAAATAAAAACGGGAAAAAAATAACGCCGAGCGAAAAGCAGACGTAAAATCTTTGAATCACGCATGCTTGTTGCTGAGAAATTAAACCGAAACGTAAAACATAGAAAAAAATAACTAAGTCCATCCAGGACCCACGTGTTGGACGAACTTGTCAAACGCAGAAAAATAGATGTGACGTAACGGGCCAGTCAAATGGGAAAAAAATATATACGAAAAAATGTTGAACCCCACACGCACGTTGCAGTGCGTTAACTCACAATTTAGAACGAAATGAAAAACTTGGGAAAGATGAAAAGTATGGTGGACCAAAATTGAAAATAAAAAGGAATTGGGATTAAATTGCAAAAATGAAAAACTTTGGGTTAAAAGTAAAAAAACAAAGGGTCCAAATTGCAAAATTGAAGTTATTTATTAATTTTAGATAAAGATAAGGATAAAAATAAGTGATATCTATATAATGGTTATTAATTAACAATTTAACATTAACATTAAAAGAAATTTATTAAATAAAATTTATGAGGTTGAAGGAGAGAATGACATGTGGCATTATTTGGAGTCTTTTATTACAAGTTAGATTAATTAGACTTATTAACATAAAAATAGTAAAGTATTTCACCTTTCCTTGAGCAACGTATGTTAGTTCGGTTCCATCCGGCAATCCACCTTTCTGAAAAACCGACCAATGCAACTGCTGATTCCTGGGAAAACCACCATATGCCCCGGTAAAAGTTAGTTTCCTGCATACTTAAGGGACAACTTTATTATACATTTATACTTAGGTACCAACTTTATTGTTAGCTTTATTCGACTGCTTTGTTGTGGTGATGCACATTTAATGGCACTCTTGATGGGTCTTGGTACAGAAGCTGGCCTCGTTGACCTGAACCGTCAAAAAGTTATTAGTATTTCTAGAGAAAGTTGCAACATTTATGATCTTTTTGTGTTCTACCTTTCATGTTTCTTTGATTTTGTTTTATTTTGTGACAATATAGAATTTCCAGCACTTTTGTTGGGCTTCATGGCCGATTTTGATGACCTACAAAATCACATAATAAATCTCTAAATAAACGAATGGACAATAAATGTCATCTATAACAAAAAATGAAAGAAAACAGAAAACTAGCTGAATGTAAAAATATATATGTACACACACACATACTTACTTTCTTTTTCTCCCTCGCTTAGTCTTTCTATCTGGAGATATTAACAAACTGTTACTTTCAGAGGCCTTTGGCTCTGGACTTGATGTCCTAAGAATATAAAGAATTAATCAATAAAGGGTAAAAATAGAAAATTATATTATAATACACTTTAAAAAGAAAATAAAACTGTGCCCATATCCATTAATATTGTGTTACCGTCTTGGTTTTAAACTGTGGACATTATGCGTGATGCGCCCGATGCGCTGATGTGAACGCATGACGTTGTGTTTACGTGATGCAAAATTATTGTGCCAGTTAATATCTTAGTATGCTTGAAATGGGTTGGGTTTTTTTGATAACTAATATCTTAGTATGCTTGATTTGGACCAAAAAGAACAACTCTTCTCTTCTTATTATGTCAATTGTTTTAGTTTAAGTATGTAGTTTATAAGCTGTTATGTATAAATAAATGTTTAGTATATTTTTATAAAGAGCGCATCGCATGCGTCATGCACTAGCATCACGCAATTTAAAACCAAGATCTACATACAATCACACACTACTATTTTATTTATATGTATGGATTTACACTACTTAACCATCTCTCCCAAACCACAACTGATCATACACATAAGAATTACACATGGATTTGGTACTTTGCATCCTCAATTAGCAAGTATGGACTTATAGCACTTGCCTACATCAATCCTAAATCCACTTGCATTTAATGCACATAAGGGTCACAGTGACACACAAATACCAATATCGCACGAATGCATAAACAATCAGCACTATCACACACAATTAACCCCATTCTTACCCATAACATGGTTAATTATACTTGAGAAACTCATTTTCAATTAACTCGTCTATAGATTACACCGAAGGCTCAAAAATACTTACTTTCGTTTTCTCCCTCGCTTAGTCTTTTTATCTGAAGATATTAACAAACTGTTACTTTCAGAGGCCTTTGGCTCAGGATTAGGTGTCCTAAGAATATAAAGGATTAATCATTAAAGATTAAAGAGGAATAATATAAAATCCACTTGCATTTAATGCACATAAGGGTCACACAAATACCAATATCGCACGAATGCATAAACAACCAGCACTATCACACACAATTAACCCCATTCTTATCCCATAACATGGTTAATTATACTTGAGAAACTCATTTTCAATTAACTCGTCTAAAATTACACCGAAGGCTCAAAAATACTTTCTTTTTCTCCCTCGCTTAGTCTTTTTATCTGAAGATATTAACAAACTGTTACTTTCAGAGGCCTTTGGCTCAGGATTCGGTGTCCTAAGAATATAAAGGATTAATCATTAAAGATTGAAGAGTAATAATATACAATTATATTTTACTTAAAAAAAACACATAAAACTTGGTTCAAAACATGAAGCAAAGGAAGGTATGGCAAGATGAAACAGAAGTTTGACGTAACATCACACAAAAGTTTATACGCGTTTGACGCTACTTGTCTTACTTAAACTGTTCCCCGTATTACCATATACAGCTTTTCATGCCTAATTAGTTCTTTTTTTCCAGGTTTGCAAAATAACATACTATACTACAGTGATATTTCCTAATAAACGGTAGAATATTTTGAAGAGTGAAACGACTAAGACGGTCATCTAGAAACTCAGCAAATACCACATATAACATACCTAAATGTTTTCTTACAAATCGTTGTTAACCAAGCAAGTATATATATATATACGTACCTAACTTCACTACTAGTTGCGACCCTCGGTTCAGCATCCACTTCTTTATTAACCAAGCAAGAATCACAAATTAACAAATTTTCGGAAGATGATACAAATGAGCCTGGAGAGCATGAGAAAGATTACCATGGTTAAAAAAATAGTAGCTAAAAAAACAGAGCAAATTGTATTGGTTAGAGTATTGCTCACTGTTGCATTTTGTACATATGGAAGGTTCTTTTGCAGGCAGTGAGCTAATTACGGTTTGAAGAGCTACTTCTAGGGGTTCTGAAGCCGATGCTTTACATATTTCAATCAATTCAAGGAGGTTTTTCCCATTTTCAAGATAGATATGTTTTATGGCATGTCTGTATGATTTGCGTGCATGCATTTCAAACTGAGAGGGTGCAATAACCTACATTCATGATTCAACAAGTCAAAAAAAGTTTCAATCTTAAAACCCTGTTATATATGATGTGTTGGGTCATAACTTATTACTTACTTGCTTACTCTCACACGATTCGCAAGAACACAATATGCCCGCACCTTTTATTACACCTTGTAGATTTTTTCCCTGTAATAAAAACAAATCTCAGTACTAGCTTCCTAACGTTGTACTAAACTTTCCTGAAAAAATTATTCAACTTGAACACATATTGAATTCCTCTTAAAGCATAAACAAAATAAAATGTCCAAAATTAGAATCCAGCTTGCCCTAGAACTTATGACTTATTCAATAATGCAGTTGTTTTGAAATGATTGGTCAGTTTAAACAAAGATTCCATCTCCTTGAACAATTCAATAACTATTACATTAGAGCACGTCAATGTTAACATAGCACATGCATGATAAATACTTTCATAAAGAGTCATGAGTAATGACCCTAAAAAGCTGTTCTATACATATTAAAAACCAACATATCAAACCTATGAGATCATTTAACTGGCCAGAAAGAATCACTAAACACTGCAATCATCTAATTACCAAACTTTTACAAACACCTTTCCTAAGCAACCACTTATCAAATCTGAATTAACAGAAACTTCTGGGTACCTTAATCCGCTCAGGATACAGATTCATAAGCACAAAAAACTAGCCCTAATTAATAAACAAAACTAGCACAACATATAACCGAAACGACTAAAAACAAACTATAATCAGCAAGTACAAACGCTACCTCGTTACCGAGCTTGTAGTGAACACAAAACCCCTCAAGCAACCCCGTCTCCAAAAGCTCCCTCATGTTAGTAGGCATTCTATCCAACCCAATCTTCTTAGACATCTTCAACTCCAACTTCTTCCGACTCGATGTCACCAACTCTTCCACATTCTCATTCTTCTCCTTCAATTCCAACTTCTTCCGACTCGAAGTCACCAACTCTTCCACATTCTCATCCTTCTCCTTCAACTCCAACTTCTTCCGACTCGAAGTCACCAACTCTTCCACATTCTCATCCTTCTCCTTCAACGCGGACCGTGTAAATCGCCTCGGCGTATCACCCCTCACTTCCTTCTTACCTTTCTTCCTCTTCACATAACCCTTCTCCACCAATCCCTCACCTACTTCCACCACCGAATCTTCTCCGCCTGTAACCGCGGTAACGACATCCTCCGCCGTTGACTTCTCTTCTCCATTGACTACTTCCTCCACTGCCACCGGTTCAGACTCTTCTTTACCCTCAGATTTCTCAATATTTACCAAATCGCCATCCGGAATATCAGTTTTAACCCGTTTATTCCGTCGATTCACATGAACTTCATCTATAACTTTCACAGGCGATCGAGTGAACAACTGAGCCACCGGTGAAGTTTCCGACGAGCGAGTCCGACCGGTGAAACAACCGAACTGAGATTGAGCTTCCAATGCGAAAGCTAATTCTCGTTTCATTCTCGATTTCGTTAAATCGATCGTCGATTTTTAGGTTTTAAACAACAAAAAATCAAAAATTAATCGGTGAGAATGCGATTTCACGAACCGAATTGCAGAAACCCTAGATTCTTCACTCCAGAAACTTGATAGATTCCTCGATTTGAATGATTTTGTGATTTGAAAGTTGAAATTTGGAAGGTGAACAAAACCCTAGATTCCCTAAATATACTGGTATACAAAGGGGCTGTGTTATTATACTGAATCCTGGAATAAATTATTAATTAATATTAATAAAAGTTAAATAAAATTGGAGACGTTAATGTTTCACAATTTTGATTTTTCTTTCTGGTTTGGTTTGGTTTCAAACCAGTCAACTAAAAATTGACAGTTGTTTTGACTTTTTTAAATGTGGTTTTTTTTTATTTTTTTGAATGGGAAAAGTTTATATACGGCTAAAAGTATTTTTACACACATGATATGTACGGTGTGGTAGTCGGCAAAGGGCGGCAAACGGGTTTGCCGATCGGCAAACACCGCTGCCGACCCAATGCCGACGCGGCAAACCAAAGGAATCGGGGACAGCATGCCGATTCGGGGAAGAGCCTGATTGAGAGAGAGAGGGTATTGTGGGTGGGGTCCATTCCTATCTCAACCAATCACACATTTTTCCTTTTTTTTTTAAATAGTTTACCACTTCACCAAGTGTCTAAACCATTGCCAACACTTTTCACCAAAGTTTAAACACTTTTGACTGATTGACATGGTGCGCTCTGATTGGTCGGTTTTTTGGTTTGCCACTCCAAAGTGTTTAACCACTCCCTACACCCTAATGTGTGAAATCCAAAAATTAGTCAATTTTCACGTGTTAATATAAATGTTTAATACTTAAAAAAAATAGCAATGTCCTTTAACCTAAGTTTAATTTTATCAAAGATCTACAAGAAAATCTCTTAACATAATACAAGATTCGGTTAAAATAAGATTGTATATACATATTGGAAAGATATCTAATGTCAAAGTCATCTACAAGAAAATCTCTTAACAGAGGTTTGTATTTGTATGGCTAGGGTTTACAATTCAGAAAGGATATCGGTACAGCTTGTTATTCGTCTACCTTTTATTTTGATGTAATTTCACAAATTTTACATTGAAATAGAAGTATGATATTACTTTACTTTAAAGTCGATATTGTAATCTTTTGCACAATTACATGACAAGTTATAGTTAATATGTTTTGTGTTTTTTTTTTATATGTGTTTTTTTGTGTTTTTTTTCTTTGTAAGCTTAAGGATTTTAATTTACTAAACTTAGGTTGATATGCTTTTTCATATAGTTAAAAAGTGTTTTTGTTAGGCTAAGGGGTGTGGGGATCATAGTTGGGACATGATTCGCTACGTAGGAACATGAATGGAAGGCTATATCACCATTTTCCGTAATCCATCATGGTTTGCATGGATTAAACCATGGCAACCATGGTCCTCCTTTCCATTTTCAAGTAATTATTTCTTTTTTATTTAGACAAAAATAAATTAAAATAAATAAAGGGATAGTGGTTTGGGTCATGACCACACCCTTAGGGTAGTGGTTTTGAATTGTGAATTAGAGATATGTGACATGACTTTGACCACACCCTATAGCCTTATATCAAGAAAGAATTATCTATAACTTAAAAAGAAACGTCGGTGGGGTTTCCCCACCAACAAACTAACACCCTCAAGTTTGACACTTGACATAAAAAGCCCCTTTCAAAAAGACAAAATAGCAAATAAACTTTAGAACTTCACAAAAACAATCCTTAAACTTTTGAAATTGACATTTTTACCCCTTGAGTTCTAACCTTTTAAATTTACCCACGTATTTTCATTATTTAGCTTAAAACAAAAACAAAAAACTATTTTCGGAAGTAATTATTTTTATATACGTGTCGGTGTAAATTCACAATGCATGCTTATTTTTATGTACATTTTCAGATGGTCTGCGTCTTGAAGTTAGAATGTATGTGTCGGTATATATTTATGTTTAATCGATAAAAATTCATGTTTCATAGTTTTTTTCGAAAAAAGTCTGGTCAAATATAATATGTTTTCATACTATTTTTGCATACGTTTTCGGGTAGTCTATGTTTTGACGTAAACAATGTTCGGAAACGAGTCGCGTCAAATATAATACGTTTTCCTTCAACGATATAAATTCGATTTGTACGTTTTTACGTCGCTAAGTATTGATGCAAAGATAAGGGTGGTGTAGTAGTTAGGTGAAACGCTCACTAAACAAACCAACTCGGGTTCGATTCTGTTTCTTTTGTAACAATAATGCTTTAGATCGAATAGGTTGAGACACATGTTTTCATATGGTTAACGTTGTACATAACGTGCCTCCAAGGCACTAATTTTAAACAATCAAGGCGTCACCGCCGCAACGCGCGGTCCATGACAACATTCTAGTTACAATTATTTTTAATGTATGTATCAATTATATTCATGAAATTTTATTACAAGATCACGTTTTTTATTTCACCTTTATGAGCCCAATGATCATACCATGTAAGGCATATACTACAGGATGTCGTATAGGATAAATGGTGTAGCTGGATTATGGGCGTTCTTAAGTCGGCTAGATCTTCTGTCTTGGTTAACGGGGCTCCCACATTCCAATTTAAATGCGAAAAAGGTATGAGGCAAGGTGACCCTCTTTCTCTGTTTCTTTTTTTGGTTGTTATGGAAGCTTTTTCTTGTATGATTTCTTTAGCTAAGGAAGACGGGATTATTAAGGGGATTTCCACGGATAATAACGGACCGGTTATTACTCATCTCTTATACGCGGACGATGCCATAGTGGTGGGTAGGGCTGGCAATTGGGTACCTGTTAAGACACGATTAGACCTGTTTGACTAAAAAATACACCCTTTGACTTTTTTAATTTTTAAAATAATTAAAATTACAATGTTAGGATCTATCATTTATTCATCTTTGTACATAAAACATAAAACTGTTTTATAAACATGAGGTAGAAAGTAGTTAAACGAGTCGTAATCATGTTTGAAACTTATGTTGTGCGCGCCGTCAGAAACCTGTTAAACCTGTTAAGACACGATTTGCCAGCCTTAGTGGTGGGGGAGTGGTCCAAAGAGGAAGTGGTGAATGTGGTGAGAATACTTCGGTGTTTTTTCCTTTGCTCGGGGTTAAAAATAAACATTGAAAAATCTAATCTTTATGGAATTGGTGTGGACTTGGAGGAAACGGGGGTTTTGGCTAATGAGGTTGTATGTAAACCGGACGTCCCTCCTTTTAAGTATCTTGGTCTTAAAGTGGGTGCAAATATGAATAGGATTTCTAATTGGCAACCAGTTTACGACACTTTCAGAAATCGGTTGGCCAAGTGGAAGTCTAACACTTTGTCGATTGGAGGAAGAGTGATTTTGATTAGAGCGGTTATGGAAAGTTTACTGACCTATTATTTCTCGTTGTATAAAGCACATAAAAAGGTGATAAACTGTCACACCCCCAAAATACCACATGTGGAAACACCGCGAGACGTGTGACGTACCAGGATCCAAGCCACCAATCACATTGAACTACGCATAATATTTAAATAAAACATTCCATTCATTTCAAAATATAAATCCAAGTCATAAGTTTAAACCAAAATAATTGTTCAGGGGAAGCATATAGTAAACTGTTAATCAACTGTTTCAATTCAAATGTTCAAAACCAATATAACTAGTATCCAAGAGTCTCGATCCATGACAACTCCCGCACTCCCAGATAGTAAGCCCAAAACGATGAACCTAACGACCTGCAAGCATGTAGACAAGTGTGTCAGACGACGCTGGTGAGTTCAAAGTTTGTTAACACGTTTTAGTTACCAGATATGAATATAAAATGATTCAATGATTTGATGTTGTAATAACTCGTTTACCGCTGATGGCTTAAAGTTGTTTTGCCCAAACCCCATTGCCTCTATCAAAGCAATGGTCAAGACTGGGATCATTAGTTCACTCCCGACCTCCCCGGTGAGGTGTGAGGTTGCCAAACCTAAATAGCGCTATTAACTAATACCCCGTTGCCTCCCCGGCAACAATCGGTAGATGGGACTTGATTGATAGATACACGAGTATTAACAAACATCCCAATAACCCAGCATTCCTCCCCGGAACGTTTACCCGATGTCCCTCCCCAGGACCCATGCTTGGAAAAAGAGCAGTGAACTCACCTTGGTTTGCTCGGTTTGTTTAGTTACTTGTTCACAGTTTATCAATCAAGCCTATGGTATTCACGTATACAAAATCAGTTTATGTTCGCATGGTACACGTATAAGTTTATAGTCACAGTGTGCATTTAGAATCACAATCTCTAAATAACACACAACAGCTGTTCAAGCCTATGCAAAACCATACTGCACATATATGATCATAACGACTCATAAAAGTTACTTGTGCCAACAGACAGTGACACAGTTATCCATTATGTTACATGCTCAAAACTACAGTCTGTTGTGCACTACTCCTGGGCGGCGAAACTTCCAATGGCGAAACTCTAAGGAGTTTCGTCGATATGATAGGTGGCGAAACTCTAAGGAGTTTCGTCGAGACAAGATGTGGCGAAAGTCCCTAGGGTTTCGTCACAACCCTAGCCAAACAGTTAACCTTTCTTTCATTCAGCCGTATGATATCAGTTTCATCAATACGCAGATAGATCTAACAATAGATTCAATGATAATCATGTATTCTAGATATGTATTACCATGCATTCAAGGCGTAACAGTAAATCATCATATATTAAACTTGCACCATATGCATAACAGTTTACAAAGCTTTCATACAGTCCGCACAATCATAACATAACCGTACTTGATGATCACATAGATCTACTGGTTCATTACTTATCAAGAATCATCATATAACTATGATCTAAACATTCCGATCAGATCCTATGAGAGCATTCGTCAATCATGAACAACCGATAACAATATGAAAGGTTCATGAAACATTCCAAACCCTAATCAACACAATATGAATGTACAGTTTCTAGCAAAACCCTATATTCACAATGGATTACATGCATCACAACAATTGTCAGTCAGTGCATCAAGCAAATCAAGTCGGGTATACGCATACTAACCGATTGTAAGATGAGATTGGAAATAGCTTCGAGAGGAAAGATGAACAATGATTGCCGTCAAGTGCAAAGGAGAGTCTAGGGTTTCGCAACTTATGATTCACACACAATATAACGTAAGTGGGACTGGGTTTTCTTGGGCCGAAAGCCCAACTCGACGAAACACTCATGGGACCACGAAACTCACTAAGTTTCGTCGACTAGTGGCGATGACGAAACTCCATGTTTCGTTGAGTACAGTTTGGGGTTGTTGCACTAATGTTTCGTCGGGTATAATTGAAATCTGTGAACAGTTTAATAGTTTATAATAAGTTTGTAACAACTAACCAACCCATAATTTACACATACTCAAATAATACACATACTCAATAAATTTCAAAGACAGAGTTTGTAACAAGTAACATGTCAAGGAAAGGTCTTGGAAACTCGGGTTGTCACATAAACGATCTCGAATCTATGATATAGAAGTTTTTATGAGGTGGAAACTCGGGGGAAAGTAAAATGCAATGGGTTGCTTGGGATCGGGTCTCGCAGCACAAAAAGGAGGGCGGTCTTGGAATTAACAAACTCCGTGAGGTTAACATAGCTTTATTGATTAAATGGGGATGGCGATACAAGAAAGAGAAGAACAACTTACGGAGGAAAGTCATAGACGCTCTTCACTTTAGTAGGGTGGGGTGGGAGTGTATCCCGTTCAAGAAAACTTTAAGTGGCTCATGGAATAACATCGCCAAGGTTTGTATTTCAACAAAAGTCGGTGGGCGTCTCTTAAAAAAATATTTTAAAGGTGTTTTAGGTAACGGTAAGGAGATTCGCTTTTGGCTTGACCCGTGGATCACTAACGAGCCGTTAAAAGAGAAATTTCCTGAATTGTATGGGTTAGAGATAAACAAAAAAAGCATGGTGGCTGACCGGGTCTCCACTGTTGATGGTGTTTCCGAATTAAAGTGGGAATGGAGATCCAATATCACTGACTCGGGTCTGTCTAACAGCCTTCAGCAGCTCTCGCGGCTGCTGGATAGTGTCCAGCTTTCGGCTGGAGATGACAAATGGTTGTGGTCAGCGAGCTCGGATGGGGAATTTTCGGTTAAGGCTGTAAAAAGATTGCTATATTCAGATTACGAGGTTGCTAGCAGTTTTGTGATGGATTGGTGCCGTTTGACGCCGGCTAAATGCAACATTCATGTGTGGCGTATGGAGATGGATAGGATTCCGACTAGAGACGCGTTAAGGAAAAGGAACACCACCATAGGTGATTCTTTGTGTCCGTTATGCAGGTCCGAGGATGAGAACACGGAGCACATCTTTACTTCTTGTTTCATTGCTTCGACGGTATGGGACGAAATCAGTTCGTGGTGTAAAATTCCTAGTATTTTTGCGTTTTCGACCAGAGACCTTCTAGACTACCATACGGTTTTAAGAGGTTCGGAAAGGAAGAAAGAGGCGGTGCAAGGTATCATCATTATCGCCTGTTGGTGTCTTTGGCGAGCTAGGAATAATGTTTTGTTCTCTAATTCGCCGATCAAGATCGAGAACATTTTAAGTGAGGTTAAAGCGTTAGGTTTTTTATGGTTTTCTCATAGATCGAAGCACAAAGGTATAGAGTGGAAAGATTGGTGTTCTTTTGTTAATATGTAATTTCGTTGTAGTCCCGGTTGGGCCGGCCTGTTTTGGGTCGGTTGCGTTTGTTAATGAAGTTTACTTTTCAAAAAAAAAAAACAACTCTACTGTTTTAGAATGTCGTTTAGCTACCTTGTCAAATAGCAAGAATTGTCATGCTAATCATAACATGATTACACACAACACCACTTGGTCATGGTTGGGACATGATTCGCCACCTAGGAACATGAATGAAAGGCTACACCACTCTCCTTGCTTTATCCACCATGGTTTGCATGGATTAAACCATAGCAACCATGGTCCCCATTTCCATTTTTCAAGAAATCATTTCTTTTTCTTTAGACGAAGATAAATTAAAATAAATAAGAGGCTAGTGGTTTGGGTCATGACCGCACCCTTAGGGTAGTGGTTTTGAATAATGGATTAGAGGTGGGTGATATTACACTAATGTGGAGGGTCATGGTGGTCATGAGGGTCATGACCACACCCTATTATAACTAATACCACTCATCAAAACACTTCTTTCAAAAATTTAATTCACAAAATCACTTATTAATTAATTATTAATTAAATATACAGAAATATGTAACTTTCTCAAGTAGATTGTGTTACACCTATTGATGATAGTGGGATGGTTGGGGTTGACTTTTTAACTGCAAAAGGCTTATTGATGCCACAGAAAACGAAATTTCGTTCACATTCCATAAGGACTTAGAGGGTGTTTGGGATTGCCTATTTAACTCTAAAAGTGTTTTTTTTTTTATCTAAAGTGCTTATTGACTTATTGTTTTTTCAAAAAGAAAAGTTTTTAAAAATTTGTTTGGATTAACTTTTGCGGTGGAAAATAATAAAATGACCAAAAAGGATATGATAAGTTTCTATATTTAGTTGTTATTTTAAAGGGTGATGTTTGATTTTTTTTTATTTTATGTTTAAAAAGCCAAAAGCCATTTAAAAAGTCATGTCTTTGTGGCTTTTGAAAACAATTTTTTCCTCATTCTCAAAAGGCCAAAATAAAAAGCACTTTTGTTAATGCCAAACGCGTTTTTAACTTACTGCTTTTTGAAAAAAGACAATAAGTCAATAAGTCATTTTCAAACTCAATCCCAAACACCCTATTACATGGACTTGAATCACCTCCCCAGATCATGTGGCCTACAATTACTATGCCTAGATGTGTTAGTCCCAAGCAGCAACTCTACTCAAGCCCTAGCCAAACACCTTACTCAAGCCATTCATCTTTCATATACTCTTGTTTGAGTAACTTAGCTTCTTTAACCACCTTCACTCTCACTCGTTATCATGGCAGTCAATTGCGTAAACTAGGTTATATGAGTCTATTTATATGACCACAATCCCAACTAACTCATCCATGTGAATTCATTTTGATAGATCAATCATACGAAACAAATTCATATAAGCTCATACACAAGAACTTATTCACACAGTTCATCGTTACACCTTGTATTATATACAACTACATATCGCCAGTTTGAGCAGTGGAAACCTTCAGTGTGGAGGGGAGAATAAGTAGAGGCAAGCCTAAATTAACATAAGATGAACGGATTATAAAAGATTTGAAAGAGTTACATCACTCTGAGGACATGATCCAGGATAGGGGTACGCATAGACGTAGGATTAAGGTTAAGGACTTTTAGGGGATGATGCATAGGTACCCTAACTTTGGTTAAGGGTGGAATTGGCATGTGAATGTCATTTGGTAAACATGTGTTTTATGTGTTTATATGTGTAGGACCCTAACACGTTTTAATCGAAAAGACGCAGCGGAAATACGAACCATAAAATTTCTTTCTTTATATAATTTCTAAGATGTTTGAAAACCATTTAATATGAAACTTTTACATGAATTACATCCTTACTTCTTATTAAATACACCAAGTGTTACATACATTTACAACTAAGCGACCATACTTCCGTACAATCCACATTTGGGCTCGATCTTCAACCGCTTACACCTCATGATGATGATGATCCATGTAACCTGCAGTCACTGTACACATCCACATCATTAGTAATCGGTGACAACGTACAAAATCTAAAACATATATAATTTAAGTGACATGGCACATTTTTCCAACGTGTGATAATCCATGTAATTAACCTTCTGAATTCAATCCCGCACCCCGACAATGAACCTTCAAATGCCAACAATAACTTCCCTGCACCTTCATTCCATTCTCAAAAGTAACATGATTAGTACCGTTAATACTCGTACATCTTATAAGCCACGCACACGTATTTACAAGTCCCATTCATTCATATATATTACATTCCAATATGTGCATACATAGTGTTCTATCCAATTTTTACCTACATCTTACAATCTAACACATTCAAGATACAATTCCTAGCCACAAGATTCAAACGTACAGTCCCGCACATACAAACCTACTGAACTAGTGCACACTTTACTGAACTAGTGCGCACTTTACTAAACTAGTGCACTTACTGAACTAGTGCACTCTTTACATTTCAATTAAGACTAAACTGCGTATGGTTTAATACGACCTCTCTTACCTTGATCCTACTATTACATACCACCCTTTTTATGATTCCCAATCTCCTTACTTTCAAGACTTCGTTACATAATAAGAAATTAAGTTCGGGAATCACTTACCTTAAGCGTCCCTGTTCGTGATTGCTTTCTCGCCTCCTTTTGACCTGTTAGCCATCTGTGCTTGAGTTCGTGATAAGGTGGTTCCTATCATTTCATGTCACCACGTTCATATTCTTTGTTAGCATACAAACTCATACATATCATCAATCATTTCCAATTAATACCTTACGTTAGACTTTCATTAGTCAATTTCAACAACACAAGACATAGATCCGCAATCACATCTTTTCAAACTCATATAATTCATCATGTCATCACATATAACACATATTGATATAACATGTACCATATGATTTTACTAACATTACAATTGTGAGAAAAAGTCTAACCTTGCTATTTATACACAGTTGAGTTTTAGAAAGTCAACTATCTATCATATGAATTTTCAACTTATATTCATACATCCATGTCATTATAGGAGGTTATACTAATGGCACCATAAACATTTCATAATAATCAACTAAACACACAATGTACATCATACCATTCAAGCAAATAATGTAAGCCATTAGTGTACATTTCTACCCAAACATGATATCAACAAAACCTCCATATGGGTTCAATCTAACACATGTTCCTCATGTACGTTTACTAATAATTTCATCATTTCCACATTCTATACATATTCATCCACTAATTGCATACATTTTCACATAATATTGTCATTTAGACATTTCATCAAACACTTGGCGTACGTAGTACTATTTAAACATAATGTACAAGTAGTTCATGCCTAATCTTCCTAGTTCATACATAATTCATCAAGTTGCTCACCTACAACAAGTATCATCCTTATCATAACTTTAAACATATCAAAACACCACATTCCTTTCAATCCATTCATACTAAACCATATTTAATCAAAACCCTTAATTTCTTGAACATGGATTTCAAAAACAAATCTCTCAATTGAGATTGTAATATACGAAACTTTCAAAAACCCTAATGAAATAAATGTCATAAGTAGTATGGCATATTAATATGTCGGATATCCAAAGCCTAGAACGTTGGTCAACTTTTAACCACAAATTTATTAAGGTATAATAATAATAATAATAATTAATAGTTAAGATTGTTGTGTGTATATCTGTTCCTACGAAGAGATGAAATAAAATAATCATATGAAATATTATAACAGCCTCTAAATTGTGTTTAGGTTGTAGAATTTGTAGAACCGTAAAGAAAAAAAAAACAATAATAGTGAAACCAAAATATGAAAGAAAAATAATAATAATCATAACAATAAAATAATACTATGCAAATCACAATTTAATTCAATTTGTGTATCTACCTCATATCTGTACGTGTCTTGGAATCGAAGATATCAAAGAAAAAAAAATTAAATGAGTTAAATATGGTGAAAATTATAACAGCAAGAAATTTTCAACATCATTCCATATCTCCGACCATATGTACGCGACTTTCCTTTTCTTACATTTCAGCACCATATCTCACCATATCTCATGGGATTTCGAATACCTTTCAAACAACCAACCCATCATATTAATCGAGCCCACCCTTTCCAGCCGTTTCACTCCTTATGAAAGCCTTCCAAAGAACAACCCAAATCTCCATTGAACCTGTATGTTAATCTTCAAGTGCGCCAACTGAACCGTCACCGCCGACCGCCCATCTGAACCGATCAAACTTGCTCGTCCCGCCTGCGGTTCATGTGTTGAACGCTGCAAAAGACCGCTGAGCACCGCTACCACGTTGATCGGTCCTTCGGTAAGCTTCCTTTTTCAGTCGACAATCTCTTGTATAGTGGCTAACTGGCAATATAATTTTAACCCACCAACGTTTAATTAACCTCTGACTAGATTATGATCATTGGCTCAGTTTGTACCTTCGGAAACCCAAAATCTCCAAGCCACCATACCCATCGACTTGTGGTGATCTAAAGATCCGTTGTGAACCGGTATTGCACTACGCCGGTTGTCTTTTCTCTTCGACATCAGGTATCGACACTAATAAGATTATCGAAAACATCAATTTTTGACTACATATTTTATGAAAACGAAACTGGTGATTTTATTAAAAACTTCATTTATCAACGAACACCACTGGTTCATAACATGAACATTCTTTTATGATACAAAAGTGCTTTCAAAGTGAAGTTTTAAAATTTAGTACTTTTGCACAGAACCAATAAGTTAGTATTAAGAAATTAATTGAGGCCATGCATGGATTTCTTACTTCAACTTGAGTAAATTAATGCAGTTATGATAAAACGATGATCCTTTAATTTAAAAGCGGTCTATGTTATTTAGGAAAACAAGAATAATAGGTCAATGAATGATTTTCTTTTTCTTTTTTTTATTTATTTAAATTTAAGACTAGTGGAAACTAAATAATTAAATTCATTCAGTGGGTTCCTTAAATTAAATAAATGTAAAATTTAGTAACCAGTCTAATTAAATAAAATGATTAATATGTAGGGCTTTGTTTCAAGTGAGGACTTGTTGCGTCTACATTGTTACGTTTAAGCTAATGTACGGATTTTGCAGTTTCTTGCTCTTAGCATAATTGTTTTAATTCATGATATCGTATTCGTTCGTGATTGCTACTTGAACCATTGAGTTTTCTACGTTCTCTAATTATTGTTACATACATCGTATCGAGTTATTGTCATTGCCACACATGCGATAAATTACACATTCATACTCATTGTCGCATGTTCCCATGACTTTTATTATTTATTGTTTATCTTTGGCTAGATGTGATATAGCCTTAGTATATCGTTAGTGTATTTGCCTTGACTTGAGTAAATCGTTTCATTGACCTCAATACCCGAGCATATCCACCTATGGGGACATAGGGCGTCATCATAGGCACAGTTGACGTGCACCATCTGTGGCGGTGCGAAAGGCCCATGGCGTCTCTATATTGTATTGTGTGCTAAGTGATTGCACTTATTGATTATTGAGAGGCGTATGGATCGATCCTAGGAGTGTAAGTGTAATTGCTAGTGGTAGTGGGATAGGTGTGAGTGCCCACATCCCCTCTACATAATGGTGCATTGGAACTGCAGCTAATGTACAAAGTGTTAGTGTTTATTGTTAGTGGCTCACATAGGTATTTCTAATATACCTTTATGGTATTCATCAGTGATCATTCAGCGTATGGTATTGTTTGCATCGTTAAAGTGTTTAGTGTATTTGCTTCTATCATTTATGTGTTAGTGCTTTTGTTTCTCCGTTACTGGGCGAATTTTTGGCTCAACCGTTTCTTTTTGTTGTTTTCTTTTATTATGTCTTAAACAGGTACTCAGGGAAATCGGGGCAATGTGTGAAGAGTGATAATAAAAAGCTAGAGTTGGAACAAGGAGTTTAATAAAACCTTATATTCAATAAATTTAGGCACTTATGTTTTTCTGTTGAGACCGTTATGTCATTTTGGGGGATTTTTGTTGTTAAACCTATGGAATTTATGTTTTAATTAAGTTATTAATTATCTCTGATTACCGAATTGTGTAACACGTTAGCCCTAATCGGGGCGGGGTAGACATTGGGTTAGGTATCTTCGTTATGCGATAAGCCCTTATTATTTGTTTTATCTAAATTCTTAATGTGTTTTCTAGATGACTCCTCGTCGTGAGACACGCAACTCTGGTCGTAGTAATGGTGGTGGACCAAATGAGCCTGATCCAAATATCGTAGCTGCTATCACTCAGGCCTTTACTGCTATGTTGCCTGCACTTGTTCAGGCCGTACGTGGCCCTGATCCGAATCCGAATCCTAATCCGAACCCTAATCCCAATCCTAATCCGAACCCTAATCCCAATCCAAACCCTAATCCAAATCCAAACCCAAACGGTGTAATTGGGGATTGGCTAGATAAGTTCATAAAACAGAAACCGAGATCTTTCACAAAGGCAACCACTCCAATTGTAGCAAGGGATTGGATTGCTCATATCGAGAAAATATTTCGGGCGTTAGGAGTTGGCGATGAATTTAAATCGAGATTAGCATCGTATAAACTAGAAGAAGATGCGCAAACTTGGTGGGAAGGTGTGTTGGAAGAAAGAGGAGGAGACCCATTTGTGGAGAATTTAACTTGGGCAGATTTCCGTGCTATTTTCTTTGAGAAATATTTTAACAGCGTGGATAAGAGTTCGTACACACGAGAGTATCACAATATCCGTTAGAGGAATGACGAACCACTTTCTGACTTCACTGATCGGTTTTATCGACTAGTTGGATTTCTTGGGTCAGCTGCTGGAACACCAGAGGAACAAGCAGAGAAATATCAATGGGCAGTTTGTGATCGGATTCGTAGAGCAATCATCCAGTCAACATTCCCCATTGTTGCAGAGGCTGCTAAGGCTGCCAAAAAGGTTGATATGGAGAACAAAGAATTTTTGGGTGGTTCCAATAATAGTAGGAAGAGAAACAGAGACGAATACCGCACTCCGTTCACTAGTGAGTCGTCTCAAGCACCTACTCGAAATAATCAAAACAACATGGGGAATAGGTCATCGGGAAGGAATAATAGACCATGGCAGGGAAGGAGCCAAAATCAGGGTCAGATTAAACCCTACCAGCCACCAACCCAAGCTCAACCCGTAAACCAGAAAGGTAACCCGAACCCTACCCAGCCTCCAGTGTGTAACCATTGCAACAAGCGTCACCCAGGCATCTGTCGTCGACTTACTGGGGCTTGCCTTAAGTGTGGAGATATGGGGCATAAGATTAGTGAGTGCCCAAAGGCTGGTAACCGACCAACTGATACCACTAGGGGAGCTACTGTGCCACCTACTACTGGAGGGCGTGTTTTCTCATTGACTGTAGGGGAAGCTGCTAATGCTCCAGGTACCGTCTCCGATAAATGTTCCTTTTAGTAGTATTATTTTCTTGCTTAGTTGTTTATGATTTTCATACAATCGTTTGTGTCTTATTTGTTTATCAATTTATTAGGTACCGTTTCGGGAAGTATTTATTTGGGTGAGCATGAATTGTATGTGTTATTCGATACTGGGGCAACCCACTCGATAGTCTCACAACTAATTGCCCGACATCTAAAAATTTCGCCTTCCCCATTGGATCAAGCTTTAGTTATTTCTACACCAATGGGAAATCCTTCAGTTATTACTCACGTCTATAAAGATTGCCCGCTTGTGGTCGGAAATGTTATTCGTATAGCGAATCTTTATCCCATGCAAATGGGAGATTTTGATGTCATACTAGGCATGGATTGGTTATCCATGCATCGAGCTACCATTGATTGTCACTCCAAACTAGTCATTTTTGGTGATATTCTGAATCCTGAATGTATTTATCAAGGATCTCAACCTCGAAAATCCATTAAAATCATCTCTGCTCTTAAAGCTCAAAAACTTATATCCCATGGATGCGAGGGATTCTTAGCTTCTATTAAAGATACCTCAGTGGATACACCACGTGTCGAAGACGTTCCTATTGTTCGAGACTTCTCTGACGTCTTTCCAGAAGAATTGCCTGGGATACCACCTGAACGTGAAGTAGAGTTCACTATTGATTTGATTCCCGGAGCTGAACCTATTTCTAAAGCACCCTATCGTATGGCCCCATTGGAGTTGAAGGAATTGAAAGAGCAGCTGCAAGAACTTTTGGAACTTGGATTCATTAGACCTAGTGTTTCACCTTGGGGAGCACCGGTTTTGTTTGTGAAGAAAAAAGATGGTACCATGCGTTTATGCATCGACTACCGGGAGTTGAATAAGATCACCATTCGTAATCGCTACCCCTTACCGCGTATTGATGACCTTTTTGACCAACTCCAAGGAGCGAAGTTTTTCTCAAAGATTGATCTCAGATCAGGGTACCATCAGTTGAGGGTTAGAGATCAAGATGTTCATAAGACAACATTTCGTACCCGGTACGGTCACTATGAGTTTCTAGTCATGCCTTTTGGTTTGACAAATGCTCCTGCTGTTTTCATGGATCTTATGAACCGAGTATTCCATGAGTATTTGGATCGGTTCGTGATTGTATTCATCGATGACATCTTGGTGTTTTCTAAAAGTAAAGGGGAGCATGAGGACCATCTTCGCATTGTTCTAGGAACTTCACGCCAGGAGAAGTTATACGCAAAATTTTCTAAGTGCGACTTTTGGCTTGAACAAGTGGTGTTTCTAGGCCACATTGTATCAGCGGAAGGTATCACAATGGATCCATCAAAGGTGGAAGCTATCACTAAATGGCCTAGACCCACGTCAGTTACCGAAGTTCGAAGTTTTCTTGGTCTAGCGGGATATTATCGACGTTTCGTAGAGGGATTTTCTATTTTGGCCTTACCTCTCACTCAACTCTTGAGGAAAGGGGTAAAATTTACTTGGAACGATGATCGAGAAAAGAGTTTTGAGGCATTGAAGCAGAAGCTAGTATCAGCTCCTATTCTTACTCTACCTTCTGGCACAGGCGGATTCGATATATACAGTGATGCATCGAAGAAAGGGCTTGGTTGCGTTCTCATGCAGCATGGAAAGGTTATTGCTTATGCCTCACGTCAGCTTAAACCCTACGAGGTGAATTATCCAACGCATGATCTAGAGTTAGCGGCAGTCGTTTTTGCACTTAAGATTTGGAGGCATTATTTATATGGGGAGACATGTAACATATTCACCGACCATAAGAGCCACAAGTATATTTTCACTCAGAAGGAGCTTAACATGAGGCAGAGAAGATGGTTAGAGCTACTCAAGGATTATGATGCCAACATTCAGTACCACCCTGGTAAAGCAAATGTTGTTGCAGATGCACTGAGTAGGAAGAATTCTGGGGGTTTGGCATGCTTGACTGTTCAGCCGCAAATTCAATCAGACCTGATACGCATGGATATTGGTATACAGGTTGGTGAGTCTGGTGGTTATTTGGCTAGACTGAAGATCGAACCGAACCTCATCACTCAGATAAAGGAAGCTCAAAAAGAAGATGGTGAGCTTTGGGCGGTCTTACAAAATTTGGGAGTAGGAAAACAATCTGAATTTCGAGTGGATGAACATGGAACAATATGGTGTGGGAAGCGTTTATGTGTGCCAGATGATTCCTCTCTTAGTGAATCATTACTGACTGAGGCACACAGTTCACCTTATTCTATACACCCTGGATCCACAAAGATGTATAGGGATTTAAGGCAACATTTTTGGTGGAGCGGTATGAAAGAAGATGTAGCTAGACATGTGAGCCAGTGTTTGATCTGTCAGCAAGTGAAGATTGAACATCAACGGGCTAGTGGATTATTACAGCCTTTAGATATTCCTGTCTGGAAGTGGGATGATATTTCTATGGACTTTGTAACTGGTTTACCAAGAACCCGTATGAAGAACGATGCTATTTGGGTTGTGATAGATAGACTTTCAAAGTCTGCTCATTTCTTGCCCATTCGTAAGGAGTATGAGGTGAGTAAGCTATCAGAGATATTCCTTCGTGAGATTATTCGATTGCATGGTACACCATCATCTATAGTGTGTGATAGAGATCCACGTTTCACATCACGGTTCTGGAAGGGTTTCCAAATTGCTTGGGATACGAAGATACGATTCAGCACTGCTTTCCATCCGCAAACTGATGGGCAGTCTGAACGTACTATTCAGACTTTGGAGGATATGCTTAGATCGTGTGCACTTGAGTGGACGGGAAACTGGGATGAATACTTGTGCTTGGTGGAGTTTGCCTACAACAATAGTTGGCAAGCTAGTATCGACATGGCACCTTTTGAATTGTTATACGGGCGTAAATGTCGAGCTCCCACATGTTGGGAAGAGGTCGGAGAAAAGATGATTGAGGGTCCTGAATTGGTACAGATCACGAATGTAAAGGTTGCTATTGCTCGTGAGAAACTTAAGGAAGCCCAGAGTAGACAGAAGAGTTATGCTGATCGCTATCGAAGGGCTTTGGAATTTAATGTTGGTGAAAAAGTGTTCTTAAAAGTCTCACCATGCAGGGGTGTTCGACGTTTTGGTATAAAGGGAAAGCTGAGTCCTCGCTTTATCGGACCTTTTGAAATTTTGGAACGAATTGGCGAAGTTTCTTATCGGTTACCTCTACCACCACAATTATCGCACGTGCATAACGTGTTCCATATTTCACTGTTACGTGGGTATAATTATCATCCACTCCATGTTGTGAACTATTCTCTACACGAGATTCGTGAGGACTTATCATACGAAGAGGAACCAGAGGCTATCTTGGATCGACAAGAACGCGTGATGCGTAAGAAATCTTTTCCGTTCGTCAAAATCTTATGGAAAAATCATCCTGAACGTGAAGCCACTTGGGAATCGGAGGAAGCGATCCGTTCTCAATATCCATATCTATTCGAAACCTAAGGTTAGTGTTCCTAATGGTTAAATTTTTGTGTATCAAACTCACTAGTGTGTCTTTTCGACTCTTTTGCTAATTGTGTTTGAAACTTCGTTATCATTATTCGCATCGTTAATGTGTAACATAAATAGTATACCATTTTCGTAATTGCTAATTTCGTGGACGAAATTATTTTAAGGGGTAGAGAGTTGAAATACCCGAATTGTATAGTGCCATATAATGATAATTTCGAGGACGAAATTTTTTTTAAGGGGGATAGAATTGTAATATACGAAACTTTCAAAAACCCTAATGAAATAAATGTCATAAGTAGTATGGCATATTAATATGTCGGATATCCAAAGCCTAGAATGTTGGTCAACTTTTAACCACAAATTTATTAAGGTATAATAATAATAATAATAATAATAATAATAATAATAATAATAATAATAATAATAATAATAATAATAATAATAATTAATAGTTAAGATTGTTGTGTGTATATCTGTTCCTACGAAGAGATGAAATAAAATAATCATATGAAATATTATAACAGCCTCTAAATTGTGTTTAGGTTGTAGAATTTGTAGAACCGTAAAGAAAAAAAAAACAATAATAGTGAAACCAAAATATGAAAGAAAAATAATAATAATCATAACAATAAAATAATACTATGCAAATCACAATTTAATTCAATTTGTGTATCTACCTCATATCTGTACGTGTCTTGGAATCAAATATATCAAAGAAAAAAAATTAAATGAGTTAAATATGGTGAAAATTATAACAGCAAGAAATTTTCAACATCATTCCATATCTCCAACCATATGTACGCGACTTTCCTTTTCTTACATTTCAGCACCATATCTCACCATATCTCATGGGATTTCGAATACCTTTCAAACAACCAACCCATCATATTAATCGAGCCCACCCTTTCCAGCCGTTTCACTCCTTATGAAAGCCTTCCAAAGAACAACCCATATCTCCATTGAACCTGTATGTTAATCTTCAAGTGCGCCAACTGAACCGTCGCCGCCGACCGCCAATCTGAACCGATCAAACTTGCTCGTCCCGCCTGCGGTTCATGTGTTGAACGCTGCAAAAGACCGCTGAGCACCGCTACCACGTTGATCGGTCCTTCGGTAAGCTTCATTTTTCAGTCGACAATCTCTTGTATAGTGGCTAACTGGCAATATAATTTTAACCCACCAACGTTTAATTAACCTCTGACTAGATTATGATCATTGGCTCAGTTTGTACCTTCGGAAACCCAAAATCTCCAAGCCACCATACCCATCGACTTGTGGTGATCTAAAGATCCGTTGTGAACCGGTATTGCACTACGCCGGTTGTCTTTTCTCTTCGACATCAGGTATCGACACTAATAAGATTATCGAAAACATCAATTTTTGACTACATATTATATGAAAACGAAACTGTCACACCCCGACTTTCCACGTGTCACCGGTGGGCCCGGTGGGGGAGTATCGTGACGTGGTTGGCAACATAATAGTCAAACAACACAATATATATGAATGCACAGCGGAAGCAAAAGATATTTATTATTACATTCCGAATATGAAGTAATATTCAATATTACAACGGAAGTAAAGGATCCACAGGCGGATCTTAAAACATATCATTTGTTCAACAGACTTTAGGCGCCTAGAATTGCAAGATTCCTTATTAGCGCCCTGAGCTTCCAGCCAATTACGTTCAGTACCTGTCACTTAACCTTTTTGGAAAATACGTCAGTTTTCACTGGTAAATACACTCAACCGACTCATTTGAAAAGAGTTTAAGAAAATTGATTTAGATGCACCAGGCACAAAACCTTTTGACACTTTGATTAAAATGCACAGAGGCAAAATTAATCTTTTATACTTGGGAAAATTATTTGTATATAATCTTGTATACAGTTTTACTTATTTGTCGTCCATTAGGGCCGGTTTGTAGGGCCGGACTAGATTAACAGACACGCCACAGGTATAATGCCCACGGGCTATCATCCCCTAAGTGGATTACCAGTTCCGGTATAATGCCCACAAGGATGATACCTCGGAGTGGATTACCAGTTTTTACATAATGCAACTGTCAGGTGTATGCATACACCCCGTGCTTAGGTCGTGGCCATTTCGTAAAATGATGCCAAGGATATCCGGGACATGGTCATTAACCCCTAAAGGCCATACACCAAATAATAATAAAATAATACATATTAAACAGGTTATGTAAGTACATCAATCACAATCCGATTTAAATGACTACATACACCCGACCAAGCGGTACTTTTATAGTACCGTATCCCAAGCCCGTATAGGGAAAATAAGTTAAGAGTATTTACCTGAGCTAGCTCCTGTCTTAAATAGCAGAAATTTATAACTCAGCCGTATTCACTTAAGTAAGCGTAGGTACAATTTACCGGAAGGCTCTAGTCTGGAATGATGGTATAAATAATTAATTAGAATGCTAACGGGTCTTTGATTAAACCTAAGCTTAGACCGGTTAGTCTTACAGGAAGATACGGTTCGTACGCACGATTAAGCGAAGACCGGAATAGAATGTGATTTAAACCCGACATGTTCAGAGACTTGTCTTATATGGGTATTTCATACACATTCTGGATTTTGAGATAAAACCGATAAGGTTTGACCCGTTTCGGCTAACTTATATAAACTAGTTATATAAACCGATCCGAACGTGAATAACGCGTAACGGGTAACCGAATAGGTCGCGAACAGGTTTCCTAAGTTAATATGCTTAAATTATGTTGTGATATCATAATGATACCTTCCATAATGCCCAAAACGAGTTAAATCCTTAATTATGCCCCGTAGGGGTATTTTGGTCATTTTTAACGATTATAAAAGGGATTTAACGTAACCCTGATGTTCGGGACTAAAGTAATTAGTAAACAACTTATTTTTAACAGATTATATTAGTTGATAATAATCCGTGTGTCTCAAAATAGTTTTTAAGCCTAAACTACGCGTATAATACACGTATAAACCCGTTTTAAGCGACGTTTGATTAAAAATACGATTCTGGGTTTTATGATCAGTTAAACAGGCTAAAAACACTATATTTATTATTTAAAATCAGTAGCAATTGGATTCGCGTCAAAATTCCTTGTAGAAATCATTTTATGACCGAAAAGGGTAAATTCGGTATTAACCGAATTAAGGCGATAAGCCTAGCTTAAGATCAGTTTAAAAATAATTAAAAATCTTCAAAAATCCCAAAATATTATTTAACATCAGTGGGTAAAAGGTTTGGTGCCGAAAATCGGGTTTAGATAGGCTATGCGCTAATCGCGCCGATTAATTAATAAAAAGTTTATTATTTACGCTAATGAGCATATCTCCTAATCTAGACCTCCGATTGACGTGAAAATTTACGTACATGTTTAATAATCAGTAACTAAGATTATTGTACTTCCACATTTTCAAAATTCTCGTTGTATGGTCATAAGGGCATTACGGTCCATTTTAAGCATTTAACGGAAACGCGCGAACGAATCGGATAATCAACGGAACAAGTACAGAGGCTTATACTATCATGTAACCCAACCCTAATGAAGCACTAAGGCAAATCCAAATCAAACTAAAACGGGTCAGAACCGAAGTCAAAGCAAAAGTCAAGGTTTTGCGCCTTTCGGTTCCGAACCGGGTTTAAACAGAAATTTGTCGAGTCGGGCAAGCGTAGACAAGTTTTTATACTTATTACCATGTTATATTAAGGTTAAAACAGGTTACACTCCTCTTGGATCATTAATCGTGCATTAAATCATATTTTGTATTTCTGTTGACTTTTTCGGTCAACGTTTGACCCGACAAACGACCTAGTTAGGTCTGGAATTGGTACTTGCCCTTATAAGGGTTTAATACCCATATAATTACCTATCTAATGGTACTTTTAATTCGTGATACGACTGGGTTATCGTTACTTAATCACGAAGTCAACCGTTTATTACGATATGTTGACTTTTAAGCTAATTATAAAGCAAGACTTAATTAAGAAGGGTCTAGCATACTTACAAGCGATGAATGATGATTAGGAAGGCCTTTGATCTGCTTGGAAGCCCCTTAATTGATCAGATTTGAGAATGAAGGTGTGAGGAACAATGGTTGCTACTAAGGCTCTTATATAGTGGTTTAAACACCACAAATCTTTGACATCTAAGTCTACCATCCAACCACAACTAATCAACAAGTGTCCTAGTTGTTCTAGAGGGTGTTTTAGGGGCCAAATGAATGTGAAAAATCGATCAAAATTGCATCCAAGTTCAATGGGCAGACAAAGAATCAAGAAATATATGTTTCTGTCCAGATATGGCAGTCGCGTAGCGCGACTGCCTGAGTCCATACGCTCGCGCTACGCGAGCCCCTAAGGTGTTCCAACAAAACTTTGATAAATTGCAGTTTTAGTCCTTGGCTCTTCAAACTTTGTACAGACACTTGTTTCTTGCATTTTGAACCCTCGTTATTGATCTATAAGGGCTTTAAGACATATACCCACTTTGTTAAGTCCCCGGGTAACTTTATTGTTACCCGAAAAGGCCTAACTTTCAACGTTGACGCTTTAACCCCTCGCACACGAATTTGATCACAACTTTCTCATACGTTGACGAAACTTTACGAAATTTTAATCGTGTATTCTAGTGAGCATAATTAACCATTACAAAGCTTCGGGTTTGTCAAAAGGTCACTCAGAGGTATATCTTTAAACATGTTGACACATTTAACCCCTGAAATTTGTAATCTCTCACTTTCAGCTTCGTATGATCCATGAATTATTCGTTTGAAGGTATGAGCATCATGTAGGGTTAATGTATAATAAAATTATTCACTGTTGACCTTCAGAACTCGTATTTACACATACTTTCCATGCTTGTCAACTTTAGTCCTTCTAGAGTATTCTTTCACACGTTCAAAGCTTATGACACGTGTCAACACATTATAGGACGTAAATTTTCGGGGTGTTACATCCTCACCCCCTTAAAATAAATCTCGACCCGAGATTTACTGAAATAAGTAAGGGTACTTTTCTTTCATCGTGGATTCAACCTCCCACGTGAATTCGGGACCTCTATGGGCATCCCATTTGACCTTTACAATAGGTACATGCTTCTTCCGAAGCTTCTTTACCTATTGATCTTCAATCGACAAAGGTTCTTCCTCAAATTTTAAGCTCTCATCTTTATGCACATCCGTATGTGGTATAACCAGTGATTCATCAGCGAAACACTTCTTCAGATTGCAGATGTGGAACACACTGTGAATTCCACTGAGCTCTTCTGGTAAGTTTAGCTTATAGGCAACTGAACCGACACGTTCGATAACCTCGAAAGGCCCTATGTATCTCGGGCTTAGCTTGCCTTTCTTACCAAAACGCATCACTCCTTTCCAGGGTGATATCTATTGTTGAATCTTATTCTTTAATAAGAATTTAGGAGGTTTGCTATTTTCATAATCCTTAATTTTCTGCCGAATACTGGCATCTTACTGTTGATTATGAATTTGCGTGATCTTATTGATTGTCTATAATGAAACTTTCAGATCTTAATGTTTGGACTTACCAAACTATTGTGCTAACAATAGATGTTTAACATTTCCTTTATACAAGGTCTCCTAGGGAGCAGCATTGATGCTTACATATCAACTATTATAGAAAAGCTTATTTTAAGGTGAGAGGGTTATCCAACCATTGCTTAACTAATTTTAAGGAATAGCTAATCCTTGTCGTTAGTCGAACAATTCGACGATCCTGGTTAGCTGATGGCAAATTCTTAATCGTTGCCTAATTAGGGTTGCGGCATGCATGCATAAGCAATATGAACCGTCTTTCTTATCTAACAATATCAAACTCTCGGAATATCGAGTTAGGCTATATGAATCTATGTCTTAAAACCTACTTAATCAAGGTTTTGTTTATTCCATAATCAATATGGAGTTTTCACAATACTCCTGCCCACGGCGGGCTACAATTCTTAATTCTACCTGCCTTCCAGGAGGTAAGCAGGGACAACCTTTAAGAAGATAATTAAGATACAAGGAGGCTACAGAGATTTTCCATATCTCAGGCTCCAGTTCATCCATCATTGTACGTGCCATATGAGTGACACCTTTATGTTATAAGTCCTCGAATTCCTTAATCGGGAACATTTACTTGGAAAAAAAAATTTCCATTTTTGGATATCTTCCATGAATACTACTAGTCGACTTTAGTACAATATGATCATTGGGATATCTTAGGGGTTCCATGTATTAAACCTCCATGCTGATCAGACATGGAAATAATCTATGGGACACACTAGGATACGCCAATCCTCATATGACACTTTCATCAAACATAGTTTGGCATTCGCAGGCGATAGAAAACGATGAGAAAAGAAAAATAATTAAAATAACATATGTTGTCGTACTCTATGCTAAGAAAGAGTGCTCTCAGATTTTCGGAAGAATTCCTTGCCGATACGAGAAGGATCGGTTACTAAGGTTTCCTTGGTAATTTATACCTTGTGGATGATTAAAATTTTGCTAAGTTTATGGTTCATGAAGATTTATTATTGCCCGTAAAAAAAAAACAGGACACTTAGCAGAAATTAATATTGATCAATGATAAGGAAGTTTATTGTACAAGTGCTTATATTTAATTAGAATGGAGATTTTCACAAACTAGGCACCTAGCTCAGTTGGTTAGGCGCGCGAAAGGGTGCGGCCGGCCTAGACCCGGGTTCGATTCCGGGGACGGTCAGTTCCACCATTTTTTTGTGTAATTACGAGGGTTGTCTCATAAGGAGTTTTGATAATTAATTGCTTCTTATCACTCACAATATGGACTTGATTTTTTTTTTCACTATAATGAGTCCTTAAGTATGCAACCAAAAGTTTGCTATAAGGATATTAGAAAAATGATTTCTAATAGATATTAATATCAATATAGGATTTGTTGGAGCATTTTCGACGTAACATCGTCACTTTCTACCGGGCATTAAATGACCGGAGTCTTAATCAGGTGGAGACAACAGTTCTCAACCTTTATCATTATAATATATTTATACGTGCCAGTATCAAATAAGTTTTCTGCATAAACTGCTTGATAAGGAAAGGTACATATTATACTATTATTATTCTGCATCATCTCCTGGGCGTTTCTCCTGATAACTCGTGCGTTTGTCCTCTTGGCCTACTCGGGCTTCCTCGCGTACTTAGGGCAGTTGGTCTTTATGTGCCCTTTCTCGTTGCAGTTGTAGCACGTAGCATCTTTAATCTTCCCGCAATCAACAGTCTTGTGCTCCCTAGACTTGCATATCCCACATGCAGGTGGTCCTGATTTAGAATTGGACTCCATTCTGCATTTTCCAAAGTGGCGTTTTTGGCAAGTCGAGCACCTTGGCTTTTCCTCTGTCCGCTGACCATTCTTTCCAGACCCCGACCTCTCAGAGTCAGTGTTTCCCTTGTGTTTCTTCTCTGATCCTCGTGAGTTATCACCCTCACGCTTCTTCTTACTTTCTTCAGATTTCTTTAGCGACCTTAGCCTGACCGCATCTAAAGTAAGGGACAGAGAGAGGTCAGCTACTGACCTAAATGTAGTAGGTCTTGAAGCCTTAACACTGGCTTTGATTTCTGGGGGTAAACCCCCAATGAATCGTGCAATTCGCTTGGGCTCTGGTGTTACAAGGTAAGGGACCAGTCTGGACAGGGTATTAAAACTGGTAAGGTAAGCTTGACAATCTAAGTTTGTCATCACCAAAGATAAGAAATCTGACTCAATCCCCTCAACCTCGTGTTGAGGGCAGTAATTTTCCTTAATGAGAATAACAAATTGTTCCCATGACATGCTGTAGAGCGGAATCTTCCCAGCAGCTTGAATGAGAGACTTCCACCATGCCAGAGCCTCTCCTTTGAACGATTGGGATACGTACTTCACGACATCCCTTTCAGCGCAACCGCTGATATCGACAACTGTGTCCATTTCATCCAACCATATCATGCAATCAACCGCCCCTTTTTCCCCAGTAAAATCTCGGGGCTTGCAGGAAACAAAGTACTTATAGTTACAGGATTTGGTATGTGGTTCATTATCGAACACTATCCTCTTGGATGGAAAACTGTGTTCATTAGATGAATGTCGATCGTCATCTTTCTTTAACTCATCTTTCTTTGAGGGCGGCTTGTTATCAGGCTCTGGAGGAGTTTTAGGGATGGATTTAGGGTGGGGTACAGATGAGGCTTTACTATATGTCTCACTATACTCCTGGAATTGCTCCTTCACAGCTTTAGATACAGCTGAATCAATCAATGTACGGAGCTCTCCTCTGGTTATATTAATCCTTTCATCATCGCGGTTATCCAAAGGATGACTGTTCCCTTCCTCCGACCCAGCCATGTAGTTTTAATTGCTACATAAAAATTAAACAAGGACAAGGTTTTTACGGAAGTTTAAACAGTTTTATCTTTTTGAACTATTTATTAACCATGCTTTTAATACACATATTGGTTAATTTGATAAATATATAATTATTCAGGGTATTTATTATACTCCTAAATTATAAGTTAATAATAGCACAAAAGGCCTAGTCACTTAGACAAGTTTAATTTGTAGGCCTTGATTTTATAGCATCGAGGCTTCAAGGTTTGAATCAAAGTTCATTACCTTTTCTTGACAGGGAGTTGTAGGCTACCTCTGTCTTTAGTCCCAGAGGACGTTAGTTATAGCCCGTGGGCACTTCATCCATAAGGGATGATTACATAAATAAGGGAATTTAGTATATCCCAAAATGACTTATGTGATTTCATCATATCACATTTTGTCGAGCATGTTAATATGCTTTCATATGTTTAATAAGGATTTGAATCTCTTGAATAGGTTCTACCATCTTGGCCTTGTATGCCGTGACACTTAGGCTAGGTTTTTCCCTTAAGATTCTTTTAATAATTAACGCAGAGCAATCCTAAATTGAACTGTTAACAAGGATCTGAATCTAATTATGGAACTACCATCTTGGCCCTGTCTTAATGTGACACATGGCTAGGTTTTGTCCTTTTTAAATTTTGCCATTTTATTATAATGGTAGATCTTATAATATAGGAATGATACTTTAAACATAATCGTTCCTTTAAAAATTTACAAGTATATGGTTGCCCTAAACGGGACTTCTATAGCAATTGACTTGAAGAATACTTTCCATATTCTATGCATAGGCAAGTCAGAAAAATAACAAAGGAACCAAATAAGGTAAAATGAAACAAATTTGGATTTTTCCTATGTTCTTGTCTAGACTCAAGAATGTGCAATTGTGTAACTGAGATTAAACACAAAAGACTAGTGTTTAATTCACTCAGTGTTGGCTCTGATACCAACCTGTCACACCCCGACTTTCCACGTGTCACCGGTGGGCCCGGTGGGGGAGTATCGTGACGTGGTTGGCAACATAATAGTCAAACAACACAATATATATGAATGCACAGCGGAAGCAAAAGATATTTATTATTACATTCCGAATATGAAGTAATATTCAATATTACAACGGAAGTAAAGGATCCACAGGCGGATCTTAAAACATATCATTTGTTCAACAGACTTTAGGCGCCTAGAATTGCAAGATTCCTTATTAGCGCCCTGAGCTTCCAGCCAATTACGTTCAGTACCTGTCACTTAACCTTTTTGGAAAATACGTCAGTTTTCACTGGTAAATACACTCAACCGACTCATTTGAAAAGAGTTTAAGAAAATTGATTTAGATGCACCAGGCACAAAACCTTTTGACACTTTGATTAAAATGCACAGAGGCAAAATTAATCTTTTATACTTGGGAAAATTATTTGTATATAATCTTGTATACAGTTTTACTTATTTGTCGTCCATTAGGGCCGGTTTGTAGGGCCGGACTAGATTAACAGACACGCCACAGGTATAATGCCCACGGGCTATCATCCCCTAAGTGGATTACCAGTTCCGGTATAATGCCCACAAGGATGATACCTCGGAGTGGATTACCAGTTTTTACATAATGCAACTGTCAGGTGTATGCCTACACCCCGTGCTTAGGTCGTGGCCATTTCGTAAAATGATGCCAAGGATATCCGGGACATGGTCATTAACCCCTAAAGGCCATACACCAAATAATAATAAAATAATACATATTAAACAGGTTATGTAAGTACATCAATCACAATCTGATTTAAATGACTACATACACCCGACCAAGCGGTACTTTTATAGTACCGTATCCCAAGCCCGTATAGGGAAAATAAGTTAAGAGTATTTACCTGAGCTAGCTCCTGTCTTAAATAGCAGAAATTTATAACTCAGCCGTATTCACTTAAGTAAGCGTAGGTACAATTTACCGGAAGGCTCTAGTCTGGAATGATGGTATAAATAATTAATTAGAATGCTAACGGGTCTTTGATTAAACCTAAGCTTAGACCGGTTAGTCTTACAGGAAGATACGGTTCGTACGCACGATTAAGCGAAGACCGGAATAGAATGTGATTTAAACCCGACATGTTCAGAGACTTGTCTTATATGGGTATTTCATACACATTCTGGATTTTGAGATAAAACCGATAAGGTTTGACCCGTTTCGGCTAACTTATATAAACTAGTTATATAAACCGATCCGAACGTGAATAACGCGTAACGGGTAACCGAATAGGTCGCGAACAGGTTTCCTAAGTTAATATGCTTAAATTATGTTGTGATATCATAATGATACCTTCCATAATGCCCAAAACGAGTTAAATCCTTAATTATGCCCCGTAGGGGTATTTTGGTCATTTTTAACGATTATAAAAGGGATTTAACGTAACCCTGATGTTCGGGACTAAAGTAATTAGTAAACAACTTATTTTTAACAGATTATATTAGTTGATAATAATCCGTGTGTCTCAAAATAGTTTTTAAGCCTAAACTACGCGTATAATACACGTATAAACCCGTTTTAAGCGACGTTTGATTAAAAATACGATTCTGGGTTTTATGATCAGTTAAACAGGCTAAAAACACTATATTTATTATTTAAAATCAGTAGCAATTGGATTCGCGTCAAAATTCCTTGTAGAAATCATTTTATGACCGAAAAGGGTAAATTCGGTATTAACCGAATTAAGGCGATAAGCCTAGCTTAAGATCAGTTTAAAAATAATTAAAAATCTTCAAAAATCCCAAAATATTATTTAACATCAGTGGGTAAAAGGTTTGGTGCCGAAAATCGGGTTTAGATAGGCTATGCGCTAATCGCGCCGATTAATTAATAAAAAGTTTATTATTTACGCTAATGAGCATATCTCCTAATCTAGACCTCCGATTGACGTGAAAATTTACGTACATGTTTAATAATCAATAACTAAGATTATTGTACTTCCACATTTTCCAAATTCTCGTTGTATGGTCATAAGGGCATTACGGTCCATTTTAAGCATTTAACGGAAACGCGCGAACGAATCGGATAATCAACGGAACAAGTACAGAGGCTTATACTATCATGTAACCCAACCCTAATGAAGCACTAAGGCAAATCCAAATCAAACTAAAACGGGTCAGAACCGAAGTCAAAGCAAAAGTCAAGGTTTTGCGCCTTTCGGTTCCGAACCGGGTTTAAACAGAAATGTGTCGAGTCGGGCAAGCGTAGACAAGTTTTTATACTTATTACCATGTTATATTAAGGTTAAAACAGGTTACACTCCTCTCGGATCATTAATCGTGCATTAAATCATATTTTGTATTTCTGTTGACTTTTTCGGTCAACGTTTGACCCGACAAACGACCTAGTTAGGTCTGGAATTGGTACTTGCCCTTATAAGGGTTTAATACCCATATAATTACCTATCTAATGGTACTTTTAATTCGTGATACGACTGGGTTATCGTTACTTAATCACGAAGTCAACCGTTTATTACGATATGTTGACTTTTAAGCTAATTATAAAGCAAGACTTAATTAAGAAGGGTCTAGCATACTTACAAGCGATGAATGATGATTAGGAAGCCCTTAATTGATCAGATTTGAGAATGAAGGTGTGAGGAACAATGGTTGCTACTAAGGCTCTTATATAGTGGTTTAAACACCACAAATCTTTGACATCTAAGTCTACCATCCAACCACAACTAATCAACAAGTGTCCTAGTTGTTCTAGAGGGTGTTTTAGGGGCCAAATGAATGTGAAAAATCGATCAAAATTGCATCCAAGTTCAATGGGCAGACAAAGAATCAAGAAATATATGTTTCTGTCCAGATATGGCAGTCGCGTAGCGCGACTGCCTGAGTCCATACGCTCGCGCTACGCGAGCCCCTAAGGTGTTCCAACAAAACTTTGATAAATTGCAGTTTTAGTCCTTGGCTCTTCAAACTTTGTACAGACACTTGTTTCTTGCATTTTGAACCCTCGTTATTGATCTATAAGGGCTTTAAGACATATACCCACTTTGTTAAGTCCCCGGGTAACTTTATTGTTACCCGAAAAGGCCTAACTTTCAACGTTGACGCTTTAACCCCTCGCACACGAATTTGATCACAACTTTCTCATACGTTGACGAAACTTTACGAAATTTTAATCGTGTATTCTAGTGAGCATAATTAACCATTACAAAGCTTCGGGTTTGTCAAAAGGTCACTCAGAGGTATATCTTTAAACATGTTGACACATTTAACCCCTGAAATTTGTAATCTCTCACTTTCAGCTTCGTATGATCCATGAATTATTCGTTTGAAGGTATGAGCATCATGTAGGGTTAATGTATAATAAAATTATTCACTGTTGACCTTCAGAACTCGTATTTACACATACTTTCCATGCTTGTCAACTTTAGTCCTTCTAGAGTATTCTTTCACACGTTCAAAGCTTATGACACGTGTCAACACATTATAGGACGTAAATTTTCGGGGTGTTACAGAAACTGGTGATTTTATTAAAAGCTTCATTTATCAACGAACACCACTGGTTCATAACATGAACATTCTTTTATGATACAAAAGTGCTTTCAAAGTGAAGTTTTAAAATTTAGTACTTTTGCACAGAACCAATAAGTTAGTATTAAGAAATTAATTGAGGCCATGCATGGATTTCTTACTTCAACTTGAGTAAATTAATGCAGTTATGATAAAACGATGATCCTTTAATTTAAAAGTGGTCTATGTTATTTAGGAAAAAAAAAAGAATAATAGGTCAATGAATGATTTTTTATTTATTTATTTAAATTTAAGACTAGTGGAAACTAAATAATTAAATTCATTCAGTAGGTTCCTTAAATTAAATAAATGTAAAATTTAGTAACCAATCTAATTAAATAAAATGATTAATATGTAGGGCTTTGTTTCAAGTGAGGACTTGTTGCGTCTACATTGTTACGTTTAAGCTAATGTACGGATTTTGCAGTTTCTTGCTCTTAGCATAATTGTTTTAATTCATGATATCGTATTCGTTCGTGATTGCTACTTGAACCATTGAGTTTTCTACGTTCTCTAATTATTGTTACATACATCGTATCGAGTTATTGTCATTGCCACACATGCGATAAATTACACATTCATACTCATTGTCGCATGTTCCCATGACTTTTATTATTTATTGTTTATCTTTGGCTAGATGTGATATAGCCTTAGTATATCGTTAGTGTATTTGCCTTGACTTGAGTAAATCGTTTCATTGACCTCAATACCCGAGCATATCCACCTATGGGGACATAGGGCGTCATCATAGGCACAGTTGACGTGCACCATCCGTGGCGGTGCGAAAGGCCCACGGCGTCTCTATATTGTATTGTGTGCTAAGTGATTGCACTTATTGATTATTGAGAGGCGTATGGATCGATGCTAGGAGTGTAAGTGTAAGTGCTAGTGGTAGTGGGATAGGTGTGAGTGCCCACATCCCCTCTACATAATGGTGCATTGGAACTGCAGCTAATGTACAAAGTGTTAGTGTTTATTGTTAGTGGCTCACATTGTCACACCCCGTTATTTCCACGTATTACCGGTGGGCCCGGTGGGGAGTATCGTGACGTAGTTGATATCATCATAGTCAAACAACACAATATATAAATGCACAGCGGAAGCAAAAGATAAATATATTACAACCCGATATAAAGTAATATCAAATATTACAACGGAATGTAAGATGGATCCACATGCGGATCTAAAATAGAAAGATAACACTGTTCAACAGACTTTAACATCTAAAGCTTGCGAGACTTGATTATTGATGCCTGGAGTAGCCAGCCTATTACGTATAGTACCTGCATTTAGCCTTTTTGGAAAATACGTCAGTTTACACTGGTAAATACTATCAACTGACTCATTTTGAAAAGAGTTTGAAAATTGATTTGAATGCACTTCGGCAAAAATATCTTTTTTTTATAACTTGGGACAATTATTTGAATATAATACTCGTAAAAGAATTACATGTTTCTTATGGGTTCAGTAGCCCGGTTCGTGCCGGGTTAAAGCTTAATAGACACACCACATGATATAGTCCCGCGGCGGGTTGTTCCCGTTACCAGCGGTTATACCTTGTTATTTATAAATGCACTAGCGGGTGTACACCTACACGCGCGCGCTAAGGTCGTGGCCATTTCGTAAAATGATGCCAAGGATATCCGGGACATGGTCATTAACCTCCCAAAGGCTTTAAGCAAACAAAACAAATTAAACGGGCCGATTAATATCAATTAACCACCATACGATTAAAGATTTAATGCCCGACCAAGCGGTATTTTATATATATATACCGTACCCCAAGCCCGTATAGGGAAAATAAATTAAAAGTATTTACCTGAGCTAAATATAAATTCAATCCCAGCCGTATATCAATTCAGAAAGTACAGATAGCTTTTACTGGGCTCCTAATCTGGAAAGAAGGTTTTTAATAACCTATTAGAATCCTAACGGGTCTTTAGTTAGGTCTTGACTTAGACCGGTTAGTTTTCAAAAGGAAGATACGGTTCGAACGCGTGATTAAGCGAAGACCGTAATAGAATGTGTTTTAGACCCGACAAGTTTGAAGACTTGTATAATATGGGTAATCTAAACACCTTCTGGATTTTGAGATAAAAATGATAAGGTTTGACCCGTTTCGGCTAATTTATGTAAACTAGTTACATAAACCGAACCGAACGCGCAAGAAGCATAACGGGTAACCATAAGGGTCCTAAACAGGTTTCCTAAGTTAATATGCCTCAGATATGTTGTGACATCAGTAAGATATCTTTTATTATGCCCGAAACGAATTTAAACTCAAACTATGCCCCGTAGGGGTAATTTGGTCATTTACAAGGTTATAAAAAAAGAGTTTAAGTATTAACCTGAGTTACAGGTCTGATATAATCAGAAAAAATACTTAATTTACTAAGTTATAACAGTAGGGTATTGCATATATGTGAAATTTATCAATTATAACCAAATTATGCACCGTAGGGGCATTTTGGTAATTTCACATAAGCCGAAAAGCTCAAAACTGAAGTCTGAGTTAAAAAACGTTTGCTTACTGTTAAAATATTATAATTTACCTAAAATATCAGTAGGTATCAACCCTTGTATGCTTAAAATAGTTTTAGTACATACTATGCGTTAAAAACGCTTAGAAAGGCGATTAGAAGCCGTTTCCGGGTTCTATATAGAAAGCTGATATTTTTATTATCCCAGAAGGTTTAAAATAATTTATTTATTATATGAAATCAGTAGCAAAAGGTTTGGGGTCAAAAAGATATGTAAAACTCATTTTATAGCCCAAAAGGGCAAAACCGACAATTACCGAATTAAGCTTATGACTCTAAGTTATGCTCAGCCTAAAATTAATTAAAAATCTTCAAAAATCCCAAAATATTATATTACATCAGTGGGTAAAAAGTTTGATATCTAAAAGTGGATTTAAATAGGCTATATGCTAATTATGCCGTTTAATCGCTAAAAAGCTTTCTAATTACGCTAATGAGCATAACTCTCAATCTACACCTCAAACTGATGTCAAATTTTGGGTGCAAGTTTATAAATCAGTAACTAAGGCTTCTACTCTTTTACATTTTTAAAAATCACGTTTTATGGTGAAAAGGGCATAATGGTCAACATATAGGCAATTAACGGAATCATGCATATTAATTGGATAACTAATGAACCAAGGTGTATAATCGCAGAGGGTTATACTAGCATGTAACCTGGTCCTAAGGAAGCTCTAAGGCATTTCCAAATCATACTAAATCGGGTCAGAACTGAAGTCAAAGCAAAAGTCAAAGTTTTGCGACTTTCGGTTCCGAACCGGGTCTAAACAGAAAATTGTCGGATCAAATAAGCTTAGACCAGTTCTTATACTTATTACCAAGTTATATGGATGATGAAATAGGTTACACGCCTTCTACATTGTTAATTGTGCGTTAATTCGAAGATTAGCATTCTGTTGACTTTTTCTAATCAACTTTGACCCGACAAATGGTCTAGTTAGAGTGGGAATCAGAGGGTGCCCTTTTAAGGGTTTATTGGCCACATAATTACCAACTTATAACTACCTTCAATCCGACTAATCATTGGACCATTAATGATTAATTGCTAAGTCAAACGGTAATTACGACGGTTTGACTTTTAAGCTAAAACTAAGTAAAAACTCAACTAAGAAAGGTTAAGCATACTTACTGAAGTCCTATGCACGATATGGGAGGACTTGGAAAGGCACTTGAGCTCCAGAGGTGTTCCACAAATGCAGATGGAAGGTGTGCTCATAAGGTTGCAACATAAGGCCTTTATATAGTGTTTAATCTTCACTTAGATCATTGACAACCAAGCCTACCCTTGTTTCCTGATCATCAACAAGTGTCCTAGGGTCTAACAAACATGTAGGGGTCGTCCATGTATGAGGAAAATCGTTTTTAAGTCGGTTACAAGCTCACAACAGCCAACAGCCAATAATTTTGTCGCTGGGCAACCCTTACGGACCGTAAGGGTCGACCCTTACGGTCCGTAAGCCTTCTTCAGAGGGAAAAAATTCTTGCCCTTTCAAGCTTCGAACGGGTAACTTAGTGTAATACGATTTTAGGCCGTTATTTTCAGTATGGGGCCTCTTGATTGGGTCATGAACAGTTTACACCCCTTGATATGATATAAAGTTCCCTTGGATCCTTTTGAAAGTGCCGAAAATGAAGGTTGTCGTGCACATCCTCGTAGGATCCCATTCTTGTGTAAATCGAATCAATCGTTATTAGTGTTTACCGGATTTGAGTATATAAGATGTTTATAATATATATTAGGTCTTGGGATTTATAATTAGGTCGTTCAGAGGTGTTTAATTAACATGTCGACGCTTTAAATCCTACCATACATCTTTGACTAGATCCGGGGTTTCTAACACTTTTGTCTTGTATGACACGTGTCGTTATTTTATTGAACACGAATTTTCGAGGTGTTACACACATGGGTATTTCTAATATACCTTTATGGTATTCATCAGTGATCATTCAGCGTATGGTATTGTTTGTATCGTTAAAGTGTTTAGTGTATTTGCTTCTATCATTTATGTGTAAGTGCTTTTGTTTCTCAGTTACTGGGCGAATTTTTGGCTCAACCGTTTCTTTTTGTTGTTTTCTTTTATTTTGTCTTAAACAGGGACTCAGGGAAATCGGGGAAATGTGTGAAGAGTGATAATAAAAAGCTAGAGTTGGAACAAGGAGTTTAATAAAACCTTATATTCAATAAATTTAGGCACTTATGCTTTTCTGTTGAGACCGTTATGTCATTTTGGGGGATTTTTGTTGTTAAACCTATGGAATTTATGTTTTAATTAAGTTATTAATTATCTCTGATTACCGAATTGTGTAACACGTCAGCCCTAATCGGGGCGGGGTGTTACAGTTATGGTATCAGAGCTTAGGCTCTATCCTGTAGAAAACTTTTACTAAATAATTAAGACATGTGAGGATTGGGTAGACATTGAGTTAGGTATCTTCGTTATGCGATAAGCCCTTATTATTTGTTTTATCTAAATTCTTAATGTGTTTTCTAGATGCCTCCTCGTCGTGAGACACGCAACTCTGGTCGTCGTAATGGTGGTGGACCAAATGAGCCTGATCCAAATATCGTAGCTGCTATCACTCAGGCCTTTGCTGCTATGTTGCCTGCACTTATTCAGGCCGTACGTGGTCCTGATCCGAATCCTAATCCGAACCCGAACCCTAATCCGAATCCTAATCCAAACCCTAATCCCAATCCAAACCCTAATCCAAACCCAAACTGTCACACCCCGATTTCCACGTGTCACCGGTGGGCCCGGTGGGGGAGTATCGTGACGTGGTTGGCAACATAATAGTCAAACAACACAATATTTAATATGCACAGCGGAAGCAAATTTAAAAATATGATACAACCGAATTTATTATTGTAATATCAAAGTCACAATATCCGGAAGTTTATCCACAGTCGGATCGAAATAAATATAATATTTATGGTTCAACAGACTTCAGGCATCTTAAGCTTGCGAGACTTCTAATGATGCTAAGGAGAAATCCCAGCCAATTTCGCTTAGTACCTGCATTTAATCTTTTTGGGAAAATACGTCAGTTTACACTGGTAAATACATTCAACTGACTCATTTGGAAAAACGATTGAAAATTGGTTTGGATGCACATGGCATAAACATTTTATTTAACTTGGGAGAATTATTTAATATTATAATCTTGTGAACGAATTACATGTTCCTTGTGCGTTCAGTAGCCCGGATCTTGTCCGGGTTAAAGATCAATAGACACACCACAATGTTCTTTTGTGCACTGACGGGTGTACGCCTACACCCCGCGCTTAAGTCGTGGCCATTTCGTAAAATGATGCCGAGGATATCCGGGACATGGTCATTAACCCCCCAAAGGCTTTAAGTAACAAGACTGTTTAAACGAGCCGATCAAATTATTCAACTACCCACCTAATGGTGGAGATTTGATGCCCGATCAAGCGGTATGCTATATACCGTAACCCAAGCCCGTATAGGGAAAATAAGTTAAAAGTATTTACCTGAGCAAGTATTAATCACAATAAGCAAAATGCACGTAGCTTTTACTGGTTCTCCTAATCTGGAACGAAGGTTTAATATAACCTATTAGAATCCTAACGGGTCTTTAATTAAGCTTAAGCTTAGACCGGCTAGTTTCAAAGATACGGTTCGTACGCACGATTAAACGGAGACCGGATAGAATGTGATTTAGACCCGACAAGTTCAGAGACTTGTTTAATATGGGTCCTTCATGCACATTCTGGATTTTGAGATTAAACCGATAAGGTTTGACCCGTTTCGGCTAATTTATGTAAACTTGTTACATAAACCGAACCGAACGCGTAATAGGCGTAACGGGTATCCGTAAGAGCCATATACAGGTTTCCTAAGTTAATATGCTTCAAATATGTTGTGACATCAGTAAGATGTCTTTCATTATGCCCGAAACGTGTTTAAACACAAACTAGGCCCCGTAGGGGTAGTTTGGTCATTTAAAAGTTTATAAAAGAGTTTAAGTAACAATCTGAGTTACAGGTCTGATGTAATCAGAAAATATACTCAATTTGCTAAGTTATATCAGTAGGTTAAAGTATATGTGTGAAATCTATCAGTTATAACTAATTATGCACCGTAGGGGCATTTTGGTAATTTCACATAAGCCGAAAAGCTCAAAACCGGCGTCTGAGTTAATCAACCTTTGCTTACTGTTAAAATATTCTAATTTGCCTAAAATATCAGTAGGTATCAACCCGGGTATGTTCAATATGATTTTAATACATACTATGCGTTAAAAACGCTAAATAAGGCGTTTAAAGGCCATTTCCGGGTTCGATACTTAAATCTGATATTTTTATATTTTCAGAAGCCTTAAAATAATTTATTTATCATATGTGATCAGTAGCAAAAGGTTTGGAGTCGTTTAGATATGTAAAACTCATTTTATGGCCCGTAAGGGCAAAACCGACAATTACCGGATTAAGCCTACGACTACTAGTTATGCTCAGCCTAAAATTAATTAAAAATCTTTAAAAATCCCAAAATAATATATTACATCAGTGGGTATTAAGTTTGATACTAAAAAGTAGGCTTAACTAGGCTATAAGCTAATTACGCCGTTTTATTAACAAAAAGCTTTAATTTTGCGATAATGAGCATAACTCTCAATCTACAATTCGAACTGATGTCAAACTTTGCATACAAGTTTATATATCAGTATTTAAATTTTCTACTCTTTTACATTTCCAAAAATCACGTTTTAAAGTAATAAGGGCATAATGGTCAACATACGAGCAATTAACGGAAACATGCATATTAATTGGATAACTAATGAACCAAGGTGTATAATCACAGAGGGTTGTACTAACATGTAACCTAGTCCAATTAAAGCTCTGAGGCATTTCTAAAACATGCCTAAACGGGTCAGAACTGAAGGTCAAAGTGAAAGTCAAACTATGTGACTTTCGGTTCCGAACCGGGTCTAAACAGGAAATTGTCAGGTTGAACATGTTTAGACATGTTCTTACACTTATTACCAAGTTATAACAATGATCAATCAGGTTGTATATGGTCTACATTACTAATTATGCATAAATCGCATTTTAAACTTTCTGTTGACTTTTTAAGTACACGTTTGACCCGACTTTTGACCTGGTTAGAGTGGTAATCAGGGGAAACCCTTTTGAGGTTTTATTACCCACATAAATACCAACTTATAACTACTTTTAATTCGAGATATGACTGAGCCATTGTTGACTAATCTCGAAGTCAAACCGTAATTACGACGGTTTGACTTTTAGCTAAATAACTAAGCTAAAATTAATTAGAGAAGGTTAGGCAACTTACAAAGGTCCTAAGCTTGATTAGAGAACACTTGAGAGAAGGCTTTGAGTTCCAGAAGTGCTCCAAGAATGCAGATGAAGATGTGATTGCAAAGTTGCAACTCTTGGCACTTATATAGTGGATTAACTCACCACAATGTATTGACAACAAGGTCTACTACTGCCCACAACATTCCCACATGTGTCCTAGTGCTCTAGGATAGTTTAGGGGTCGCCCATAATGCAGAAATATCGTTTAAAGATCGAAATTCCGCGAATACAGGAGCCTGTCACGATTTTCTGGTTCTGGGCGCCTGACGCGGCCCGCCTCAAGTTCTGTTAATGTCCACGCGGGCCGCATGGCCCTTCTGATCAGACAAAAACGTTTTCTTGATGTTGCATCACACCCCTTGGCCCTTCCGAAGGGTCAATTGAGCTAGAAACTTGCAATTTGACCCCTTATAATATACCCACAAGGGCTTTAGGACCTATACCCACTTTACCAAGTCCCTGGACACTTCCGGTTAACCCGAAAAGTCTTAACTTTCAATGTTTACGCTTTAACCCCTCGCACACGAATTTGATCATAACTTTCTCATACGATAACGAAACTTTATGAAATTTTAATCGTGCATCCTAGTGAGCATAATTTACTGTTACAAAGCTTCGGGTTTGTCAAAAGGTCACTCAGAGGTATAATTTAAACATGTTGACACATTTAGCCCCTGTAGTTTGTAATCTCTCACTTTTAGCTTCGTATGATCCATGATTTATTCGTTTGATGTTATAAACATCATGTAGGGTTATTATGAAGTATATTTATTCACTGTTGACACTTAGAACCCGTATAATCACATACTTTCCATGTTTGTCAACTTTAGTCCTTTTATGACATTCTTTCTTACGTTCAAACTTTATGACACGTGTCAACACATTATAGGACGTGAATTTTCGAGGTGTTACATCCTCACCCCCTTAAAATAAATCTCGACCCGAGATTTACTGAAATAAGTAAGGGTACTTTTCTTTCATCGTGGATTCAACCTCCCACGTGTATTCGGGACCTCTACGGGCATCCCATTTGACCTTTACAATAGGTACATGCTTCCTACGAAGCTTCTTTACCTGTCGATCTTCAATCGACAAAGGTTTTTCCACAAATTTTAAGCTCTCATCTATATGCACATCTGTATGCGGTATAACCAGTGATTCATCAGCGAAGCACTTCTTCAGATTGCAGATGTGGAACACATTGTGAATTCCACTGAGCTCTTCTGGTAAGTTTAATTTATAGGTAACTGACCCGACACGTTCGATAACCTCGAAAGGTCCTATGTATCTCGGGCTTAGCTTGCCTTTCTTACCAAACCGCATCACTCCTTTCCAGGGTGACACTTTAAGTAGGACTTTGTCACCAACTTCGAAGTGAAAGTCTTTACGCTTAGGATCAGCGTAACTCTTCTGCCTATCCCGGGCAGCTTTGAGACGGTCACGAATCTGGACAATCTTGTCCGTTGTTTCGAACACGATCTCTGGTCCTGATAGCTGGACATCTCCAACTTCCGCCCAACAAATAGGCGATCTACACTTTCTACCGTATAATGCCTCAAAAGGCGCAGCCTTAATGCTGGTATGGTAGCTATTGTTGTAGGAGAATTCGATTAACGGTAGGTTCTTATCCCAACTACCTCCCAAATCGATCGCACATGCACGTAGCATGTCTTCCAACGTTTGAATAGTACGCTCACTCTGACCGTCTGTCTGAGGATGGTAAGCCGTACTAAAATTCAAACGTGTGCCCAAAGATTGTTGGAAACTCTTCCAAAAATGTGACGTGTACCTAGTATCCCTATCAGAGATAATAGCTACAAAATAGAAACCGAGATCTTTCACAAAGGCAACCACTCCAATTGTAGCAAGGGATTGGATTGCTCATATCGAGAAAATATTTCGGGCGTTAGGAGTTGGCGATGAATTTAAATCGAGATTAGCATCGTATAAACTAGAAGAAGATGCGCAAACTTGGTGGGAAGGTGTGTTGGAAGAAAGAGGAGGAGACCCATTTGTGGAGAATTTACCTTGGGCAGATTTCCGTGCTATTTTCTTCGAGAAATATTTTAACAGCGTGGATAAGAGTTCGTACACACGAGAGTATCACAATATCCGTCAGAGGAATGACGAACCACTTTCTGACTTCACTGATCGGTTTTATCGACTAGTTGGATTTCTTGGGTCAGCTGCTGGAACACCAGAGGAACAAGCAGAGAAATATCAATGGGCAGTTTGTGATCGGATTCGTAGAGCAATCATCCAGTCAACATTCCCCACTGTTGCAGAGGCTGCTAAGGCTGCCAAAAAGGTTGATATGGAGAACAAAGAATTTTTGGGTGGTTCCAATAATAGTAGGAAGAGAAACAGAGACGAATACCGCATTCCGTTCACTAGTGAGTCGTCTCAAGCACCTACTCGAAATAATCAAAACAACATGGGGAATAGGTCATCGGGAAGGAATAATAGACCATGGCAGGGAAGGAGCCAAAATCAGGGTCAGATTAAACCCTACCAGCCACCAACCCAAGCTCAACCCGTAAACCAGAAAGGTAACCCGAACCCTACCCAGCCTCCAGTGTGTAACCATTGCAACAAGCGTCACCCAGGCATCTGTCGTCGACTTACTGGGGCTTGCCTTAAGTGTGGAGATATGGGGCCTAAGATTAGTGAGTGCCCAAAGGCTGGTAACCGACCAACTGATACCACTAGGGGAGCTACAGTGCCACCTACTACTGGAGGGCGTGTTTTCTCATTGACTGCAGGGGAAGCTGCTAATGCTCCAGGTACCGTCTCCGATAAATGTTCCTTTTAGTAGTATTATTTTCTTGCTTAGTTGTTTATGATTTTCATACAATCGTTTGTGTCTTATTTGTTTATCAATTTATTAGGTACCGTTTCGGGTAGTATTTATTTGGGTGAGCATGAATTGTATGTGTTATTCGATACTTGGGCAACCCACTCGATAGTCTCACAACTAATTGCCCGACATCTAAAAATTTCCCCTTCCCCATTGGATCAAGCTTTAGTTATTTCTACACCAATGGGAAATCCTTCAGTTATTACTCACGTCTATAAAGATTACCCGCTTATGGTCGGAAATGTTATTCGTATAGCGAATCTTTATCCCATGCAAATGGGAGATTTTGATGTCATACTAGGCATGGATTGGTTATCCATGCATCGAGCTACCATTGATTGTCACTCCAAACTAGTCATTTTTGGTGATATTCTGAATCCTGAATGTATTTATCAAGGATCTCAACCTCGAAAATCCATTAAAATCATCTCTGCTCTTAAAGCTCAAAAACTTATATCCCATGGATGCGAGGGATTCTTAGCTTCTATTAAAGATACCTCAGTGGATACACCACGTGTCGAAGACGTTCCTATTGTTCGAGACTTCTCTGATGTCTTTCCAGAAGAATTGCCAGGGATACAACCTGAACGTGAAGTAGAGTTCACTATTGATTTGATTCCCGGAGCTGAACCTATTTCTAAAGCACCCTATCGTATGGCCCCATTGGAGTTGAAGGAATTGAAAGAGCAGCTGCAAGAACTTTTGGAACTTGGATTCGTTAGACCTAGTGTTTCACCTTGGGGAGCACCGGTTTTGTTTGTGAAGAAAAAAGATGGTACCATGCGTTTATGCATCGACTACCGGGAGTTGAATAAGATCACCATTCGTAATCGCTACCCCTTACCGCGTATTGATGACCTTTTTGACCAACTGCAAGGAGCGAAGTTTTTCTCAAAGATTGATCTCAAATCAGGGTACCATCAGTTGAGGGTCAGAGATCAAGATGTTCATAAGACAGCATTTCGTACCCGGTACGGTCACTATGAGTTTCTAGTCATGCCTTTTGGTTTGACAAATGCTCCTGCTGTTTTCATGGATCTTATGAACCGAGTATTCCATGAGTATTTGGATCGGTTCGTGATTGTATTCATCGATGACATCTTGGTGTTTTCTAAAAGTAAAGGGGAGCATGAGGACCATCTTCGCATTGTTCTAGGAACTTCACGCCAGGAGAAGTTATACGCAAAATTTTCTAAGTGCGACTTTTGGCTTGAACAAGTGGTGTTTCTAGGCCACATTGTATCAACGGAAGGTATCACAATGGATCCATCAAAGGTGGAAGCAATCACTAAATGGCCTAGACCCACGTCAGTTACCGAAGTTCGAAGTTTTCTTGGTCTAGCGGGATATTATCGACGTTTCGTAGAGGGATTTTCTATTTTGGCCTTACCTCTCACTCAACTCTTGAGGAAAGGGGTAAAATTTACTTGGAACGATGATCGAGAAAAGAGTTTTGAGGCATTGAAGCAGAAGCTAGTATCAGCTCCTATTCTTACTCTACCTTCTGGCACAGGCGGATTCGATATATACAGTGATGCATCGAAGAAAGGGCTTGGTTGCGTTCTCATGCAGCATGGAAAGGTTATTGCTTATGCCTCACGTCAGCTTAAACCCTACAAGGTGAATTATCCAACGCATGATCTAGAGTTAGCGGCAGTCGTTTTTGCACTTAAGATTTGGAGGCATTATTTATATGGGGAGACATGTAACATATTCACCGACCATAAGAGCCACAAGTATATTTTCACTCAGAAGGAGCTTAACATGAGGCAGAGAAGATGGTTAGAGCTACTCAAGGATTATGATGCCAACATTCAGTACCACCCTGGTAAAGCAAATGTTGTTGCAGATGCACTGAGTAGGAAGAATTCTGGGGGTTTGGCATGCTTGACTGTTCAGCCGCAAATTCAATCAGACCTGATACGCATGGATATTGGTATACAGGTTGGTGAGTCTGGTGATTATTTGGCTAGACTGAAGATCGAACCGAACCTCATCACTCAGATAAAGGAAGCTCAAAAAGAGGATGGTGAGCTTTGGGCGGTCTTACAAAATTTGGGAGTAGGAAAACAATCTGAATTTTGAGTGGATGAACATGGAACAATATGGTGTGGGAAGCGTTTATGTGTGCCAGATGATTCCTCTCTTCGTGAATCATTACTGACTGAGGCACACAGTTCACCTTATTCTATACACCCTGGATCCACAAAGATGTATAGGGATTTAAGGCAACATTTTTGGTGGAGCGGTATGAAAGAAGATGTAGCTAGACATGTGAGCCAGCGTTTGATCTGTCAGCAAGTGAAGATTGAACATCAACGGGCTAGTGGATTATTACAGCCTTTAGATATTCCTGTCTGGAAGTGGGATGATATTTCTATGGACTTTGTAACTGGTTTACCAAGAACCCGTATGAAGAACGATGCTATTTGGGTTGTGATAGATAGACTTTCAAAGTCTGCTCATTTCTTGCCCATTCGTAAGGAGTACGAGGTGAGTAAGCTATCAGAGATATTCCTTCGTGAGATTATTCGACTGCATGGTACACCATTATCTATAGTGTGTGATAGAGATCCACGTTTCACATCACGGTTCTGGAAGGGTTTCCAAATTGCTTGGGATACGAAGATACGATTCAGCACTGCTTTCCATCCGCAAACTGATGGGCAGTCTGAACGTACTATTCAGACTTTGGAGGATATGCTTAGATCGTGTGCACTTGAGTGGACGGGAAACTGGGATGAATACTTGTGCTTGGTGGAGTTTGCCTACAACATTAGTTGGCAAGCTAGTATCGACATGGCACCTTTTGAATTGTTATACGGGCGTAAATGTCGAGCTCCCACAAGTTGGGACGAGGTCGGAGAAAAGATGATTGAGGGTCCTGAATTGGTACAGATCACGAATGAAAAGGTTGCTATTGCTCGTGAGAAACTTAAGGAAGCCCAGAGTAGACAGAAGAGTTATGCTGATCGCTATCGAAGGGCTTTGGAATTTAATGTTGGTGAAAAAGTGTTCTTAAAAGTCTCACCATGCAGGGGTGTTCGACGTTTTGGTATAAAGGGAAAACTGAGTCCTCGCTTTATCGAACCTTTTGAAATTTTGGAACGAATTGGCGAAGTTTCTTATCGGTTAGCTCTACCACCACAATTATCGCACGTGCATAACGTGTTCCATATTTCACTGTTACGTGGGTATAATTATCATCCACTCCATGTTGTGAACTATTCTCTACACGAGATTCGTGAGGACTTATCGTACGAAGAGGAACCAGAGGCTATCTTGGATCGACAAGAACGCGTGATGCGTAAGAAATCTTTTCCGTTCGTCAAAATCTTATGGAAAAATCATCCCGAACGTGAAGCCACTTGGGAATCGGAGGAAGCGATCCGTTCTCAATATCCATATCTATTCGAAACCTAAGGTTAGTGTTCCTAATGGTTAATTTTTTGTGTATCAAACTCACTAGTGTGTCTTTTCGACTCTTTTGCTAATTGTGTTTTAAACTTCGTTATCGTTATTCGCATCGTTAATGTGTAACATAAATAGTATACCATTTTCGTAATTGCTAATTTCGTGGACGAAATTATTTTAAGGGGTAGAGAGTTGAAATACCCGAATTGTATAGTGCCATATAATGCAAATTTCGAGGACGAAATTTTATTTAAGGGGGATAGAATTGTAATATACGAAACTTTCAAAAACCCTAATGAAATAAATGTCATAAGTAGTATGGCATATTAATATGTCGGATATCCAAAGCCTAGAACGTTGGTCAACTTTTAACCACAAATTTATTAAGGTGTAATAATAATAATAATAATAATAATAATAATAATAATAATAATAATAAAAAGCTAAAGTTGGAACAAGGAGTTTAATAAAACCTTATATTCAATAAATTTAGGCACTTATGTTTTTCTGTTGAGACCGTTATGTCATTTTGGGGGATTTTTGTTGTTAAACCTATGGAATTTATGTTTTAATTAAGTTATTAATTATCTCTGATTACCGAATTGTGTAACACGTCAGCCCTAATCGAGGCGGGGTGTTACAGAGATGCTTATATCATTAATAGCACAAGATAAGTGCTCTTAGACACAAATCTAACCATCCAATTCTTCCAATTTACCCAATTAAGGGTAATTCATCAAAACCCACAAAAAACTTCAACTAAGAAGGTTCAAGAGGTAAACTTGGATACTTACTTGATGCTTAGAAGGTGATGAACACTTCAAAATCCATAGATTATCCATGCAATTTCGAATACCTTCTCTTCTCATTGTTCCTTTGATTCCCACAAGAGCACACACATTATGTTTGTGTGTCGACCTCCCTCTCCCTGTATCTAGTGACAATTTTTTTTTGTAAAAACAATATTACCTAATAAGCCATCCTAATATGATGCATTACCATTTTAATCCAAACTTTCTTTCTCTTTCTATTAAACACACATTCTAACTAAGTTATTTAGACGAGTTAGACCACTTCATGCTATATACAAGGAGACTTACTAGCAATGTTTTAAAAACCGGTAAATACCGGTATTACCGTTTCCAGATGTAAATCCGGTACGAAACACCCCGGTAAATAAGTGAAACGGCATAAGGTTTGTACCGGCGGTAAAATCCGGTATACCGGTTTGAAACGTAATACCGATACCGGCCCAAGGTTATTTTAGTTTGAGTTGTTACTTATTTTTAGTATATATGTTACTTATCTTACGTAATTTTTATATATTATGATTATTCGTAACTAAAAGTTTTTATTTAATATTGTATGAAACGAAAATAGTTGATGTGTAAAAACACTCAAATGGCTTAAACATATCGTACACTTTCAGTTAAAAGAGCTTGTTGGAAAATTGAATGATTTTCAATTATCTTTTGGATTATTTTTATTATGGATTTACTTTTGGATCATCTTTTAATATGTAATCATGCATTTTTGGATTAACTTTTCAGTTGATGTTGTAATTTATGAAATTATAGAGTTAGCTAGTCAACCCGGTTGAACCGCTCGGTACAACCTGGTTCAACCGGTTGAACCATTTTTTAGCCTAATCCGGTTTGATTTAAAAACCGGTTTTTAAAACATTGCTTACTAGTAAACTAAGCATTCGGTTTTTTGGGGCGTTACAATATGTGCATATAACGTATATATGTGTGGGCGCTCGGGTGGGGAGGGGGGAGTGAAAGTGCACTAATTTTAACGTTATTTTACTAATTTTGTGAAAATAATGTTAAAAGAGGGGTGGTTAATCATGCATCATGTGGTGGCGTTGGTAGCCGAAAGATAAGGGAGTAATGCACTAATCGGCCTTTGTCTTAATTGCTGAGTGTTATTTGCCTTATGTTCAAGGCTTGATGCAAAACTACTATCGAGCCAGGGGTCTCAATGGAAGCATCATCTCTATTTTTACGGGGTAGAAGTAAGGCTGTCTACATCTTACCCTTCTAAGGTCCTACGTTAGCTTTGCTATTGGTAGGATTTACTGAGTATGATAATGATGTGTTTTATGTGTTTTTGTTGATTTATGTGCTTATAGATGTCTATGTGCTACCCTCTCACTCATGTTATTATTTGGTAGCTTCCTATCACTTTATTACTTCCCTATTTGCTATGTCTATTTGCTCGTATGCTTTCTTTTTTAGCCGGAGGTCATTTTTGGTACGATTTTCCTACATCTCACCATCCCCTGACTCTACCACTAGCATTGCTATTGGTGGGATATAATGGGTACAGTGGTTGTTATACAACTACATCCATACAATCTCCTCCAATCAACACAGTTTCACAACACACTACTACATCACAAAAAACAAAAAAAAAAAAAAAAAAACACATTATTAATCTACATGCAGTCACACACTCCTACATTATTTACAATCTCCGCCGTCCCAACAAACTCAACACAAATCATCGTTGTACTTCACCGAGCATATTCCTTTTTCATTCATCTTCATAGAAACTGCATATTCATGGAGTGACACTTCATTCGGGATGTAAATATTTTCATACCTATCACGGTTTCAAAACTTAAAAAGAATACAGCATAATAAAACAGTTGCAAATAAAGAAAACCATAAACTCACGGTTTTTTGCGAGCAGCCCAACCCGCATGAGCTTCAAACAGTGAGGCACTGATCTCGGTTTTGCAGCAAGAACAGAATATTCCTTTGTTCCACTCATAACCATCCAGAAGTTTCTGTTGATAAAAGAAGTTAAGTTCTTTAAGAGAGTTATATTTATAGTTGAAAAGGTATGGTCCCAACTCCTCGCCAACATGGCAAGGACCACACCATTTTTTCATCCTACATGGCGCCTACATCAGCAAGCGAGTCCAGAAGCTTCTAGAAGCTTCTGGAAGACATCAAGGTGGCACAAAAGATGTTCCTCCCGACACAGAGGACGATACGTGTCACCACTCATCAGCCGCCATGTAGGCTTGCAGCAAATCAAGGAACAGACCGACAACAGCGGTACGATGTTTCCAGTATGGACAAATATGGGCGCGCCACGTGTACCACTATCCTGACCACAGCAGAGGAGACCAAGAGGATATTCCCCTTGGTCGGACAGCTGGCGCCCTATAGCAGCTGGCAAGGTTGCTCCTCCCTCTCTCACCCTCCGGCTATAAATAGGACCCTTCATCATTCAGGTTAAATCCATCCTATTCTCCACACTCTCACTCTTAACACACACTGTTTCATTTCCTCAGAACATAACTTATTCTCACGCCGGAGCCTGGTTAAGAGGGAAACCCCCATATTCCCCTCTTAACGAGCTAACGGTGTTGCTGTTTTGCAGGATCCGTCATTTGGCGAGTAGCGAAGGAGATTGAACCCACAAAAGAGACGAACAGGCTAGTTTCACCTCAGGTGTTAACCAGTGTTTCATCATTGGCGCCCACCGCAGTTCTTGCAAACCTTTTTCATCTCCTTTTCGTTTAAAACGCTCTTCAAAATGACTGAAACAAACCCTTCCCACCAGGTGGACGGAGAAGTTTCTTCTTTTGAGCTCATTTCAGACACCGCGCACATCCAAATGGGCCAAAGGAACGAAATCATCCAAGAAGGACAAATGAACAACGATTTTCCTAGTATTTTTGGAAGTGCATCCAGGGTTGTTAGCCAAACCACAACTGGAGCCATTTTCCAACCTCCGCCGAGGATCATCACCCAAACTACAAATTGAGCCACTTTCCAACCTCCACCTGGGGTAGTCCAACAAACACCCCCACCAGTGCAAACACCAAGCCATGGAGCTGGCCCCTCAGCTCCATCGGAACAAGCACAACTAAACTTCTCTGCACTTTTAGGGCTACCCGAAGGGAAAACTCTGGCTTCCTGGTATGACGAACAGATGGCGTATATAAATCTCGTTTACACACAACTCAGCGCACAGCAGGCTTTGCTCCAAGCACAAGCTAACCAATCCGCTTTTGTCATTCCACCGCAAAGGTCTCTGAGCACTCACATACCTCAGCAGACCAATGCATGGAACTTACGACCTGAAAAAGAACCTATAGCAAACATCAGAAGGCCAAGCGCGCATGACACGCGCGACACTTACGGCGAAACAGAAAGCAATCATGTGCAAAACTCCCATCAGCAGAGAAGACCAGTTCAAAGTCGTTTAGGCCCGCGCAACATAAACGACGAGTGGGATAGCTATGATGAAGAAAACGACGAAACATACAAGAAAGAAGACACGGTATTCAGTAGATTACCACCAGACCACGAGGCGTACAAACCTCGCAAGCGCGCAGGGTACAATCCAAGAGCAGAGCATGATTACTCATTGAGTTATCGCCCAGACGACATGGCGGAAAACTCAAAATTCATCAGAGAGATTGCGACAGCCGATATCGACAAGACGAAACTGCCACACAATGTAGGCAAATACAACGGCTTAACAGATCCCGATGACCACCTCCAAGTCTTCAATGGCGCAGGGGTAACAGGTAGTTGGAATCTACCAACTTGGTGTCATCTTTTTGCACAAACCTTTGTCGGCGCAGCGCGCGTCTGGTTTGACAGCCTACCAGCAGGAAGAATTAACTCATGGGTCGACTTTCGGGACAAGTTCCTTGCGCATTTCTCACAACAGCGCAGACATACCAGAGACCCGGCCGATTGTCTGAATATATGGAGAAAGGATCATGAAAGCGTGGAAGATTTTATTACGAGGTATAACAAAGAATGTCTGGAGATTGGTGACGTAGGTGAAAAGATGATGCGCGCACACTTTATGAGGGCGGTAAAGTGCGACGACTTGATCAAGCTATTGAAAGGAAGAGACGGAGGCCCCAAAGATTGGGAAACCTTCATTGAAGCAGCAAAAACAATCGCGCAAACAGACAAACAATTGACCGGTGATGACAACCGTCAACACAATTACAACCACAATGATCGGCGCAACAAGAAAAACAAAGGCCAGTCATGGAAAACATCTGGTTACAGGGAAAGGAGCCCGGCTAGGGAAGACGCGCGAAACACAATCAACCAGATCGCTCATCGCAAGGAAGTTAAAAGGGAAAACAGAGAAAAGCAGTGGACACCCTTAACAAAGACTCATTCTGAAGTTTTGTCAACCGAAAATCACCAGTTCAAACCTCCCCTACAGATGAGAAACAAAAGGGGTCAAGACCCAAACCTTTTCTGCGAGTTTCATAAAGACACGGGTCACCTAACTGACGATTGTTTTAGCCTAAAACAAGAGATAGAAAGGGCCCTAAGGGATGGAAGACTCACTCATCTGGTAAAAGGCGGAAAACGTGACCACCGTCAAATTCAGCGAAGGGAAGAAGGGCCGGACAACAAGAAGCTCCGAAAATTGGAAACTCACATGGTTCAAGGAGGCCCAAGAAAGCCAAGAAAGAACTACAACAAGCGCACACAAGACGATTCTTGGCGCGAGAGACAAGTTGTTTTCCCCATAGTAAGAGGAGGACCGAGAGAAAGAAGGCCCATAGTCATATCCGGCGTAATCGGTCACTACCAAACCGACTACATATTCATTGATCCAGGGAGCACTGCAGATATCATTTACGAACAATGTTTTAACCAATTCGACCAAGAGGACAAAGCGCGCTTGGAACCGGTAGACTACCCACTGACTGGTTTCTGAAATGAAGTCGTTTTTCCTCTAGGCCAGATACCGTTCCCAGTGCTGCTCTCAGACGGAAGAAATTCAAGAACGGAGGAGGTCACGTTCATGGTACTACCAGCGCATTCAAGGCATGACATTCTGTTGGGAAGGGAGTCCCAAGGGGACTTCAGCATGATTTGTTCTGGACCACACTCAGCTGTGGGATTCCCAACAGAGACAGGGGTAGCACTGATATATGCAAGCAAAGAAGTTTTGACAACAGACGAAGTTAGGCCAGCAAAGGCAAGCAAATCCGTACCACGCGCAGAGGCTGAAAAATGGGTGTTAAACAGCAAATACCCAGAACAACCGGTCACCTTAGGCCCCGCAATGTCTGATCTCACACGCACAGCGCTGAAAAAGTTGTTAGTCGAAAACATAGACGTGTTCGCCTGGACACCAGCTGATATGGTGGGCGTGCCACGGCACATAGCAGAGCACAGACTTAACGTCTCAGAGGCCGCCAAACCTGTACTACACGGAAAACGTCATTTAGGAGACATAAAGCATGATGCTATGAAAGAACAAGTCATAGAGCTGTTGAATGCAGGCATCATCAGAGAAGTCCGGTACCAAACTTGGGTGGCGAGCCCCGTCATGGTTCAAAAAGGGAATGGCAGTTGGAGGATGTGTGTAGATTACAAGGATCTAAACAAGGCATGCCCGCGCGACTGCTATGCCTTGCCAGATATCGATGAAAAGATTGATTCTCTAGCAACGTTCAGGTGGAAATGTTTCCTTGACTGCTATAAAGGGTACCACCAGGTACATATGGCCGTCCAAGACGAAGACAAAACCGCATTCCGCACACCGACAGGGCTGTACTGCTACACAAAAATGCCTTTCGGTCTAAAGAATGCAGGGGCGACCTATCAGAGACTGATGAATGAAACGTTCAGCGACGCCATCGGCAAATAGATCGAGGTGTATATGGATGACTTAGTCATCATGAGCAAAGAGGAAAGTACGATGCTGGCAAATATTCAGAAGACATTTGATACACTGCGCGGAGTAAGCATCAAGCTAAACCCAGCAAAATGTTCCTTCGGCATGGAAGAATGAAAGTTTCTAGGTTTCATCGTCACAAAGGACGGTTTTAAAGTAAACCCCGAAAAGGTGCAAGCAATCGAGAGAATGCCTTCCCCGTCGACTATCAAAGAGATGCAAAAATTGGCAGGACGGTTGGCAGCACTCAACCGCTTCCTAGCCAACCACGCAGCCAAATATTTCCCGTTTATCAAAACACTCCGCAATTTCATGAAGAAGAGCCAGTTCCAGTGGACGCCGGAGGCTGAAAAAGCGTTCCGCGAAATGAAAGACTGCCTCATAAGGCTACCAACATTAACGGCACCAGTGAAAGGATATCCTTTAGTGATGTACCTGTCAGCTTCTGACAAAGCAGTCGGTGCAGTTCTGCTAGTAGATCGACAAGGCATACAGACACCAGTTTATTATGTGTCTCGCACTCTCAATGATCCAGAAACGAGGTATGCTATAATGGAAAAACTAGTGCTGGCTCTAATTCATGCATCAAGACGGCTGCGCAGATATTTCGCCAACCACGTCATTCATGTCTTAACAAATTACAACATTGGCAACATCCTCGCAAGGCCTGAGATTTCTGGAAGATTAGCAAAGTGGGCGATAGAACTGGGAGGCCATAATGTTGTTTTCAGGCCGAGACCAGCAATCAAGGGCCAGGTTTTGGCCGATTTCATGACATAAGTACCTGATGACAGGGACAGAGAGTGTAAGGCAATGGAAAGAGCTGAAAGGCAGCATTCGGAAGAACCATGGCTACTGTATACAGATGGCGCGTCCAACGAAGACGGCGCAGGCGCAGGACTCAGGCTGGTAAGTCCAGAAAAACATGAATTCACGTATGCCATCCGGTTAGACTTCAAGAGCACAAATAATGAAGCCGAATACGAAGCCTTCCTCGCCGGTCTGAGGTTAGCGATCAAGATGGGAGTCAAACACATAGAGGCGCATGTGGACTCCATGTTAGTAGCTGGGTAGATTAACGGCCAATATGATGCCAAAGGAGACGTAATGGCATTATACCTAGACCAAGCGAAAGCATTGCTACATAACTTCCATTCTTACAAAGTGCACCATATCAATCGAAGTGAAAACAAACCAGCTGACGCACTGAGTAAGTTAGCATCCACAAGTTTCCAACACTTGGCAAAGGACGTGCGCATCGAAGTCCTGAGCAATCCATCAGTACCCCTGAGGCAAGTGAACGTTATTCAATTGGGAACGATATCTTGGATGACCCCCATAATCATGTACCTCCAGTCTGGGATACTACCGGAAAACAAAGCGGACGCAAGAAAGATCCAATACAAGGCCGAACACTACCAGATGGTCGACGGAATCCTGTACCGAAAATCGTATCTTGGCCCACTGCTAAGATGCGTCGACCCAGAGGATGCGAACTACCTGATTCGAGAAGTTCATGAAGGAATCTGTGGCATTCATGCCGGACCAAGAATGGTGGTAGCGAAAGTGATGAATGCCGGGTATTACTGCCCTGGCATGCATCTAGATGCAGTGAAGGTCTTGAGGAGATGCAGCGGATGCCGGAGACATGCTCCGAAAACGATGCGCCCCAAGAACGAACTAGTCCCCGTAACAACGGCATGGCCGTTCCAACAATGGGGAATAGATATGGTTGGCCCCTTCCCTGAAGCCCCGTGGGCAGTGAAATTCATCATAGTCGCGGTAGACTATTTCACAAAATGGGTGGAGGCGAAGGCACTGGCGTCAACCACATCTACCGTAGTACGGCGATTCATCTGGGAACAGATAATCTGTAGATTCGGGCTACCCCTGAGAATCATCACTGATAACGGGACGAATTTTGCTGCAGAAGACCTCCAACGATGGTTCAAAGAGTTACACATAGAGCATACGTTCTCCTCGGTTGCGCATCCGCAGGGGAATGGTCAAGTAGAAGCCGTTAACAAAAGCATTGTAGACGGCATCAAGGCACGACTAGGAGAGCAGAGAAGAGGCTGGGTTGACGAATTGCCAAGCATATTATGGGCCCATAGGACGATGCCCAAAACAAGCAACGGGGAGACACCGTTCAGCTTAGTCTATGGGTCTGAAGCTGTGATACCAGCGGAGATCGGACTGCCATCACCAAGAATGCTCTCCATGAACATGATCAACAATGAAGAAGAAAGGAGGTTAGACCTTGACCTCCTAGAAGAAATGAGAGAAATAGCAGCAATAAATGAAGTGAAATACAAAACAAAGCTGGAGAAGTATTACAACTCCAAAGTCAGAATCTGCACTTTTAATCCGGGAGATTACGTCCTGAGGGACAACGAGGCGTCCAACGCCGAAAAGCCCGGAAAATTAGCTCCCAAGTGGGAGGGGCCTTATGTTGTAGATACAGTACTCGGCAAAGGGGCTTATAAGTTACGCACCCTGGACGACAAAGAAGTCCCAAGAACCTGGAATGCTCAACAGTTAAGAAGATGCTACATGTAAACAGCCAAAGTTTTTTCTATATACTTGTAATGGCTGCGCGCCAACACATTTAACACTAATACAAGAAGTGTTTGGCTATCTTTTCGCACGAGAATTTTTTTTGTTACAACTGCATATATTACTTCGGGCATACACGAAAACATCAATGGCTCGATCCTAGGAAACGTTGTAGAACTCCAAGGCTCGTCACGAACAAGTGCACAGCCGGGTCAGAAACACAACCAAAGCCGAGAAAACGCCAAATAAATACTTCGTGCCCACATAAACACGAAAACATCGAACACACGGTAAACAAACATTGTAATGACCCCCAACGCTGAGCACAGCTGGGTCCACACAATAACCTGTAACTCGATCACTTCGTATTCACGAAACAACCTGCGCACATGAACGACAGAATAAACGTTGTAACTAACACAACACAACCTGTCAGCGCCATCATTCATTCGTGATACCTAATCAAAGTAATTACACATGCACATATTGTAACAATAAACAAAATTCACAAGAAACTAAAGCACGCATCAAGCATTAAATATGTCAACAATAACAAAACGTGTTGCAGATACGACAGCTAAAGGTAAATTGTTCACGAAATTGTCAAGATAGTTATAGGGCTACCAAAGCCCACACACGGCATGCAAGCCGGATTTCTTTACTCCGGATGACTAGTACCAGCGCCTCCAGTCGGGCGATCTTCATCTCCAAGGGCCTTCTTCAATAAGGCAACACCATCAAGCTTCCGAGACAATTTTTGGGCAGCTTTCACAACACCAAACTCCAAAGATGCAAATTCTTGTCGCTTTGCAGCATATTTTCTTCCACGATCCTCTTTGTACAACTCAAAATGGTAGTCCTTCTCATTATTAACAGTTGTAGCCCTACCCTCACTATAACCATCCTTTCGCCCGCTATTATACCTCGCTTGACCCAACTCAAACATGTAGCTGGCAAGCTCGTGGGATTTCACTATACGTTCAGCAATCTGCAAAAAAGCACATAAGAAACATAAGAAGAGTAATCAACACAAATCGAATGTAAACACAAACAAAGGAAGTTACCAGGGGCACCGCGCGCGAGAGCAACCACTTGCAATTGTCAGATATCTCCTCAACAAGAAGCTCAGAAGCCCTACACTCAGCAACTTTCTCTTCAGCCAACTTTTCCAACTTAGATATGCGTTGGAGATACTCTTCTTCCCTCTTGCTAGACGCAGCACGCGCCTCCTCAGCTTCCTCACTAATCTTGCGTTTCTTAGCAGACATCCTGACAATAGCTTCACGTTGCGCCTGAAGCTCTTTATTGGTCCGCTCACAAGCGGCCTCCCAATTCTTTTGTTTATCGGAGTTAACCTGTTTTTCCCGGGCAAGTTTCTCCTCCGCATCTGACAGCCTCCATAACAAACCTTTCTTCTCAGCATTAAACTCTTCCCTCTCCGCAACAAACGCTTTCTTCTCATTTTCAAACTCAAGATTCTCCTCCCCCATTAGCTTCCATTCGCGAACAATCTCTTGGGAGGTGGCGAAGAAATTAACCCCTGCACGAATGTGATCATCTAAGAGCTCAAATCGGTTACGCCTTTTCTGGAACAACCTCTCAGCAGGAGGGAGGGACAAGTTGAAGAACTCTTGACAGTTGACAGGATCATTCATCCGGGAGCCCTGAGTCAAATGCCAACGAGGGGCATGAGGCAGATAATCGCAGGCAGGGTTGTGAGTATCCGAAGACCCACCTTGAACATTCTCAAACTCAGGACTCCGAACCACACCTGAAGTAGCACCACCATCACCTGGTGGACGCCTGGTATAAATGGTTTGGCGCTGGGTAGCCTCACTGGATTCCGCTTCGGTGTCAATCCCTTTGTTTCGACCGTCTCCACCAGCGCCACCCGCAACATGACCACCACCACCACCTTCACCAACATGCTCAGCGTCTACATCATCTTGTTTTTTCTTCTCACCCAATTCGTCACGGGGAGGAGACATGTCAAACGTCCTAGACGGTGGAGATTGGGGAGGAGTAATCTTCGAAATATCAAACTTCCGGGGAATCTTCCCTAACTTCACACCTACCACCAAGACAATCATGATAGTCAAAAACATGATTCCAAAAGCCAAATAACAAGGTTTACGACAGCAAAGTTTCTACCTGGAGGAGCAGAGGCCGCGTATATTTCCTCCAAAAGATTCCCCTTCTTAGCAGAAAAAATCTCCAGATCAATTTCAGATTCTGAAGGTGCAGGAGGAGTCTCCTTCTGAAGTTTGGCTTTTTTAGATGCAAGCATGGCAGCAGCCTGCTCATCAAGCTTCCGTTTTTTATCGTCAAGAGCTTTTTTCCTCATCATCTCCATCAAAGTAGCGCTGTCATCAGGATCGGACCTACGATGTTTCTCTCCGGCCCCTAAACCAGACAATGTATCAGAAACAACGTAATCTAGGACAGGAAGAGTAGAGGGTCGCTTACGAGGAGTCTCAGTGGCTTTTTCCTCAGCCCTCCTCTCCTTCCCCTCTGGCTTTCCAGCTTTTGCTTTTTTCCTCGTTTCCAACTGATCAGCAGTCTCAACCGGAACCTCCACATCATCATCAACGGGTTCATTAATAGGCTCATGTGCAACCCCCTGCACCGGACCTGCACGCGGGGAATGAGAAGTTAGGCCTTCAAGAGATCTATCTGACCCTTCACTTGAGAGAACAATAACTTCCTCTCGAGTAGGATCAATAGCATCATCAACATCATCTTCACTATCTTCACCTAAAACAGTGTTGGCATAGGTGGTAAAACTTTCGTTAGTCGGGTGCAAGAAGCGGTTGCGGATCTGATCCAACCATGTCGGTTTCCCATCCTCCTGAACCGCCTCAACCATTGCTCCACCGGCCTTTGGGTCGAGAACATTCAATAAGCTGTAACCAACTGCAAAATACAAAGAGATGAGGAAGAACACAACAATAACCAGCGAAAAGAGCAAACAACTAAGAAACATCACATACGTCTGCCCTGATAACCATAAACCGGAACACCCAAAGGGTTCTTCGGAAGCCACAACATGCTCATACTGGCACCAACCAACGCTCTCTCCTCAATTTGAGCAATAGCAGTCGCCTTGTGTGTCACCTTCTTATACCACTCCTGTTGAGCGTAATCCACCGTCACATCCACCTTCGGGATCCCCTCACCCGCTGACCGATAGTGCATATCCACAGGGATAACACCACGGCGAATGTAGAAAAACTTTTGTTTCCAATCATGCAGGCTTTTCAGAGGATTGGAACAACAGGGGATAACACCACCGGTCCGGGAGTTAAAGGAGTAAAAACCGCTGGTGTAAGTCACAGTGTAGAAAACGTTAAACATTTCAAAGGTCGGCTCAACACGGTTGGCTCTACAGACAAACTCGAAATGGGTAACACGGGGAAGTCCAATCGCGTTGATTTGAGAGATATGGAGCCCATAATTCCTCAACACTTCAGCAGTAAACCTGGTCATCGGAAGTCTGAAGTTACCCTCCCAGAAAAAAAAAAGCAGCGTACAACGTAATGTAACCAGGAGGTGCGTCCATGGCAGTAGAACCTGGAGTTGGGAACTGGGCACCCCACTCAGGAAGGAAACCCATCTCCCTCACCAAGTTGTGAAACTCTTCTTCTTTCCACCCTATCGTCGCCTGATCAGGACCTGGAGGATGTTTACCCTTGTTCCTCCTTTTCTTCGATGAAGGATTCGCTCCAGACATATTGAGAAAAAATGATAAAAGACAATATGGATAAACTTAAAAGAGGGAGAGAAAGAAATATGAGAAATCACCGGAGTTCAAATTTTGAAAAGTGAAAGGAGCGAAGGAAACCGCCGTGTATTTATACCCATCGCATTTAATGCGATGGGTAGTGGACCGTCAGGAATTCAGAAGGTCATCCAGTGGGGAAGAGGCACGTCAGCAGAGAGAGAAACCGTCACCTCTTTTTCCGGGAGCGTGGACGACACACGCCTGACAAAGGGATGGAAAGTAACTGACACCACTGAAAAGGCGTCTGTTCACCTCAGACAAGACAGGGACATCAGACAGTCACATCAGTTCTCTTTACCCCAAGCAAGGAAACTTCTTTCAGAAGAAAATACCAATACGCCATGCGTCCACTTGGCTCAACGTTACAAAGTTACCAATACGCCATGCGTCCAGTTGGCTCAACTTTGCAAACTTACCAACACGCCATGCGCCATGCGTCCAGTTGGCTCAACTTTGCAAACTTACCAACACGCCATGCGCCATGCGTCCAGTTGGCTCAACTTTGCAAACTTACCAACACGCCATGCGCCGTGCGTCCAGTTGGCTCAACTTTGCAAACCTACTAACCCGCCACGCGCTAAGCGTCCAGTTGGCTCATTTTTGCAGAATCACTATCTTTATAAGTCCAGAATCCCTCCTAGACGATCAACTCAACTAGAAGGCACACTGGACTGGGGGGACTTGAAGAGGTATGGTCCCAACTCCTCGCCCACATGGCAAGGACCACACCACTTTTTCATCCTACATGGCGCCTATATCAGCAAGCGAGTCCAGAAGCTTCTGGAAGACATCAAGGTGGCACAAAAGATGCTCCTCCCGACACAGAGGACGATACGTGTCACCACTCATCAGCCGCCATGTAGGCTTGCAGCAAATCAAGGAGCAGACCGACAACAGCGGTACGATGTTTCCAGTATGGACAAATATGGGCGCGCCACGTGTACCACTATCCTGACCACAGCAGAGGAGACCAAGAGGATATTCCCCTTGGTCGGACAGCTGGCGCCCTATAGCAGCTGGCAAGGTTGCTCCTCCCTCTCTCACCCTCCGGCTATAAATAGGACCCTTCATCATTCAGGTTAAATCCATCCTATTCTCCACACTCTCACTCTTAACACACAATGTTTCATTTCCTCAGAACATAACTTATTCTCACGCCGGAGCCCGGTTAAGAGGGAAACCCCCATATTCCCCTCTTAACGAGCTAACGGTGTTGCTGTTTTGCAGGATCCGTCATTTGGCGAGTAGCGAAGGAGATTGAACCCACAAAAGAGACGAACAGGCTAGTTTCACCTCAGGTGTTAACCAATGTTTCATCAATAGTAAAGTAAACAGATGCTCCCTGGGGTTCACCAAAATTTTGGATTTCGTCCCTAGCTATTCAAAAGTACACGAATGGTCTAAAGGTTTGCACTTTGTAACACATTTAGTCCCTAGCCAACAAATCTAAAAGGTTTTAGCAGGTCCAAGTTAAGGACTAATTGTGTTACAAAGTGCAAATCACAAGGACCATCCATGTACTTTTGAAAAAATCCGGGAACTAAATGCATTACAAATTGCAAACCACAGGGACCATCCGTCTACTTTTGAAAACCAGGGACCAAATCCCAGAGACCATTTGTGTACTTTACTCTTACATTTATTAGCGTAAAAAGTTGTAAGATTTTTCACCTTTCCTTGAGCAACGTAAGTTAGTTCAGTTCCATCCGGCAATCCTCCTTTCCGAAAAACCGACCGATGCAACTGCTGATTCCTGTGAAAACCACCATACGAGCCAATAAAAGTTAGTTTCCTGCATACTTAAGGGGCAACTTTATTTTAGAGTAAACTTCCGTTTTGCTCCCTGTGGTTTGGTCGCTTTAATGGTTTTGCCCCAATCATTTAAAAACGACCATTTTCCTCCAATTGTTTACTATGTTTTTCCCATTTTGCTCCCCGCCTCTAACTCCATCCAAATTGTTTGTTAACTGAAAGGGTATTTTGGTAACATAATACCCTTAGTTTTATACTTGAAGTTACCAAAATACCTTTTTAGTTAACAAACAATTTAGATGGAGTTAGAGGCGGGGAGCAAAATGGGAAAAACATAGTAAACTATTGGAGGAAAATGACTGTTTTTAAATGATTGGGGCAAAACCGTTAAAATGACCAAACCACAGAGAGCAAAACGGAAGTTTACTCTTTATTTTAATTAGATACCAACTTTACTGTTAGCTTTTTTTGACTGCTTTGTTGAGGCGAGATACATTTAGTGGCACTCTTGATGGATCTTGGACCTCTTGGTACAGAAGCTGACTTCGATGACCTGAACCATCAAAAAATTATTAGTAATTCTTGAGAAAGTTGCAACCTTTACGATCTCTTTGTATTCTACCTTTTATGTTTCTTTGATTTTGTTTTATCTTGTGACGATTTATAATTTCCAGCACTTTTGTTGGGCTTCATGGCCGACTTTGATGACCTGCAAAATCACATAATAAATCTCTAAAAAACAGAATGGAAAATAAATGTCAGCTACGCAAAAAAAAATAATAAATAAATAAAGAAAACAGAAAATTAGCTGAATTTTAAATACATATATACATATATATAGAATTAAGATCAAATGAGAACCAAAGTGACATTTACGAACCGAGAGAACCACTATCAACCACGAAAAAAAAAATTGTTCTTACTTTTATTTATACTAATCTTTACCCAAATAAATGAAAATTTGATAAAATATGTGTAGATCAACAGGTTACATATACGTACGTACATAGTAAACTAAACAACCCACCACTATAACACATAATTAACCCCATTGTTATCCCATAACATGGTTAATTTTACTTTAAAAACTCATTTTCAATTAATTCGTCTAAAACTACCCCGAAGGCTCAAAAATACTTACTTTCTTTTTCTCCGTCGCTTAGACTTTTTATCCGAAGGTATTAACAAACTGTTACTTTCAGAAGCCTTTGGCTCAGGATACGGTGTCCTAAAAATATAAAGGATTAATCATTAAAGAGTAATAATAGACAACTAAAGCAACGATGATGGGCTGTCTTAGAAGTTGATCAGCATACATGGTAAATTGTAAGCTTAAAAAATCAATTCAACCACAATCCTCAGAATTATACAACTTGGTTCAAAACATGAAGCAAACGAAGGTATGGCAAAATGTAACAGAAGTGTGTCGTAACATACTAACATATCACACAATAGTTTATACACGGTTTACGCTACTTGTCTTCATTGTTGTTAATGGCGAATAGCGACAAATTGCGATAAGGTATCTATATGCTACATAGCAAATAACGATAAATAGCGTGCGCTATTTTACAAATAGCGATACACTAGAAAAAAATTATAAATTTTTTTTATATGTATATTATATCAAAATACCTTGGTATATACGCTATTTTACATGTATATTTAACAAAAAAACCTAAGATCCAGTTATTTTATAGCTACATTTAATCGCTATTTATATTTAAAAAAATCTAAAAAAATAAGGTAATCCCGCTATTTATGGCTACATACCCTATAACGACCTTTGACGTATACGATACGCTATTTGCTATAGCGACCACTATTGACAACTATGCTTGTCTTACTTAAACTGTTCTCCGTATTACCATATACACCTTTGCGGCAGAATAAGTTCTTTCCTAATATACTGTAGAATATTTTGAAGAATAAAACGGTTAAGAGGGTCATCTGTCATCCTGAAACTCAGCAAAAAAACACATACCTAAATAATTTTTTTAAACTTTGGATGCATTAGCACCAACATTACTTGAATGCTGGTGTGAAAAGCAGACCACTAAAGTTGCTAAGATAAATCAGTATATAACCGTACCTAACTTCACTACTCGTTGTGACCCTTGTTTCAGCATCCACTTCTCTATTAACCAAGCAAGAATCACAGTTTAACAAATTTTCGGGAGAAGATGATACAAATGAGCCTGGAAAGCATGAGAAAGAATACCATGGTTGAGAAAAATATATATTAAATAAAAAGAGAACAAATTGTATCAGTTAGAGTATTGCTCACTGTTGCATTTTGTACATATGGAAGATTCCTTTGGAGGCAATGAACTAATTACAGTTTGAAGAGCTACTTCTAGGGGTTCTGAAGCCGATGCTTTACATATTTCAATCAATTCAAGGACGCTTTTCCCATTTTCAAGATGAATATGTTTTATGGCATGTCGGTATGAATTGCATGCATGCATCTCAAACTGAGAGGGTGAAATAACCTACATTCAACAAGTCAATAAAAGTTACAAGCTTAAAACCCTGTTATATAATTATATATAAGGTGTGTTAGGTCATAACTTACTTTGGTACTCTCACACGAATCGCAAGAACACAATATCCCTGCACCTTTGATTACCCCTTGTAGATATTTTCCCTGTAATATAAACAAATTTCGGTCGCTTCCTAACATGAAAAGTTTACTGAACTTTCCTAAAATGATTATTCAACTTGAACACATATCGAATTCCCTTTAAAGCATAATAAATATAAAATGTCCAAAATTAGTCTCCCGCTTGGCCTAAAATCTATGACTTACTCAATGGTGCAGTTGTTTTGAAATGATTATTCAATTTAAACATATTTCCATCCCCTTGAACAATGAAAAAAACCATTACATTAGAGCACGTCAACGTTAACTTCCATAAAAACTCATGAATGATGACCCTAAAAAACTGTTCTATACTGGAAAACTGACATATCAAACCTATGAGCTAAGTAGTTAATGCGGTAAAATATCGGATATCGGTCAAGTACCGATATATGAGATATCGGTTATCGCGGTGGGATATCGGTTATTTTAATATCATGCTAAATTTATATATATAGCAATTTAAAACTAACAATGGCTGTTTGGCAACTTCTGAATGGATAAGTGCTAAACCAGTAAGAGGTCTGAACCATTAAGTGCTGAAGCAGTAAGAGGTCTGAACCACTAAGAGCCAGTATAATGCTTAACCGTTTAGAGGCAAATATCTGACCAATTCAGATAAGAGGTCTTAACCATTCAGACTCTGTATAATGCTTAACCATTCAGACATTTGCTCTCGAAACAAACAGCATGAACCATTAAGAGCCTCATTAAGAGCTAAACAAACAACTCCTTGGTATACTCTCCTGCCATTAACAAATTAACCTTTTGCAACTTGCAAAACACTAACAATTAAGTAGGAACTGACTAAGACTTAAAACACTAACATTTAACAGTAACAACTAACAATTAAGACTTAAAACACTAATAACAGCAATAAGAAGAAAGGCGAATGGTAGAAATAAAAAGAAACACAAATGGTAGAAATAAGAATAAAGGTAATGATATCAGGAAAATTGGTGATCTATGGGTCAAATATCGTTGATATCATCGGTACCGATATATTGCATATTGCATTGATATTTCGGTAGGGGACCAATAATCGATATATTACTGATATATCATCGGGATATTAACTACATACTACCTTGTTACCGAACTTGTAGTAAACACGAAAGCCCTCAAGCAACCCAGTCTCCAACAGCTCCCTCATATTAGTAGTAGGCATTCTATCCACATTCTCCTTCAACGCGGACCGCGTAAATCGCCTCGGCATATCACTCCTCAATTCCTTCTTACCTTTCTTCCTCTTCTCTTCACCCTTACCTACCGATTCTTCTCCGCCTGTAACCAGGGGCGGATCCAGCATATAACAAGGGCAACACCCGCTACGGCTTGACGCTCCGGCGGTAGTGTAAAATTAGTGTAAATTTTGGAAAAATATAACGTTTTTTCAATTTCGTTACCGTTTTTTTATAAAACGTTACGGCTTGGCAGATTTTCTAGATCCGCCACTACCTGTAACGACATCCTCCGCCATTGACTTCTCTTCTCCGTTGACTACTTCCTCCGCTGTCACCGGTTCAGACTCTTCTTTACCCTCAGATTTCTCAATATTTACCAAATCGCCAACAGGAATCTCGGTTTTAACGCGTTTATTCCGTCGATTCACATGAACTTCATCTATAACTTTCACAGAACGATTAACAGGCGATTGAGTGAACAACTGAACCGGTGAAGTTTCCGACGAGCGAGTTCGACCGGTGAAACAACCGAACTGAGATCGAGCTTCCGATGCGAACGCTAATTCTCGTTTCATTCTCGATTTCTCGTTAATCGATCGTCAACTTTTAGGTTTTAAACAACAATTGATCGGCGAGAATGCGATTTCACGAACCGAATTGCAGAAAGAAACAGTAGATTCTTCACTCCATAAAAAGAAAGTACACGTGGCTGATATTCACACTCCCTTCTTTGATTTTCTACTCAATTTATTTATGTTGTCTTGCCACGTGTGACAAAGACTAATATAGCATGCAAATTCATGTATTCTGGTGATTGTGATTTTAGTCGTTAAGAAAAAGTATAAATTCATAACACTTACCCACATCTCATCCTCAATCCACTTGCAATTAATGCACATAAGGCGGGCTTAGAAATTTTTTCTATAAATTTCTAGATGATAAGAAATAATAGGAAATTGTATTGAATATTGTATTGAGTCTGCAAGTTTTTCATTTTTTTTTCATGTCATACAAATGTGTTTATACATATACATACATAGGAATAACTGCCAAGCAGTTATATTAGGAGAGAGACAGGAAAGTGTATATCTGATTTTATAACACTCCCCCTCAGATATACATACTGTTCATTATACACTATTAACAACATTCTTCAGGATGATGTTAAACCGATACTTCAGGACCTATATGATAAACTGATACTGCAGGACCAATTATGCTGCCCCGTTAAAAACCTTACTAAGAAAACCCAATGGGACAAAACTTAGTCAAGGAAAAGAGTACAGCGTGTATAATGCTCCCCCTCAATCTAACTAACGTCTTTTAATCTACGAAGCCCGATCTCATGTGATAATTGCTCGAAACTGCTTCTAGGTAAAGATTTTGTGAACAAGTCAGCTAAATTTTCACTTGACTTGATCTGGCGAACGTCAATTTCCCCTTCTTTCTGCAAGTCATAAGTTGAGAAGAACTTTGGTGAGATGTGCTTTGTTCGATCACCCTTGATGTAACCTTCTCTTATCTGAGCTATGCAAGCAGCATTGTCTTCATAAATAATTGTCGGCTCCTTCTTGATCTGTTCTAAGGGATAAAGAGAGATCAGCTGTTGACCTAAATGTAGCAGGTCTTGAAGCCTTAACACTGGCCTTGATTTCTGGGGCTAAACCCCCAATGAAGCGAGCAATTCGCTTGGGCTCTGGTGTTACAAGGTAAGGAACTAGTCTGGACAGGGTATTGAAACTGGTGAGGTAAGCTTGACAATCTAAGTTTGTCATCATCAATGATAAGAAATCAGATTCAATTCTTTCGACCTCATGTTGAGGGCAGTAGTTTTCCATAATGAGAGTAACAAACTGCTCCCATGACATGTTGTAGAGAGGGATCTTCCCAGCAGCTTGAATGAGAGACTTCCACCATGCCAGTGCCTCTCCTTTGAATGATTGGGATACATACTTTACTACATCCCTTTCAGCACAACTGCTGATGTCAACCACCGTGTCCATTTCGTCCAACCAGGTCATACAATCTATTGCTCCCTTCTCCCCAGCGAAGTCCCGGGGTTTGCAGGAAACAAAGTATTTATAGGTACAACTGTTTTCACGGGGTCCTTGATTCAGAATGACCCTTTGAGATGGATCACTGTGATGATTTGAAGAGCGTCGATCATCATCTTTCTTTGGCTCGTCCTTCTTAGAGGGCGGTGGCTTGCTGTGAGCCTCCGAATGAGTCTTAGGGTCAGACTTGGAGTGGGGTACAAATGAGGCTCTGCTATGTGTCCCACTATACTCCTTAAATTGTTCTGCTACAGCTTTAGATACAGCTGTGTCAATTAGTGAACGGTGCTCTCCTTTGGTTATATTAATCCTATCATTATCATCGCGGTTTTCCAAAGGATGACTGTTTATGTCGTCAGAGTCAGCCATGTAGTCTTAGTTGCTACAAAAGAAAATAAGGGCAAGGTTTATTTAGACGCCCTTACAGTACTATCGTTCTTAAACGATTTATTAACCACGCTTTTAATACACATTTCAGTTAATTTGTTAAATATAAAATTGTTCAGGATCTTTATCATAATCCTAAATTATAAGTCAATAATAGCACGAAAGGCCTAGTCACGTAGACAAGTTTAATTTATAAGCCATGATTTCAAAGAATCAAGGCATTAAGGTTTGAATCATAGTTCATTACCTTTTCCTGACAGGGAGTTGTAGGCTACTATTGTCTTTAGTCTCAGAGGACGTTAATTATAGCCCGTGGGCACTTCATCCCCAAGGGATGATTATATAAATAAGGGAATCCAGAATAACCCAAAAATGACTGATGTGATTTTATCGTATCACATTTTGTCGAGCATGTTAATATGCTTTCATATGTTTAATAAGGATTTGAATCTCTTGAATAGGTTCTACCATTTTGGCCTTGTATGCCGTGACATTTAGGCTAGGTTTTACCCTTAAGATTTTTTTTATATTCAGCGCAGAACAATTTCTAAATTGAACTGTTAACAAGGATCTGAATCTAATTGTGGAACTACCATCTTGGCCCTGTCTAAATGTGACGTATGGCTAGGTCTCGTCCTTTTTAGATTTTTGCCATTTTTATTATAATGGTAGATCTTATAATATAGGAATGATATTTTAACTACAATCGTTCCTTTAAAATTTAACAAGTATATGGTTGCCCTAAACGGGACTTCTAATAAAAATGACTTGCCCATGCAAAGGCTAATCAGAAAAATAATAAAGGAAGTAGTTAAAAGACAATGAAACGAATTGGAACTTGTCCTATGTTCTTGTCTAGACTCAAGAATGTGCAACTGTGTAACTGAGATTAAACACAAAAGACTGGTGTTTAATTCACTCAGTGTTGGCTCTGATACCAACCTGTCACACCCCGACTTTCCACGTGTCACCGGTGGGCCCGGTGGGGAGTATCGTGACGTAGTTGATATCATCATAGTCAAACAACACAATTATATAAATGCACAGCGGAAGCAAAAGATAAATATTATTACATTCCGAATATAAAGTAATATCCAGTATTACAACGGAAAGTAAAGGATCCACAGGCGGATCTTTAAACATATCATTTGTTCAACAAACTTTAGACGCCTAGAACTTGCAAGATTCCTTATTAGCGCCCTGAGCTTCCAGCCAATTTCGTTCAGTACCTGTCACTTACCCTTTTTGGAAAATACGTCAGTTTTCACTGGTAAATACACTCAACTGACTCATTTGAAAAGAGTTTTAAGAAAATTGATTTGGATGCACGTGGCACAAAAATATCTTTTATAATTTGATTAAAATGCACAGAGGCAAAATTAACCTTTTATACTCGGAAAAATTATTTGTATATAATCTTGTACACAGTTTTACTTATTTGTCGTCCGTTAGGGCCGGTTTGTAGGGCCGGACTAGATTAACTGACACGCCACAGGTATAATGCCCACAGGCTATCATCCTCTAAGTGGATTACCAGTTCCGGTATAATGCCCACAAGGATGATACCTCGGAGTGGATTACCAGTTTTTACATAATGCAGCTGTCAGGTGTATGCCTACACCCCGTGCTTAGGTCGTGGCCATTTCGTAAAATGATGCCAAGGATATCCGGGACATGGTCATTAACCCCCAAAGGCCATACACCAAATAATACATATTAAACGGGTTGTAAGTACATCAATCACAATACGATTTAAATAACTACACACCCGACCAAGCGGTACTTTTATAGTGCCGTATCCCAAGCCCGTATAGGGAAAATAAGTTAAGAGTATTTACCTGAGCTAGCTCCTGTCTTAAATAGCAAGAATCTAATAACTCAGCCGTATTCACTTAAGTAAGCGTAGGTACCATTTACCGGAAGGCTCTAGTCTGGAATGATGGTATAAATAACCAATTAGGATGCTAACGGGTCTTTAATTAAGCCTAAGCTTAGACCGGTTAGTCTTACTAAAAGATACGGTTCAGACGCATGATTAAGCGAAGACCGGAATAGAATGTGTTTTAGACCCAACAGTTCGAAGACTTGTATAATATGGGTATTTCATACACACTCTGAATTTTGAGATAAAACCGATAAGGTTTGACCCGTTTCGGCTAATTTATGTAAACTTGCTACATAAACCGAACCGTACGCGTAATAAGCGTGACGGGTATTCATGAGAGCTATATATAGGTTTCCTAAGTTAATTTATGCCTCAAATATGTTATGACATCAGTAAGATGTCTTTCATTATGCCCGAAACGTATTTAAACACAAACTAGGCCCCGTAGGGGTAGTTTGGTCATTTAAAAGGTTATAAAAGAGTTTAAGTATTTACCTGAGTTACAGGTCTGATGTAATCAGCAAACATACTCAATTTGCTAAGTTATATCAGTAAGTTAAATTATTTATGTGAAATTTATCATTTATAGCCAACTATGCACCGTAGGGGCATTTTGGTAATTTCACATAAGCCGAAAAGCTCAAAACCGGATTCTGAGTTAATCAACCTTTGCTTACTGTTAAAATATTCTAATTTGCCTAAAATATCAGTAGGTATCAACCCGGGTATGTTCAATATGATTTTAAAACATACTATGCGTTAAAAACGCTAAATAAGGCGATTAAAGGCCATTTCCGGGTTCGATACTTAAATCTGATATTTTTATATTTCCAGAAGGCTTAAAATAATTTATTTATCATATGTGATAAGTAGCAAAAGGTTTGGAGTCGTTTAGATATGTAAAACTCGTTTTATGGCCCGTTAGGGCAAAACCGACAATTACCGGATTAAGCTTACGACTACTAGTTATGCTCAGCCAAAAATTAATTAAAAATCTTTAAAAATCCCAAAATAATATATTACATCAGTGGGTATTAAGTTTGATATCAAAAAGTAGGCTTAACTAGGCTATACACTAATTACGCCATTTTATTAACAAAAAGCTTTAAATTTGCGATAATGAGCATAACTCCTAATCTACAAGTCAAACTGATGTCAAACTTTGCATACAAGTTTATATATCAGTAATTAAGGCTTCTACACTTTTACATTTTCAAAAATCACGTTTTAAGGTAATAAGGGCATAATGGTCAACATATGAGCAATTAACGGAATCATGCGTATTAATCGGATAACTAATGAACCGAGGTGTATAATCACAGAGGGTTATACTAGCATGTAACCTGGTCCAAATGAAGCTCTAAGGTATTTCTAAAACATACCTAAACGGGTCAGAACTGAAAGTCAACGTAAAAGTCAAACTATGCGACTTTCGGTTCCGAACCGGGTCTTAACAGGGAATTGTCGGGTCGAACATGTTTATACATGTTCTTACACTAATTACCAAGTTATAATAATGATCAAACAGGTTTCACGCCTTCTTGATTGCTAATTATGCATTTTATGCTTCTGTTGACTTTTTCGGATTAAGTTTGACCCGACAACGATCTAGTTAGGATGGGAATCAGTGGGTGTCCTTTTAAGGGTTTATTGCCCACATAATTACCAACTTATAACTACCTTTGATTCGACTAATCACTGGACCATTAGTGATTAATCTTAAAGTCAACCGTTAATTACGACGGTTTGACTTCTAAGCTATAACTAAGCTAAAACTTAATTAGAAAAGGTTAAGCATACTTACATCTGTCTAATGGATGGTTAGGAAGTCTTGGAATCAGCTTTGGAGTTCCAGAGATGATCAGAAGTGAGTGCAAGAATGTTTGAAACTTGGAGGCCTTATATAGTGTTTGTAAACACCACAATTTGTTGACAACTAAGTCTACAATTGACCACAATCATCCCACAAGTGTCCCTGGGGTCTAGGAACATTTTAGGGGTCGCCCAAGATTGAGAATTACCAGTAAAATCGGTTAAAATCGCGCAAAACAGGCTGCTGCCCGTTTTTCTGCATCTGATGTCCCCACGCGGCCCGCCTCAAGTTTAGCATATCCGTACGCGGGCCGCCTGGGCCCTAATAATCAGATTTTTAATTTTCTTTGTTTTGCAACTTGTCCTTTGGCTTCTCGAAAGGGCAATCAAGGTTATTTCTTGCATTTTGACCCCCTTATATTTACTCACAAGGGCTTTAGGACTTATACCCACTTTGCCAAGTTCCTGGACACTTCCGGTTAACCCGAAAAGTCTTAACTTTCAATGTTAACGCTTTAACCCCTCGTACACGAATTTGATCATAACTTTCTCATACGATAACGAAACTTTATGAAATTTATATCGCGCATTCTAGTGAGCATAATTAACAGTTACAAAGCTTCGGGTTTGTCAAAAGGTCACTCAGAGGTATATCTTTAAACATGTTGACACATTTAACCCCTGTAGTTTGTAATCTCTCACTTTTAGCTTCGTATGATCCATGATTTATTCGTTTGATGTTATAAACATCATGTAGGGTTATTATGAAGTGTATTTATTCACTGTTGACATTTAGAACTCGTATTTTCATATACTTGTCAACTTTAGTCCCTTCAGAACATTCTTTCACATGTTCAAGCTTATGACACGTGTCAATACATTATAGGACGTGAATTTTCGAGGTGTTACATCCTCACCCCCTTAAAAGAAATCTCGACCTCGAGATTTGTTAAAGTAAAGGAAGTATTTTCTGCCTTAAATTGGGCTTAATCTTCCCCCAGTACCTTTGAGCCTCTAAGGCACTACAATTGACCTTTATAATAGGCACATGTATCTTTTTGGAGCTTCTAATCCTGTCGATCCTTAATCGAAACAGGTTGCTCATACTATCATAGTCCTGCATATCATTATGTGATAGCGCTTTTCGACTTATTGGTGACGCGTCGCTAAATCATTAGTGTGGGTCACATTGTGCGTTCCACCAAGCCCCTTAATTAGTTCTTAGCTCGTAAGCTATTTGATCTTGATACATTCGATTTCCTTCGAATGATTCTATATACTCGGAGCTTAACTAATCCGATAATTTAACAAATTTAGCACACCCTTCCAGGGTGATATCTATTGTTGAACCTTATTTCTTAGCAAGAGTTTAGGAGGTTTGCTATTTTCATAAATTCTCGATTTCCTGCCGTATACTGGCAACTTACAATCGAGTATGGATTTATATGATCTTATTCGTTGTTTCCTAGGCAACTTTCAGATCCTTATAATTGAACTTACCAATCTATTGTCCTAACAATAAACGTTTAACATGCCATTTATACAAGGTCTCCACTGGGGTAGCCTTGATACTTACATAATAGCTATTTATAGAAAAGCTTATCTTAACGGGAGATGGTTATTCCAACCATTGCTCTAAATTAATATTAAGAAATAGCTAATCTTTACAGTTAGTTGAGCAAATCAACGATCCTGGGTAGTTGATGGCGATTCTCAATTGTTGCCTAATTAGGGTTGCGGTAAACAATGCCTTAGCAAAATGAACCGTCTTTCATAATTTACTATACCGAATTCTCAGGATATTGAGTTTGGCTTTATGAGTTTATATCTTAAAACTTACTTAACCAGGGTTTTCGATCCTGCCAATAATGGTACTAGTTGTCTTGGAGATTTCATAATAATGCAGCCCTAAATGGGATATTAAACTTAACTCTACCTGCCTCCCAGGGTAAACAGGGTAGTCTTAGGAGGAGATAATCAAGGTACAAGGAGGTTACAGAGATTTCCATATCTCAGGCTCTAGTTCACTCATCAGCGCTTGTGTCAAATAAGTGATACATTTATGTTACTAGTCCACGAGTTCCTTAATCGGGGATATCTACTTGGACAATTTCATTCTGGATATCTTCTTTGAATACTATTAGTTGACTTTAGTACCATATGATCATTGGGATATCTTTGTGATCCCATGCATTAAACCTCCATACTGATCAGGCATGGAAGCAATCTATGGAACTTATTAAGATACACCAATCCTCATGTAGCGCTTTTGTCATACCATTTGGTATTCGAAATCGATAGAGATTAAAGAGATATCAACTATATGTGCTTCTATTTAATCAGAATGGAAATTTTCACAAACTAGGCACCTAGCTCGGTTGGCTAGGCGCGCGAAAGGGTGTGGCCTAGACCCAGGTTCGTTTCCGGGGACGACCGGTTCCACCATTTTTTTTTTTGCGACTTACCGATTTCTTACAGGAACAGAAAAATAGTCCTTATTACTAAACGAATCAACTTCTTGGTTGCGATCCGACAACTGCTATTCATCATCCTCATGGCTTTATACTTAACCATGGTTTCATTAAACCATACTGGCCAATATAGCATTAACATTCTTAATGAATGTTATTTAATATATATCAATTTTTACTCAGCCTAGGTCATAAAAGACCATTAATGGTACTTAAAGTTTGGTCCTAATACATCATCTTTTTGACAGGAGATCAAAATGTCACATCTGTCTTGATTATAATGATGAATTTGGATAGCTTGAAAGCTTGCCATAAGGATATCGGAAAAAGTGATTCATAATAGATATAAAATATTAATCTAAGATTTGTTGGAGCATTTGCTAAAGTATCATCGGTCAATTTCTACCTCGCATTAAATGACCGGAGTCTTAATCAGGCGGAGGCAACAGTTCTCAACATTTATCATTCATTAGAGAATCATATGTGCCAGTATTAAATAAAATTCATGCATAAACTGTTTGATATGAAAAGGTATCTGCTATATAGTTATCATTCTGCATCATCTCCTTGGCGTTCGTATGGAAGACTCATGCGTTTGCTTTCTTGGCCTCTTCAGGCTTCTTCGCGTACTTAGGGCAGTTGGTCTTTATGTGCCCCTTCTCATTGCAATTGTAGCATGTGGCATCTTTAATCTTCCTGCAATCAACAGTCTTGTGCTCCTTAGACTTGCATAACCCACATGCAGGTGATTCAGACTGAGAATTGGATTCAAGTCTGCACTTTCCAAAGTGGCGTCTTTGACAAATCGTGCACTTTGGTTTTTCCTTTGTTCGCTGACTATTCCTTCCAGACCCAGCCTTCTTAGAATCAGTGTTTTCCTTGTGCTTCTTCTCTGACCCTCGTTAGTTATCATCCTCACGCTTCCTCTTACTTTCTTCAGATTTCTTTAGCGATCTCAACCTGACCGCATCTAGAGTAAGGGATAAAGAGAGATCAGCTGTTGACCTAAATGTAGCAGGTCTTGAAGCCTTAACACTGGCCTTGATTTCTGGGGCTAAACCCCCAATGAAGCGAGCAATTCACTTGGGCTCTGGTGTTACAAGGTAAGGAACCAGTCTGGACAGGGTATTGAAACTGGTGAGGGAAGCTTGACAATCTAAGTTTGTCATCATCAATGATAAGAAATCAAATTCAATTCTTTCGACCTCATGTTGAGGGCAGTAGTTTTCCATAATGAGAGTAACAAACTGCTCCCATGACATGTTGTAGAGAGGGATCTTCCCAGCAGCTTGAATGAGAGACTTCCACCATGCCAGTGCCTCTCCTTTGAATGATTGGGATACATACTTTACTACATCCCTTTCAGCACAACCGCTGATGTCAACCACCGTGTCCATTTCGTCCAACCAGGTCATACAATCTATTGCTCCATTCTCCCTAGTGAAGTCCCGGGGTTTGCAGGAAACAAAGTATTTATAGGTACAACCGTTTTCACGGGGTCCTTGATTCAGAATGACCCTTTGAGATGGATCACTGTGATGATTTGAAGAGCGTCGATCATCATCTTTCTTTGGCTCGTCCTTCTTAGAGGGCGGTGGCTTGCTGTGAGCCTCCGAATGAGTCTTAGGGTCAGACTTGGAGTGGGGTACAGATGAGGCTCTGCTATGTGTCCCACTATACTCCTTAAATTGTTTTGCTGCAGCTTTAGATACAGCTGTGTCAATTAGTGAACGGAGCTCTCCTTTGGTTATATTAATCCTATCATTATCATCGCGGTTTTCCAAAGGATGACTGTTTATGTCGTCAGAGTCAGCCATGTAGTCTTAGTTGCTACAAAAGAAAATAAGGGCAAGGTTTATTTAGACGCCCTTACAGTACTATCGTTCTTAAACGATTTATTAACCACGCTTTTAATACACATTTCAGTTAATTTGTTAAATATAAAATTGTTCAGGATCTTTATCATAATCCTAAATTATAAGTCAATAATAGCACGAAAGGCCTAGTCACGTAGACAAGTTTAATTTATAAGCCATGATTTCAAAGAATCAAGGCATTAAGGTTTGAATCATAGTTCATTACCTTTTCCTGACAGGGAGTTGTAGGCTACTACTGTCTTTAGTCTCAGAGGACGTTAATTATAGCCCGTGGGCACTTCATCCCCAAGGGATGATTATATAAATAAGGGAATCCGGAATAACCCAAAAATGACTGATGTGATTTTATCGTATCACATTTTGTCGAGCATGTTAATATGCTTTCATATGTTTAATAAGGATTTGAATCTCTTGAATAGGTTCTACCATTTTGGCCTTGTATGCCGTGACATTTAGGCTAGGTTTTACCCTTAAGATTTTTTTTTATATTCAGCGCAGAACAATTTCTAAATTGAACTGTTAACAAGGATCTGAATCTAATTGTGGAACTACCATCTTGGCCCTGTCTAAATGTGACGTATGGCTAGGTCTCGTCCTTTTTAGATTTTTGCCATTTTTATTATAATGGTAGATCTTATAATATAGGAATGATATTTTAACTACAATCGTTCCTTTAAAATTTAACAAGTATATGATTGCCCTAAACGGGACTTCTAATAAAAATGACTTGCCCATGCAAAGGCTAATCAGAAAAATAATAAAGGAAGTAGTTAAAAGACAATGAAACGAATTGGAACTTGTCCTATGTTCTTGTCTAGACTCAAGAATGTGCAACTGTGTAACTGAGATTAAACACAAAAGACTGGTGTTTAATTCACTCAGTGTTGGCTCTGATACCAACCTGTCACACCCCGACTTTCCACGTGTCACCGGTGGGCCCGGTGGGGAGTATCGTGACGTAGTTGATATCATCATAGTCAAACAACACAATTATATAAATGCACAGCGGAAGCAAAAGATAAATATTATTACATTCCGAATATAAAGTAATATCCAGTATTACAACGGAAAGTAAAGGATCCACAGGCGGATCTTTAAACATATCATTTGTTCAACAAACTTTAGACGCCTAGAACTTGCAAGATTCCTTATTAGCGCCCTGAGCTTCCAGCCAATTTCGTTCAGTACCTGTCACTTACCCTTTTTGGAAAATACGTCAGTTTTCACTGGTAAATACACTCAACTGACTCATTTGAAAAGAGTTTTAAGAAAATTGATTCGGATGCACGTGGCACAAAAATATCTTTTATAATTTGATTAAAATGCACAGAGGCAAAATTAACCTTTTATACTCGGGAAAATTATTTGTATATAATCTTGTATACAGTTTTACTTATTTGTCGTCCGTTAGGGCCGGTTTGTAGGGCCGGACTAGATTAACTGACACGCCACAGGTATAATGCCCACAGGCTATCATCCTCTAAGTGGATTACCAGTTCCGGTATAATGCCCACAAGGATGATACCTCGGAGTGGATTACCAGTTTTTACATAATGCAGCTGTCAGGTGTATGCCTACACCCCGTGCTTAGGTCGTGGCCATTTCGTAAAATGATGCCAAGGATATCCGGGACATGGTCATTAACCCCCAAAGGCCATACACCAAATAATACATATTAAACGGGTTGTAAGTACATCAATCACAATACGATTTAAATAACTACACACCCGACCAAGCGGTACTTTTATAGTGCCGTATCCCAAGCCCGTATAGGGAAAATAAGTTAAGAGTATTTACCTGAGCTAGCTCCTGTCTTAAATAGCAAGAATCTAATAACTCAGCCGTATTCACTTAAGTAAGTGTAGGTACCATTTACCAGAAGGCTCTAGTCTGGAATGATGGTATAAATAACCAATTAGGATGCTAACGGGTCTTTAATTAAGCCTAAGCTTAGACCGGTTAGTCTTACTGAAAGATACGGTTCAGACGCATGATTAAGCGAAGACCGGAATAGAATGTGTTTTAGACCCGACAGTTCGAAGACTTGTATAATATGGGTATTTCATACACACTCTGAATTTTGAGATAAAACCGATAAGGTTTGACCCGTTTCGGCTAATTTATGTAAACTTGCTACATAAACCGAACCGTACGCGTAATAAGCGTGACGGGTATTCATGAGAGCTATATACAGGTTTCCTAAGTTAATTTATGCCTCAAATATGTTGTGACATCAGTAAGATGTCTTTCATTATGCCCGAAACGTATTTAAACACAAACTAGGCCCCGTAGGGGTAGTTTGGTCATTTAAAAGGTTATAAAAGAGTTTAAGTATTTACCTGAGTTACAGGTCTGATGTAATCAGCAAACATACTCAATTTGCTAAGTTATATCAGTAAGTTAAATTATTTATGTGAAATTTATCATTTATAGCCAACTATGCACCGTAGGGGCATTTTGGTAATTTCACATAAGCCGAAAAGCTCAAAACCGGAGTCTGAGTTAATCAACCTTTGCTTACTGTTAAAATATTCTAATTTGCCTAAAATATCAGTAGGTATCAACCCGGGTATGTTCAATATGATTTTAAAACATACTATGCGTTAAAAACGCTAAATAAGGCGATTAAAGGCCATTTCCGGGTTCGATACTTAAATCTGATATTTTTATATTTCCAGAAGGCTTAAAATAATTTATTTATCATATGTGATAAGTAGCAAAAGGTTTGGAGTCGTTTAGATATGTAAAACTCGTTTTATGGCCCGTAAGGGCAAAACCGACAATTACCGGATTAAGCTTACGACTACTAGTTATGCTCAGCCAAAAATTAATTAAAAATCTTTAAAAATCCCAAAATAATATATTACATCAGTGGTTATTAAGTTTGATATCAAAAAGTAGGCTTAACTAGGCTATACACTAATTACGCCATTTTATTAACACAAAGCTTTAAATTTGCGATAATGAGCATAACTCCTAATCTACAAGTCAAACTGATGTCAAACTTTGCATACAAGTTTATATATCAGTAATTAAGGCTTCTACACTTTTACATTTTCAAAAATCACGTTTTAAGGTAATAAGGGCATAATGGTCAACATATGAGCAATTAACGGAATCATGCGTATTAATCGGATAACTAATGAACCGAGGTGTATAATCACAGAGGGTTATACTAGCATGTAACCTGGTCCAAATGAAGCTCTAAGGTATTTCTAAAACATACCTAAACGGGTCAGAACTGAAAGTCAACGTAAAAGTCAAACTATGCGACTTTCGGTTCCGAACCGGGTCTTAACAGGGAATTGTCGGGTCGAACATGTTTATACATGTTCTTACACTAATTACCAAGTTATAATAATGATCAAACAGGTTGCACGCCTTCTTGATTGCTAATTATGCATTTTATGCTTCTGTTGACTTTTTCGGATTAAGTTTGACCCGACAACGATCTAGTTAGGATGGGAATCAGTGGGTGTCCTTTTAAGGGTTTATTGCCCACATAATTACCAACTTATAACTACCTTTGATTCGACTAATCACTGGACCATTAGTGATTAATCTTAAAGTCAACCGTTAATTACGACGGTTTGACTTCTAAGATATAACTAAGCTAAAACTTAATTAGAAAAGGTTAAGCATACTTACATCTGTCTAATGGATGGTTAGGAAGTCTTGGAATCAGCTTTGGAGTTCCAGAGATGATCAGAAGTGAGTGCAAGAATGTTTGAAACTTTGAGGCCTTATATAGTGTTTGTAAACACCACAATTTGTTGACAACTAAGTCTACAATTGACCACAATCATCCCCCTTATATTTACTCACAAGGGCTTTAGGACTTATACCCACTTTGCCAAGTCCCTGGACACTTCCGGTTAACCCGAAAAGTCTTAACTTTCAATGTTAACGCTTTAACCCCTCGTACACGAATTTGATCATAACTTTCTCATACGATAACGAAACTTTATGAAATTTATATCGCGCATTCTAGTGAGCATAATTAACAGTTACAAAGCTTCGGGTTTGTCAAAAGGTCACTCAGAGGTATATCTTTAAACATGTTGACACATTTAACCCCTGTAGTTTGTAATCTCTCACTTTTAGCTTCGTATGATCCATGATTTATTCGTTTGATGTTATAAACATCATGTAGGGTTATTATGAAGTGTATTTATTCACTGTTGACATTTAGAACTCGTATTTTCATATACTTTTCAAGTTTGTCAACTTTAGTCCCTTCAGAACATTCTTTCACATGTTCAAGCTTATGACACGTGTCAATACATTATAGGACGTGAATTTTCGAGGTGTTACAGGTACGCTAAACGGATGTGCTTTATCCATATTGAAACGTACTAACATCTTCTGGATGTAGTTTGATTGATGGACAAATGTGCCATTGCACAGATACTCAAATTGTAGTCTGATGCATAATTTTGTCATACCAAGATCTTTCATTTCAAATTCCTTCTTTAACAACTGAGCAGCTTTCTCTATCTCTTCAGGAGATCCGATGATGTTGATATCATCAACATAGACTGCTATTATAGTGAAATTTGATAGTGATTTTTTTATAAAGACACATGGACTGATTACATCAGACTTGTATCCTTCTTTTTCGAGATATTCACTAAGTCGATTGTACCACATACGACCAGATTGTTTAAGACCGTATAAAGATCTCTGGAGCTTTATAGAACACATATCTCGAGGTGTTGATTTTAATGCTTCAGGCAATTTTAATCCTTTAGGGATTTTCATGTAGATGTCATTTTCAAGTGTCCCTGATGTGCTGAAAGTGGTTTAATAAAAACAACTAAATTATCCCTAAATTAGACACTCTAAGCTTTAAATTTATAAACTAAGACTCGACCTAAAACCCTAAACCACACAACCGGCAAGTGTACCGATCAATGTAGTAAAGCTAAAGTAAGTCCGAGTATCGAACCCACGAGACTCTACTGATTACGCTACTGACTCTATCTAGACTAAAACTGACACGACTTAACCATTTGTTTATTAAGGGGGGGTTTTCTAAAAAATCCTAAGAATGCAAATAATGAATACTAGCTACACTAGACGAACTAGACACGAACTCTCACGAAGACTGAACTCAAAGATGATGAGGGAACTACCTAGACAGGAATCCTGATTGCTTTTAGTTATGATTATAATTGGAAGTTGTCTACTATGGAACCGGGATCTTAAAATTCTCACCTCTCGGGAAATCTAAGAACCCCTCTCAAGAGCACGCTAAGATCCCCTAAAGGTTGTTAAACTACCGGTTATTAGACTCCTTTACAAGACACCTAATGGGGTTTATAAAAGTATCCTACAAGGCTCACTCCCTTACGAGACCTAAACCTAGGATAGGTTTGTTTTCTCAGTTAGACTTGCTAGACAGCAGCAAATAGGTTAACTTTCTAAGAAGGACCCACCTTGCGGTTTAATCACTTAGACCTAGCAATAATCTCGCACCTTAAAGCTATTGACGATTAGTAGAACACTTGATTTTATAAAATTACCAACTATTACTTCTAAGGTTTATTGGCCAATTTAACCCTAAAGATTCAAGATTTATTACGTGATATAGACAGTCACCAAAATCTAAAACCTAGCACGACTCTATTATGTGATAAAGACCGTCACCAAGATTCATGCGAAGCAATAATCAACAATTAAATACCATCAAGTACGCAAACACATCTAACCGATAGAACAAACCGTTTACAATTTATAAACTAGCCATAGCTTCCAAAATCCAATAATAATCAAAAACTTATTGCAATCAATCATCCATGTCTAGGTAGTAACAAAGAATCTAGCCAAGAAACATGGTCTTAAAAACAATCAAACAAAGTTTCAAACAAGAATTCATAGATATCAAACAAGAAAAATAGATAACTAAGGAAATCGAGTAGAAAAACCCGTTAATCCCTTGCTCTCCAAGCTTCCCGCTCGATCCCGATGATTCCCACCTTCAAATCCTGCCAAACAATATTAACTTTCCTCCCTGGCTTGATCCGATACGTGTGTCCACTGTTATTGTTCTGTTCGATGTTGCAGCCCCAAATCTGATTTGATGTTCGAATTATTCCCCAAGGTGATGTCCAGCCTCCGTTCGATTAGAATGATATATATATATATATGTCTCCTCTTTTTCTTTTTCGTCCCAAGTCACCCTATGCGTCTGATGTATATATGTATGGTTAATGTGCGGCTCAGGATTCCTTGTGCCACACCCCCTCCAGTTGATTAAAATTGATATATATCACATGGAATTATTTTCCATTAGGGTTCCCACATAATGTAATAATAATTTTTCCCTTTGAGTCACATGGCCCAATTATGACAACAATAATAATGTGCAGATTATTTGTTTCAAAAGGCTCATAACCCAACTTCACGATAACATGCTGGACTAGATTTTTGGCGGCCCACTTGAATAAATATAATTGGCAACGACCTTTATAATATAGAGATAGTGTGCTCGACCCATTCACAGAAAACAGCGCCAATTTTACTCCGGTCACTGGCATTCTACTACGCCCAACTGGCAGGTCATTTCCATATTACTCGTTTTTGCTCCATTTGCCCAGAACCTGTCCCACCACAATATAATATAATAAAGCAATAAAACTTATACAATAATTATACATTTTACACGGGACAATTATGTGTATTTTACCCCACATCAGTCCCGTATAAGTATGCGGTGACGACATCCATTAGTTTCATATGAAGTCCTTCAGATATTGTGAGGCCGATTAGGAACCTAAGGGTTATCGCATCCACTACAGGGGAATACGTTTCCTCATAATCAACTCCTGGGATTTGGGAAAACCCTTGTGCTACAAGTCGAGCCTTATATCGTACAATCTCATTCTTTTCATTTCTCTTTATTGCAAACACCCATTTATAACCTACTGGTTTGACGTCTATGGGTGTTCGGACAATAGGTCCGAAAACATGTCGTTTTTCGAGCGAATTCAATTCGGCGTTCATGGCTTCTTGCCATCTTGGCCAGTCATTTCTGTGCATGCACTCTTCCAAAGTTTTTGGTACGTAATCATTTTCATTGATTACATCCGTTGCTATAGCATATGCGAATATATCATCAACACGTGTTTTATTCCGGTTCCACATTGTACTATCTTGTACATAATTAATAGAGATCTCATTTTCGTTCGGTACCGGTGTTTCTTCTGAAACTTCATTTTCCTCTGGAATCATAGTTGTCTCTTCTGGGACATTTACCTCTACCGGGGTTTCATTCAAAATCTTTTGTGAGTTTTCACCAACTGCGTTACTTTGCTCTTTTCGTTTCCGTGGGTTTTTGTCTTTGGAACCGATTGGTCTCCCACGCTTTCGTTGTATGGTAATCTCTTCTGGGATTACTTCAATTCGAGCAGGTGCATTCGATGCTGGTACATGTGACTTTGTCACTCTATTCGTGTCTGTGAATGCATCTGGTAATTCATTCGCTATTCTTTGCAAATGTATAATCTTTTGGACTTCATATTCACATTGACCACTTCGGGGGTCGAAATTTGATAGCGATGATGCATTCCACGTTATTTCTTGTGTTACTAGTCTTTCTTTGTCCTCATCTCCCCCTAAGACTGGGAACATTGTTTCATCAAAATGACAGTCAGCATACCGTGCTGTAAACATGTCTCCCGTCATTGGTTCTAAGTATTTAATAATGGACGGGGAGTTAAAACCAATATAGATACCCAGTCTTCTTTGGGGTCCCATTGTAGTACGTTGTGGTGGCGGTATTGGTACATATACCGCACAACCAAAAATTCTAAGGTGGGACAAACTTGGTTCTCGTTCGGAGACCAATTGCAATGGGGAGTATTTGTGATCAGCAGTTGGTCTCAATCTAATCAGTGCAGCAGCATGCAAAATAGCATGTCCCCATGCAGAAGATGGTAGGTTACATCTCATTAAAAGTGGTCTAGCGATTATTTGCAATCGTTTTATCAAAGATTCAGCTAAACCATTTTGTGTGTGAACATGAGGTACTGAATGTTCAACATTGATCCCGATTGACATACAATAGTCATTAAAAGCTTGAGATGTGAACTCTCCTGCATTATCCATCCGGATGTTTCTAATTTGATTATCCGGGAAATTAGCTCTCAGTTGTATGATTTGGGCTAAAAGTCGGGCAAATGCTACATTTCGAGTAGCTAAGAGACTCACATGTGACCACCTTGAGGATGCGTCTATTAAGACCAAGAAATAGCGGAATGGTCCACATGGGAGATGAATAGGCCCACAAATATCCCCTTGGATTCTTTCTAAAAATGATGGGGTTTCATGTATCAATTTAGTTTGTGAGGGCCGAGTTATAAGTTTGCCCAGAGAGCATGCTGCACATGATAAGTCTTGTGGTAGCAAAACTTTTAAGTTTTTAAGAGGGTGCCCGGTTGCACTTTTGATTATTCGTCTCATCATTATGCTACAAGGGTGACCAAGACGGTCATGCCATATATTAAATGTGTCTTTATCTAATATCTTTTGGTTACTCACCATGTATGATTCGATAGGATTGATATTAGTATAATATAATCCAGAGGATAAGGCTTCTAATTGTTCGACAATTGTTTCTTGGCCATTGTTGTTTGAAGTAATTTGAAGATATTCAAGATTATTTTCAGATATTGTTTTTAGGTGGTAACCGTTTTTCCGAATATTTTTAAAGCTAAGTAAATTTCTTCTGGATTTACTAGAAAATAATGCATTATCAATAGTTAATTGGGTACCCGAAGATAATGTTATGTGTGCTCTGCCGGAGCCTTCGATAAGGTTACTGACACCAGATATAGTACCAATCGGTGTCTCTGCCGGAGACAACTCAGAGAAAAATTTCATATCTTTGAGGATAGTGTTAGTACTACCGCTATCTACCAGACATTCATCACCAATAATAGCTCTACTGGAGCTAGCATACATATTTCTTCAGGAAATAAAAAATAAATAAATAAATAAAAGTTAATACAAAGAAGTAAAATGAAACTATCATTTCAATAATAGTGAGAACAATGCCTTTATCATTTCAAACTATCATGTTATCACTTTCATGCTTCTCACATTTTATTTTCGTGTAACTACTCCCTTATTTTGCCACTTCTAGTGGTCAATATCATTAGGATAAATTACACTTTTCGTCCTTTATATTTGTATCGGATTACAACGGGTACCCTTTAACTTCAATCATTACAATCACAGTCCTTTATTTGTAAAACCCATTACATCTTAGGTCCTTTAGCACTAACCTGGTTAAAATTTTAAGTTAAGTCATATCATGTGCTCCTCATGTGAGGGCAATTATGTCTTTTCACATCTTGTTTCTCCCCCTTTATAACATTACCAGAACCCAAGTTCGTCACCCATTACCAGAATCTGCTTAAGCAATTACAGGTGAAAATCAAGATCAAACATTAAACCCAAGTATGAACTTTTTAATTTAATCAAGTAATCTGCTGAAAATGAAAAAAAAATATACATGGGTTACACAAGAAACCTAAATTAAAATCTAATCACAGCTCCAACAAACTTGAAAAAATATCGATTTGGGGGTTTTATTAAAAATGTAATCACCTTTAGCCTGTGAATTTGGAGCTAAAATAGTTGGTTCACATTCATTATGAAGCCATCGTTTGGTGGGAAATCCCCATCGGGTTCTACAGATGCAGATCTCTTATTTGTTCAATTCCATAAATCATCATCACCATATCAACATCCTCAACTCACCCACCACTTAGAAGTAGGGCTGAAAGGTTGAACGCCAACACATCTGGGTCGTGTATTTCCACTCGCCGGACACATACCACACCGCAAGCCGGTATCACAATTATTGTTACTTGTAGAGCGTGTTTCTCCAAACTGATAGAAGCAAATAACCTTTGAATTTGGGGAAAATGATGTAATTGAAGACGAGAAGGATTGACAGACCCTGAAAGATGATGATGATGATGATGATGATCTGAAGATGTGTAGCAGAGTTATAGCGACGATGATGGGATTGTAATCGAACCGCTGCATGTAGTGACAGTGCTCTGTTTGAAGTCTAGTCTATCGCTCTCTCTCTCTCTCTCTCTCTCTCTCTCTCTGCGTAATGTGAAAGGAAGGCAGGAAGCAAGTCGATATGCAGATGATTGGCTGTTTGCCGGAGCTTGCGATTCCATGGTGCGGCGGTGGCCGTTGGTGGTTCTGTGGTGGTGGTCCTTAAACTGATTTGCAGGTTAGGTGGTCTAGGGTTTCAGATTGAAGATACGGGTTAAACAAGTGAAGGGTTAGATATATATTAATGGTTTTATTTATATAATATAATTTAAATAGATTAGGGTAAAAAGACATAAATGCCCTCTTGTGCAAGTCACATGCTATACTTAACTAAAAATTTTAACCAGGTTAGTGCTAAAGGACCTAAGATGTAATGGGTTTTACAAATAAAGGATTGTGACTGTAATTATTAAAGTTAAAGGGTATCCGTTGCAATCCAATACAAACATAAAGGACGAAAAGTGTAATTTATCCATATCATTATTAACATTATTGATTCTCATGGTCGATCTCATCGTCATAATATTCTCTCCATGATCGTTACCTTTACACCATACAATATAAAATCACATTCGCTTCAGGGAATGTAGTTTAGCCGAAACAAGCTTTATGGTTTTTATTCATTGGTCATACAAAAGTAAAATCATTTTAAACTTTTCATATACTCTCTAATGATACTGCTACTTCAGGAGTATATCACAATGTGACAAAAGAATTTTTTTTTCTTTTTTTTTCATAAATAATCTTCCCTTTATAATACACCAATTAAGAAGTAAACAAATGTTCGAGTCTAATAACATTTATCGGCCTAAGATCTTACGATCGTTTTTTTTTTTTTTTGGTAAAGAAGATCTTACGATCATTTATAACTTGATAATGAGATTCGGAGAGTGTGGTACTTCAGGTGTCATATATAAACATATATATACTCTTTTATGAGAGTTATCTACAAAGGAAAGAATAAGGCATTTTAAAAACAAGCCTTCCAATGACATGTATATTATATGAGAACTTCAGGTTCTATACAAGAAGGCAATTTTCATATGTAGTGATGAGTTTGTATATATGTGTGTGTATATATATATATATATATATATATTTCATTAAATTAAAATCACACCAAATTTAGCACAACAACAACATTATATATTGTTGTAATATTATTAGTGTTGTTATTATTATTAATATAATAAAGAGAAGGCCAATGCCCATTTATTTTCTGTACTATGACAGAAAAAGCAATACCCCTTGTCATGCATGTGAGATAGTAACATTTAATAATTTAATTATAATAAAATATTATTAATAATGTTAACATGATACAGCTGTATGTATTCCATCATCTTCAAGGGAGTGATGAGATTGAGGAGTAGATATAAACAACCTTTTTTTTTTTTTTTTTCACACTCTGTCATTTTCTATTTCAAAATAAATAAAGCTTCAAAACCTTCATAAATATCTATTTGTTATCATAACATCAAAGAGCAGAAAAAAAAATAACGAAGAAACCGTTCGGCGCCAAGATAACGAGAAAAAAAAAACAGAAGATTATAAACCGACGGTAAACCATTCCGACCCACCGGATCTCTAAAAAAACCGTCATTGATTCACCGGAAACAGTTACAGAAAACGGAGCAGTTGTTAAGTTTTGTTTCGTCGGAAACGGTTACAGAAACCGCTGCCGGTTAAGCAGCCGGAGCGTCGTCGCTGCCGGTGATGATGATGATGATGAGGATGATTGTAGCGCTGGTTAACCGGTGAGTTGAATCGCTGGAGGAAGGTTTTCGGGTAAGAAAATTACGTATTATGGGTTGTTTGATGTATTTTGTCCCCGTTGCTTGTGGCGGCAGTGACCGCCGTTGTGCCGGTTGGCGATTGAGGACAGTCGCCAGAGTGTTCTAAAGATCATTCTAAAAATCCTAATTTGGGCATTCAAAAGTCCAAATCGAAAGCCTATTTTGTATAAATTAGATCTAAAGGAAATGAACATGTGAAAAAGGTTTGGCATGCATACTGTGTAAAAAAATGCCACTTTAGGTAAATAGGAAAAACACCCCTTTCTAATTACCACTTTGTGAAATTCAAGGTTTTTTTTTTTTTTTTTTTTTTTTTGCATCTGTGCCTTTTTAAATAAAGTTCAAGATATGATACTGTAAATAATGCATTTGAGAGATTCGATCAATGTGTACCAGGATTATGAGGGGCCAATAATTGTATGTGTTGTGATCAGTGGATTGTTCCACTCCTACCCTTTGCAAGTCAGAACAATGTTTTGATATGATTTCCGGTAAACCTCAGCGGAGAGTCTCGTGCTGATAACGTGATAAGAAATAATAGGAAATTGTATTGAATATTGTATTGAGTCTGCGAGTTTTTCATTTTTTTTCATGTCATACAAATGTGTTTATACATATACATACATAGGAATAACTGCCAAGCAGTTATATTAGGAGAGAGACAGGAAAGTGTATATCTGATTTTATAACACTAGAGTCGGTTGTCTATTGATGAATACAATTTTTTTTTGTCCGGTTAGGGTTGGGTCGGGTCAAACAATAAAAAAGATAAAAATCAAATGAAATTTGAAATTTATGTAAATCGTTACTATAGATTAAAAAATGATAAACACAATAAGTGCGTTTGAGATATTCTACACGATCTTCTAAATCTACGTAGTATACAAAGACACAATATATCACAAAATATAACACAATGTCGAGAAAAAAAGATACTATGAATCTCAAAAAAAGACAAAATGGAAATAAAATAGAACACAATGCTATATATAAAAGGAAAAGATCTTAACAAAAATTCTAAAATCTACAAGCTAAAAATTCAAAAGCCAAATTTTAAAACCTAAGATCGTAGAGTTCGACGAGACGGTTTCGATGCCGCCTAGAATGAGTTCAATCGAAGTCCATTTAATACCATTCCTATGAATTTCTAATTTTAAAAGACATACATATCAATTAGACTAATACAAATTAGTTAATAGTAATTTGTTTTATTAGAATTTTTTATAAATAAGATATATTTTTTAAATTTGTTCCTACATGAAATACATTGTGTGAGTTAAAACTAAATAAATAAGATAATAAAGTCAAAACATAGATTATATAAAAGTCAAATAAAGTTAAATGCACAACAACACACGTACAAAAGAGATAGGAAAAGTTTGAAATGAGAGAAAATAAATATTAAAACATAATGAATATTGAAATGACATAAAAAGTTAAAACTTAAAAGTGTGTTGTGTTTTTAGTTTGATTACCTGATTAATAGACCCTATATCTAACCTATGCTATAATTCTTAGCTTCTTCCTATATATTGCCGGTACATCAACCACCGGACAAATTTTCCGGTCACTACTCTTTTCCTTTCTCCTATTTCTTCATTATGTCCTATTCGAAGGCTCAACGGGCGCGATTGCAAAATTTTATGAGGGGGTAGGAATTTTAACTTGAAAACATTGAATTTTTTTTTCAAGAGGTGTGTCCGCCCACCCATAGGTCCCCCTGCTAATATCGCATGCATAAGCAAACCACCACTGAAATCAACTTTAGGGCTCAACTAGTTTAGCACATAAACATGATTAATTATATTTAAAAACTCACTTTCAATTAATTTGTTTAAACAGCCACAAAGGCTCAAAAATCAACTTTAGGGCTCAACTAGTTTAGCACACGTTAAACATTTGCCACTCGTTTCACGACAATTTTATTACTTGTAAGCACATCAACCCGAAAACTCATTATAATAGTTAGAATAGGGCATACATAACTCACATGCATCAACTAGATCTAGATCGATCTCTAGCTATTTATTCGTTTCTTTGGACCCGAATAGGCCGAAACCACCAAAACTGTCGCTTGTCGTCGTTATTCATCACTCTAGAGCTCCGGTTATTGGCTGCGAACCACCAACACTATCTAGGCTGCCCCGTTCATCCCTCAATAACCCGATCGCTCCAAGAGATATGTTACCACATTGTCTCTCTCTACTATCTCTCTCTCTCTCTCTCTTTAGTTGTTTCATTATTAAGTTTAAGGATCTTAACATTATCTCTCTCTGTCTTTAGTTGTTTCATTATTAAGTTTAAGGATCTTAACATATTGAAACTAGGTTACCGTATTTTCTCTCTCTACTATTGTTGGTGGCTGCTCCAACTATTAAAGCCAAATGTTTTGACTGGACGGTTTAATTTATTTTTTGTTTAATATGGTGTGATAGAAATCTCCTAGGGGTTTTATCACGTCACATCAGTGCCACATAAGCGACGGGTTTTATCGTTAACTTGAACGCCCCTTTAAACAATATAAAAAAAAAAGAAAAAGGAAAACCAAAAAGAAAAATTCTGATTGATTGGAATAAATGGGCTCCACATGCATAACCTGGTCAGCACTCGTTAAAGAGTTGCCCCCACCCCTATAATGCCCACAGGGCGGTTTGGGGCGCCATCAGACTGATGTGGTGAGGGGCACTAGCCCACACTATATAGCCTAACTGCAAATTGCAGTTTGGCCAAAATTTTCATCAAAGTCGTATATGAAATACCCGATTGTTATTCACAATCAAAGTGAACCCTTTGTGGAGCTTGTCTCCCATATAGTTACTTGATTTTACATTCATGATCTAGTGGTCTTGTGTTATGGTGTTTACCCTTCATAAAAGGGGTATACATTCAACTATTTGAAACTGTAAGGTTATATGGAATTTAGGTGTAAAAAATTAAGGTAAAAGAAAGTTAATTTTAACTATGATATGGGAATTTTAACATTCAAGACAAGATATGCTTAAAATGAATAATTGCATTCGGTAATCGGTATACGCTCATCTAGTTAACATGTTTTGTGACCGAGTCTGCTTTTGTTCTTGTCACGAACAAAAACAAACCCGGACACAAATTAAAACAAACTATTATTAAAATATAATAAAACACCCGGATTCCATGGTTTGCCCTTTATTGAACTAAAACAGTATGTTGCATCAACACTCGCTCTACAATTTAAAGTTCAAACTATGGGTAAAACTTGGATATACATTTAAATTTACCGATGTAGAAGTGCACGACCTGCACTAAAGATATCGTCATAACGTGACCTACATTGCAGACATCGCCATAGAGTTGACTTTACGTTCTTTGACTTTCATGTACAAACCCTGCAAAACCAGTAAACATTTAGTTTGTAGGCGACACATAAATAATTATTATTGAAATAATATACACATCTAACGGTAATTATATTACTATTCAAAAATAATACTATTACTAAAATGATATACTTTGTTTAATCATATCTAACATACTATTTGCCTATGCAAATTATAAATGCTTTTGGAAAAAAATGTACTGGGTTGACCTGACCCGACCCATTTCAATCAGTTAAAAAAATACCCGTTTAGACCTGTTACCAGACCCAACCCGCCCATTTTACCACCTGTGAAAAAGATTTGGGTGAGGAAATTACACTTGTCGTGTGAATGGTGGCACCCGTTGTCATGTTAATCTTTTGATTTGGAACCAATTCGAATTCAATGTTCTGCAAAAAAAATTGCAAGTGCAACAATTGCTTCCAGCATAGCAAATTGATCGCCTACACATTTTCGTGGGCCGCCACTGAATGGAATAAACCTACAATAAAGACTTTTTCGGGTCAAACAAGCTAACTTTCAACTTCAAAATTTATATAAGTTTTTCATGTTTTTGCAAAAAGTTTGACAGATAAATATAGCATATACCGATCAATGCGATAAAAAAATGGTTTATGCAAAAATTAAAGCAAACGTGGAATAATGTCAAAGTCAAGAAGTGACATGTTTGACTATATATAGTCAAAGTTAAGGTGGATATGAGATTACTTGTAATCAGTATTGGATTCATTTGGCACCGGCCCGTCTAATCCAAATCTTTCAGGTATAAATTCTTCCGCTCTTTCCCAAACCTTCAAAATTCATATATAATTAAATACAAGAGTAAAACTAGGATTCTTCCTCGAGTCTAGACTATGATCACTAGGGCTCTCACGAAAACATTTTTACATTGCATACACTAAACGTCCAGATCCAGGATACAAAACATTTCTACAAACAAAAAAGGCACAAATACACTTTTCAAAAAAAATTATATTTCAGACGTAGAGACTGAGGGAGTTCAGTCTTAGAGACTAAGGGAGGTTTCAGTCTTAGAGACTGGTCGTAGAGACCGGGGAGTTAGTCTGAGAGACTAGGGAGTTCAGTCTGAGTGACTGGGGTGGGATAGTCTGGGGAAGACTAGGATGATTACTTGCATACATTGTTTATGACTTATATGCTTACTTGACTATTATTGATGTATGTGCACACTTTGTAGTTGTGTTGTTACAGACGCTGTGTCTTCATCGAGTGGGGTCTCTGACCCAGTGCCGGTAGATTCTGACGACCCGATGCACTCAGACCCGGAGGTCTACACATCGGACAGTACGGACGATGACGGATTTCAGCCCTTCGCGCTACCAAATTTCGGTGACGACATACAGCTAGCTGATGGCATTCCAGCCGGGGATCTACCTCTTGCGGAGATCCCTGCTCCTATTCCACTCGCTGCATTTCCTATAGAGGATTTGCCACACGATGTAGTGTCAGATGACGACGTCGATCTATTCGAGGGTCCCCCTGAGGACTACCATGAGGGCGGGGCCCCGATTGCAGATGATGTCGCTCTTCCGTTGGTTGAGATTCCTGATATGGAGGTTCATTCTGATTCGTCAGTCCTAGATTCTTTTGAGTCGGTAGTTCCTCTACTCCACCATTGGGATTCGGTTTCATCCCTGGTATTGACGATGATGAGGATATAGAGATGGAGGACGAGTTTGACCCTGTTTTTCCGTTTGATCACGATTTAGACCAGGAGGACGAGTTGGTCCTCGAGGAGCAGCCTGCTGAGGCTCCTGTTCTCCCTGATGATCAGATTCTTGATATGCCTGCTGATCATCAACCTGCTCCTGTCGATCCAGAGCCCGATATAGTTACAGAGCCCGTTCTTGCTCTTGACCCTGTTCATGCAGATGCTCCCATTTTTGTACCACCAGTTATTGATGCTCTTGCCATACCACCACCAGTCGTTGAGATTCCAGTCATGGCACCTCTGCCTGACCCCGTCTTTGCTGAGTTACCAGTCATTGCACCATTACCCGATCCCGTGCCGGTACTGTTCGACCGTGCACCTTTTGCTGCCCACATAGATCCACGTTACGCCAACACCCTCAACGGGTGGATCGAGGAGGATGACTATCCACCGTACGTGGTACTCGTCACACCTGTTTCTGCACCCACTGATATTCCACACACGACCGACGTCCAGCGTACCGATCTTCCGATTACTTTCCTTCAGGACATTCCTCTGCCACGTCCTGGGGAGGGTTCATCACGACAGCCTTTTGGTCACGTACCTTTCATGTCAGGAGGCGGCCAGTTTATACCACAGATTCCTCATCCTACTTTTGTTCCACACGTGTCGACGTCTGATCCGGTCATGTCACAGTTTCCCCATGTTACACCACCTACTGCACCATCTTCCATGGCATCTAGCGAGCCATTTTTATGGACTACGCCCCCTATCATGCCATTGTCTGATCCGTACCACCCGTACCATGTTGGGTACTCTACGGAGGACACACTCACTTCCTTGATGATACAGCAGGATGCATTGACGCGTCGTATTCAGGATCTGGAGAGAGCTCCACATCCATCCTGTCATTGCCAGACCCCGTTTGCAGCACCACACGCTCCTTTTCCATCACTCGCTGATTCGGATGTCCGTTTCCTTCCTCTTGACCAACAGGTTGCTTACCTGTTGCGTTTTGCCTATGCTCTCGAGGAGGACTTGGTGCAGATGCGCCGCTTACCACCAAGTCCTCCTCGAGAGCATAGGCAAAACGCAACAGGTAAGCAACCTGCTGGTCAAGAGGAAGGAAACGGACATCCGAATCAGCGAGTGATGGAAAAGGAGCGTGTGGTGCTGCAAACGGGGTCTGGCAATGACAGGATGGACGTGGAGCTCTCTCCAGATCCTGAATACGACGCGTCAATGCATCATGCTGTATCATCAAGGAAGTGAGTGTGTCCTCCGTAGAGTACTCAACATGGTACGGGTGGTACGGATCAGACAATGGCATGATAGGGGGCGTAGTCCATAAAAATGGCTCGCTAGATGCCATGGAAGATGGTGCAGTAGGTGGTGTAACATGGGGAAACTGTGACATGACCGGATCAGACGTCAACACGTGTGGAACAAAAGTAGGATGAGGAATCTGTGGTATAAACTGGCCGCCTCCTGACATGAAAGGTACGTGACCAAAAGGCTGTCGTGATGAACCCTCCCCAGGACGTGGCAGAGGAATGTCCTGAAGGAAAGTAATCGGAAGATCGGTACGCTGGACGTCGGTCGTGTGTGGAATATCAGTGGGTGCAGAAACAGGTGTGACGGGTACCACGTACGGTGGATAGTCATCCTCCTCGATCCACCCGTTGAGGGTGTTGGCGTAACGTGGATCTATGTGGGCAGCAAAAGGTGCACGGTCGAACAGTACCGGCACGGGATCGGGTAATGGTGCAATGACTGGTAACTCAGCAAAGACGGGGTCAGGCAAAGGTGCCATGATTGGAATCTCAACGACTGGTGGTGGTATGGCAGGAGCATCAATAACTGGTGGTACAAAAATGGGAGCATCTGCATGAACAGGGTCAAGAGCAAGAACGGGCTCTATAACTATATCGGGCTCTGGATCGACAGGAGCAGGTTGATGATCAGCAGGCATATCAAGAATCTGATCATCAGGGAGAACAGGAGCCTCAGCAGGCTGCTCCTCGAGGACCAACTCGTCCTCCTGGTCTAAATCGTGATCAAACGGAAAAACAGGGTCAAACTCGTCCTCCATCTCTATATCCTCATCATCGTCAATACCAGGGATGAAACCGAATCCCAATGGTGGAGTAGAGGAAGCTACCGACTCAAAAGAATCTAGGACTGACGAATCAGAATGAACCTCCATATCAGGAATCTCAACCAACGGAAGAGCGACATCATCCGCAATCGGGGCACCGCCCTCATGGTAGTCCTCAGGGGGACCCTCGAATAGATCGACGTCGTCATCTGACACTACATTGTGTGGCAAATCCTCTATAGGAAATGCAGCGAGTGGAATAGGAGCAGGGATCTCCGCAAGAGGTAGATCCCCGACTGGAATGCCATCAGCTAGCTGTATGTCGTCACCGAAATTTGGTAGCGCGAAGGGCTGAAATCCGTCATCGTCCGTACTGTCCGTGTCCGATGTGTAGACCTCCGGGTCTGAGTGCATCGGGTCGTCAGAATCTACCGGCACTGGGTCAGAGACCCCACTCGATGAAGACATAGCGTCTGTAACAACACAACCACAAAGTGTGCACATACATCAATAATAGTCAAGTAAGCATATAAGTCATAAACAATGTATGCAAGTAATCATCGTAGTCTTCCCCAGACTATCCCACCCTAGTCCCTCAGACTGAACTCCCTAGTCTCTCAGACTAACTCCCTGGTCTCTACGACCACTCCAGTCTCTAAGACTAATTCCCTGGTCTCTAAGACCAAACCTCCCAGTCTCTAAGACTAAACATCCCCAATCTCTAAGATTGAGCCCCTCAGTCTCTAAGACTGAAACCTCCCTCAGTCTCTAAGACTGAACTCCCTCAGTCTCTACGATTGAAATATAATTTTTTTTTAAAAGTGTATTTGTGCCTTTTTGTTTGTAGAAATGTTTTGTATCCTGGATCTGGACGTTTAGTGTATGCAATGTAAAAATGTTTTCGTGAAAGCCCTAGTGATCATAGTCTCTCTCTCCGTTTCGTCATCACACCACCACCAAATGGTGGTGGTGGTGGTGGTGGTCGGCCGATACACCGAACAGAGAATGGGGGGAAGAGGGTGTGAGTGTGGTGAGTGTGGTCGGACATTGAGAGGAGATAGAGTGTGGAGTCTGTGTGTGTATCAGATACATGAACAATGAAGGGGAAGGTAATCAGTTGTTGATTTTGTGTGGGTATTTGATTTCTTTGTGGGTAAAGTTAATATGCAGACAAAGAGACTAAGGGTTTCTAGTAGAGAAGAATGACTCCTCTGTGGGTTTGTATTGTCTACAATTGAAGATAAGGGAGGGGTATGGGTCTTTTATAGGGGTGTTGAGATCCTTGCAAGATCTTGTAGTTTCAACTTTTGAGACAAATCTTTTGTTGAGATACACTATAGATTTTTTTAGAGATTTTCAAATCTTGTAGGATTCTAGTAAATCCAGTTAAGATTTTATATAGATCTTATATAGATTTTATAAATCTTGTATAGATTCTAATGTATTGTGTGCAGGTTTAGGTTTGTGGGTTTTGGGCTTGGGCTTGGGCCCAGGGCCCACAAGCCCATCTCATGTGTAAGTGGCCCGGAATTCCTATGAGACCCGATATCGCGATCCAAACTCCATAAGTCTAAAAATATTCGTGTAACAACCATATTTGTCGGTGTCGTCAGTATTTCATACGGTTTCAGATCGTTGTTGCGTAATATTCAGCAGATTTCCCGTAAATCACCATACGCGCACTGAATAGTCGAATAAACGTTCTTGGGCACTCCAAGGACCTAATTAAGTTAATTTGCGCTGTAATCACTATTTATTATTGCGTCAATCACCTGTTAATTACGTAATTAAGGGCGTAAACTACCGGTTGTCACATTCTCCCCCTGTTAATAAAATTTTGTCCTCGAAATTTAGACTACGTTAACTCCTTAGAGTTACGTTATGCGTAAGTAAATACAAATAATACCAAAGTGAACGATCATGAAATCGAATCAGGACTTATTCGAATGATGTGAATTCAAGGACGTATCACAAGATGCAAATGAATTCTAGAAATGATCGCATCCAATAAATGTATTTAGATTTCAACAAGCTCAAATGTAATAGTTTGCATGAAACGCTCAATCGTGATCAGCGCAAGCTACAAGTTATACCGACGCCACAAGGTGTCGTAGTGAATGGAACAACTCAAATATAGCGGTGATCGAACAAGCGTCACCTGTGTTTTGCATAAAATGCTCAATCATGATTAGCCCAAGCTACAAGTTTATACTGACACCACAAGGTGTCGAAATCAACAAACGACTTAATGGAGTCGTAGACCAAACAAATCTACTACGACTCAGAACAATGAAACGCTTGTTAAAACGAATTCGAATATGATGTTTTCAATACATCATATGGTGTCTTGAATTGAATATGTGTAATGAACAAGTTCAAACAATTGAATTTGACTTCGGCGCAAGCCGACAATAAATACATGTATTGACATGAAAACTTTCGGCATGGTCACAACGGAAAAAAAAAAAACCATGTATGTAACTTGAAAAGAAAGGGATTTCAAGAAAATGTGTTGACTTGATTACAAAGGAGCCAACAATTACAATAACGCGGGTCATTCGAATCACAAATCAATAATTAGATTTAGCGAAATAATATTTGAACTTTAATGAAATGCTTTATTCGAAACGAAACCACATGCGTAACAAACGATGCATGCGTAACATATAAGTTTTTAAGAAATGAAGCAATGAGTATTCGATATAATGAAAGAAATGATCGTGATACAATGACCATGTAAAGGAGTAGAGATGCGAAAATCTACCCACTAGATGCAAAAGTCGGAATTTCAATAAAGAAATTTAAGGACTTTACCTGGGGTTTCATGTGACGACCAGTTGTTAGGTGACTTTACCATGGAATGTCAAACATATCGTATTCGTCATTAATGAGTTAGGGGGGATGCGGAGACGTACGTCTTCTCCTTAGCATGACTCGTGTCGTTTGCAGGACCGCGTGCCAAACTGCCGCTTCCTTGAAAGTCGTATGTAACGTGCTTCAACCTTCGTTGATGTATAGCTTAAGTTTCACGTATACCTGTGCACTAGCGTTTCGTTCTGCGTAGGTACCTGCTCGGGAAGTCAAAATATCATAGACAATATGGATAATAGTGTGTGCCCGAGTTAATATTCGCAGTTCCTACGTGATGACCTTTAATGAACTTCAACATGAGTTTCCGAAGGTCTTAAATGCATGTTTCCTAAACTCTCAGAGCTTTGTGTACTGTATGCAACTGTTTTGTGTACTGTGTAAAACACCACTTTAGCGTGTGCTTGGAAACATAATTTTGACTGTTTGCTTTTCGGCAACGGTTGGAGACCATATTCGAGTCTTAGGCGTTCTGTACGTATTCAGGTTTTAATATTCTAAGTTCCCAGAGGAAAGTGAGGTTAGAGCCTAGGTATCTTTACAGAAACCCTATTCGCTGTAACCTATAGCTCTGATACCAATCTGTCACACCCCGAATATCAGAGCATTGGCGTGACTGGACTGGTATCTTCATTGCACAGCGGAAGCAAATAAGTTAAGACTTCTAGAAATTGAACGCCCACTAAGTACTCGACTCCACATAATTCTCCTATTCCAACCGTTCCATTGATTCTGTAAAGTAACCTGAGAAAGAAACATGCGAAAAAGACAACATAAAGTTGAGCGAGTTCATAGTTTGTTTATAAAAGATTTGAAATAAATCTTTTGAATAACCGGTTTTTGAAGTAATGTTGAGAAAACGAATTTAAAATCATTTTCTTATCATGTTGTATGGAAACTTTGTATGAAAACATGGTATGTCTCTTGTATAAATCAAGTATTCTTGTATGTATCATGTTTTCTTGTATGTATCGTGTTTTCTTGTATGTATCAAGTGTTAATGGGTTGCAAGGCCATTAACATGTGACACGACATAGGAAGTCACCAAACTATAGGCATTTTTCTAGTAGTCGATTCACGACTGAGACACAAAAACACTACTCGGTACTAGTGGTCACCAAGAGTGGGGCTGCCCTGACACCCGTTAGATCTAACCTTTTGTTCTGCGGTCTAAGTATGTACACGATTAACGGTGCTTATGGTACCCTATTCGTGGCACGATTTCTCGTATCATTTCTTGTATCAATTCTCGTATCATTTCTCAATTCTTGTATTCATCATACCATTTGTAGACATTGTAACATTCGTATCTTGTAAACTCTTGTATTTGTATTTTCCCGTAGTTTAGAAAACTAGAACTCGTATGTATGCATATTTCGAAAAATACGCTTGTTTGAAAAACCGGTATAAAACATAAGCTTTTCGTAAACCATTTGTGTCAGTTAAAACTGGCTTGTAAAATGGTTTAGAAATATGTAATTCTTGTATGCTTTGCAAAAAGTGCATATCTTTCCACCCCGAAAACATTTATAAAAAAATGTAAAGCCGTAAAAAGGTGGGGTTATGAACTCACCTGAATATTCCTGTGCAAAGCTAGCTAAATACGACTTCGTGATGTCGTTTCCAAGATGAGACTCGCTAGCGTGCATTCTACAATATTCCTAACATGGAATATCTAATAAGTTTCTAAATAAACACGGTAATTAACTACGTGTCACCGAGCTCTACCGAGTCGTTAATCGAACGATTTGACAGTAAATTGTTAACTAAATGAAAACGATGAAGTTATACTTGCTAAGTTTCGTTTTGAGAAGTCGTATGTTGACATATAGGAATATTCGTATGAAAGTGATATATAATAAACTTGTATTATATATCGTGTCTTGTATGAAAATTATCAAAATAGGTGTATATGCCGTTTAGGCGTATAAAATAAATATGAAAAGTTATATTTATTTTATAAAAGAATCGTCGAGTTGTCGTGTTTGAAAAATAAATATGACTATATTTATTTTAGAAGGAATTCGACTTTTGAAACAATCTAAGTAATTATATTGATTTTGTAAAAAGAATTGTCGAGTTTTCGAAGTTTAAAATAACTTGATTGATTGTTGTAAACGATTCCAAAATCGTTGTTTTCGTAAGTTGTAAAGTGCCGTTGTAAAACAAATATTCAGTTGTATTTGTGTTTTTATTAAAGTTCCTCGGATTCTATAGGTTTCGTTCTTTATTAAAACGCGTTGTATATTACGATTTTTCTCGAAAAACGGGCAGAGTTTCCCCTGTTTTTGGACGGCCCCGACAACTAAAGTGTCGTTATTTATCAAGATTCAATCAATATCAAATCATCAATATAGATAAAAAAAAAATTCGTAAAAGCGACAAAATATAAATTAAACACTAATCTGTTCGGTTTAAGCTCGATATCGCGTATTCAATTAAAAACTATATAAAAACAACATATTCACCGTTAAAACTTTACCATCTTCTCGTGTCGAATGCTACCGGAGTTGACCGAGTCAACTGAGTTGACCGGCTCAGTAGACTGAGTTTGACCGAGTTGCTGACTTGTTGACCGAACTTGACCGAACCCGAAACCGAACCGTCTTGACCACTGCTAATCTGCTGTTGACCCGAGTTGACTCGGGTGTTGACCGAGTCAACCGGGTTTGACCCGAAACCAAACTCAGAACTGAGCAATAACCCGAGACCTCCCGAAAGACCCAAACCGCGGCTGAAAACCCGAGACAAAACCCGGCTCCCGAAACCGAAACGAATCTGAGCAAACCCGAATCTAAAACTGGCCGAGCAGTTCACTTGAACCTGTTGAATATAACCAAAGATAACCTGGACCCAACACTTCATCATCGGAACTGAGCAGTTGTCGTCGAGGACCGGACCGGAAATCCGGCGTCCACCACAGCCTTCCTCACTGTCATCGTCGATCATCTTCGAAATCGACAGAAATCATCAACAACAGCAACAGATCACCACCATTAAAAATCAAAAAAGAAAAATAGAGAAAGTAGGTGGTATTTATACCGGAACTCGTCGGAACAAGAACGGACACCACCGCCGTCACCGCCGCTGACGGCGGCGCTGCCCTTACTCGCCGATCTCTCTCTCGTCAGCCTCTTTCTCTCGCTACTCTCTCTCTCTTCTCAGCCTCTCGCTCTGTCTCTCTCTCCGTTTCGTCATCACACTACCACCAAACGGTGGTGGTGGTGGTCGGCCGATACACCGAACAGAGAAGGGGGGAAGAGGGTGTGAGTGTGGTCAGACATTGAGAGGAGATAGAGTGTGGAGTCTGTGTGTGTATCAGATACATGAACAATGAAGGGGAAGGTAATCAGTTGTTGATTTTGTGTGGGTATTTGATTTCTTTGTGGGTTTCTAGTAGAGAAGAATGACTCCTCTGTGGGTTTGTATTGTCTACAATTAGGGAGGGGTATGGGTCTTTTATAGGGGTGTTGAGATCCTTGCAAGATCTTGTAGTTTCAACTTTTGAGTCAAATCTTTTGTTGAGATACACTATAGATTTTTTTAGAGATTTTCAAATCTTATAGGATTCTAGTAAATCCAGTTAAGATTTTATATAGATCTTATAAATCTTGTATAGATTCTAATGTATTGTGTGCAGTTTTAGGTTTGTGGGTTTTGGGCTTGGGCCCAAGGGCCACAAACCCATCTCATGTGTAAGTGGCCCGCAATTCCTATGAGACCCGATATCGCGATCCAAACTCCATAAGTCTAAAAATATTCGTGTAACAACCATATTTGTCGGTGTCGTCAGTATTTCATACGGTTTCAGATCGTTGTTGAGTAATATTCAGCAGATTTCCCGTAAATCACCATACGCGCACTGAATAGTCGAATAAACGTTCTTGGGCACTACAAGGGCCTAATTAAGTTAATTAGCGCTGTAATCACTATTTATTATTGCGCCAATCACCTGTTAATTACGTAATTAAGGGCGTAAACTACCGGTTGTCACACGTTCATCCCTCAATAATCTGATCGCTCCAAGAGATATGTTACCACATTTTCTCTATCTACTATCTCTCTCTGTCTTTAGTTGTTTCTTTATTAAATTTAAGGATCTTAACATATTGAAACTAGGTTACCGTATTTTCTCTCTCTACTGTTGTTGGTGGATGCTCCAACTATTAAAGGCAAATGTTTTGACTGGACGGTTTATTTATTTATTTTTTGTTTAATATGACGTGGGATAAATCTTCTAGGGGTTTTATCACGTCACATCAGTGCCACGTATACACCACATATGCGACGAGTTTTATCGTTAACTTGCACGATATGGGATAACGCCCCTTTAAACAATATAAAAAAAAGAAAAAGGAAAATCAAAAAGAAAAATTCTAATTGGTTGGAATAAATGGGCTCCACATGCATAACCTGGTTGGCACTCGTTAAAGAGTTGCCCCCTCCCCCACAACTCCCAAGGGGCAGTTTGGGGCGCCACCAGACTGATGTGGTGTAGGGGTGAGCATTTTCAAAAACCCGACCCGGACCAAAAACCGAGATGACAGTAAAATAAAGACCGAAGATAGGACCTATAAGCAGGTGGTCGGTTCGGCCTCGGTTCGGTTTTTTCTCTCGGGTAAGATTCCACTTTGGTCAAAGAACCGATTGACAAGTTTTATTTGACCATCTTCAAACCTTCAATTCAATCCTTCAACTGTTATTCACATAACCTCTTCAAAGTTGTTTCGTAAGCTCACATTCTTTTGTGAAACCAACTTCATTTCTTCATCAACTGAACTCTTCCGTTAACTCTTTTACTCTCTAAAAGATAAGAAAACCCACCAACTTTAATTTAAAATTGATGATCTCATTGGGTGGTTATTTTGATTGATTAAGTTTGAAGAATTGAAGCTATGGAAACCGATGATCTCTCTCTCTCTCTCAAGTAATGGTGCATTTTGTGCCTAAAAAAAGTTAAAGTATATTGTAAAAATATATATATCATAAAGTTTATGTTGGAAAAATAAAAATATCAGAAAGTTGTTGATAAAGTAACTGTGCCTTACAATCTCGGGCCCCAAAATTCTTGAAAACTACAAATATTAAATTTTCTAAAATCTCATTTGAAGAATAAATAAAAATAATACTTTTGTTTCACATCTCTCCGACCTTATAAAAGTTGTATTCCATTGTGAATTAGGTTTATCTTTTATCTTATATTCAAAGTTTTAACAGTTCTATTTCATTTTCTATCTCCGGCCAACAAGCATAGTTATCGACGTCTTCTTTACTTCATCACCGGCTCTTCGTCCATTTCCCGTTATTTCTACGTCTCAGCGCATCTCCAACTCTAAACAACTCTTTAACTGATATGGATGGCTGAGCAACATCATATGGGTTTTTATTCTGTTTATGCAACAAATCGGGCCGGTTCGGGTTTCATGTAAAAGTCTCGGGTTTGGACCGAACCCGACCCGAAACCGAAATTTGTATACATAGATAACCGATACATAACCGAATTATATAGGGTAAGGTACGGTTCCGGGTTTTCTCGGGTCGGTTTTCGGGTTTTTCTCGGGTAGGACCGATATTTGCTCACCCCTAATGTTGTGAGGGGCGCTAAACCACACTATATAGCCTAACTGCAAATGGCAGTTTGGCCAAAATTTTCATCAAAGTTGTATATGAAATACCCGATTGTTAATCACAATCAAAGTGAACCCTTTGTGGAGCTTGTCTCCCATATAGTTACTTAATTAATCGGTATACACGCTCATCTAGTTAACATGTTTTGTGACCGAGTCTGCTTTTGTTCTTGTCAGAAACAAAAACAAACCCGGGCACAAATTAACACAAACTATATTAAAATATAATAAAACACCCGGATTCCATGCATAGTGATTCATGCACCGGGTGTTTATTGAACTAAAACAGTACGTTACATCAACACCCACTCTACAATTTAAAGTTTAAACTATGGGTAAAACTTGGATATACATTTAAATTTACCGACGTAGAAGTGCATGACCTGCACTAAAGATATCGTCATAACGTGACCTACATTGCAGACATCACCATAGAGTTGACTTTACGTTCTTTGACTTTCATGTACAAACCCTGCAAAACCAGTAAACATTTAGTTTGTAGGCGACACATAAATAATTATTATTGAAATAATATACACATCTAATGATATACTTTGTTTAATCATATCTAACAAACTATTTGCCTATGCAAATTATAAATGCTTTTGGAAAAAATGTACTGGGTTGACCTGACCCGACCAGACCCATTTCAATCAGTTCAAAAATACTCGTTTAGACCTGTTACCAGATCCAACCCGCCCATTTTACCACCTGTGAAAAAGATTTGGGTGAGGAAATTACACTTGTCGTGTGAATGGTGGCACCCGTTGTCATGTTAATCTTTTGATTTGGAACCAATTCGAATTCAATGTTCTGCAAAAAAATTGCAAGTGCAACAATTGCTTCCAGCATAGCAAATTGATCCCCTACACATTTTCGTGGGCCGCCACTGAATGGAATAAACCTACAATAGAGACTTTTTTGGGTCAAACAAGCTAACTTTCAACTTCAAAATTTATATAGGATTTTCATGTTTTTGCAAAAAGTTTGACAGGTAAATATAGCATATACCAATAAATGTGATACAAAAATGGTTTATGCCAAAATTAAAACAAACGTGGAATAATGTCAAAGTCAAAAAGTGACATGTTTGACTATATATAGTCAAAGTTAAGGTGGATATGAGATTACTTGTAATCCGTATTGGATTCATTTGGCACCGGCCCGTCTAATCCAAATCTTTCAGGTATGAATTCTTCTGCTCTATCCCAAACCTTCAAAATTCATATATAATTAAATACAAGAGTAAAATGCCATTTTCGTCCCTGAGGTTTGGCCAGTTTTGCGACTTTCGTCCAAAGGTTTGTTTTTCCGCATATGGGTCCAAAAGGTTTGAAATCTTGCCATTTTCATCCGGCTCGTTAACTCCATCCATTTTCTCTGTTAAGTCAGGGGTATTTCCGTCTTTTTTAACTCAAAGGGCAATTCAGTCTTTTTCAGAGAATTGCCCTTTAAGTTAACTAAAAAGACGGAAATACCCCTGACTTAACAGAGAAAAATTGATGGAGTTAACGAGCCGGATGAAAATGGCAAGATTTCAAACCTTTTGGACCCATATGCGGAAAAACAAACCTTTGGACGAAAGTCGCAAAACTGGCCAAACCTCAAGGGCAGAAATGGCATTTTACTCTAAATACAAAAGGTAAAATTCAAAATCACATCAATGTTTGATTTATGTGAATTTATAACTAGAAGAGACACAAAGAAATTGTGTATAATGTAATCACACCTTGGATGAATGATGGATGTTATAAACCGATATCATAATATCTTGACCAGGGTTGACCTTGTAATTTCCCGGAAGCACATCTTCGACTATAGCTCTTCTTATCAAGACCTAATGAAGACGTTATACAAATGTGTGTAACAATTTTTAAAACCTAAATGAAAAAAAAATTGAAAAAATGAATTAAAAAGTTGGGTATTTACATACCGGGGGGTGTGGATAAAGACGCATAGACTCGTTTATGCATCGTGTTATAAATTTAAGGTTTTTTATGTCTTCATAAGTTGGGGGGCGACCCTGTAAAACTCTGTCAACTTCTTCTTGTGCCTTCATTAAAGAAGATGGGTCCTACATAACAATTTAAATTAAACTATTAAAATTTGTTATTTCAAGTTGACCATGTTAAATTAAATCTAGAAAATACTGCTTTTGAATAACAAAAGTCAAAGGTAGAGTATTTACTCTTGTATCATAAACAACAATATAAATCAATCATTTTGTCTGTTAAAACGAAAAAATAATGGTTAAACAGACACGCGGTTTAAGACATAAAATATTGAACAACAAGTTTGATAGATCGCTGAAGGGTACCTTACTTAAAAGATATGTAGTCCAAGTCAACACCGAACCGGTGGTTTCATGTCCGGCAACCAACATTGACAAAAGGTCATCACGTAGCTGTTGACTTGAAACCTAGACATAAAACATGAGAAAAAAGACCAAATATGAACAACATATATAGCAATTCGGTCCATTACTTACAAACGGGTCGTTTCACGTTATATCTTATCTCTAATGGGTCAACACTTACGATTTGAAAATGAAAAATAAAAGAAGGAAGTAGATTAAATGGAAATGGGTCAAAAGTTTCCCAAAGTACAACTTTAATAATTTTACTTAAAGATAAGATAATGATTGAAATTGATTATATTTGTGTGAGTAAAGTACACGGATGCTCCCTGTGGTTTACCAAAATTTTGGATTGGGTCCCTACTCCCTAGCTTTCCAAAAGTACAGGGATGGTCCCTGTGGTTTGCACTTTGTAACGCATTTAGTCCTCAGCCGACACATCTAATTCTAAAGGTTTTACAAAGTGCAAACCACAGGGACCATCCACGTACTTTTGGAAAAAGCTGGGGACTAAATGCGTTACAAAGTGCAAACCACAGGGACCATCTGTGTACTTTTCGAAAGCTAGGGACCAAAATCCAAAATTGTGGTAAAGCACAGGCACCATCCGTGTACTTTACTCTATTTGTGTAATCTATTAGACACTTACTTATCTACGAAAAAGATTATGATGTTAAATTAAAAATTGTTTGGGGTCAACTATACCCGTCACAGATTCACAGTCCACACCAAATATAAACTACCCGTTTGACCCATTACCCAACCCTTTTATATGAAAAGAAGTTGAAATTTGATCACTGTTTGGAGACCTCTTCCCTGCTAGCAAGCAAGAATCGAAGTATGCTTGGGTCTGCATCATTTACGTAATCTTCATCGTCTATTTTTTCACCTTCCTTTTCAACGATTTCCTTGCATTTTATAATAAGTTCTTCGACGGTTTCTCTAATTACAGTAACTGCTTGCTCCGCTTTTATTTGTCTTGGTATAATCTTACATAACACACTTATCTGCATAAAAAATAACCAGTCAACACGTTATCTTTAGTTTATTTTTCTTTAACACCTGCCATCGGAAAAATAAGCGGTAACAATTTGACTAATGAGGTCAAACCTATTACTTTCTGGATCCGGATAAAATCATATCCAAAAACATCTCTTTATCTCGCTTTATTACAGATGATTACCTTATTATAATTATTCAAAACCACATAACCACTTTTAGGGGTGACCAGAAACCGAAAAAACGATTTAACTAAACCGAAAAAAAACGAACCGCACAAAAAACCGAACCGAAATTTACGGTTTTACATTTTTTGACAACCGAAAAAAAACGAACCAAACCGAATAACCTAAAAAATCATTTTTTAATGCTTCTTACTTTCTTATATATTGATTTAGGAATTATTAGTTTTATTCTTGAATGTTAATAAAATAAAATGTCTTAATAAAAACTTTGGAGAAACACAAAAAAATAGATTATAAGGTTAGGTTTATCTGAGCAATATTAATTAAAAAGGTTAAATATAGTAACTTAAATGTAAACATTTACGAAAGATTTTTGAATCTTGAATTATACTTTTTATTTTCTAATCTTACGTAATTTTGTTCCAAAACCGAAAAACCAAACAACTGAAAAAGCCGAAACCGAATGGTTTTCAATAACCGAAAACCGAACATGTCGGTTTTACCATAAAACCAAACCAAACCGAACCAAACCGTGCACACCATCAACCACTTTAAATAAATACATCAACTAATCAACGTGTCCCCTTAGTCTGACTGACCTAAAAAGTCAAACTGTCTATTTTTAACGTAAATATAAACGTGTAGTATAATAAACCTGCCTTCCAATATGGTAAAAGATCAGTTGAACGGGCTTCGGCTTCTTTCAATGCAGTATAAACAGATTCAATTACGGGACTATCGGCCGTAAGTGAGTCCAAATTGTAGTTAAATACTGCTAGACCAATAACATCAAGAGTTAACTGAGAAAACTGTTGCTCCATGTTAACAGACGTGTTACTGCGTGCGTAAGATCGGAGCTTTTCGACAAGCTGCTCGGAGCATTTGCAAAACACGCGATCAACTATTACTGATAAGTACTTCTTGTGAAGTGATGGAACTACAGCCCTGCGCCTTGCCTATGAATGATAAGAATTTGCAACCAAAATTGAGATGATAAATTCAAGTTTTTAATAATTTTTATACAACTAACATAAATAAAAAAAAATTGAATTCAACATGACTGAAGGTTTTCAAGTCATTGATTTCGAATTACCTCCAAATTTCTGGATTTTTGAGGTTTTCTAATGATAACAACTTCCTTAACAAGAATTAAATTCAACAAAACTTAACAACTTTAAGAATCAAAACATTGATTTCAAATTTCCCCCAGATTTCAAGATTTTGGAGGTTTCTTAACAATAACAACTTCCTTAACTCAAATTCTTTCCAAAATAAGTCTATATCTCTAAATAGTAAATAATCAGAAAACCATAACCAATTTACCAAAAAATTCAATATTGATTGTTGGTGATTCAACATATGAAAGCAAAGCAAAGTAAAACATTTTATAGTAAAATTAGCACATTTATAACAATTTTAGCATCAAACTAGTGTATAAACATCAAATGCGTGCGCCTTGGCTTTTGGGACCTCCTTTTTAAGCCAAGGTCCTTTAAAACATTTTCATACTACTAACATCAATAAAAGAATTAAATTCAACACAACTTAACATCTTCAATTCATTGATTTCCAATTTCCCCCAAATTTGAAGATTTTTAGCTTTTCTAACAAAAAAAAAGAACCTTCTTTAACTCAAATCCATTCCAAATTATATATAAATAATCAGAAAATCAAAATCAGTTTACCATCATCATCATCATACTCAGTAAATCCCACCAATAGCAAAGCAAAGGTAGGGTCTGAGGAGGGTGAGATGTAGACAGCCTTACCTCTACCCCGTAGGAATAGAGAGGTTGCTTCCAGTGAGACCCCCGGCTCGCCTAATCAGTTTACCAAACAATGCAAAATTGATTGTTGGTGATTCAACATATGAAAGCAAAGCAAAGTAAAATACTTTCAAGTAAAATTAGCATCTTTATTAACAAAATCCAAACAAAAAGAACATCACACCAGTGTATAAACATCACATGTGCGTGCTTCGGATTTTGGAACCACTTTTTTAAACCAAAGTTCTTTAAAATATTTTCAACTAACACCAACAAAAAAAGAATTGAATTTAACACAACATAACACATTCAAGCCATTGATTTCCAATTTCCCCTAAATTTCAAGAATTTTTAGTTTTTTAACAAAAACTTCTTTAACTCAACTTCTTTCCAAAATATCTACAAATAAATAATAATCAGAAAATCATAACAAAATAAGTCAATATTAACTGTTGGTGATTAGTAAAGTTAGCATCTTTATAACAAAATCAAAACAAAAAACAACATCAGGCCAGTGTACATACATAAAATGCACAAATTCTACATCAACCTAAAACCGAATTCACCGTCCAAATTTTAATTTTTTTTGCAGTCTTCTAACAATTACAACTTCCCTAGCTCAAATTCTTTCCAAATTAATCAAAAAACCATAATCAGTTTACCAAATAATTCAAAATAAAATGTTTGTAATTCAACATAAGAATGCAAAGTAAAATACTTTCAAGTGCAGTTGCTGTTTGGCAACTTCTGAATGGTTAAGTGCTGAACTAGTAAAGGTCTGAACCATTAAGTGCTGAACGAGTAAGAGGTCTGAACCATTAAGAGCTAGTATAATGCTTAACCGTTCAGAGGCAAATGTCTGACCAATTCAGATTAGAGGTCTTAACCATTCAGACTCAGTATAATGCTCAACCATTCAGACATGAGCTCGCGAAACAAACAGTCTGAAGTGTGAACCATTAAGTGCTGAACCAGTAAGAGGTCTGAACAATTAAGAGCATCATTAACAGCTAAACAAACAGCAACAAATCCAAACAAAAAGAACATCAAAGTGTCAAAACTAAACAATAACAACTTCCTTAACTCAAATTATTTATAAAGAATCAGAAAACCATAAACAATTCAAAATTAATTATTGGTAATTAGTAAAATTAGCATCTTTACAACAAAATTGAAAGAAAAACATAAACTTACAGTCCAAAGAGAGCCTTCAGCAATGGCAAAACCAGAACCAAACAAGAACTCAGACACCTCAGCAACAAGGCCTTTAGCATAAATACTCCCATAATTCCTCAACACATGCTTAGCAATCTCCGGGTCACTCACAATCACAAAGTTTCTTGGCCCAGCAGCCAATCTATAAATCGGCCCATAATCATTCATCCATTTAAACAACGGCAGAAACAGGGCCCCACCCAGAAGATCTGACACGTCATCCAGCTGTGCACTTGCAATGGGTATGTTTGAATCGTCAGCTTGGGTGAAGGAGATTGACCGGATTAAAGAAGTGAGCCAGTCCGGGCTGACCCATGACCCGTTTTTTGAAGTGGGTTTGGGTTTGTTTTCAAGAGAGGATTTGATTGTGAAGGAGTGGTGGGTTGTGGTGGTTTGAAGTGGGGATGTGGTGGAGATACGGTGGTGGCGGGTGTGGTGGTGGTGGTGGGTGGTGGTGGTTATGAGCGGAGAGAGTGAATGTAGTACACAAGGCATGTTGTGAGGATAGTATTCGTGCCAAACAAAGGATGGTTTATTCACTAGCCCATTTAGGGGATGTTTGGTAATGTTCGTTAAGAGGTACCTAATGGAACTATTAAGAATTTTATCAATTAGAAGGTAGAAGAATGTAACATGTGATGATTTACCATTCAGATGTTACCTCTTAACCATTCAGACTTGAGGTTACCTCTTATTCATTCAGAGGTTTTAAACCATTAAGGGGTTGTTTGTTTACCTCTTAATGAGGCTCTTAATGGTTCAGACCTCTTACTGATTCAGCACTTAATGGTTCAAACTGTTTGTTTCACGAACGGATGTCTGAATGGTTCAGACATTTGCCTCTGAACGGTTAAGCATTATGCAGGCTCTTAATGGTTCAGACCTCTTACTGATTCAGCACTTAATGGTTCAGACCTCTTACTGGTTCAGCATTTAACCATTCAGATGTTGCCAAACAGCCCCTTAGTACTATCTTTCCAAATTAGGTGTCTATTCATTTGTTGTTTGTGCTTACCATTAAAGGCTTGCGTGCGGGGAAGACATCGGTGAACGGGTTTGCCGTGTGGCAATACCGCCGCCGATCCTCATCACCCCGGCGATTAAGTAAAGAAGCGGTGAGTGTTTACCGTATATGGGAAGAAAAGGGGAAGGAGAGACACAGTTGAATAATGGTTGGACCCACTCTTTTCAATCAATCATAATTTTTTTATATTTAAAAAAAAAAATAGTTTAACTCTCCTCAAGAAAAGTGACCACCCCTTAGACTATGGGGTATGGGGCGGGGGTTTAGGCGTGGGTTGGGTAAAAACGCCCAAGTCACCACCCCGGTGGGCTTGGGTTTGGGCGTGGCCCCTTGGGCGGGACTTTCAGCCCGGGCGTTGAGCGGGTCTATCAATATGACATGGCGGGCTCTCAATGGCCAAACCAACTAGCCGTTGGCCAACGGCTATTTGTAAAAAAAAATATTTTTTCACTATAAAACTCACACTTCTATTCTTTTTTTTACCACATCCAACCACAATACACTCCACCTCTTCTATAATCATCTATATTCTCATTCTACAATACGAAAAATGAATTCTCATAATCGTGGTTTTGACCCGAACAACCCGTGAGCATTCCAAGAAAATCCTAGCCCACCACCCAATCGTCCAATTCATCCTCCATTTTTAATACACTCCAATATGCCCGATATGGCGGGTTACGCATCGTATCTCTCGAACCGTGTGTATACTAACTTCTCTTACACCGACGATTCTATACCTAGCCCGTTTCAACAATCGCCCATCAACCTTTCACAAACGTCCATCAACCAATGTTTTCAGAACCGGACCGGGGGTCGACCCGATCGCGTTACGGGGTCAAAGGTCGGACCGGTCCGACCGGTTTGACCGGATTTAAGACCCGGATTAAGTCATAAATTATATAAAAATATAAAAAAAATATATAGAAAAATAGAAGACGAAGAATTAAAAATTTATTAACCCATGCTTTTAAATCATAAAAAAATTTAAAAAAAAAACAAGATTATTATAAAAGACCACAACATTTGATTATTTGTTTTTTTTGTTTTATATAAAGGACCATTTTCCTAGTTTCAGAAAGTTTACTTTTTGGTACTCCTTCCCAAAGTTCTGTCGGACTGGAGACTATGAGTAGATAGAGAAATCCCAGCACCACCACACCAGAAAAAACCCACCTCTTCCACCACCACCACAACTCCCTTCCCCACCTTTCAGCCCAACACCATACCCACCTCACTTTGTCTATCACTCTCACCAACCAAAACACCTCCACCATCATCAACCAAACCCCACCACCATCAATCATCCACCCCATCTCTTCCCCTTTTTCAGATCCGGCGGAGATGAACAACCACCATCACAACCGCCCCATCTCTTCCCCTTTATCAGATCTGGCGATGAACAACCTCCATACCAGCCGCTCCATCTAGTCCACCTGTTTCAGACGATGACCGGCCCGACCCACTCGCTATGAACCGCCGGCCCGACCGCACGGATTCCGGCCCGACCACCGGCCCTTTGTTGAAACGGCCCAAAACTATGAACCGACTCGTTACACTCTCCGGTTCCTGGCCGGACCGGTCCACCGGCCGGCCCGGTCCGGGTTTAAAAACATTGCCATCAACCTTTCCCAAAACGAAACCGTTCCCGAAACTCAACCCCCCATCGAGGGTCCTTCCGCATCCAAACCCATCAAGAAGAGAAGTCACAAGAAAAAACCGAGGCCGAGAAAGCACTTGAAAGCGCCAAACGAAAACAACAAAGATGGGTCGTTAATGAAGAACTTGCATTGGCGAGGGCTTGGCTTCAACAATCTCAACATCCAACTTTAGGTATTTTTTAAATATTTTGTAGCCCTTATTTTAATATTTATGTTTTTTTTATATAACTTTGTAATATATTAAATTTTGTTTTGATTAAAATAGGAAATTCTCAACATAGAAGCCATTTGTGGGAAGCGATTAGTAAAGCATTCCATGAAGAAATGGAAATGGAGGTTTATCGTGAAAACGATAGCTTATCCTCGAAGTGGACCGAGATAAGCTGGCAACTCACCAAATGTAGTGGTTTTTTAAATAAAGCAAAGCAAAACCCAAAAAGTGGTGAAACCGAAGCCGACTCTGTGACAAATGCATTGGTTACATACAAAACGAATGTAGGGAGCGACTTCCGTTTCATGCATTGTTGGGAGATTTGTAACTTCCATCCCAAGTGGGCGAATATCCCCAGTGGTAGCGAAACTAACATGTCTTCCAAAAGGTCAAGGACACCCTCGTCCCAAGCCCAATCGGATGCACGAGATCAAGAGTTGGAGGACTTTATGGATGATTCGCCAAACCGGCCTAAATACGGAAGAGATGCCGCAAAAAGGCGCGCTCTAAAATCAAGATCGGGTACGACATCGCCTTCAGTTGGGAGTTCGGGCTCGCGTAGGGAGTATACAGTGATCAGTTGGATGACATTGCAAGCAAGTTAGATACATTCAACGTATTCCAACAACAAAGGGCCGAAATTCGGAAGACCAAAGAAGCTAGGGATGCCCTGAAACAAAGACGATATGATATGAAATTTCTAGCCTAACCCATCGATCACCTATCAGGTGAAGAGTTGGAACTAATGTTGGAGACGAGAGAAGAGATAAAGAAAAAATATAAGCACTAGGAATTTTTTTATGTAATTTTCTTTATTTAAAAAACATTAAAAATTTTAAATTTTTTGTTTTAAAAAATATAAAATAGCCGTTTGGGCTGGCCACGCCCCAAACCCCCACCCCACCATACCCCACGGTCTTATGTTTTAGTGCAAGAGAGGACTTAGGCTATAGGGTGTGATCATGACCCTCATGGTCACCATGATCCTCCACCTCAGCGCCATGTCACCCACTTCTAATATGTTATCCAAAACCACTACCCTAAGGGTGTGGTCATGACCCAAACCACTATTATCTTATTTTAATTTATTTTTGTGAAAAGGAAAAAAGAAATCTTGAAAAGGAAATGAGTCTCATGGTTGTCATGGTTTAATCTATGCCAACCATGATGGATGAGGCAAGTGGGTGGTGTAGCAATCAATTAATCATCCTATGTGACATTAATGACCCAACTCATTCTCCCCACACCCTTTAGCCTTAGAGAGGGGAATTGATATGGCAAAATGTGATTGGGTGGGTGGAGAGTTTACCCCATCTCATGAGGGGAGCACCCCTTTCACCCTTATAAACTGCTTAATTTTACAAGTTGGTTAACTGGTTATAGCGGTTAATTTCACTTTTTTACTTTAACCGATTACTACTTTAACTGGCCTGGTTAATCACTTTAACCGGTTCAGTTAATAACCGTTTTCTTTTACCTTTTTTTTAATTTTTCGGTTAACCGGTCTACAACAGTTTCTATACTAAATATCTATAACCGCTTACTAACCGGTGGTTAAAATTAACCACTAAGCGGTTAATGTTCTATCGAATAATAACCGGTTTCAGTTCCTGTTAATAACTGATTCCGGTTTATTAACCGTCTTTTTTCCCACCTTTATGTGCTATATATATATAATAGAGGGAATTGGCGTGATATGGTAAAGAATATAACAATTAGACTGGTGATTTTAATTGTATGAGAATTGTGTTTCACCCTAATAGACCGCTTAGCTTGAATTAAAATAGAGTTGGCTCAACTCAAGCTCAAAATTGCGCTATTTTAAAGCTTGAGCTCAACTTGAATAAAATCCAATTAAGCTCGGCTCGACTTGATTTAGCTCAATTCGGTTTTGATCCATAACCATAACTAAAACCATAATTTTTGGTTCAATTTTGAACCGACCTATTGATTATTAATAATAGGGTCATGAACCAAGAAAAAAATTAAAACTAAACAGGTCGAAAGGCTTATCGGCGCAGCTAAACAAAACCGTTAAGGAACTTTACTGAGTTGCTTTTCTTTATTTATAAGGGTTTTATTTGACGTTTCTTTAGGTAGGACAAAATGTGTTTGAGAGTTCCAGCTTTTTAAATTATAATATATAGGTTAAGTAGAAGGATAAAATAGTAATTTCACTCTCATTTTTAAGACACTAAACTCCTTAAGTGTCTTAAAATCATGGTAAAATTACCTTTTTGTCCTAAAGGGTTATTGTATATAATTTACATTTTTAAGTTTAACCCATTTGTTTTACTAAACTATTTTATATCTAATAACTTGTGCTCGTTAACTTTTAAAAAGAATGAGTACGTAGTTGTGTTTAAATTCCATTTCTCGACATTCCGGTTAATTTTGTAATAAAAAAACAGGGTTGTGTATAAAATAGAGTATACTTCGTATTATAAACTATATGAGTGTCGGTCACGACTAAACGAACCGAATCCAACCAAAATCGATTACTTTTTGGCATCGTGAGCTATACACTGCTATGATGTTCTTTTTTTGGATTTGATTGTAATTAAGCGGTGGGTTGTGGTTTGAAGTGAGGGTTTGGGCGATGTGGTGGGGAAACGGTGGTGGTTGGTGGTGGTAGGCATCTTGTGATAGGACAAGCATTTTATTACTTTGTATTGGTATCAAATCGGTATCGTACCGATCATTTTAGGTATCTGTACCGGTACTGTACCGTACCATACCAACTATTTTTGGTACTGGTACCGGTATCAATTTTTGGTACTGGTAACGGTCCGTTACTATGCTCATCCCTATGCTGTGAGGATGAAAGTTGAAGGTATTTTTTCCCAAACAAAATCTTGACTTTAAAATCAGACATTGGTCTATTTCTTATTGTAGAAATTTGATCCATTAGAGTACACGATATGGAATCGGGATGGTGGAGTTAGGAAGCTCGAAGCTGCATGGGAACATCGATAAATATTACGGGGCTATCACTATTTACAAAAATAAGCATGAATAACAATTTTTAACATGCATTTAGTTAGGTTTATAAGGCAGTTGTTAGTCACATATCTCATTTTATGAAAAGTAGTTGCACTATACCAAAATGGAATATAGAAAACTCATTGCTTCACTAGAGGTCATTTAAAGGTGCATGATTTTATGTACTTCTATTAAATATGATATTGGTGTTTTCACCTATAATGTAAACGGTTTGAAAAATAGTACTTTGTTTTTTCTAAAATATTATATGAAAAAAATTATAAAAAAGAACAAACAAGGGAGGAACACATTCAAGTTTGCCCCATATCTTATTTTCACTAGTTTTTTTTATATCGCGTGTTACGGCGAAACCAAACAAATGATTATGTAAAACAAACGTGATTTGAAAATAAAGCATCCTATTTAGAAAATCAAACCATTAGAACGATTTAGTTTATCATTGTACCGTTTTATGATACTAAATAAATACTTTATTTTGAGTATAATCTCGTTTTTAACAAAACTTATAATGGAATGTCAGGGAAAGAAATTAAGCACAACTACTTACTTAAGTTTTTAAGAAAAAGTAATAAACGTAACTTATTAAAGAAGTATTAAATTAATCGATAAATTAATATATGTTCAAAAAAAGAAAAAAAAACAATTATTAAAAAAAAGGTAAAGGAAATATATGTTTAAAAACAGAAAAATATGTTATTAAAAGTAAATATAATAATAAACTATTATAATATATTAAATAATAAAATAATAAATAAAAAACTATATATTATTATAAAAATAAAGTTACTATTCATCATCCTTCGAAAACAAAATATATATAATTATTATGGTAAATCCTAATGTTCCATGGGTGAATCTTAAGTTGTTTCCCTATATTATTGTTAAAGCACCATAGTAGGGGTTTTTTTAACGTTTCTTCCCTAAAAAAACACCCTCCCACGCTGAAGGGGTATGGTCCCAAAAAGCCGTGCAGACCAATCAGGTTGCGCGTTGAACCATACTCCTTATTCATTAATCTGATTAATCTGCAGACCCCGCGCGAGCATCCAAGGCAAGATCTAAGCCGTGCGCGGGTCCAATCAAGATGTAACATCAACTTTCACACTTAACATCCTAAATAAGAGCCCTCGACTCCTAAGCCTTGCGCCGGCAGGTTGGACACACACCATAGGTAGCGCAAGGGTAGCGGCGCAGGGCCATTTCAGGAAGCATCAAAGGTACGAGTGGCAGAAGAGCGAGCCAATCAGCGTACAGCAGGCTGTACCATATCGTGCTCCACGATTAACAATCGTGCAGGAGACAAGTACACAAGGACATCCACGTGGCACCAATCAGGGGGCGGCGACAACTGCCCCATGATCTCCACTCACCTGCTGATGTCAGAAGGACAGCAAGGACGACAACCAGGACACGTGGCTCCAATCAAGGTGCGCCAGCACCGAAGATCTTCTAGAAGACACTAACGGTCGTCACCAGAGGGACAAAACAGATATTCCTTATTGTCTCCTTCAGGCCCAATGCCCATCAGCCCATCTCCTTCTACACCACTCCGGCTATAAATAGAGACCTTCATACATAGGTTAAACATTCTGTTCTCTCTAATCCCACTATTAACACACATTTGTTTTCCTAAAAGAAGTTACTTATTCTCACGCCAGAGTCTGGTTAAGAGAGAAACCCCCATATTCCCCTCTTAACGAGCTAACAGTGTTGCTGTTTTGCAGGAAGGACCATCACACACAAGCTCAGGAAGAATCAAGAAGATTAACCCTCATGTTCGAAACATAAACCCAACTAATAAACCTAAAATTAGTTCCGTGTTTCTTCATTGGCGCCCACCGTTTTTTACAATCGCTCCATCTTCTTTTTTCTCAGTTTTTTCTACTCTCTCAATCATGGCTGGTCAGGAAGTGCCCGATTTCGGTTTCGGAACACACTCTAACGTAGTAGCGGGGGAGGACAACTCGCATGTCCAACTCCAACCTGCTGATGAGTTAATCGAAGGCGAAGTAACAAACACTGGGGGACCCCACACGAGTATCACTCGCATCACTCAAACGGGTACCCCAGTAAGCAATACCGCTGGTCCATCAAACTCAGCTCCAAACCCGAATATTTTGGCGTTGTTAGCATTACCAGAAGGCGAGACCTTAGCTTCCTGGTATGCCAAGCAGATTGCCACTATAAATGCTGCTTATCAATCTTTAAGCGCACAACAGGCGATTCTGCAAGCGGAACCATCCTTGGTCACACCTCCGGGTCCAACTCAAGGGGAGCGCCAGACACCCCCTCAACAAAACATACAAGGGCAGTTCAACAGACCTCCTCCCCAGAGAAGACCAAGCGTGCATGACACGCGCGACACATACGGGGAGACAAACAATTACTATGACCATCCATCTAACATGCAACATAGGCGTCCAGTTCACAGTCGGCTTGGGCCGCGCAACATAAACAACGAGTGGGACGACACAGATCCGAATGACCCTACTTGGCAAGATGATGAAGGTTCCTCAGTTTTCAACCGTTTGCAGAGAAATCACGAGTCTTACAGACCAAAGCCGCGCGCCGCCTACAACAAAGAAGCAAAACGTGATTTCAGCCTTGTTTACAGACCAGATGAAGCTGCGGAACACTCGAAGTTTATTCGAATCATCGCTCTATCCCCGCTAGAAAAAGCAAAGCTACCTCCAACAGTTGGAAAGTTCAATGGTCTCACTGACCCTGATGATCACGTTCGAGTATTTACAAGCGTTGGCGTTTTAGGACAATGGACCATGCCAATGTGGTGCCATATGTTCATCCAAACTCTCACATGGGCTGCTCGCGCTTGGTTCAACAGCCTCCCATCCGGAAAGATCAAGTCGTGGGTCGACTTTAGGGACCAATTTGTAACCCACTTCAGTCAGCAGAGACGTTATCATCGCGACACGTCCGAAGTAACAGGCATCTGGCGTAGAGAAAACGGGGGGTTAGAAGACTTCATCACTCGCTTTAACAAGGAGTGTTTAGAGATTGGAGGTGTCAGCGAAGATCTAATGCGCGCCCACTAAAAAAGGACATCCGTTGCAACAGTCTGATCAGGACTATCACAGGCAAAGACGACATGCCTAAAGAATGGGACAAACTCATGGCAACAGCAAAGATCGTTGCGCAGACAGAGGAATCCCTGACCGGATCCAAATCTGGTTATTATGCAAAAGAACATTACTCGACTGATCATTACTCCAGGGACTTCTCGCACGATTCTAGCAGACGCGACAAAAGGAAGAGACACTCCAACTGGAGTTCAAGTCGAGATGAAGACAGAAGCCGGTACAAAGAAGACACACGCGACACAAGTGACAAGGCGCGATACATGAAGACAGACAAAGAGGAGCACTAAGAAAAGCAGTGGACTTAACTAACCAAGACACCCCTCGAAGTTCTCAACACAGAGAAGTTGGACCTCAAGAATCCACCACCGATGCGCAGCAAGAAGGGCCATGACCTTAACTTGTTTTGTGAATATCACAAAGACACAGGCCACCTGACCAATGATTGTATATACCTGCGCATGGAAATCGAGAAAGCCCTGAAGAGCGGCAAGCTAGACCATATCCTAAAGAGCGTGCGCAAAGAGACTAAGAAGATCCAGAGGAACAACGGGTGATCGCTGGTCCCACCACATCACCTATCAAGAATAAACACGGGCGAAATCACCGCGCTTGACGACAGTCAGCGTTTTCAGGTAATTGTACCAAGAAGAATCAAAATTCCACCGCACTCGACGGCTGTCAGTGTTTTCAGGTGATATGCACAAGAAGTGTCATCCGTGATAGTTGAGTTTGTCTCCTTAGGACCCAAGGCGGCGGAGAAAAATGTAATGCATCACCACTGTAAACATGGGTCGCGCGCCTAACAAGTTTACTAATACGAGTGTTCTTTACATACCTTGTCCTTGCTATTCCCTACAGTATCTTCAAGTTACAAATGCATGTTAAACTTTTGATTAGCACGAAAACACTCCAGTAAATTACGAGCTCTTGGTTTAAGCCTCCAAGGTACTCTGCGAATATAGCGCAAGACCGGGCAACATTACTCATAAACGAGCCACACTTACATTTATTCGCGCTAACTTAAACAAAGTTTCTAGTAACAATGCAATAATTGTAACTTAACAAGTACAAAAAGCAAACTTAATATAGTCCATTCAAAAAGCGCAACCGCGCAAAGATTACATAAGTTAAAAACAAGAAAAACAAGGCATCAGCCTACAAATACTACTAGCTATTCATCACCATCAACATCACCATCACCGCCGGCTTCTTCCTCTTCATTAGACAACTCCACAGTCTCTGGAGGGTCAAGGATCGACTTTAGCCGCACACTCTAATCATCATGCTTTAACGCATCTATGACCAACTCCATAACAGGGAGGGAAAGATAGTCATAGACGTCTTCGGCGTGGGACATCACAGATTCAACTTGATCAGACACCGAGAAGTGACGAGTGCCAAAATGTTGCCCGATAGCCTCTTCAACATGCTGAACGCACTCCTGATAGCCACCACGGTGCCCAACAGCACGCGCGGCATCGATTAGAGCTGCAACAGCTTCATCTAGCTCAGAAGCGTTAGTATGGAATTGGCGATCTACACAAAAGAAGAAAATCATCAAAACAGGTCAACAACAAAATAAAATCTAAGGCAAAGGAGGAGAAACTCACAGCAGCTACTCCTCTATTGCGCATCCACTCGGACTCAGAAACAAGCGTATCCACGATTATTTGGGCCTCAGCGTAATTATTTTGAGACACATTTAGGGCGGAAACGCTGATGTCACGCGCCTTCACGGCCGCATTCTTTGCCTCCTCGGCAGTATCAGCCCTCACCTTTTCCGCAGTCAGGTCTATCTCTAGTGATTCATTCTTCTCATAAGCCTCCTGCAACCTGCGTTTCAACTCCGCAATCTCAACGTCCTTGCTCGCCAAATCCTTGGTCTTGTCTAGAATTTGCGCATGGGATTCAACCTACAAGTCAGCATGAAAACACTTAGAATTTCCCAACAAATTTACGAGGTACAAGAGATAACCTGAAATACCTCAGCACGCTCCATTTGAGTTGTGGATTCCTCAACCTTCTGCTTCAGTGTGACAATTTCAGCTTCAAGGCTGGTAATCTTTGAACGCGCCGCATACATACGCTTGTTGTCATTTTCACAAGCCTTTTTTAAAATCGGCGCGTTCCTTAGCCAGGAGCTCCTCAGCAGTACGGAGCTTGGCCCTTAGGCCATCACGACCCCATGCCTCAGCCTTTTTCTCTTCCTCAAAGACGTCTTTCTCTTTTACAAACTTATTCTTGAGTTGCTCAAACTCTTGAGTGTCAGCGGACAGACGCTCCCGGTATCTATCCCAACTCCCGCGCTCCCTGCACATCGTACGCCACTCGCGCACGATCTGGTGGTTGGCAACACGGGTGTTGGCCTCCCCAACAACATAAGCGCGGTATAAGCCCTCACGATTATGCGCTCTCTGGTGGTTTACCTCTCCCGGAGGGAGGGTTGCTAGAAACCATTCCCTACACGCCCCGAAGTCGACAAATGTATCTTTTTGCTTCAGAATAGGTCTTGTAATAGATATCCCCTAGGGTGTCCTCCGCACCGATGGGGGATTGAGGCCGTGGGATTTTCTTCCCCTCACCCTTCTGGCCAGCCGCGCCAGAACCACCGGCACCCGTACTGGACGCAGTCGCAGAAGCATCTTTATGTGCCACCTGCGCCTGTACAGGAGCAGCGGCCCCCCCAGCAGCAGATGTAACTTGAGCAGTTTGGGTGGGGGCGTCACGCTGCGTAGGTTCGGCGAGCTTAACAACCTCCGGCTCTTTTCCCTTCAAGGGTTGGTCAAGCCCCGTGATATACACAACCTCCGAACCCTGTGCTTTGTCAGCAACAGCCTCGGGTTCCTTTGATTTCTCCTTATCAGGAATTACTTCGCCCGCAGGCTCCTCAACCATCTTCTCAACCTCCTTCTCGGTAGTGATTCAACATTTAAAAGCAAAGTTTTTTTTTATGTATTTCCATACAACTAACATCATTAAAAATAGCATAATTCGAAAACTTCACATTTTCAAGTCATTAATTTCAACATTTTTAAGTCATTAATTTCAAACTCTCCCCAAATTCAAGATTTCAAGGCTTTTATGTATTTTCATACAACTAACATCATTAAAAATAACTGAAATCTTCCAAATTATCTACAAAAAAATCAGAAAACCATAACCAATTTACCAAACAATTCAAAATATATTATTGGTGATAAGTAAAATTACCATCTTTATAACAAAATCCAAACAAAAACAACATCAAACCACAGTACAAGCACCAAACAAAAACATAATAAACTTACAGTCCAAAGAGAGCCTTCAGCAATGACAAAACCAGAACCAAAGAAGAACTCAGACACCTCAGCAACAAGGCCTTTAGCATAAATACTCCCATAATTCCTCAACACATGCTTAGCAATCTCCGGGTCACTCACAATCACAAAGTTTTTTGGCCCAGCAGCCAATCTATAAATCGGCCCATAATCATTCATCCATTTAAACAAAGGGAGAAACCGGGCCACACCCAGAAGATCTGACACGTCATCCAGCTGTGCACTTGCAATGGGTATGTTCGAATCATCAGTTTGAGTGAAGGAGATTGACCGGATTAAAGAAGTGAGCCAGTCCGGGCTGACCCATGACCCGTTTTTTGAAGTGGGTTTGGGTTTGTTTTCAAGAGAGGATTTGATTGTGAAGGAGTGGTGGGTTGTGGTGGTTTGAAGTGGGGATGTGGTGGAGAAACGGTGGTGGCGGGTGTGGTGGTGGGTGGTGGTGGTTATGAGCGGAGAGAGTGAATGTAGTACACAAGGCATGTTGTGAGGATGAAGTATTCGTGCCAAACAAAGGATGGTTTATTCAGTAGCTCATTTAGTACTATATAGGGCATGTTTGGCTTAGCTTATTTCCAACTTTTGAAAAGTCCTTTTCCTCCAAAATAAGTCAGAATTTCTAACTTCTGGCAAATCCCCCTCACAAACAAAGAAAACCCAAACACTTTCAAAAGTCCTTTTCCCTCAAAATAAGTCACAAGTCAGAAAAATAAGGAACCCCAAACACCCACATATTTCAAAATTAGGTGACTATTAATTTGTTGTTTGTGCTTACCATTAAAGGCTTGGGATTCAGGGAAGACACCGGTGAACGGGTTTGGCGTGTGGCAATACCGCCGCCGACCCTCACCACCCCGGTGATTATGTAAAGAATCGCTGAGTGTTTACCACATAGGAGAAGAAAATGAGAAGAAAGAGAGTTGAATAATGGTGGGGCCTATTTCTTTTAACCAATCACATTTTTTTTGTTTTTTTTATATTTAAAAAAAATAGTTTACCCCTCCTCAACAGAGGTGACCACCCCTTATGTTTTAGTGCAAGAGTAGACTTAGAGAGTGGAATTGACATGACAAGATGTGATTAGATGGGTAGAAAGTTTACCCCATCTCATGAGGGGAGCACCCTTATAAACTGCTTAATTTTACGAATTGGTTAACCAGTTATAGCGGTTAATTTCACTTTTTTACTTTAATCGATTACTATTTTAACTGGCCTGGTTAATCACTTTAACCATTTCAGTTAATAACTGTTTTCTTTTAACTTCTTTTATTTTTCGGTTAACCGGTCTACAACAGTTCTTGTGCTAAATATCTATAACTGCTTACTAACTTACGGTTAAAATTAACCACTAAGCGGTTAATGTTCTACCGGATAATAACCGGTTTCGGTTCATGTTAATAATCGGTTCCGGTTTATTAACCGGTTTTTTGCCACCTTTATGTACTCTATATATAATAGAGGGAATTGGCGTGAGTGGAGGGTTCAAATGAGAAGAATTTTTTTGTAAGAAGAAAAAAAGAAGAAGTTTCAACCAATAAAAATGCTTCATTTTACTTCATTTAATATTTGTATTTAATTTTGATATAAGGGTATGAGTGAGATTCCTCTACAAAGTGTGTTTTTTCTACAAAGTGTAGGAAATATTTTGTGCCATTGGATGTGTTTGATCAATGGTTGAGATTAGTTGAGTGACATTTTTGTAATATTTGTGTTTTAATTATTAATTCATTTAATGGGCGAGGGACATTGTAGTCATTAATCGTGTTTTAAATAAAGAAAGTACCATCAGTTCCTTTATTCTAGCCATTTAATCATTAATTAACCACAAATCTCTAAAATCATGGATCTAGACATCCAAACTAAAGAAGATTCATTCCAACATGATTCAAGAACATTCAAACAATGGAGAACAACAACACTATAATCTATTCCAAAAAAATGTTCATACGTTTTTATTTTTATTTTTTTTGCGATCTAATCTGTTTATACTAGTGTGTTGTACGGAATGCAAACTTTTATAATGGTGTGTTATACATAATCTAAGTTGTTTATTTTGATGTGTTATACTGGAGATCGAAGCTGTTTATACTGATGTGTTATACGGAATCTAAGTTGTTTATACTAGTGTGTTATACTGGCGATCAAAGTTGTTTATACTGGTGTGTTATATGGAATCTAAGTTGTTTATACTAGTGTGTTATAATGGCGAACGAAGCTGTTTATACTAGTGTGTTATACGGAATCTAAGTTGTTTATACTAGTGCGTTATATGGAATGTAAGTTGTTTATACTGGTGTGTTATACGGAATGTAAGTTATTTATATTGGTGTATTATACAAAATCTAAACTAAGTTGTTTACACTTGTAACTGATAAAACACAACGTGAATAAACTAATAACTGCTAAAACACAACGTCAAGAATTTGTTCATGAGTGATCGCATGTCATGTTAATTTGTTCTATATACGTTCTTTGTATTATAAGTAAATGACAATTTTGAATTCTTAAAAGATATGTTGTTCCTTAAAAATCTCCTTATTTTGTTTAAGAAATAAATCTTTCATAAATAAGTTAATTATTCAATTACCTTTATGCCCTTTAATATAAAATCTCTAAATGTCACATGTCACCCTTAGAACACTTCCTACACTTTGTAGGAAAAATGGACTTTGTAGCAAACTCTCACCTATAAGGGTATATTGGTAAACTTACATAAATCATTAATTTGTATTCTTCCCCTTTAATAACTAGCTAAATTAAATTTGTAACTCCCTTTCAAAATATATACTTTTTCCAAATTAAAAAACAACTTAATTTAAAGTGTAGAATACATTACAAGTTGTATAGGATAATATACGAGTTGTGTAGGATATATTTCGAGGTGTGTAGGATAAATTTCGACTGTGTAGGAAAATTTTTATAATGTGTAGGGTATATGTAGGAAAATTTTGATATGTGTAGGTTTTTTGTAGATTATATGTAGGATAATTAATGATTAGTTGACTAATTAATTAAAGAGAGAAAAATTAATGATATGAGTTATAAATAAAATATCATTTTACTAATATGCCCTTTTTTTTTCTTCTCACATTAAATTTCTTCTCAAATGAACCTTCCTCATTGGCGTGATACGGTAAAGAATATAACACTTAGACTGGTGATTTTAATTTAAATGATTTGAAATTTATTCTAGTTGATTCAACTAATCTCAGATTTTAGTTGTATGGGAATTGTGCTTAACCCTAATAGACCGCTTAGCTTGAATTAAAATTGAGTTGGCTCAACTCGAGCTCAAAATTGCGCTATTTTGAAGCTTGAGCTCAACTTGAATAAAATCCAATTAAGCTCGGCTCGACTTGATTTAGCTCAATTCGGTTTTGATCCTTAGCCATAACTGAAACCATAATTTTTGTTCAATTTTGAACCGACCTATTGATTATTAATAATAGGGTCATGAACCAAGAAAAAATTAAAACTAAACAGGTCGAAAGGCCTATCGGCGCAGCTAAACAAAACCGTTAAGGAACTTTACTGAGTTGCTTTTCTTTATTTATAAGGGTTTTATTAGACAATGTTTCTTTAGGTAGGACAAAATGTGTTTGAGAGTTCCAGCTTTATAAATTCTAATATATAGGTTAAGTAGAAGGACGAAATAGTAGTTTCACTCTAAGACACTTTAAAATAATGGTAAAATTACCTTTTTGTCCTAAAGGGTAATTGTATATAATTTACATTTTAAAGTTTTACCCATTTGTTTGGCTAAACTGTTTTATATCTAATAACTTGTGCTCCTTAACTTTTAAAAGAAGGAGTACGTAGTTGTGTTTAAATTCCGTTTCTCGACATTCCGGTTAAGTTTGTAAAAAAAAAAAACAGGGTTGTGTATAAAATAGAGTATACTTTGTATCATAAATTATATGAGTGTCGGTATTGTACGGGTACCACGACTAAATGAACCGATTCCAACCAAAATCGATTACTTTTTGGCATCGTGAGCTATACAATGCTATGATGTTCCTTTTTTTGATTGATTGTAACTAAGCGGTGGGTTGTGGTTTGAAGTGAGGGTTTGGGCGATGTGGTGGGGAAACGTTGGTGGTGGTAGGCATATAGTGATAGGATGAGCTTTTGGTACCAGGTACCGGTACCGTATCGATCATTTTAGGTATCTGTACCGGTACTGTACCGTACCATACCAGCTATTTTTGGTACCGGTACCAGTATTGATTTTTGGTACTGGTAACGGTCCGTTACTATGCTCATCCCTATGCTATGAGGATGAAAGTTGAAGGTATTTTTGCCAAACAAAATCTTGACTAGTTTGGAGTAAGGTTTAAAAGCAGACATTGGTCTATTTCTTATTGTAGATATTTGATCCATTAGAGTACAAGATATGGAATCGGGATGGTAGAGTTAGGAAGCTCGAAGCTGCATGAGAACATCGATAAATATTACAAAAATAAGCATGAGTAACAATTTTTAACATGTATTTAGGTTTACTGATCTCTCATATACACATTAACTTTGAAAAATATTAAAAGTTGAAAAACGTAACTCTTTTTATAAGGCATTTATGGGATGAGTACTCCTTTTCTAAGGCAGTTATTAGTCACATTCACATATCTCATTTTATGAAAAGTAGTTGCACTATACCAAAATGGAATACTGAAAACTCATTGCTTCACTAGAGGTCATTTAAAGGTGCATGATTTTATGTACTTCTATTAAATATGATATTGGTGTTTTCACCTATAATGTAAACAGTTTGAAAAAAAAATACTTTGTTTTTTCTAAAATATTATATGAAAAAATTTATAAAAAAAGAACAAACAAGGGAGGAACACATTCAAGTTTGCCCCATATCTTATTTCCATTATTATGGTAAATCCTAATTTTCCATGGGTGAATCTTAAATTGTTTCCCTATATATTATTGTTAGACCACCCGTAGTAGAGGTTTTTTTGGCGTTTCTTCCCTAAAAAACGCCCTCCCACGTCTAGCCACCGCCCCCATGGGCGTTTCTGTTAAAACAAATTGTTGGGCGTTCCAAATAAAACGCAGGATAGAAAGATGTTGGGCCAATAAGAAAAAAAAGACAAAAAATATCATTAGTTTTAATTTAAAAAAAGCAAAAAACATATTTGGGTAATGATTGGATGGGGCATTATTGGGCATTATACCACTACACCTGTTTTAGAAAAAAAACGCCCCATAATGCCTCATTGCTGACTGGACCGCCACATAACGCAAAACACCCAAGGGTGGGGGCATTATCTTCCCCTCCCACTACACATGGTCTTATAATGATTATGGTGAATCTTGAGACAGGTTTTGGGATATGGAATTCTTAATAAAAAAAACCCGGCAGCAGGGCCAGGTAGGCATAAGCGGCTTTTATGAGTGTGTTGGGAGGAGCACTACACAGACCCATGATTTCGAGGGGCACGTGTTTTTTTTATAAATCCGATACACATATGTTAATTTTTTTAAATAGTATACCCATACCAATTCCAATATATGCCCACTTACAAATTATTTTTTACGATTTAGAAGTTAACCAATTGACATTATGTTTAGCGAGCCTATTTTTTATGGCTCAAATAGTAATTGCATTATTTATCGTTAATGCATAAGTGCACATTTTTTTCAAGCTCAAACAAAGTACATAAATTCTCGGGAGTCGCCATCCAAGTAGGAGAACCTATAGGAAAAGGCGCATCTACTCCTTCGAAAACCTCAGGCCCTTTTCTTTTTAGTGCAGGCACATCTAATCCTAAAAGGGCTACTAGGTCCAAATCTAGAAGCCCAACTAACTATAGCAGCCCTTTAAACCCTTTTACCCTCTCTTTCATACCTCAATAAAAAAAAAGATCAAGGATCTGACCCTTTTCTTCTTGACAAACTCTTGGGCCTCAACAGTTTACATAACCCGGTCATTTTGGATCTCAACGCCCCTAAGCCCATGGATTCGTTTTCTGACCCGAATTCGAGTCTACAAGGAATTTTATCAGGGAAACCGGTGGAGGCCCTTCCGGAGCAATCTAAAGTTTCTCTCAAGGTTAGCGGAAAAATCGTTTGGGGGGTCTAAAAAAGGTGGATTATGATAATGGCAAAGACAAAGGTAACAAAGGTGGTGGTAATCCCGTTCGTAAGCAGAAAAAAGGGAGCAAAATTCGGCCAATTGCGTAAAGGATGGCAGGGTCTCGGCTCCAACTCCTCCTAAGCCGGGTTACACGTACCCTCCTTCGTATCCGCCTTGATATATGTGGCGTCCTATAGGTTATGTCTTGTGTGGTGGTTTTTTTTAGCTTCTATGGGTGTTGGCGACTAAGTATTGGCTTGGTGTTTTTCGGTGTTTATTGTTTGGTTTGTTCATTTTCTTGGTGTTTTGTTGCGTTGTATCTAGCTTCTTGCTAGTTTTGGTGGAATAAATTCTCTTTTGCCATTCCAAAAAAAAAGGCTTGGTTTGTTTGATTATTGGGTTTCGGTGTTCAAGTTTAGTCGAGTTGGGTTAATCGGTACTCGGGTTTCATACAAAAGGTACCTAATAAAGATGGGGTGCAACATCTGTTATTTTGTACTGAGGGAAACAAGGGACTTGTTAGTTCACTCGAATCGCATGTGAATGAAACAAATGGAATGCATCTTGATCTTGGACGTAAATAAATATTATTCAATGAATATATTATGGCGACAAATTTATTTATGTATGAATAAAAACCTAAAATCCCAATCTAGTCATTGGGGCTGACAGCAAAACCCCGACTGCACCCCTTGAAATTTAGATTAAACCTCTCGTTTGCACCCCTTAATTTTTTTTTGGTCTCCCATGTGTAGTCGGGTTACATGGGTTGACCCAAAATAAGGAAAATTATCCCATCTACCTACATCGGGTTAAACCAAAACTTCTACTAGTCGGTTATGGGTTATCCGGGTTAGTGTTTAATTGGGTTCGAGTGGCTTCGGGTCAGGTTGGTTATTCAGGTTCGGTTTAAAACGTAGGGCCAGTGTTAAGCAGTCATTTTTACTAGTGAATGACACGAATATGTTTATGTGTTTAACTTATATATTTGTTGAAAGACAAACTATCTTTGATTACATCTTTGCATCACTTCTAAGAAAAATTATATAATATCAATCATAAGTTAACTGGAGTTGATTTTATGTGAAACTGGCCATGACTTATAATAATAAATCTATTCAAATTTCATGTATAAGTTATAAAAAAGAAAGAAAAGGAAAAAATAGAACGTTAACTTAGAAATGAATTAGACACATAATAATAAAATAACTCTTTAGATTAGTTGGATCGATCTTGATATATTTAAGTGTATCTTTAGTCATCTCTTATCGTTTTGATTCGATCAGGTCCAGGTTTGACCTGATCGGATCAATCATGATCCATTAAAGAGGATCATAGATAATATTATTAACCAATTCGATCCGAAACAAGATTCTCCCACAACATTGGAAAGATATCTTGTAACCTTAACAACAACATAGAATCCTAGGATCAACAAAACATCTCAATATGGAAGAATCCCACTACCTTGTACTTGTCCTACACATATTCGAGAGATTGACTCTTTCACCTTCGTCGACACACGTTGAAATTGTCGTATCGATTGATCTCTAAACGACCAATAATACGTACAATCATTATCCATATAATCAATATTTACGTCGATAATCGCACACGTACTTTGCCCCATGGATAAAGACCTCTTTAACTCCATCCCGGTAAACCTTCCCTTCTTTTCGCCCGGCAAAACGGCCGAGTTACAATGCCGAAGCGTTATTCGTGGCCCGGATGTGAACCCGTCACGGTTATCAACCTCCACTGAACCATCGGTTCTGTCATCAGAACCGATGGAGGTATGGTCATCAGTGACCCTACCTACTGCCCTACAAATAGGGCAGCTGATCTCATCATCCGGTGGTGCAAGTGCCACCACCGGAACCCGACACACAGGACAACTCGCGTGTCCCACAAACCATTCATCAATACATTTCACATGAAACAAATGCTTGCAATCCGGCAACAACCGTACCATGTCACCATTTTCAAGGTCCGCCAAACAAACCGCGCATTCGCATTGATCCGAGACCGATTCGGGATCAGATTTGTTGTAGGTGATAATGGGGATTGTTGAAAGAGTCTTGTCATCGACCCCGGTCGGGATTTCTTCTCCGGCAAAGGTTCGTAACGCCGCCATTCGGGCAGCGTGCCTTCGGATGCAGTATCTAACGAGTAAGAGGTGGTAGAATAGTACCGCGAGTGCGGTTGCACTAATGCCCATTATGGAGATGACTAAAGGAGTAAAGAAAGCATTGTTTGATAGGTTTTGTGATCCTGATGATTCTAAAGTATCCGGCATCGCGCTTTGCAACAAAACCAAGAATTTTTGTACCTCGGTTACTGACTTGAGCGTCGGAGGGTGGTTAAAAATATTGGTTTTAAGGTTAAGAGTATTCTATCTATAATTGGTCCTCTAAATTAGCTGTGTTGAAGGTATGTCACATTAGGTTGTTTTGGTAGGAAGCAGTTAGCTACTTTTAAGGTTACAAGGTTTATGTTGTTGGGACAATATCGGAGTTAGTGAACACTTGTCGCAAAGGTAGTTAAGGTGGTGATCAGAGGTGACAAATTTGCCAAGTGGAATGTCACAAATAGTAATGTCTAAATTCTAGAACCTTCGAAGCACATTTGTAACATATATAAGGCGGTTTTATGTCGAACCATATTAACTAGTATCTAGAATTCGCGTTTTGTGACGGGATTGTTAAACCGAATCAAAAGTAAACATAAATCGTTAAATCATGCATGCGTGTTGTAGCGTGTTAACTCGCGAAAATTAGACCAAAACGTAAAATATATGAAAGAATAACTAATAGGAGCGGCGCATCACAATGGAGCTGTTAAACCACAAAACAAATAATATAAAAACGTTGAATCACGCATGCACATTGAAACGTGTTAACTCGCAAAATTTAGACCAAAACGTAAAACGACAAATTTGTAAAATTTGAAAGGTATAAAGGACCAAAGTTGAAAATGGAAAAGTGTTAGGGTAAAAAATGAATGAAAATGTTTGTGACAAAGTTGTAAAATAAGCAAAGTATAATGGTTAAATGTGTAAGAAAATTAAAAATATCAGAAAAGTTTATAATTAATATGTAGTAAATATTTGGTTCAACCGGTCGGTTTAGTTATAAAAGCCGTTCGGCTAGCAAAGCGAGGAGAGAAGAATGTATGGTTTTCAAACGATTTTTTTATGATTTTTATTGTTTCGATCAGTTTGGTTTATTCAAAACCGATTCGTTAATTTATTTATACCCAATATATTTATCGTACATCGAATCAATATTGTCATCTATTATCACCCATAGACTTGCTAATATTTTAATTTATATCGAGATATATGATAAACAGGCAGAAAGCCGCGTCGCTACCCTTTTCTAAATAGTAAAACCATGTCTTTTAAAAACTACTTCCATAGATTTCGGGTCATAACATTAGTATGCATGACCCTTTGAACTCGACTAAGTAAGTCCATAGCCTCTGGCGCTATGAAACCAAAAGTATCAAAAACAAATGGTATAAACACATGATGGTTGTCAAGACACGCTTTCTCGTGTTTGGTCACTTTGCCGAAGCAGCCTTTAAAGCAACCTGACCCACCGTGAAAACACTACCCCATATGCCCACAAGCAGGGAAACCCCTGTTAAATCCACACATGCAAGTTTTCCTCCTATCCATCCAAAGATCAAAATGACGGCTGGTCGAATGGTAGATCTCCCTTCCAATGGGTCAGTTAATAAATTAACGGTTGTCTCTTTTTAGCAAAAATACCAGCACGTCTGATTGAATTTTAGATCAGAAGGTTGTACATAGTGAAAAACGATATATAAAGTTCAAAACAATGTGAAGATAATATGTAAACCTTTTTTATAAGTTGAAAGAGACATGTAATGTTAACGAGAAACAGTTTTATTCTTAGTTTTATAATGAATGATCATTAATCATCAATGATTCAAATGTGAATATAATAATATGTTTAAAAATGGATATTTTATTCTTCAGAAATACTTTTATGAATGTTGACTCGTTTTCAGTTGACCTAGAACCTTGAAACTAACTACATCGAAATTAACACTTTTGTATAATATGTTAATTAGAACTTGTAAGTTTTTAACATGGTTTAGAAACAGTTTGGGCTGACATGAAAATATTTGTATAATGACTTATTTTTATTACCGATGAGGATACGTCCTTGGTCGGACCGAATCATCAGTAAACATAGAACCGAACTATAGCACCTAAAGGTCGGATCGCACCTCATGCTGTAGACGGAAAAACTGAACACGTTGGTACGCCTTAACTAACTGGGACCCACAGCTATAACCGCCCTGACAGTGACTGGTCCGACCCTAACTAACTCGCCACGTCAGCATACCCAAAAACTATAAATACCCCGCCAAGACTCCCACAAAGGGTAATCGCTACTTTCTCTCTCTAAACTCTCCTCTCTCTCTCTCCCTGACCTATTCTCTCCTCACAAGTACTTATTCTCACGCCCGAGCTTGGTCACAGAGAGGCCCCCCTCCCTGTGACGAGGCTAACGGTGTGCTTGTTTCCTTGTGATCTTGCAGGTTCTTGCTAGGTCATCTGAAGCTTAACTCTGACCAGGTCGGACCTACTGGTTCTGAGTCTTCAGTGGCGCCATCCCCTTGAATTCACTTAATTCACTTTGCTAATTCTGTTTATTCCAAGTCATGGAATTCACAACAGCTGCTACAACAAACACTTTCCCGTCTTACAACGACATCTGGGAAGGAAACGCTGCATCCACAGCTGCCTCAACAGCAGTTGTCGCCGCAGCGGCTTCGATAGGATCAGCGTCGGCACCTCCAGCTACAAGTTCCGTGATCGCGAGTTCTGTCACCACGCTTTCGGTTACCGCTCCAGTCGCTACACCATTGCCTACTTTCGACAACGCTTTCCTCCTGCGGAACACTGATTTACTACGGCAGCTACAACAGCAGCAGCAGCGAGAAGAAATGTTGCAGAGCCTCCGCACGAACTTTTTCAGCAGTGTTTATCCAGGGGCTAATCCCGTCTCCGTTGGAGCTTTCACCTCTGGATCTATGGTAAGTCCTATAATCTCCACTCCCATAACATGTGTTGCACAATTTTCCTCGTTTACGAGTGCTCCGATGAATAACGGTCTCAACGACCTGTTTCGCCAGGGATCTATGGGTCTAAACCCTCAGGATCAGGAGCTGATCATGCCGTATCATCCCACGTCTATGACTTCCCAGTCAAAGTTCACGTTACGGATTGTTAATACCCCACTCCCGGCCAAGTTAAAGATGCCCCCCACATTGAAATTCTATGATGGCACGTCCGACCCGGACGACCACAGGTTCGCATTCGCCGGAGCGGCTAAGGTCGAACAATGGCCCATGCCGGCTTGGTGTCACATGTTCGCTCAAACTCTCACCGGATCGGCAAGAGTTTGGTTCGATGGGTTGCCAGAAGGATCGATTGATCACTTTGAAGATTTCCGGCGTATATTTTTGCAAAACTTCTGCCAGCAGCGACGCTGCAAGAAGGATATTACAGAGGTTCACCACATAAAACGCCGCGACTTAGAATCTGTAGAAGACTTTATCGATCGCTTCAATCGCGAGAGCATGCAGATAAGCGGAGCAGTTGACAAGCTCCGAGTTTCAGGATTTTGTCATGGAGTCCGGAACAATCAGCTCGTAGAGAAGCTCCACGAAGATCTTCCAAAAACCATGGAGATACTTATGGAACGAGCTCGAGCCTTTGTCCGAGGGAAGAGTGCATGCGGCCAACCGAACGAAACAGCAGCAAGGAATGCTAAAGCTCGAACCACATCGTGGAGACGGAACGCATCACCTCTAAAAGATAGAGGCAACAACTGGAATAGAAGTCGTGGCTCATACCAAAAGTCGGATCGAAGTAGCTTCCGAACTGGAAACGTACGCTTCAACACTTTCCCCGAGCTAACAAAATCCCCAAGTGAGATCCTTAGTATGGAAACCACCCGGTTTCCTACACCGTCGAAGCAGCGGCCTACCTCGGATAAGCACTCCAAAAAGTATTGCGAATATCACCGGGATAAATGGCACACAACCGATGAATGTTGGGCTTTGAAACAAGAGATCGAGAAGGCTGTCTGATCCGGAAAACTCTCTCATCTCGTGAAAGAAGTAAAAGATGGGAAGAAATCCGCAGCAGCGGTTGATAATCCGAACACTGAGCCCGGAATCAATATGATCCGGTCTGCCGAACCAAGAGGGGTAAAACGATCAAACCAACACATGGCAGCCTGGATGCACCAACCAACGTACTTTCCTCCGATTGATCCGGAAGATGCACGAGACGGACTAATCACGATATCGGCTGTGGTCGCAGGACACTTGGTCCGGCGAATCTACGTAGACGGAGGAAGCGCCTTTGAGATAATGTACTTACAGTGTTTTCAGCAGCTAAACCCCCAAACGAAGAAGAGATTGATTAAAGTATCCACCCCACTAATAAGTATCTCGGGAGAAGTGGTTCATCCGATAGGACAGATTACCCTTCCGACCACATTCAAGGATGGTGACAAGAGCAGAACTATTCAACTAACCTTTCTGGTTGTTGGTACTCATTCGTCGCATAACATAATACTCGGACGACCCGGGTTACGAGCTCTTGGAGCGATTAGCTCAACGATACAGGGTGCCATTAAATTCCCCACCGAAGCAGGGGTTGCCACTATCCTTTCAGAATCAAATTCATTCGTAGCTGAGGTAAGACACGCGGCAGAAACAAGCTCCAGAAAGTCCGAAGTGCCTACAGAACTGTGGGCGATTAATCCGGACTTCCCCGAACAGCAAGTGGCTATCGGTGCTCGGCTCCCAAAACGAACGAAGAAGCTCCTATGGGAATTACTGAGTAACTCAATTGATGTCTTTGCATGGAAGCACTCCGATATGCAAGGGGTCCCCCGGTCTATGGCACAGCACCACCTGAACGTAAAAGAATCAATCAAGCCAATAGCACAAAGAAAAAGGCATATGGCGCCGGATCGAGCCAAGGTAATTGCAAAAGATGTAAAGAGCCTCCTAGATGCTGGAATTATTCGAGAAGTCCGGTACCAAACCTGGGTGTCGAATCCAGTTATGGTGCGAAAAAAGGACAACGCATGGAGAATGTGTATCGATTTCACCGATCTAAATGATGCGTGCCCGAAAGATTGTTTCCCGTTACCGGAGATCGACGAGAAGATTGACTCTGTTGCCACGTTCAGGCTGAAGTGCTTTCTAGATGCCTACAAGGGATACCACCAGATACAAATGGCAGTCGAAGACGAGGACAAGACAACCTTTGTCACCAACGAAGGAGTTTACTGCTTCACTAAGATGCCGTTCGGTTTGAAAAACGTCGGTGCTACGTATCAGCGTATAATGAGCAAAGCCTTCAAAGACCAAATCGAGCGAAATATGGAGGTATATGTTGATGATATCGTAATCAAAAGCCACGATGAAGCCACCATGTTGAAAGAAATACTCGAAACATTCACCCGACTCCGAAGCATCAACATGAAGTTAAACCCAAAAAAGTGCACGTTCGGAGTAGAAGAAGGAAAGTTTTTGGGAGTCATGGTCGGATCAAAAGGTCTACGAGCCAACCCAGACAAGGTCGATGTTGTTCTTACCATGAAGCCTCCAACGTCTGTTAAAGAGATCCAGTCCTTAAACGGGTGATTGGCCGCCCTCCATCGATTCTTGTCAAAAGTGGCAGACAGATCTCTCCCATTCATGGACGTGCTCAGAAAAAAGTTTCAGATCGGAGTTTAAATGGTCTGAAGAAGCCGCACGAGCCTTTGAAGAGCTAAAAGCTTATCTCGGCACCTTGCCGACTCTCACTGTACCAGAAAAAGACGAGGTACTGACGGTCTACTTGGCCGCATCGTTTGGTGCTATCAGTGCAGTGCTAGTCGCCCACCGAACCGGAGCGCAAATCCCCGTCTACTACGTAAGCCGAACACTAAAAGATTATGAAACAAGATACTCAAACTTGGAAAAGTTAGCTCTGGCACTAGTCCATGCTTCGAGAAGACTTCGTCGGTACTTTCAAGCCCATCCGATTGAGGTACGAACGGATCAAAGAATCCAACATGTTCTCCGACGACCCGAAGTTTTAGGACGCATGGTAAATGGGCTATCGAGCTGAGCGCATTCAACATCACATTCAGAACTAAAGCCCCGTTAAAAGGACAGGTGATTGCTGATTTTCTAGTAGAGATGCCGGAGGATAAGGAAATGGAAGAAACAGAGAAAGCTCCAGACAAACCTGGTCTTTGTATACAGACGGGGCTTCGAGCGCTGAAGGGGCAGGAGCAGGCCTAATTCTCACCGATCCAGATGGTACGGATATGACGTATGCTCTCCGACTAGAATTTAAGAGTTCTAATAACGAAGCCGAATACGAGGCCCTATTAGCCGGTCTACGTCTGGCAGTAAAAGTCGGAGCAAGAAATGTTGTGGCCCATGTAGATTCATTGCTTGTAGCGAATAAGGTGAACGGAGAATATGAAGCAAGGGAAGTCAACATGATCGAATATCTTGAACAGGTAAAGCAAGTCATGGCGTTGTTCGAGTCATGTAAAGTTGAACACATTCCCCGCAATAATAACAAAAAGGCTGACGCGTTGAGCAAGTTGGCATCCGTATCATTCAGTCACCTGGCCAAGGAGGTAAGGGTAGAGGTGTTAACTGCGCCTTCAATCGCCACTCCTCACATTATGCAAGTTGAAGCTCCATCACAAACGTGGATGACACCCATAATCAACTACTTGGTGCACGATGTCCTACCGGTCGATAAAGCAGAGGCAAGAAAGATCCAAGTCAACTCCCTTCAATACCAAATGCAGGAAGGAGGTTTATACCGAAAAACTTTCCTCGAACCTCTGTTAAAATGTCTCGACCCGGAGCAGGCCAGCTATATCATTAGAGAAATACACTACGGCATCTGTGGTATTCACACCGGACCAAAGATGATCGTAACAAAGGTGAAAAATGCGGGATATTATTGGCCCGGGATGCACGAGAGTGCGGTTAAAGAACTCCAGCAATGTGACGAATGTCAAAAGCACGCGCCAGTAAGCCTCTGAGCAAAGAATGAGATGATCCCGGTAACCGTTGCATGGCATGTCCAAAAGTGGGGCGTCGACATAGTCGGTCCCTTTCCACGATCAAGCGGAAGCGCCCAGTACTTGCTAGTCGCAGTGGATTATTTCACCAAATGGGTGGAAGCTCGACCATTCACGGTCATCTCCGGTTACAATGTAACGAGATTCTTTTGGGAACAAATCGTATGCCGATTCGGTCTTCCACTTTACATTGTAAGCGACAATGCAAAGCAATTTGCGGAAAACCCGTTCAAGCGCTGGTGTGAAAACCTGAAGATAAACCAAGTCTTTTCCTCGGTTGCCCACCCCCAGGGGAACGGGCAGGTCGAACAGATAAACCGACGAATTGTCGATGGGATAAAGAGAAGACTTGGTTATGAAGGCAAAGGTTGGGCGGAAGAATTACCGAACGTTCTATGGGCTCATCTAACATTACACAAGACTAGTAACGGGGAAACACCGTTCAGTCTTACATATGGCACTGAGGCCGTGATTCCGCAGAAATCGGACTCCCGAATCAAAGGTGTAAGAACTGGGAAGAAAACGAGCGGGTGCTCCGATCCAATCTTGATCTGCTAGAAGAACGTCGGAACATTACGGCCATAAAAGAGGCACGATATAAAAAGAAGATCGAAAAATACTACAACGCCCGTGCTAAGCTCTACAAATTCAAGGTCGGAGACTTTGTGCTCCGAAGCAACGATGCGAGCCGCGTCGAAACCCCTGGGAAGCTAACCCCCAAAGTGGGAAGGACCGTACCGAGTCAAAGAGGCTAGCGAAAAAGGCTCGTACGTATTGGAAAAAATCGATGGAAGCCCCGTACCCAGGACATGGAACGGGGTGCATCTGAAGAAGTGTTTCATGTGAACAGCCTGCTACGGCTAAGGAAGATCGTTATTTCCTAGTTTTTTATTTTCAATTTCCATGTACGAATTGGGAAGGTAATACCCCGAACAAATTTTCACTTTCCTTGTAACCGGGAGGGTTATCCCCGGAACTATGATTAGATAAATCAATAAATAAAGCGATCCGTATTTTACAAGTATAAAACATAGCATATGTATAAGTTCGAACAATATCAAAAATGTGCACAAACGGGCCTCGACCCATGCCTCGCGCCGATCGAGAAGGCTTAAATAGTTCCAAAAAACAGCAAAATCTATTAAGCATAAGGGCCGTATCTAATGCGGTCCGACTATAAACAATCCATTAAGCAAAAGAAATCAAAGAATTTCTTGCTATGATCCGGCCACCTAGATGACCGAGCCATGACTTGAGCAAACAGCATAAAGTTTGGACGCAAACTAAAAGCAGCCAAGCATAAATATCTTATCAAAATGTTACTTCATATAGAACTAGAAAAATATGTTCTACGCGGCTAACAAGTTCAAACACCAAGATTTACAGCTAAAGAAAGTTAAAATTGTAAGGTAAACATATCATTGTACGATTACAATAAATAAATATCAAGTTAAAGTTCAAAATCCTCCTTCACGATGGAAAGTTCGCTCCTTTGCTTGATAACAGATAAGGGTTTGTCTACCAAATCCGCAACCTTCCCAAGAACGGAGATGTGGAAATCATCGAAAGCCTTTATCGCAGCGTTTAGTACATCCTGGGCTCCTTCATCATAACCGGAGACTTCTTCGAACGAGCGAGCCGAACCCTTGGCCGCCTGAAAACCCCGCTTGATTCCTTCGTTCACTCCAACCACGTTAACACTATTCACTAAGTCAGCAACCACCTTCTCCAGCTCAGGGCTTTGATGAACTAACTTAACCTCCCAAGCAATCCCGTCTGTCAAGAACCATTGCTTGATAAACATGAGCTCCGACACCTGGGCGTATAACTCAACCATTTCACCATCACAACGAGTCAGCATGCCCTTTGCCTCGTCGATTGTCGTCTTGTGCGACTCGATTGCCCTTTCGCGAGCCCTCTCAAGTTCATCCTTATCTAAATAGAAATAAGATTCAGTAAGTTGAAAAAAGAAAACAATAAAGGGTAAGTTACGGACGTACCACTGATCAGGCGATGATGGTCGGCCAAAAGCAGGTCGTAGGACGACTGCATTTCTTTTAGCTAGGCTTTGTGCCTCTTCTCCGCATCAGACGATTTCTTCTCCAAATCACCGAACTTCAACTTAAGAGCCTCCAGGTCTTGCAGAGCTTTATCTCGGGCTTCGTAAGCAGCCGCAGCTGAAGCCTGGGAAGACTTGTTGACCTCTTTTGCTTCCGAGACTTGCTCTTTTAGGCGATCCACTTGGGATCGGAGAGATTGTAGCTCCCGCTTGGTCTTCGACCGAACGTTGTTTTCATTCTTGAAATTAGCAATCTCGCGCTCAAACTTACGGCAATTCGACTCCGACTCGACCCAGCGTTTATAAGTCTCCACCACCAAAGAGTTCGATTGAGCTTGATTTAGCATCAGGGCGTTTCCAAGCTCCGGGTCGCTCATTTTCTGGTAATGTGCATCTTCGCCCGGAGTCCCAAGATGAAACAATGCCATCTTTGCTGATAAGGCATCCACAATCCTGTCTTTGTTCGCCAACGACCATTCGGGCACATACTTCTCCAAAGCATGAGCTAATCCATATCCGCAACATCACCCGAACCTAGCTCCCGGCACAAGAAAAACAACTTCAGTTTCGTACCATAAAGGGGAAGAAGAGGCACTATCCCCACCATCAGCTGGTTGGGGGCTTGGCCTTGAGACGTTAGAAGCAACCCCTGTCGTAGGCTTACCCGAAGGAGAAGGTTCGATTTTCTTGAAGGACAGGGGATCGGGCATATGAATATCCTCGATAACCTTGGTAGTAGCCCCGCCGAAAGATAATGGGCTTGTTGGAATATTGACCGGGCGATCCCTAGGGGTGCGACCAACATGAAGATAGGCATCAAGATTTGCCAATAAACCTCCAGCAGCAGAAAACTCGGTGGCTTGGTCATCCTCCTCATCATCCAAAGTAATGGTTTTGAAATCCATCTTCTTTTTCTTCACCTGTTTGGGTTTCAGATCAGACTTAGAAGAAGTAGTCCGTCTTCTTTTCAAACTAATTTGAGGACGCTCTTCATCATCACCATCATCACCCTCTTCTCCCCATTCGGCATGCACTCCTTCGTCTTCGATAGAAACATGTACTCCTTCGTCTTCAATAATAAACTTGGAACCAGACCCTTTCGCTCCGCTTGAGCTGGTCTTTTTGCCTTTATCACCACTAACTACCACCGCTGCCTGAACCGAAGAAATATTCAACACTTGGCCGCAGGAGCTGAACCCGAGCCTCCCTGGCCACCCGAACCTCCCTGGCCACCTGAACCTCCCTGGCCAGCCGAACCGCCTTGGTCAGCCGGAGCTACCGGTTCCCGTATCGAATAAAGATTCTCCTGTACAATGCTTAGGTATGAAGGGTCACCCTTCGGAGTCCTAGTGGCCCGGACATCGAGCTCCTTGGAATCGAAGGACTTCATCCTTAAAGCTTCCCTCAAACCCATAGCTGCATAAAAGCAAACAACAAATAATATCCGTAGTCCGACATAATAAAAGGCATGCGGTATATATATATATATATATATATATATATATATATATATAATTTATAATAATAAAAATATAATTAAACAAGCAGTGCGAGAAACACCGTATCAAGATAAAGACATGACTAACCCTTTCCATTCCACTTAAGGGTACGATACCACTCCGGTTCGGCCCAAATCGTGCTGATCCGTCCCATGACAAGAATGTGTTCCGGAAACTTTTGTACGCGCCCGACTTCTTTGATCAGCGTTGCATATAAATCTCTGTTGAATTCAAAGTCTTCAGGAAGAGGGGGTGGGAGGCGCGACCTTTTTAATCTCCATGACATTTCGGCCGGAATGCATCGGTCATCAACCCAGAAGAAACGGTCTTTTCAGTCCTTTATACTGGTGGTGATCCATGAGTAACAACAAGAATTCTTGTCCCTAACCTCGAAGGTATACCAACTACCGGACCGATTTAACTTGTAAAAAGCCCGGAACACATCCAAATCCGGATCGGAGCCCAAACCACGACAGGACAACTCGAAATGACATACCTTGGCAAGGCCAAAGGGGTTCATTTGAGAAAGATGAACCTCGTGAAATAGCAGAACGTCGATCAAAAACCTCGTCAGAGGGAGACGATAGTTACAGTAATCGAACAAACGAGTATAAATCCCTATCTTCCCCGGGGGAAAAGGATAAATAGGCGTATTCTTTTTAGGGAGAACGTGGTGTAAAGAAGCAGGAATTGCATATTTATCGACGTACCACGCTAAGCCATTTCTATTCAGAATATTAAAGCAACCGGACAAGTTGCTTTTATTCGCCATTGTATAAGGAAGGTACTAACCTGCTTGATGAGTCGTTTCGCCTCAAAGGAAATGAAGAAGAAGATGAAGTAGAAAAGTGAAAACAAAAATTACTTTTTACCCCCCTTTTACAGGGATAATACACCGCCTCAAAAGTAACCAATCAAAGAATGACACGTCACAATAACTGACGCATATCAAACGTCACGTCAGAGGGGAAGATAAACGACCGTCAGTTACCCAGCAAAAGTCACCGCCGAAATTTTAAAATTAAAAAAAAAAAACCAACAAACGACAAATCAGGGTGTCAGCCCGCCAAAAGTTACGCCGTTATAGTTCGAAGCTTTTACATAGGAAACGCTACGAACTAGGGGGACTTGATGAGGATACGTCCTTGGTCGGACCGAATCATCAGTAAACATAGAACCAAACTATAGCACCTAAAGGTCGGATCGCACCTCATGCTGTAGACGGAACAACTGAACACGTTGGTACGCCTTAACTAACTGGGACCCACAGCTATAACCGCCCTGACAGTGAATGGTCCGACCCTAACTAACTTGCCACGTCAGCATACCCAAAGACTATAAATACCCCGCCAAAGACTCCCACAAAGGGTAATCGCTACTTTCTCTCTCTAAACTCTCCTCTCTCTCTCCCTGACCTATTCTCTCCTCACAAGTACTTATTTTCACGCCCGAGCTTGGTCACAGAGAGGCCCCCCTCCCTGTGACGAGGCTAACGGTGTGCTTGTTTCCTTGTGATCTTGCAGGTTCTTGCTAGGTCATCTGAAGCTTAACTCTGACCAGGTCGGACCTACTGGTTCTGAGTCTTCAATTACAAAATAACTTAATAGAGAAATGCATTTTTCGCTAAGAAATTTATATATGTACTTTCTTTTTTAACAACTCTTAATCAACATTAATTTAATCTATCTAATTGTGGGGATCAAACCCTTACCCTTTTGGGTAGAGGGGCACCCGTATCGCCTTATCTACATTAACTTAACCTATCTAATCGTGGGGATTGAACCGTTATCCTTTTGGGTAGAGGGGCACCCGTATCACCTTATTAACTTAATAACACAGAATCAAGTACTTCACTTTCAACGATTTTAATCATGTATATTTTATATTTCTTTTAAGTTAAAACTTCAATTTACTTGTGTAATATTTTCAACAATTTTTATCCATGCCAATTTACTCTCTCCTGACTCTTCCATCCTTTGGAGAAATCCATTCACAAAAACACACAATCATCAAATAAAAAATTAATGTGCCACTACAAATTCCTATCGAAGAGGCTTACATAAAGAAAAAAAATAATTCAGAAGAATTGCATGAGAGTTTTATAAACCAAGATACACAAACATGAAAATCAGGGTTGTTCTCAAAAGTTTTCAAAAATCTTGAGACCTAGAACGTACAAAACATACGAGACCTTAAAATATAAACTTTTTTTTTAAAAGAATATAGAAGAAAAACTTAAAATATATGGAAATGTATTAAAACTAACATCCCATTTTAGAAATTGAATGAATATGTCCTTAGAATTTAATGTAACTTTGATAAAACTAGACCACTAATGCTATTTGCATTTAATGAATTTAATGAATAGTTAAAAAAACATCTAAAAATTCAACTAAATTTGGGGATGCAAGAACTAGAACTTGCAACCTCTAGTTGTCAAAGAAACACATCAACAGCCAAGCCAAATGTTTTATTGTACTTTCTTCCAATTCAGTGCATATATATCCCAACACACACACACATATATCTTCAGACCCTCATACGTTTTTGACCTTGACGGCGCCCACCCGGCCCTTGCTCTAGGCCGGCATTGATGGAAATACTCGTGAACAAAATAGTCCGCTTAGTATTTTACGTGTCTTAATAACAATTTATAGTTATATTGATTTAATCATACAAACACTAGAATCAACCGTACAACTAAAATAGAAATCCCAACAATTTAACAACTTAATTGTGAATCATAATCAATTTTTATTAGATCCATAATGATTGCTAAGACCATGTGTAGTGGGGATTTTTTTTTTTTTAAATAAAAAAAAAACGCCGAATCACGCCCCTATCCCATTACATACCGGCGTTATCGGGCGTTTTTGGGGAAAAAAATTCGATTGGCGTGATTTGAAAACCGCCGGAACTCTATTTCTTTGCCCAATTGAACCTTGCCATGTGTGTATACTTAGTTTTAATTAAAAAACAAAGGAAATTAGTTTTAGTTAGTTTTAATTGAAGGTGGTTTAAAAAAAAGTTGCAGGTTGTTCTTGTGGGTGAAAGGAAGAAGAAGAAGCCTTTTCATTTCAGTCCCAAAAGTTTTAATTAGTTTTTTTTTTTACTTTTGAATAGGTTTTTTTATTTCTAGTATTGTATTTTTTTTTAATTTAATAAAGTATTTTAAGTTTTTAATTAAAAATAATAATTATGTAATGATTGGAAGAGGCGTTATTGGGCATTATTCCCACTATGACACTTTTGTAATAACGCCCAATAATGCCCCTATGCTGACTGGACTGCCACATGGCAGAAAACGCCCCATGGTAGGGGCATTATTGAGCTAACCACTACGTATGGTCTAAGTAAAATATAGCTATATTGATTGAACAAAAGAATTGTTTTTCTACAATCCAAATAACATTATATAGATCCCATACGTTGGAAAAAGTAACTTGATTCCTCTAGTCCTTACAATACATTATATTATAACAATACAATCATGTTAATTGACTTAAAGCTAATTACATTTTTAATTTAGTATTATTATTATTAGACTATAGAACATGAGCTACAAAAACAGATTACAAGTGTAAGATGTAATTTATTCATATATAATTAAATGGATGGAAGACAAAGTTATTCATGTAAAAGTATAAAGAAAACACAACTAGGTAATAGATTAAGATGACAAAAGTTACTTAAAGGACTAAATTTAACAATAACACATAAAATCATATCAAACATTATATTGTTACACAAAAATTATTGTGGTGTTTATCAAACACTTAATTGGAATGTGATAACATAAAGTATAAAGTAGTTTAATAAGTAAAACCATATAGATATTGCTCAAATTGAAAAGCAGAAACATTTTTTTATTCTTTGGGCATGCTATAACATGGCAAAACATACGGTGAAACAAGAAATACCTTGAATTGAGTTTAGTTTGGAATTTACAATGAAAAATAAACTATTCAGATGATAGTACCTTGGTGATCATGATTTTTGGTCAATCTTCGTCACGTTAGTGGTTAACAATGTTGCTGATAGATAAGCAACACGCTAGGTGGTTTCAAGTGGCGGTTGGAGTCACGTAGGTGTTGGAGACAAAACTGAGATTGGAAAACACGGGATGTTGAGGGAGAAATAAGGTGGGAAAACGGTACAAAAGGGTGGTTGGCGTCAAAGAAAAGGGCGGGAGAGAGGACCATAAAGACATTTTTCTCATAGCGACAATTTTTTTTTATTCGTGAGAATAAAGGGAAGTGGTGAGATCATTATACTTCGTCACATAGCGAAGACCAAATCCCTAATTTCCAAAAGAAAGAGGCAAATCCGTAATGCATACCTACCACATGACCCGACTCGTGCAATTAAAACAAGTAACTTTTGGTAACTTTTCACATCTTTTGGATATTTAGGGATTAAACATGGAAATGATGAAAGAATATTAGAAACCAACCATATTTTCTTAGTATATTAATTAAATTAAAGGGACCATTAGCAGTTGATTATATTAAATTAATAGAGAAAGGTGCTTCCATTTGTCCATTACATGCGTTGTTTTGTTGATGACTTCAAAGTCACAACTCTCTTTCTCTCTCTAAACTTTCACCTTTCTCTCACTAACAAAATCTTCAACAATCTTCCTTTTTCCAGTTTGTGATTCTGACCCACTTCAAGAATCAATATTGAATCACCAATTTCACAATGGTAAATATGTTTATAATTTATATTTATATCACTCATCAATCACATTTACATATATGTTTTATTATCATGAATATGTGTTTAGTTTATATTAATTGATGCAAATATAATTACAGCAGCAGTCTGTGCCTCCATGGCTTGAGAAACTACTATCAACCGAGTTTTTTCCGGTGTGTCGGACACACGGAGACGCCGCTAGAAGCGAGTGCAACATGTACTGCTTAGATTGCAATGATGGAGCATTTTGCTTCTACTGCAAATCTTCTAAACACAAAGAACATCAAGTCATTCAGGTCAGTGTGTGTTTCATGTGCTTTTTCACACACATAACACATTTTGTGTAATCATTGGATTTAAATCATTTAATCACTTGCATTGTAAAATCTAATGAATACCCAGATAAGAAGATCTTCATACCATAATGTTGTGAGGGTTTCAGAGATTGAAAAGGTGTTGAACATAGATGGTGTTCAAACATATGTGATAAATAGTGCAAAAGTGTTGTTTCTAAATGAGAGACCACAACCTAAATCAGCAAAAGGAGGTTCTAGGATTTGTCAAGTTTGTGGAAGGAGCCTTTTGGACCTTTTTCTCTTTTGTTCACTTGGTTGTAAGGTTAGTTTAATCTTAATAATAATAATAATCTCCCACTGTTTATTTTTTTTAACGATTTAAACTTACAATCTCTCGATTGTAGGGTCGTCTCGATACTGTAATCTTTTACTTTTAACTTATTTTTTTAATTACACACGTCTTGAATACGTTTATGCTTTTAGTTGGATTCAAACTCTTAACCTCTTGACTGTTAAATCATCTTGATACCGTAATATATTTTACTTTTAACTTTGTTAAACGACACACGCGACACGCCCTTAGTTACATTTAGTTGTTAGTTGGATTCAAACTTGTAATTATTGATTGTTGGATTATCTTGATACCGCTAGACTAGGCGTGTCGTTCTATTTCATTGGATTAATTAGTATTTTTTATTAAATTTGTTAGTTGTATGACTTTATCTTAGTTGCCTTTGCTTCACATTGTTAGACAACAACTCACAATGTGAATTGGCATTCACTAATTTGCTCAGTACTTCATCATGTAGATTGGTATTAAAAAATCAACCCATTGTCTACCAATAATCATACATGAATTGTTTATTATTTGATAAATGCTAACTGTCTTTAGTTTTCCTGCTAACATTCTATTAATGGGAACTTGACAAATAAACTATGTGAAATTATTTTTATTAAACCATGACATTTCATTTTTTTCAGTAGTTTTTCCTTCCAAACATGTTTAATTGTTTCATATTTTACGGTAGTTTTTCCTTCCAAACATGTTTAATTGTAAGAGTAATATTGATTTTGATTCATAAGTTTCATGTATTTATATAATAAAAAAATCTTACTCATTTTTCTTGATCAACATAAATTCAATTATTTTGTCATCATCAAAATTGTTATACATAGCAATTTTCATGGTACCTACATTTTTTGTGCTTTTTAATGTATATGATATGGTTTCTTTATATAACATTTTATATAAAAAGAAGATGGTTATATATATATCTTTTGGTAGTAAGATTTGGTATTGACAAGTTGTAGTTGAACTTATTTGTATAGCTTGTTGGGATAAAGAGAAATGAAAATGCAAGGTGTATATTGGAAGGGAAATCATCAACCACAAGAGTAATGTCACCAACAAGAACAAGAAGAATAGAGATAATGATGAATGAAGAAGAAGAAGAACACCACCACCACATTTACACTCCCACTCCTTCCACTAGAAGAAGAAAGGGGATTCCTCATAGGGCTCCCAACTAAGTACAAATGACAAATTAAGTAAATGACATAAATGCCCCTCACAAGCACATAAACATATCCATTTCTCACCAATCTTGTACACACTCATGGTCACCATTGACCATGCCTCACCATGTATTCTTTTTCTCAAATGACTGTATTATGTATTTTTGCTTGAAGGGTTACATGGTGTAATTGTAAAATAATCCTATTATGTTTTTTTTTTTTGATTAATCATGACTTTTTATGCACTTTAAAGTAAGATTTTTTTTTTCTATTCGAAATCCCTTGATGAGTTGATGGTTGTAGATAAAGCTTCTTTTGCGATGTAAAAGGACCAATGTATTTGTATGGCAATGAACAATGAAGTTCATAGCAAGGTTTTTTTTTTTTTTTGGAGGGGGAGAATTTACCTAGAATATAGTTGTTTAAATTTGAAGGAATCGATTAAATGAACTATCAATAATAATACAATTAAAATCATCTAAAAAGTATTTAATAAGTTTTTTTTAATAATATTATATTATGAATTTGTAGTCTATTTCCATTCCATTAGCCGCAACCCACATGGCCTTTTACATTCATAAAGGAACAAACTCCTTTTTTCTTTTATTAATTTTAATATATTTTGATTTTGATTAACATATAAAAAAGAAAAGGTCGGCACTTTCCACTCAGGATGGCTCCCTTCATACAATTGGCTTCATCTTGTGGTCACTTTTTCCTTAAACTTTCTTTCTTATAAATTTATAATTATTCTTCTCCTACTTTTTCCTTAAACTTTCTTTCTTATAAATTTATAATTACTCTTCTTTATTAGTTGTTTATATTTAACTAAATTGATGTCACATTTGCTAAACTATTCACAACGTTTTTTTCTATTTTCTTTATTGTAATTTAACTGTATATATTAGTTGTTTAAATTTAACTAAATTGATGTCACATTTGCTAAAATATTCACAACGTTTTTTTTTAATTACATAGTTAGTCCCTGTGGTTTGCACAAAATAACAACCTTGGGTACTAATAGTTTAAAATCACCTTCTAGGGTATTAACTTTTCATTTTGTAACGTTTGGAGGTATTAACTTCTAAGGTAATAACATAGGTAGTCCCTGTGGTTTGCACAAAATAACATACTTAGGTACTAACAAAATGTGATTTTAAGCCTTCAAATAAGCTTAATACCCTCAAACGTTACAAAATGAAAAGTTAATACCCTAGAATGTTATCAGAAACTATTAGTACCCAAGGTTGTTATTTTGTGCAAACCACATGGACTAACTATGTAATTAACTCTATTTTCTAAAATAATATACACAATAAATATTTATATATATATTAATGAAATCGATGATCTAAAATAATATACACAATATATATATATATATATATATATATATATATATAGGATTGGGTTCAAACGTGAACAAAATCCTAAGAGTGAACTGCGTGAACTGATCTGGGCCCTTGATTTTTATGATCTTGAGATTAAAGTGAGTGGCATGATGGTAATTATTTGGTTAATTTTTTCCATTTAATTAAATACAAAAAGGGTATATGTGTAATTTCAATCTTAAATTGATTGCATAAATCTCTCTCAAATCAAGTAATCAATTATCCTCTTAAATTGATTGCATAAATCTCTCACAAATCAAATCAAGGATTAGAAAAGATGTAACTTAATTCAATTATTAAAATAATTATTTGTTTAAATGCGATGTACACATGTGTATTCTGATTTTACCCTCTTTTTAATGCGATGTACACATGTGTATATCGTCTGTTTTTGTGATATCTCAGAATTTTTTTTTGTATTGAATGTTGATGTACACCTGTGAATTACTGTACACATGTGTACTGTTCTATTTATATCCATGTACACATGTGTATACCGTTGAAATATGAAGGTTACGTGGATCTTAAAAATCAAAATTTGAATTCTGGTGATGAAATCTGAAATAAAAATTAAAATTGAAATCTGATGATTTGTTGTTTGTTTTGATAATTATCTTATTAATAAATAAACATAATGTGGATAATGAATTTAAATTAGGAAAGATGTAACTTAATTCAATCATTAAAATAATGATTTAAATCTAATTTTTTATATAATTACAATCCTACCCTTAACAACTAAAAAGGAAATCAAGGGTCCATATCTGTTCACGCAGTTCACTCTTGGGAGGTTGTTCACGCTGGAACCCTACCCTATATATATATATATATATATATAGGTAGAGGATCCTGTAAAAAAGGCCTAAATTGTGAGAAGGGTAAGAAAGAATCTCAGCCATTAGATCTTTTGATATAATGGTTGAGATCAATAGGGACCAAATTGTAAAATATTTTCATTAATTTGGACTGATTTGAAATATCTAGGGGCAATATAGTCTTTTAAACCCACTACAAATTAGGTAATGCACATGTAACTTCCCCCCGTCTTTTTTAAACGTTAATAACTTTTTATATGTAACTTTTTTTTAAAAAAAAATTACACCATAATAACGAGCGTTTTTTTATCTTTAATATGAGTACCATGTTGCTATACTTATATAGAGAAAAAAATATGTTTCGATCAGATGTTTAGTCAATGAATGGTGTTATATACTTGCTGAATGGTGTTATATACTCGCTGAATGCTGAATGGTGTTATATACTTGCTGAATGGTGTTATATACTTGCTGAATGCTGAATGGTGTTATATACTTGCTGAATGGTGTTATATACTTGCTAAATGGTTTATATACTTACTGAATGGTGTTATATACTTGCTGAATGGTGTTATATACTTACTGAATGGTGTTATATACTTGCTGAATGCTGAATGATGTTATATACTTGCTGAATGGTGTTATATACTTGCTGAATGGTGTTATATACTTCCTATAATTAAGGTGGCGGTTATGGGAAGTTTTTAATTAATTGAATTAATGATAAAATTACTTGTTTACCCTTTTCAATTAATTTAGATCTAATGCCTGAGATTCTTTCTTACATTTCTCACACTTTTGGTCTTTTTTACAATAACCCTACCCTACCTTATATATATATATATAAGGTAGGGTAGGGTTCTAGAGTGAACACTAGGTTGAGAGTGAACTGTATGAACTAATTTGGACCATTGGATTACATCATCTAGAGATTTTTAAACAATGTCATGATTGTAATTATAATGTTGTAACTCCCCTTTAAAATAAATGACAGAAGGGTATTTGTGTCTTTTGTAAATTGCATTTATTAAACAATATTGTCGCAACCCCCGTCCCCTAACAACCCGGGAACGGGCGGCCGCGGCCAGTTTCGGTGGTATCTGTGTTTTATCATGTTGGCAGCGAAAATTACATCAGAACCGTAGTTAGGAAATATATCAGAGTAAAATACTACACTTTTATAATATTAAACACGTGGAAAAAATACCAAGTTTCAAGTACACACATTTTCATAGGGATATACCCTATTTTATTTAATAAAAACATCTCTTTATTTTAGGTAACTGTACAGCCACTTTTCCAAGGCTTCAGTGCTATCCAGCTGGCTTCTATTTGGCTTTCACATTTTGTTACCTGAAACACGTTTAAAAACATTTTGTCAGTGGGAAATACTGGTGAGTGAATCCCAGTTTAATCAAGTTTAGTAAAAACCATTGTACAGTATTGAGGGTGGTCGCGCAATTACATTTGTTTCCATCTATTTTAATTACCACCCACGGTAGTGTCAACCCGACTTGTGGTCATGTTACTACTCACAATGTAGTAACAAATTTTGTATACAAAACCCCAACATACCGACGATAATTGTAGAATACAAATACTCAATCACTGTTTAATATAATGTTAATTATGTGAGGTTTTGTAAAAACAATTTGCAAAAAGGAGATTACTCACATTGCTGTCTTCGGTTTTCCTTTAGGGTTTCCTGGCGATTATCTATAATTTACACAAATGCACACGAGTTAGTATAATAACCCAATATTTACATTAGTAATACCCTCCCCGAGACGACATTCCAATGACTACGTCGGGCAGAACCTCGAAAACCGTTACGGAACCCTGGATCAATCGGGCAGCGTATCTAATACGTAATCAGGGTTATGATACTTACAACGGGGCAGAACTTCGTTAATTAGGGGGGTATTATACCCGAGAATAGCTTTAACTATGTGAATTTTCGAGAGAGAAAAGAAAGTGTGAGCGACTGGGACTGAAGGCTGATGCCCTTAATTTATAGGGCCTGATTCAAGCTTCGTCGCGCCCCGCGTAAGATGAGGCTGGGGCTTACGCGACCCGCGAGCTAGGGGTGTAGGCCCTAGCTTTGACCGGTCATCACTTCTAGCCTCGACACGATTGAGCCACGTGTCGGCTCCGGGTAAGGCTTCGTAGCCGGACTGTCGCGCCCCGCGTAAGCCGAAGGCATAGCCTTCGTGGCCCGCGAGCATCACTAAAACTTGATTTTTATTTAATTTTAAATTATGTAGGGTATTTAGGGCTCGGTTTTCGTATACGTGGTGTATTTTATGACATATTGGGATATTTTAAATATTTTTAGGGTGTCAAAAAATTATTTAGGAGGGTTGTTATAAATATAATCAAAATCTCTAAAATCTCGCTAGTTTCCGTATATACAAGATACATAGTTGTTAGTGTATACACATGTGTACAGTCTCGCTAGTATCCGTTTATACAATGTACACAGCTGTTAGTTTATACACATGTGTACAGTCTCGCTAAATATCAGTTTATACAAGATACACAGCTGTTAGTTTATACACATGTGTACAGTCTTTTATACATCTGTGTACATGGCCGTTTCAACGTTTTTGGAGACCCTAAGCGAACTACAAAGTCAGGGCTCTATTGAATTGGTATAAAGGAATTGAGATTGAGATTGAGATTTGAGACCTTGAATAACCATAGCGATGATTTTTCCTAATCGTGGCCCTAATTTCGCCCAATCCGCAATCAGTTTCACATTGGTTACTCAAAAGACGCCGCAAATAATGAAATTTGATGTGTTGTGTGCGTGGACAATGCAGAATCCTAGTGTAAATCCTAAATCCTGGGCAAAAAACAAGTCTAATATATGAAAAGATATAAAATTGGAGGCCCTTGTTTTTGGTGGCCCTAGGCCTTAGCCTAGGTTGATAAGCCTTACGGGCCAGCCCTGTCTGTGTATTATATTCAGAAATGGTTAGATATGTGTATATTAACAACATATAGTATATTAGGCATGCACACGAGTAGATTTATATAAAAATTATGAAATTAATGAAAATGAAACATATCACATGTATGCAAAAATAAATAACTTAATCACATATTCAAAAAAAAAAAAAAAATTAATGCCTAAAAATAATTACAATTTCAATCTCAGAGAAATTTTTTAATGTTTATTGAAAATTATAAAAAGTTAAAAACAATGTATTATGATATCTATATATACGGATAATAAAAGAAAAACAATATTCAAGTTAAAATTAAAACAAAATTTACGGATAAAGAAATAATGGAGAAATAATTAAAAATGAGAGAGAGAGAGAGAGAGAGAAAGAGAGTTAAGAGATGAGAAAATTAAGGGATTTTAGTTAAACATAATTGGGTATTGTTAATCTTACCCTTTTAATCTAAAAAATTGATCAAATGCCAAGATTAGTTCACTCAGTTCACTCTCAAGAAGTTGTTCACTCTTGATCCTAATCCTATATATATATGTTTATATGTTAATGAAATCGAAGATAAATTGTTTATATTTAACTAAATTGGCATCACGTTTGCTAAAATATTCACAACATTGCAAATAAACTATTAGAAACGAGTATCATGTTGCAAATCGTCACCACCGTAGCATCACATAGGTTTTCTACTAGATAGTTAAAAGTGGATAAAATTTAATAACACACAACCGGAGTCCATATGGAGTGTAGTCTTATCTACGGATGTAAACGAGCCGAGTCTGAGATGATTGATAAACTAATGTAAAATTGTCGACTCCGCAGCAGTGCGCGAGCATGCCCACTAGTGACCAATAAAAGGGGACATGGAACCTGTTACCAAAAACATGCATTTTATTTAAATAAAAAAAAACGTGTTTAAATGAACTAGTTATAAAAACCGTCGCCGCGTTGCGGCGAACTTGTTTTGTTATTTAGTCTGTTTTATATATGTTTGAAATCACTGCGAGTGCGTTGCATACAGAATCACTGAGAACAATAAAAAGAAAATGTAGGAAAAAAACACTAAAAAATAACCGAAAGAAAATCAACTAAAAAAGTTGTGTAGTAACGATGTTGTTCGGTAGAAACCCGTAGTCAGAGATGAGCAAATAGTAATGGGTACCGGTACCGAATTTCCTGAACCGAAAAATCCTAAGTACCAGTTCGGTACTGACGTTTGGCGTTCCTGGTACCGGTTCGCTACCGGTTTTTACCTTCATATACCGATACCGTAACCGGTATTTTCGGTACCAATGCTGATTCGGTATCAGTTGGTACCGAGCTCATCACTACCCCTGAAACTAAAAAAAAAGTTGTACAATACCGTTGTTGTTCGTACGTTACCCGTGATCAGGGATGAGCAAATGGTACTAGGTAGTAGTACCAAATTTCTCGAACTAAAAGATTATCAAACTCAATCCGGTACCGAGTTTTGGCATTTTATGTACCAGACTGGTGCTGTTTTTTACCTTCATGTACCGATAACGAACCGGTATTTTCGATACAAGTATCAGTTAACACCAAGCTTATGAAGCTTAAAAAGTAAAGAAGATAACAATTATTATAATGTGAAAATAATATATATATATATATATATATATATATATATAATAGTTTATTATATTCTATCTTAGTGTTCATTTCATTCCTCTATTAATATATAGGAGAATACAAGAGACCCGAATAAAAAGCCAAACACGTACAAAAATGGGATGGATATAATTATCTAACTTGTAATCGACTTTTGAAATCATAATTTTATATTTTATATTTACAATAGTATAAAAAATAGCACGAATATGATTCTTTTATTTATTTATTTATTTATTTTCTTTTTTTATGTGTCCATTTTTTATCCATTATAGAAAAGAAAAAAAAATAGTTTCCTGTTACATTTCAACTGACACAAAGCCTCAACTACCATTGTGTTGTTGACGAAGATGAGGGTGGTTCGTGAAAACCTTAAAATGGAGATCTTGTCGTAAGTATAGGTTCGTGAAGACCTTGTTGTTGTTGTTATCATTAAGAAGGAAAAAAATGTAAAATATGATTACAAAGATTATGGTCTCAACACGGGTTCCTTCCCCATGATATCTTTGCCTTATCCTCATCATCGTTAATGCACCATCGATGATCTTGCATCCCGATAGCTCGTTATCCTTCTAACACTTGGGAAAACTTGCTATATGTGTTACATATGCTCTTCAAATGTATGTCTACATATGGCTATGTCGTCAAAGTATATCACACCGAACACGTAAAGAAATATATGGAAGAGTTTATCAGTTGTATTGTAGCATGTTGTTGAATTATTGTGTAAATTATATGTTTGTTGGGATTGAACCCAATCAGAGGAACAGATAATGAAAGCCAAAACCGGATCATGACAGTGGATTCACAATAAGCAGCAGTTTACACTAAGTCTTCTCCCTTGACAGTGATTATAACAGCTGATGATCTTATATCCACTGCCCGAATTCAACTGCTGCTGTTCTGCCTAACTACTGATGAAGCCTAGAAGACTGCTGGAAACTAAGCACTGCTGATGACAAAGCACTGCCCAATCAAGGACTGATCAACCTTGAGGAAAGCACTGATGATTAGAGAGAGCAGTAGTTTAGTATATCATCTGTTTTATGTATAGTCAGTGGTTAGGTTTAGCAGTGTTTGTATAAGGTCAGTAGATACAGGTTGTTAGGTTGTTAGACGTCGCTTTCATGGTGACGTCAGCTAAGATGCCTCAGTGGTTTGGATTGTCTATAAATGGAGCGGTACTCTGTACTGTTACATTTGATTCGTTTTGAGTGAGTTCTTCTCCTCAATTCAATCCTTTCATCTTGTGCAATCCAACCTTGAGGTATCAGGCTGAGGGGGAGTTTAGTTTGTAAGCATGCTTTGTAATCCTTTGATTGACTTCGTAATCTTTCGACTAATGCAAATCATGTGTTTATCTAAACTATTTTCTTCATTGATTGTGTTTACAAAGTTTGTTGTTCATTTCCGCTGCACTTTACATGTTTTCATTTTCATTGATTGTTCAATTTACACAAACAAGCACAATCATGAGAGCCCCCGATCCTAACAATTGGTATCAGAGCCTGGACAGTCAAATTCGATCTAACAATCAATTTGACATAACAGTTCGGCTCAAAATTCATTGATACTAAGGTTGGTTGTATTTTGTTGAAAAACAGAGTAATGAGTAACAATGCTTAAAACTGTTATTCAAATACTCTATAAAACAACCAAGATGTCATATGACACACAAATTTCACACAACATGTGATATCATGCACAAGTCACTCATAGTTTTCAGATCTGAAAACATATCTGTTAAACTATGGGATTATTTCTTATTTTCAAAATTGATTTCAAATGCTGTAGTGAAAATTGTGATGTCACTGTATTAAATGCTAGAGTATGAACCTCAGAGTAACAAAAAACCTATGTTCATAAAACATTAGTGTTTTTGATAATATAAAAAGAGGGAAATTAAAACTTTAGTCATTCAGATCTTATGTGTTGAAAACAGGTTGAGATCCTCAAAAAGGGACAAAATCAACTTTGTTAAAATACATTAAGAAAATCAGGAGTCAAAAATATCCAGATCATAGGTAATGAGGAGGTTGGCATAAGCATGTGCAGAAATGACCAAATCTCTCAAAAACATTACTGCAAAATGATTTTGGAACAAGTATTCCTTCAATAAATGCCTCTCAGTAAGTATTTCATTACTTATGATTGGGAAGGGTAAAAAGGGAAGAAGAAAATTCACAAAAACTCAGAAGTGTGTTTATCTCAAAACTTTTGAAGTCAGAAGAAAAGAGTATAAACATAAAACACTTAAGAGTCAAAGCTTGGGGTAATAATGGTCATTAAACAACTGTTTGTGATCATTGGTTCAGGAAAGTTCAGGTGAAAATAGTGTTCCCAGTGATTGAACTAACAAGAGGACTAGAAAAATGTTCATAATCATCACATGGTAACAAAGTCTATAACAGAATTTTCAAAGCTCTTGTGTACATGTGTCCTCATTTTTGACAATAAATCAACATGAAAATGGTACCAAACAGGGGTCAAAATGAATTTAAAATGTCATACTACTGTTGTTCAACCACTGACCATTTTCACAAACTTGAGATTGATATGAATTGAACTATAGTGGAAATTTATGCCAGTTCCTTTTGATGCTGTTTTCAGAAAATTCTTTAATATTTTTAAAAGGGATTTTCTCCAAATAAAGCAGGATATGTTATTTCCTATTTTTTTTTGGATAATATATTTTGAACCTTTACTGGTTTTTTATAGTAAGGTTTCAATCTCCTGTCAGGATATATTACATTTTTTTTATAGTAATATTATCCTCAAAACGGTTCAAAGGAAAATGGTTCATGTATCAAGGTCATGTTTAACTCAAGTTTGTTTTAAAACTGATCAAAGATTGATTGTCAAAAGTGCTTAAAATACTTAGGTACTCATGTGTTAATTTAAGTATTACAATAAGAATGAGTTGCCTTAGTAAAAAGTCTACATCATCTGGGGTACTAAACCACTGTCAGAAATTTGAAAAAGCTTCAAAATGTGAAATTGACCTGTGGTAAAAACCTTGAATGGAAATTTTTCTATACAGTTGCTGAAATACTTGTCCTTCAAATCTGTACCATTTACCCTAATCACTGTTTTGTTCAAACATCTGTTCACTAAATATTGTCTACTGTTGAAAGTCAACCACTGATCCTTCCATTCTCTTGGCAAGCACTGATGCTCAAAATCAGTGACTTATCCACTGATAGTAAAAATCACCCACTGTCCTCATTTTGACCGTTGTAACCACTGATATTTGCTTCATCAGTGGTTTCCAAAACAATTGTTCCCCATAATTCATCTCTTCATCATCTGTTAACACGTGGTCAGTTTTTAGCCTTCAGATCATAATAACCGCTGCCACATCAGCGATCACTTTTTCCCTAAATAAAACCCTGATCAAAACCCCAAACAGGGTTTTACACTGTCGAATTGAATTCCAAAATTCTCTTCTCAAAGCAGTTTCCAACCCTTCTTCCTAAAATCATTTTTCGTTCTTCTCCGCAAAAATGACGAAATCAAAATCAAAATCACAATCAAAATCAAAGCCATCATCATCTTCCAAAAAGGTCGCTCAAACGGCCGAAGAATCCATCGAGATACCATACAAATCTCCTCATAATTATCTGGGTTTGCTCACAAAACCCACCGATAACCACACCTTCGACTCCATCATTGAAACATTATCTGCATCAAAGTACAAAACTTTGTTGATAGCAGATGCTCCCATTTATCTACAAACCCAGAGAGAGTTCTGGAAAAAGGCGACGCTTGAAAAACAAGACGATAAAGTCATAGCCATTAACTCCTCGATACAGGGTAAAGTGATTCAAATCACTCCGCAATCAATCTCAGAAATCTTCAAACTCTATGATCAGAAAGGTAAAACTTCCTTTGACAAAAACGAGTTAAAAGCTGATTTTCTGAAAAGGGGATATGCAGAACAATCAAAGGTAGATACCTTACAAAAAGGTTATTTCTCATCTGCACCCAGATTTTTATTTCACACACTTCTGATGTGTGTTTCTAATAAAACAACAGCTTTTAACGAGATACCATTAAAGATTCAATGTCTGGGTTATGCTATTTTAAATGGTGAAAATTATAACTATTCCCAGGAGATCTTTAATGACTTGGTAAAAAATGTTGATAGCAAATCATTTTTACTTTTTCCAAGATTTCTGAGCTATTATTTTAAACAAAAATTTGAAAAAGAGAATGAAAATTTGCTCAAACAAGGTGTCTATTTTCAAATAAAAGGTTTAACAAATGAAACATTTTCCAGAATGATGGCACCAATAAAATTAAAAGCAGAGGTGCCTGAGCAAATTTTAGAAACAACCACTGCTCCTCAGGCATCTACTGTTGAGCCCACTGCTCCAGGTGATCATAGCAGCACTACCACTGCTTTGAAACCCACACCTGACATTACCAAAAAGACCAAAAGAAAATCTTACAAAAAGCCCACCAAACCCAAGAAAAAGGCAACTCTGGAAGATGAGATCCCAGAGCAACTGCCTGTGACAACACAAATGTCACCACAAACCACTGCTGCTACTTCCTCACAGCAGTTGGTAGAAAGATCTCCACCATTGCCTAAAACTCCTCCTGCATCCTCACAAAAGGATCAGGTTGTAATCACAGGGACTCCACAATATGAAGCTCTGGGCCCAATCGGATCCATCTTCCTCAGTCCTGATCCCAAGGACATGTCTCTTTCAACTACCATACCATCACCAATAATATTACCACAATCCATGCTACCCTTGTTGCATGCAGTTGTTATAGCTCAAACACAAACCAGTTCCTCTCAATCACCCATCAAAGAGAGTACACTCCAACAAGTGACTGGGTCTGATGCTTATACCTCTGCTATCCCAGCAACAATTGAGGAGGTTACACCCCCTGAGTTACATGTAACTCTCGATGGTAGTTCAAGTGGAGCAGCAACTACAACTGGTGGATCAACAGGTCTTCAGTTGGACAGTTGTTTCATTAGTAAGACTCCCTTGAAGGCAATTTCTTCTATAGCACCATCGGTAATCACCAGTGAGTTGGTTCTAACCACTGGTACCATCAAAGATTTATCTAGTGCTGAAGAAAGAAGTCCCCAGTACCAAGAACAAGGGGCATCAATGGGTGATTTTTGGGACTCAGTTCTTAAGTCACACATTGATACAACCACTGCTGGTGGGGATTCAGATGATCCTACTAACATAGGTGGTGATTCAAAATATCAGGAATTGAAGGACAGAGTTGAAAACTGGAAACCTCAGTTGCTGAAATAAAGGATATGGTGCAAGAGATTTTGAAAGCTCAAAAAGCACAATCCACTGCTGTTCCACCTCAAGCACCTGCTCCACCACAAGCATTTGCTGCAAATGAGCTCTGGAATATTTTCCAGCCCTTACTTGAAAAACAAAAACAGATGGCTGATCAGCAGCATGAAATACATGTGAAAATGCTGACAAACATATTGGAGTCGAGATTTAAAGACACTCAAGCAGACATCAAGGCTATAAAGGCTTGCATACAAAAGACTCCCCATGGTGAAAAAGTTCCCTCAACCATCCTCTTCATGGATAAACCCCTTCCAGATAATGCCAAAAAGGGGGAGAAAATCCAGTTGAAGAAGAAGGGAATAGAAGATGGTCTGTATATTGAACCAGATCAAGTAAAACAGACATCTAAACCTCAAACCACAAAGTCTCATATTTTCATCCAAACAGCTGATACACCAGTAGTGACAAAAACTGCTAGCAGTAGCCAAACAGCTGTCATCTCATCAAGACACACAACTTCACCACACACCACCAAAACCACTGCCCTACCACCATTACCTCCTGTCATAAAACAGAAGACAACAGATGTTAAAACATCTGTTGTAATGACAACGACAGTTGGAACACCAGTTGTTTCAACACCTGTCAGTCAATAACAAACACAAACCACTGCCACTCAATCTCAAACCACTGAGCCACCCAAGACATCATCAGCCTCTCCTACAATAAAAAGGAGAAGGATTTTCATATCTGATGATTCACCACCACCATCACCACCATCAAAAACTATCTCACCACCTTCATCCCCTGCTCAAAAGCAGAAGACATCTACTGACACATCAGTAGTTGTAATGACAACAGCAGTTGAAACACCAGTTGTTTCAACAGCTGTTAGTCAGTCATCCACCACTGTTTTCACCAGTCTCACATCACAACCAGCAAAGCTCTACACCAGAAAAAGAAAACTTACTCAGCCAGATGAGGATCAATATGACCCCACTGCTGCAAAATATCCGTTGGAACTAGAAGCTATAAAAAATGAGATGAGGCAATTTTACACTGATGATGATCCTTCAAACAGAAGATTTTCTTCACTCGTTGGCTTCATGGTTCCAGAAGACATGGATGAATATCTTGAGCTCAAAACAAGACAGGCTAAGATAAGAGCAAAGGTTGAATGTGAAGGTCAAGGTGAAGAAGCCATTGTTGAAAGATTGGAACTTCTGCTCACAAAAATCAAACAAATAAAAGATTTTGCACAAGAGCTGAGCAAAGAAAAGGCAGAACAACGAAAAGAGATGAGAAGAAAACTTCTTGCATACATAATGCAAGAAAAATTTTATCCTGCTGAAGAAAACCAATTTGAAGAATGGCCCATAGTGGCTTTAAAGCATGAAGCTGATAGGATTGATAGAATCAAGAACGATCATAGAAAGAAGAAAAATGCTCCAAATTGGAGCAAATACAAAAAGCTCATCACTGACCTAACAGCTGAGTACAAAAGAAAGAAACAGGAATTGGTGGATGCAAAAGTGGACACTGCCAATGCCATATCAAAATGGTCAAAGCAGCAAACTGATGAAGCCTATGAAAGGCTGAAGAAAAGAAAGATAACTGTTTCAGGCACTTCAAAGAAGCATGAACAAATGATGAAGCTTGAACAGCAGATTGAAAACCTCAAAACACTGTTCAGGTCAACTGGAAATCCTATTCTTGTGTCAAACCGAGAAGAAGGAGAACAGCTGACTAGTGAAGAGGTAAAGGAAAAGGAAGTTGAGTACTTCACAGAAACCATCATGAAAATGGGTCTAAAAGAAGAGAGCTCGGAAAAACTTCAAAACCTTTTTAAGAAGGTGTTAACTAAGCCTGCATCACCAAACACTTCAGAAGTTTCAGACATTGAGCCAGATCAACAAAAAAGACAAGAGCAGATAGAAAAGGAGACTGCAGAAGACATAGCTGCAGCAAACAATGTTATTGAAATGGCCTTCAAACGAATGTCTGAAAGTCTGCAAGTTTTCACAAGGCCAACATCTCCCAACTCATCATTGAATAAATCTCTCCCAAGAAACCCATTGGGTTTAAAAGTACTAAAGTGGATGTCTGATCAAAAGACCCACGTATTGACCCTGGTCAGATCCAATGGCGAAGTGAAGTACATATCAAGGAAAGAAGCACTAGGCCTTAGTGTTGAAGATTTGCAGGATCTCCTTGAACTTTCACTGTGCAGGGATGAGGATGACACAAGTTCCAAAGAATTTGAAGAAGAATTTAAAAGACATGCAAGGGAACTACTGATGAGGAATAAAGATCCAAAATAATGAAGGGTTTGGCATTATCTGTTCCAGGGGGAGATTGTTGGGATTGAACCCTATCAGAGGAACAGATAATGAAAGCCAAAACCGGATCATGACAGTGGATTCACAATAAGCAGCAGTTTACACTAAGTCTTCTCCCTTGACAGTGATTATAACAGCTGATGATCTTATATCCACTGCCCGAATTCAACTGCTGCTGTTCTGCCTAACTACTGATGAAGCCTAGAAGACTGCTGGAAACTAAGCACTGCTGGTACAAACTGCTGATGACAAAGCACTGCCCAATCAAGGACTGATCAACCTTGAGGAAAGCACTGATGATTAGAGAGAGCAGTAGTTTAGTATATCATCTGTTTTATGTATAGTCAGTGGTTAGGTTTAGCAGTGTTTGTATAAGGTCAGTAGATACAGGTTGTTAGGTTGTTAGACGTCGCTTTCATGGTGACGTCAGCTGAGATGCCTCAGTGGTTTGGATTGTCTATAAATGGAGCGGTACTCTGTACTGTTACATTTGATTCGTTTTGAGTGAGTTCTTCTCCTCAATTCAATCCTTTCATCTTGTGCAATCCAACCTTGAGGTATCAGGCTGAGGGGGAGTTTAGTTTGTAAGCATGCTTTGTAATCCTTTGATTGACTTCGTAATCTTTCGACTAATGCAAATCATGTGTTTATCTAAACTATTTTCTTCATTGATTGTGTTTACAAAGTTTGTTGTTCATTTCCGCTGCATTTTACATGTTTTCATTTTCATTGATTGTTCAATTTACACAAACAAGCACAATCATGAGAGCCTCCGATCCTAACAATGTTCTATTATATTAAATTTGCTTGATGGAATAGATTGATGATGACGACACAATTTTAAACAAAATGCTACTTAAGTCAAAATTGGTGAAACCTACCAAGATTCCAAGAACCATACAACCAAATTCTTGGTTAAGCTACGCAAAATAAGCGTATTATAACAAGTTTTAGTAATTTTTTATTTATGATTATTTTATAAAATAAATTATTCCAAGTGTCATACATCAAAAATTTCAAGATGTGATTTCTTAAATTCTTGATTATATTTAGTGTTTCTTATAATTTTTTATATATTATTATTCTATAGAATAAATTATTCCAAGTGTCATACATCAAAAATTCAAGATGTGGTTTCTTCAATTCTTGATTACATTTAGTGTTTCTTATGGGCCGATAGTGCCTCATGTCACCTCACCCAAACCTGGCAATATGGCATTATACACCACAATATGGCTAGGGCAGTGGTGGACCTAGGATTTTTTTTCATTGGGAAGGATTTTTCACAACCAAACATTAAAATTTTCGGGTCGGTCATCGTAGTCGGATCGGGGCTAGGAAATAATGTATAAGTATTTAGTGGACATGAAACCACTACATTGTATGTTGAAAGTTTTATTTGGTAATCAAATGTTAAATAAAATCGACATTCAATTTATCATTTTAAAGAAGCAAATTAGAGGGTCAACAGGTGGTTGTGCTATTTTAAAACATTAGTTTAATTTTGATGGAAAAAAAAAAAAAACAAAAAATGTAAGACTTGAACTTGAGATCTATTTGTTGGAACACAAGGAAATTTACCACCACACCATCTTTGTTTTTAATACTATGCGGTCTAATTAATTTATTTTACGGGGTCCTTGAAAAATTTAATATACCAGTTCTACTATTTTCTAAAAAAAGATTGGGTCTATGGACCCCAACCCGGACCATGTGGGTCCGCCTCTGGCTGGGGCACCAATATGAGAGCATCAACCCATTAACGGACGTGAGATGATCCAGCCATGCGGTCCACCTCAAATAAACTAATCCCATTTTTTTTGTTTTTGTTTTTTAGTTATACGTGGTAGTTAAAAAAATGTGTTAGTTAAAACTCATTACTTACGTAGTAATGACATGACAAGACGTTATGCACTTTTTAGCTAAACCACGGTCTAATATTTAATTCACCCACACATCTTTTTCTTGACCAGTTGACTGTACACTTTTTTGTATATGTTAGAAAAGTCAGCTTGTGACCTCAAGTTTTGGCATTTTTTTCCCATGTGTTTCGCTTTTTCTGTGATTCCGAAGAAAGTTTTTTCTCACTTTTGAATATTTCTTTCAACATCTACATGTGTGTTTTACTGCTTCAAACTAAGTCTCACTATATATCAACACAATGAATCTACGATGAAATTATGATTCGAGCCCAAAAAACCCTGTAACCAACATCCTTATCGTAGTAAAATCACGCACCTAATTTTACTATAACGAAGTATGGCGACAACGTTGGATTTACGTTGCTTACATTTTATGAAGGATTCAACGGTGTTTGTATCGAGCTGAAATGACTTACAATTCTTACATTTCATGAGGGGGAAGGGGTGTTTAACCCCTCTACCCTAACTTCCATCAATCTCCTTGCGCCACGTCACTTAGAAATCCATTACCCTCTTTAGGCTAATGGCTAGTTCGGGGAACCCAATGTGGCTTCGGTCCCCTCGGAGAACACCCCCTCCCCCCCCCCCCCCCCGCGACGCTGTATCGGTGCAAACGGCAATATTCCCCTGACCTCACTGATTCTATTTTGTTGAATTTTAAACATTTGACCGTTGAATAACGACTAGAATTTAAAAAAAATCGATTATTTTAAACCTATATATATCCACACATTTACATCTAAAACTCTCAACTCTCTCCAACCTCATACATTCCTCTTCATCAAATCACAAAAATTTCTCTATAAACGTTTTATATAATCTAGTTAATTTTTTGTTTGTAGCCATGAGTTCATCATCATCTGAGGAAAACACTGCAAACTTTTACGTTAGCGCGATGATGGAGACAACGAAAATTATTTTGGAGATGGAAGCAGACGTAGGAACTTCAGAACCAAGAACAAGGAGTGCTGCGAATAGAGATCGGGAAGGTATATTATTTGTGTGCATTCAATTGATTAGAAATAAATAGTGTTATTAGCATAATTATTTTTAAGATTTTTTTTACTATAATTTAATTTAATTTCTAACTTTATTAAAGGTGCACATGATCACTTGGTGGGTGACTATTTCGATGAAAATATTTTTTTTTTTTTTTAATTTTAACGGCATTCTAGCCATTTGAAAACAACAAACACGCAACACACATCGGTTTCATCCCAACCCCACCCCTACCCACCGGCTACCACCCACACCACCGGCGGCGGTGTGTGGGGTGCGGGTAGGGAGTACCCACCCAGGTTAACCTGTGTGGCCTGGGTTCCCTGATGGATTATTCACTGATGTTTGTCATTTTCATTAATGCAAATGCAGTTGAATCTAAATGGGCTTATTGGGCTAACTTTCGATGTCAATAATAATGGCCCAAATGAAGTCCCTACTATAAAGTTCTCGAAAAGCAACTTTTAACAGTCCAAGATTAATTTATTGATCCAACGAAAATTATCATTTCTTTATTTTAGTTTAGTGTATTACACATTTACACACGAATTGATCAAAGTCGCAAGTCTAATCATATTTTGACGGTTCCCCTAATTTTAAATATTGGATACATCCATATAGTTACATATACATTGTTGGAAGAATAAATTGCTAAAATAGTCCCTAACGTTTGTTCACATTTGCTAGATCCATCCAAAAAAAGTTTTTTTCTCATATGAACCACTGAGGTTTCAAAAAAGTTGCTAAATCCATCCAAATTTCAGGGACGAATTTAGCAATTTAATAAAACAAACTTTTTTTGGATGGATTTAGCAAATGTGAACAAACGTCAGGGACGATTTTAGCAATTTACTCTATTTTTTTTATTTTCATCTTTTTATTATATCTCTTAATTAACATAAAATCTATTTATTTTTTTATTTTCATCTTTTTATTAAATTTCTTATTTAACATAAAATCTACTAGTTTTTTTTTTGAACGGCGAATTTCTACAACAGGCGATAGATTCGCACCTGCTTTTGCAGGCCCTCCACCCCACTCTGGCCAAGACTATGTTGTCTTAATCGGGCTCACGCTTGGCATCAGAGTTTGGTTTGGCGCTCCCCGACAAAATTTCCAGCCTACTGCCATATGCGAGTAGTTGCACCCTCCACAAGAGCCGAAAACTCTTTGGAGTAAATGCACTGTAATAGAAAACTCGAGTGTACTCCGCGGGTTTCGAACCTGTGACCAGGCCTTCACCCAGTATTTTTTTGTTCATTTATAAAATAAAATACACTTTCTTGCTAAACAGGTAACAAATTAAACCGCTGAAAAGATTTTGTCGTATAATTAACTTTATTAAAGGATTAGTAATGAGTAAAATGTTTACATTTTAAAAGACTTGGTTAGATGGTTAGATGATTATAAATATAAAACCGTATTCATAATTGTAAAATATAAATGATTAATCTTTATTATGAAGTGGGTGAAGGCCTGATCACAGGTTCGAAACCCGCAGAGCACACCCGAGTTTTCTATTACAGTGCATTTACTCCAGAGAGTTTTCGGCTCTTGTGGAGGGTGCAACTACTCGCATATAGCAGTAGGTTGGAAATTTTGTCGGGGAGCGCCAAGCCAAACTCTGATGCCAAGCGTGAGCCCGGTTAAGACAACATAGTCTTGGCCAGAGTGGGGTGGAGGGCTTGCAAAAGCAGGTGCGAATCTATCGCCTGTTGTAGAAATTCGCCGTTCAAAAAAAAAAAAAAAAAACTAGTAGATTTTATGTTAAATAAGAAATTTAATAAAAAGATGAAAATAAAAAAATAAATAGATTTTATGTTAATTAAAAGATATAATAAAAAGATGAAAATAAAAAAATAGAGTAAATTGCTAAAATCGTCCCTGACGTTTGTTCACATTTGCTAAATCCATCCAAAAAAAAGTTTGTTTTATTAAATTGCTAAAATCGTCCATGAAGTTTGGATGGATTTAGCAACTTTTTTGAAACCTCAGTGGTTCATATGAGAAGAAATCTTTTTTTTGGATGGATCTAGCAAATGTGAACAAACGTTAGGGGACTATTTTAGCAATTTACTCTTGTTGGAAAGTTAATTAATCAAGATATCCTAAGTTGATTTGGTGTTAGTATTATGTAATCTAATATAGTCAAAATATGTAAAGTCAAATCGGTATAATAGCGGTTAATAGGTAGGCAGGTAGCCAATGAGGTGGTGGTGGTGGAGTGGTAAGGGAGAGTCTTGGGGTTCTAAGGGACCCAAGTTCGATTCCTGTCCTTCCCATTATTTTCTGCGGCACCTGGTGATGATGGGAGACTAGGCGAATAGGTGGAGATCGCTAGTTTGATCCTTGAACTGAGCGGGTTTTACCTCACCGCACTGTCGTGCCTTCGGGCGAGTGTTTACGGGTTTCGGCCCTAGGTGAGGGTTTTCCCCGATTCGGAGACGAATGTATCCCGATGTGGTGAATTTCACCAGTAGCCCGTTTGTAGGATTCGTTGGCCGTTCAAAAAAAAAAAAATAGATAGGCAGGTAGTTGTCTCGGTTGGTAATAACCGCCAAGACCAAAGGGTATAAATACCCTCTTGTACGATTGTACAATTAAAAAATATATTGGTGTATCTCTGTTTTGCACTGTGTTCTTCACGGGTTGACAAACATGTGCATATCCCAATTTGTTCCATCCAATACCACATCGATTGATCCATGATCGTGGGCTACATCATGCCTCAAACATGTTTTAAGTCTAAATATCATTTTTTTTTCACCATTCGTCACCAAATTCCATATTTTGGTCATGAAATTAAGATACTTTAGACCGTGGGGTATGGTGGGGCGTGGGTTGGGGGCATGGTGCGACACGTGGAGTATGGGACATCCAAGACCAAAAGCCAATTTCAAAGGGGTATGGTGGGGCGTGGCTGGGGTGGCGTGGAAAAAAAAAACCAATTTCAAAGGGCTAGTGCTCTTGGCCAACGAGGTTCCGCCATGTCATATTTGTAGCCCCGCCCAACGCCCGGGCTGAAACTCCCGCCCAAGGGGCCACGCCGAAACCAAAGCCCACCGGGGAGGTGACGTGGGCGTTTGTACCCAACTACGCCCCAACCCCCACCCCATACCTCATATTCTTAGTTTAAAAACATTTCACTAACCACTTGGAAACTTTTCAATATACCAGTTTTCCAATTTGATTAATAATTCACAAGTTTGGCATCTTTAAAGTCAAACAATACTTAATCATGATTTTTCTCGTCCTCTTATGAGTTATGTATTTGAAATCAAACAATCAAGTCATATTATAAACTCGTGATATAGTAAATATAAACTATGAGATGCTACAATTTCACTAGTTGAGTTACAAAAACCATTTGGAATTCTAAGACATGAACTTAGATAAGAGATTTTCTTGCAATTACAAAGTGTTAATCACTTCCAACAAGCTTGAAATAAGATGGATTCCACTTACATGTCATTTATCCTTGCAAATACAAAAACCTTTTTAGTCAAACTATCAACAAACTTGAGCTTAGTTAAATTAAACCCCAAAAATGTATTTTGGTTAAATTAAAAAACAATTATTTTTGATTATCATATTTTATATAAAAAAAAATTATGAGTCGAATGGTTTGATTGGTTAGAAAAGATTCTAGCTCCACACCCCAAGCTCTACACGCTCGTAACTCGTTAACCCCAAAATCTTGCTACTGTGACACAATGTTTGGCGCCTTTTGGCGTTGATGTGGACGTGGGCGCCAACCCACTACGCTTAGTCTAAGCTATAACGATTATCAGTACCATATCAGATCATAACGAACTAAACCAATACCATCTCAACAATATTTATATACCCATAAAGGTATAAACAAGCTCAAAGGTTCGAGAGCTACTAGTGATCGGCTTAGTTAAAAGCTTGAACTAGCCGAGCTTTAACAAGCCCGAGTCTGAAATAGAGCTCATTTAGTTATCGAGCCCGAGCTCGAGCCTGAAATACAAAGCTCGTTTAGGCTCGCAAGCAAAGACAAGCCCAAACAAAATTTTAGTTTTTTATATATAATATAATAATAATGATAATAACATTGACGCGACAAGCTTTTAGCCCGTTTAAGATTGTTCTCAAAATAGTTTGAGCCGAGTCGAGCTCAAGCTTTTGGTTTTACTCGCTAGCTGAACTCGAGCTTAAATAAGTAAGCTCGCACCGAGCCGAGCTCTAACTCGAGCTTCACAAAAATAGGCTAGTCAGGCTCGAGCTCGACCCGACTCTATACCCTATTAAATATACCCATTCCCAACGAACGACACCCTCTTTCATATTCCAAAGACATCCAATGTGAACATTATCCTATTTTAAAGATGTGACACAACAAAATATAATATAAAATAAAATAATGTACATAGTTGACATAAAGACGACTTGTGTAAACATCCTCAACATTTACAACCTACGGCTTCTCTCTCTCTCTCTCACACCCTCTACAAAACCAAACGAATTCAACCAATACCCACAAAAATTACAACACATATTGATCTATACTAGTTGTAGGACCCGTGTAACCACACGGGTATGTTTAATAACGATCGAAATCAAATACTAAAAAACAGATTATAATATATCATTTAAATTTTGGTCTTTGGTTCTATATCTTTATAAAATAATGTTAATGACAATATGTGTTAGTATTATAATAACTATAATGATAAAAGTTTTTGTCTATGTAAATATGTAAACTATCATGTGAACAAATATTTGATGAATTCACATTCGCATTTTAGTTAAGTATACACTAAACTTGTCGACTGATTAACTATAGACACAAGAGAAGCAAAACTAACACAAGAAAGATTATTTGTTGCCAATATACCAATTCAATACAAGAGAAGCATAACGAACCCATGAAACATTATTTGAAGCATAACCTGGACTTGCTGTAATTCCATCAGTTCAGTATTTAATCCTAATATACCAACTCAATAGAAAAATAAAATATTTAGTGTACTACAACTGTAAATAACTCATGTAACAGATTTGAAACCATAATTATGGATTATAGACATCTATTTACATAATGTAAAAACATTATGTCACCAATGTACAAACTTTCATTAAAAGCAGTCTTATTTGGCCCAAACAAAACTTGTTCTTAGTTAAGTGTAACAAACGGGTTTAATAAAGAATTTGTTTAATAAAATCTTATCTATTAAAAATACATCTTAAATTCTATTAAAAAGAATTTGTTTAATAAAATTTTATCTATTAATTTATTAAAAGTTAAAAAGAAAAGAAACACATTTAAAAAATTTCCTAATAAATAATAAAAACTTTACTTCCAAATAGAGTTTTATAAACAAATAGGGTTTTATAAACAAATATTAAATAGGGTTTGATTACTTAAATAACTCTTTTTAAATATAAGGTTTTATAAACAAATATTAAGTCTTCCAAATATAAGGTTTTATAAACAAATATACCCTTAACCCTTAATATCTACTCATAATATCACATATTAATGATCAGATCCATCACACTTCTCCAAAAGATCTCGAAGTCTCTTCTCCCAACTCCCAAGACCGATCATCATCATCATCGTCTTCATCTTCATCATCTTCATCTTCATTCATCTACACAGGTCAAAACAGAGGTTTGGATCATCATCTTATCTGTATATGTTTTTGATATTTGTGATGTTTTTATGGAAATATTGTTTGGATCATCATCTTATCTGTATCTCTTCATCTTCATCTTCATCATCTTCATGTTTTTTGTGAAAATATGTGTGATATTTGGATGATCATCTTCAAGAATCGTTTGTGATTTTTTGTGAAAATATTTTCAAGAATCATGATTGAATGTAATCCGCATGTAGATATTGGATGCCAATCAACCCAACCATCAAACGTTTTCTTCATCTTCTTCTTGGTACACTTTTCTTCTTCTTCTCTGTGATAGAATAGAACACATTTTGATAATCAGTTCTTTGTTCTGCATATGTGTACTTCACCAATTTGTTCGTTGGAGTACTGACAGTACAATAATATGATGATGATTAGAGTTGTTTGATAATCAGTTCTTTGTTCTGCTTTGGTTTCAGTTTTTGATAACCAAATCTTTATCAATGAATAAACTTATTAATTGGTTAACATTCAAGAAAAAGTGTCAATAAATGGGTTGATTTGGGTATTTTTTTTGTTAGCTAAATGGGTCACTCTGGTCAAAATGGGTTGCTAAAACTACTTTGTTTAATGTTTGCTTGTTTTGTTTTTGTTCTATACTATCGTAGTAGTATCAAAATAGAAGGTTTGTTTGTGATGTTTTTGTGAAAATATTGTTTGTTCTTGGAAAGTTTCTATTACCTACTTTGTTTAATGTTTGCTTGTTTTGTTTTTGTTCTATGCTATCGTAGTAGTATCAACACAGAAGCTTTGTTTGTGAAGTTTTTGTGAAAATATTGTTTGATTCTTGTGGGTTTTTGTCTCGGGTATCAAAACAGAGGTTTTGTTTGATTCTTGTGGGTTTTTAAGAAATCTGAGTTTCTTACTATGGATGTTTTTATTGTACAGAATGGCTGCGGATGTAAAGATACGCAAAACACCAACTACGAAGGCGAGAACACTTGACAACCTCCTAGAAGATGGTGCGGTGCACATAAGGAAGTAATTGATCAGAACGATCAATTGCTCCTGAATGAATATAACCCCAGTGGCAGATATGTAATTAGCGAGCTCTGGAATTTCAAGGAAAATCGAAGAGCTACACTAAAGGGGGTTATCAGCTACATTCCGAAGTGCACCAGTCAGTAAACATCCACAATTTCTTTCTTGTGAATGACGTTTTGGTTTTAGAAATATTGTATGTTACGGTCTTTTGTTATCGAGTCTGTAAGTTCCGTCAAGTCTACGAAGTTGGATATCCTTCTATCTTTCTTGGTATTACGTTTTGTCTCTGTATTGTATATATAATGCAAGTGTGCATTCAATACTTTGTCCGACTGTGATATATTGTTTGCTTAAAACAAATGTTTCCAAATCTGCTAACCTTGAATTCTAAATTCCAGTTGACACTTTATAAAAATTTACATTTAATATACAATTTAGGCTTTAATAATTTGTTATATATAGTATACATTTGAATTATTAGATTGCATTTATTTAAAAAGAGTTAACTTGATTTATTAAATCAATGATTTCTTAACTAAAAAGCAAGTAGAGATTTTTGTTTTAAGTATCCAGAAATTAAGTAAAGTATGAAGAACTTACCTGATAATCGGATCAAGAAACAATCAGTGGAGGCCTGCACAGATCCAACACTGACATGGTCACCTTCTTTCACTCGGAAACAATGCACTTCTCATAACTGCATACAACACATAAATGGCGCTTATCATAACTGCATACAACACATAAATCTTGCAAATTGGATTAGTTCTTGTCAAGAATACGACCTCTAATGGAGACATCACCAATGAAAGGGCACTTCTTGTCAATGTAAGTTCCTAAAGTAATCAAATATCGGATCATGTCTCAGATAAATGTCGGAAATTCTTTAAACAAACCTAAAAGAATAATGTAATCTCTCTTAACTGAACAACACATTTACATAATCCTTCCATTGCCGAAACACAATCCATATATTTCACCCAAGTCATCACTCAACTTTACAAACGATTTCACTTAAACCGATTTGCATTCTTGCGAAAATAGAAACAGTCACCCAAATACACTAACTTTAGCATAGAATTTCAAAGTAATCAACATTTCATTTGCAATAGAAATACACTGGCGGCGGTGTGTGGGGTGCGGGTAGGGAGTACCCACCCAGGTTAACCTGTGTGCCCTGGGTTCCCTGATGGATTATTCACTGATGTTTGTCATTTTCATTATTGCAAATGCAGTTGAATCTAAATGGGCTTATTGGGCTAACTTTCGATGTCAATGATAATGGCCCAAATGAAGTCCCTACTATAAAGATCTCCAAAAGCAACTTTTTACAATCCAAGATTAATTTATGATCCAACGAAAATTATCATTTCTTTATTTTAGTGTATTACACACAAATTGATCAAAGTCGCAAGTCTACTCATATTTTGACGGTTCCCCTAATTTTAAATATTGGACTCATTCATATAGTCACATATACATTGTTGGAAAGTTAATTAATCAAGATATCCTAAGTTGATTTGGTGTTAGTATTATGTAATCTAAAATAGTCAAAATATGTAAAGTCAAAATGCGGTTAATAGGTAGGTAGGTAGTTGTCTTGGTTGGTAATAACCACCAAGACCAAAGGGTATAAATACCCTCTTGTATGATTGTGTACAAGTAAAAAGTATATTGGTGTATCTCTGTTTTGCACTGTGTTCTTCACAGGTTTGCACAATCATGCCCAATTTGTTCCATCAAATACCACATTGATTGATCCATGATCGTGGGCTACATACATGCCTCAAATATGTTTTAAGTCTAAATATCAATTTTTTCACCATTCGTCATGTTGATTTGATATTTTTAGCACCAAATTCCATATTTTGGTCATGAAATTAAGATACTTTAGTTTAAAAACATTTCACTAACAACTTGGAAACTTTTCAATATACTAGTTTTCCAAACTGATTAATAATTCACAAGTTTGGCATCTTTTAAAGTCAAACAATACTTAATCATGATTTTTCTCGTCATGTATTTGAAAGCAAACACTCAAGTCATATTATAAACTCGTGATATAGTAAATATAAATTATGAGATGCTACAACTCAATCCAAATATCGATTTTCACTAGTTGAGTTACAAAAACCATCTGGAATTCTAAGACATGAGCTTAGATAAGAGATTTTCTTGCAAGTTAATCACTTCCAACAAACTTGAACTTAGATAAGATGGATTCCACTTACATGTCATTTATCCTTGCAAATACAAAAACCTTTTTAGTCAAACCATCCACAAACTTGAACTTAGTTAAATTTAACCCAAAGCAAATACAAAAACCTTTTTAGTCAAACCATCCACAAACTTGAACTTAGTTAAATTTAACCCAAAAGTGTATATTGGTTAAACTAAAAAACAATTATTTTCAATTATCATATTTTATATAAAGAAAATTGTGAGTCGAATGGTTTGATTGGTTAGAAAAGATTCTAGCTCCACACCCCAAGCTCTACACGCTCGTTAACCCCAAAATCTTGCTACTGTGGCACAATGTTTGGCGCCTTTTGGCGTTGATGTGGACGTGGGCGCCAACCCACTACGCTTAGTCTAAGCTATAACGATTATCAGTACCATATTAGATCATAACGAACTAAACTAATACCATCTCAACAATATTTATATACCCATAAAGGTATAAACAAGCTCAAAGGCTTGAGAGCTACTAGTGATCGGATCAGTTAAAAGCTCGAACTAGCTGAGCTTTAACAAGCCCGAGCCCGAGCCTGAGCCTGAAATAGAGCTCGTTTAGTTATCGAGCCCGAGCTCGAGCCTGAAATACAAAGCTCGTTTAGGCTCGCAAGCAAAGACAAGCCCAAGCAAAATTTTAGTTTTTTATATATAATATAATAATAATAATGATAATAACATTGACGAGCCGAGCTTTTAGCCTGTTTAAGATTGTTTTCAAAATAGTTTGAGCCGAGTCGAGCTCAAGCTTTTGGTTTTACTCGCGAGCCGAACTCGAGCTTAAATAAGTAAGCTCGCACCGAGCCGAGCTCTAACTCGAGCTTCACAAAAATAGCCTAGTCAGGCCCGACCTCGACCCGACTCTATACCCTATTAAATACCCATTCCCAACGAACGACACCCTCTTTCATATTCCAAAGACATCCAATGTGAACATTATCCTATTTTAAAGATGTGACAACAAAATATAAAATAAAATAATGTACATAGTTGACACAAAGACGACTTGTGTAAACATCCTCAACATTTACAACCTACGGCTTCTCTCTCTCACACCCTCTACAAAACCAAACGAATTCAACCAATACCCACAAAATTATTCTACATATTTATCTATATTCACAATCATTACATCCAAATTTAACTAAAACAACCCATTTGGGGTTAATTTATCACCAAAATGCCGGTAAAAACCGGCGGTTTGCTACTGATCCTGTTGCTGGTGGCAGTTACGGTTGTGTGTGACGGTGGCGGTGAGTTTCCGGCGAGGGTTTTGACTCTGGCGAGAGCTTTTCCGGCGAACAAGACGGTGGAGCTTGATATACTCAAGGCACGTGACCGTGTCAGACACGCTAGAATCCTTCAAGGGTTCACTGGTGGTGTTGTGGATTTCAATGTTTTTGGTACCTCTGATCCTTATTACGGCGGGTATGTTTGTGATTTTATTGAAAGTTGTTAACTTTTGCTTGCCCATTTGTTCATATCAACTTTTTTTTTTTGTGGGTTTATGATTGTTTGATTTGAAGTTGAGTTGGTGCATTAGGGGTCTGAATTTGTTGTGTGTTTTGGTGATTTTGATAGTTATTTAGTTATTTGATTTAATAGTGGGCTTGTGCTAAAAATTGAATCTTTATGACAGTTGATGATGATATTGTAGATTGTTGTATCAATTTTTTTTTTTTTTTTTTTTTTTTTTTTTTTTTAACTTTTTGTGTTTTGGGGTTTATGATTCTTTAATTTGAATTTGAGTTGGTGCATTAGGGGTCTGAATTTGTTATGTTGTTGGGTGATTTTGAGATTTATATGTGGGCATGTGGTAAATTATGAATCTTTATGACACTTGATGATGATGTTGTGATATTGTAGATTGTATTTTTGAATTTTGATAGTCATTTGATTTAATATGTGGGCTTGTGGTGAATTTATGAATCTTTATGACACTTGATGATGATGTATATTTTTCATTCATTTGTTCATATCAACTTTGTTTTTTTACTTTTTTTTCTTTTGGGGTTTATGATTCTTTAATTTGAAAATTGAAATTGAGTTAGTGCATTTGGGGTATGAATTTGTTATGTTGTTGGGTGATCTTAATCTTTATACGTGGGCATATGGTAAAATGTGAATCTTTATGACACTTTATGATGATATTGTTGTGATATTGTAGATTTTACTTTACACAAGGGTTGTTTTTCCATTTGTTCATATCAACTTTATTTCTCACTTTTGTCTTTTCGAGTGTTCATAATTCTTTAATTTGAACTTGAATTAGCACATTAGGGCTCTGAATTTGTTATGTATTTTGGTGATTTTGATTCTATCTGTGGGCATATGGTAAATTTATGGATCTTTATGACACTTGATGATGATATTATGATATTGTAGATTATACTTCACAAAAGTGAAATTAGGGACTCCACCGAAAGAATTCAATGTGCAAATCGATACGGGGAGTGACATCTTGTGGGTCACTTGTAGTTCTTGCAGTGATTGTCCCGACACAAGTGGATTTGGTGTACATTTCCATTTCTAGCTCTTTCAATCACTAATGTTCCCGTTGATCACAATGCTTGTTAAACGGTAATAAACTAATAAACCGCATATTTTTGTCGTAGATGCCGCTCAACTTCTTTGATGCCGCAAGCTCGTCAACTGCTTCTATGGTTTCGTGTTCAGATCGCATATGCTCTTCTAATATTAAAATTGCTGATGCATCGTGTTCTGATGGTGATCAATGTAGTTATGAATTTAATTACGCGGATAATAGCGGGACGTCTGGTCATTATATGACCGATTTGTTACATTTCGACACGGTTATAGATCCCTCCATGATTGCCAACTCTTCAGCTTTCATCACTTTTGGGTGAGCTTTTCCGCAATTCGGTATAGAATTTATGATCAAGTGAAGGAATTAGTTTCTAATTATTAGAGTGGAATGCCATTTTCGTCCCTGAGGTTTGGCCGGTTTTGCGACTTTCGTCCAAAGGTTTGTTTTTCCGCATCTGGATCCAAAAGGTTTGAAATCTTGCCATTTTCATCCGGCTTGTTACTCCATCCATTTTTTCTCTGTTAAGTCTGGGGTATTTCTGTCTTTTTTGCTAACTTAAAGGGCAATTCGTTATTTTTAACTTTATGTTCAAAGACCGAATACCCTGAAAGGGACCGAATTGCCCTTTAAGTTAAAAAAAAAAAACCGCAAATACCCCTGATTTAACGGAGAAAAATAGATGGAGTTAATGAGCCGGATGAAAATCGGAGAAAAATAGATGGAGTTAATGAGCCGGATGAAAATGGCAAGATTTTAAACCGTTTAGATCAAGATGCGGAAAAACAAACATTTGGAGGAAAGTCGCAAAACTGGCCGAACCTCAGGGACGAAATGGCATTTTACTCTAATTATTATATAGAAAAATTTATCCTTGAGGTGGTTTTTGTATTATTATTTTCGTTTGGTGATCAATTTTGTTGTTGCTTGTATAAAATTGATTATCCAAACCTTATTAATTGACTCATAAATACTTAGATACTCATAAACGCAGAATCCGCTTATCCAAACATTAAAAGTTGATTATTGCAAGTTTGCGACTGCACCCTTAAATCAAATAATCCGTTTTAAGAAACAAATCCAACAAAGCTTGATTATTTTGTAATATTTTGTGGATTTAATGACAGTTGTAGTACCTATCAATCTGGTGGTTTGACAAAATCGGATAAAGCGATGGATGGAATCATTGGATTCGGTCAACACGGTTTATCCGTAATATCACAACTTTTCGCTCAAGGGATTACTCCGAAAGTATTCTCGCATTGCTTACGTGGCGATGGATCTGGTGGCGGCAAACTTGTTCTCGGTGAGATTTTGGCTCCAACGATGGTTTATAGTCCCCTTGTTCCATCACAGTAAGTATTATTATTGTTGTTAGAGTTAAATGCCATTTTCGTCCCTGTGGTTTGTCCAATTATGCCATTTTAGGCCAAATTTTTAATTTGTACCATTTCAGTCCCTGACATTCTTGAAACATGCCAATTCCATCCAAAAAACTAACGTCTGTTAAAACTTGTTGTTTAATGAAGGGTAAAAACGTCATTTTCCTTTCTTTTTATTTTCCTATTTTCTTAAAAGGGGTGGGATTTTAATAGGGTTTAAGAAAAGGGAAAATAAAAGAATATGACATTTTTACCCTTCATTAAACATGTTTTAACAAACATTAGTTTTTTTGGAAGGAACTTGCATGTTTCAAGAATGTCAGGGACGGAAATGGTACAAATTTGAAATTTGGCCTGGTCTGGTATAATTGGACAAACCACAGGGACGAAAATGGCAGTTAACTCTTGTTGTTGTTATTATTATTATTATTATTATTATTATCATCATTATTAAGACTGACCGAAACATAAATTCATATGGATATGTTTAATCTTTTAGTGATTTATAATTTTCAGGCTTCATTACAATTTGGAGTTGCAGAGTATCGCTGTCGGTGAACAGTTATTGCCTATCGACACATCAGCTTTTGGCACATCATATAATCAAGGAACCATTGTTGATACCGGAACAACATTGTCTTATCTCACTGCACAAGCATACGATCCTTTTGTCGATGCCGTTAGTTTCTTCCTTTTTTTTTCAAAATATTAATATAATTTCGATTTACTTTTTTGGTCAAACAAGTCATTCAGATGCGCTTCTTGACTGCAGATAACTGCTGCTGTTTCACAATTCGCAACACCGGTTGTTTCAAATGACGAGCAGTGTTATTTAGTGACGTCAAGGTACTTCCCAATTTTTATTTATTTTTCCAACTTTTTTTCATTCTCTCTTTTGAGGTAAGTGTTTTTTTCTTTTTTCTTTTCCAGAAACAGCGTAGACATGATATTTCCCGAGGTTTCATTAAATTTTGCTGGCGGTGCATCCATGATTCTTAAACCGGATAAGTACCTTATGCAAGGGGATCCTATTGTGAGTTTATAATTTCTTCTTTTCATTTATTTATTATTCCACAATTTCTCAAAAGACATGACCGATTTTACTCGTTTATCCTGATATAAACGCAACGTTTTTTTTTTGGTGGGGTCCCATGAGTTACTGATAACGGGTTCTCATGGTTACCAAAAAAATGTACAAAAAAGGTCCAATGACTAAAACGGTGCAAAACCAAATAGTACATCGGTGTTTTATACAAAAAATAACCCTATTTCTTTTCTTTTACAAAAACACTAGATGAGTAAGTGCATGTATTTTTTATTTTTTTTTGCTTATTAGATTTATTTTAGATAAATGACTAATACGTCACGTGCCAATCATTGAACACAGTTTCTTCAGGAGGGTGGTGTTCCGTGGTGCATTGGCTTTCAAAAAGCGAGCAATGGGGTAACCGTTCTTGGAGGTTGGTTGAAATATTCTCAAGTTTACATTACCGTGTAAAGCAGGGGGTGTTCATCGAATTGAATATCAAATTTTTGAATTGCTCGATTTTCGAATAATTTATTTTTTTTTTTGCTTGAATTTGAATTCGATAAAAAACCAGCCAATTCGTATTTGAATTAAAATCCAATTCGAATTCGATTAAAAATTTGAATTCTAATCGAACTCGGATAAATTCGTGTTGATTCAAATTAAGTGCAAATATGTATTAAACTTGTTTAAGTTATGGGCTTTGTAGTGGATTAGGTAATGGGCTATTTTAATACTTGGAATAAATTAAGAGATTAATTTATACTATAGCCCAATAAAAGTTATATATGTATTATATATAAAAATAATAAATAAATATTTATAATTTTAATTCGATTCGTATTCAGTACTAGAATTGAATCGAATTCGAATTTTTGATAATCGAAACAAATTCTAAACACCCCTGCTGTAAAGTTTTACCCTTAATATTCAACCACTGTCATATGGTTATCGCCTTCTCCTAAACTCATTAAATTCATTGTAACTGCAGATCTTGTTCTTAAAGATAAGATCTTTGTTTATGATTTATCAAGAAACCGAATGGGATGGACGGATTATGATTGTAAGCGCGATACACTTAACACTCTTGTGGTTGCGACATTCCCAGATTTTTATAAATATTTTTTATATGTTTTATTCAGGTTCGGCTGACGTAAATGTTTCCATCAAGTCCTACAATAATGAGTACGTCGATGGACACTTGAGTGCTAGCATATCATTAAGATTTATTACTCTTGAAGTTCTTCTGGTGCACGTATTACTTTGGTCTTTAATATGGTGAATAGACGGTGACGAAGACGGCTTTTTTTTTTTCTCCCATCATCCGAGTCCATCTCAGGCCCCCTTCTTTATATAGAACCGGCTCCGGCCCACTCTTAGCGGTTTTTGAGCTAGAGTTCTTTCATCTTCAGGTTGCGTGTCGATTTTGGCTTGTGGGTCGCCGCTAATTTACCCATTCAGATCAGTTTTGACTTGTTTAGGCTCTCTATTGTGGTTTTGGTTTTATCTTGGTGTTTTTTCTTCCATTCTAGAGTTAAATTTTGTAAGAAAACAATTTGATGGTCTCATTTGAATACTTATTTTCTTATTATAATTTAATTATGTAGTATAATTGGGCAAATGCAAGATCAATGATATGGAATTTTCAGTTGATGATTTATGTAGATTTGTTTAATTAATTGATGTGAAATTGTAAGAAATAAATGCTTAATAGTAAATTCTATTTAAATGTCTAATTTACGGTGCACCGGGCGCCCCCGTGATCGTGCCCCACAACGGCCATGATGGCGTGATACATCGCCGTGTGATGACAACGGCCATGATGGCGTGATACATCGCCGTGTTCATCACGTGGTGATGGAAGTTTTCGTGATATCTATCGTGGGTGTGATACAACCACTCAAACGGTCATATGACCGTTACTCCATAAAAAAAAAAAAAATCATTTCTCACTCTATTTAAATCCAATCTTCTTCCAATTTTCACATACACCCACTTCACAAATTTCCTCTCAACTCTATAAAAATTTTCTATTAGTTCTCTCATAGAGTTTAAAAAAATACTATTGGAGAGCATGGAGCGTCCAAGTACATTTCCACCGGACTCATCTAGTTTGCCCGACTCAACAGGTTCTACTCTTGATTTTTTTCAGAGGTTGGTGAAGTCATGGAACTTAAAGATACGGGACAATCAAAGAAAAACTGGTGCGTCGTGATTAGGTAGCGACAAATGAAGTTCAATGAATAATGAATGATTACTTTTTTGAAAACTCAAAGTATAATTACCTCAAATTTTCTTAATATTTCATAACATAATTAACTAAATAACACCAACAATCAAATATGTATTCAACTAATTACTCAAAGTCATACTTCACCAGATTCCTTAAGAAGTGGGACCAAGGTCGCATTAAAAGGAGACGCCATAACCAATGTTTTGAAAACCGGACCGGGCCGGCCGGTCGGACCGGTCCGGCCGGGAACCGGGACTTCATGCGGGCCGGTTCATGCCATCAAACCGGACCAACATCAGGCCGGAGGTTGGGCCGGCGGGCCGGCGGTCGGGCCGGCGGGTCGCATAGGGTCGGGCCGGTCATGGTTTTTTTTTTAATTAAATATGGAATAAATCACTTCAAAACCTAATCTAAAAAACTCAAAACAAGATTTGACACTATGTTTGATAGTTAGTTGCAAGATTTGGTACTTTTGAATGTTTTTGGATGACTAATGGTTGTGTTTTTAGTTCCTTAACTATTTTGAATTTTATCTATTTTTTCTATGTTTTATATATATTTTTATATAATTTATGACGTAATCCGGTTCTTAAATCCGGTCGAACCGGTCGGACCGGTCCGACCTTTGACCCCGTAAGGTGACCGGGTCGACCTCCGGTCCGGTTCTGAAAACATTGGCCATAACCGATCCATAGATCCCACCAAATATTGACACAAAGTATATATGAACTTTCAAACCATTCATATTTAAATGTATGCTACTTAACTTGAGCCGTACAATTAGCAATTTCTTTAACGACCCACACAGGCTCCTTCGACAAATAACTACGATTATGTTTAAATGATCCAGAAATTTCGTCCTTCCACGATTAAAGTCTGACGAACAACAAGCAATCATCACGCTATAGACTTGTGAACATTCGGTATAGACTTCTTAACATGTTGTTCTGTAGAGAAAGTACCCCATCATTAACAAATCAAATATGATTAGAAAATACCGGTAAACCATACTTCAATAATAGATCTTTCATAGGAAGAACATTTACCTTGTTAACTTTCGGCGGCATGGTGAGATGAATGAGAAGGATAAAAACAACCTTGATCGACGGCTACTTGGTAATGTTGTAATATGTTGTAATAAGTCTTGGGGCTAATTGTAATAGTCTGAAATATACATGGACTTGATTGTAAAGATATCGGGCTTTAAGAATATTAATGATGAATTAGTGAATTTGAACCTTATAGGTATTAGTCAACTCAGAAGAATGTGATTGAACAATTGGCTAAGGAATTGATAGATACAGAGGTGGTAAGGGGTAGTTCCAGTCCCTTTGTTACACCAGTGGTACTTGTTAAAAAAGATGGATCATGGAGCTTTTGTATTAATTACAGATAACTAAAGGAGGCAACAATTAAAAACACTTACCCAATTCCCTTAGTTGAAGAGTTGTTTGAAGAATTAGGTAATGCAATGGTAATTCCCTAACTTTACGAAGACCTTCATCATAGAAACATCTGGGAAGGGAATTAGTTCAGTATTGATGCAAGAGGGCCATTCTATTGCATTCATTAGCAAAGCCTTATCAGCTAGACAACAAGCTTTATCTGTGTATGAAAAGGAACCGCTGGCCATCATTTTTGCAGTAAAATATTAGCACCACTACTTGTCAATGGACCTTTTTATAATCAGGACTAGGACTCATCAGAAAGTTTGAAACACCTTTCTAGACTGATGGGATATGAGTTTGAAATAGTTTACAAACAAGGCGATGAAAATGGGGTTGCTGATGCTTTGTCAAGAGTACAATCTCCTTCTTTAATGACCATTTCCTTGAGCACATTTGATGACAATATTTGGAAGAGAGTTCAAGAGTCATGGGACACTGATTCTAAGCTACATGCATTTCTGCAAGATTGTAAAAGCAGGGAACTTACACCCTAAGTACAGATGGAATGGGCAGGTCTTGTTTAGAAAGAATAAAGTGGATGTGGGTCATAATGAACAACTTCAGAATGATATCATTTCTTTATGTCATAGTGGTGCTACCTGTGGTCATTCTGGTGTGCATGCGTCTACTCAAAGAATAAGGTCTTATTTTTATTGGCAGAGTATGCATACGCAAGTTAGAAACATCACTAGTGTGTTAAAAGGCAAAGTATGAAACTGTTGCTTCACATGGTCTTTTATATCCCTTATCAGTGCCAAATCACATTTTCAGTAGTGCCTAATCACATTTTCTATGATATCTCCATGTATTTTATTGGAGGACTACCTAAGTCACAGGGCAAATGTTACATTTTTGTAGTTGTGGATAGATTAACATAGTACAATCATTTCATGGCTTTAGCACATCCTTTTTCTACAGCACAAGTTTTTTTTGGATCTGGTTTTCAAACTCCATGGGTGGCTTGAGACCATAATCTCTGACATAGATCCCAATTTTATAAGCCAGTTTTGGAAAGAATTCACTAGCTTGTAGGGTATTCAATTGTCCTGATCTATTACTCACTGTCCTCAAACAGATGGGTAGACTAAGGAAGTCAACAGGTGCCTTGAATCTTATCTTCATTGTATGGTGATGGATAAGCCTGCTATATGGGTCAAATGGTTACCTCTAACATAGTTTTGGTATAATACAAACTTTCATACTTCATTGGATATTACACCATTCCACGCTCTATATGGATATCATCCACCTTTATTTGCCCCTTACATTCCCAAGGATACAAGGACAACTATAGTTGATGAGCTAATGTGTGATAGAGAGGAGACCATTCAGTTTCAGTTACTAAAGCATTCAATGTTAAGAGCTCATAATAGAATGAAATAGTTGGCTGATCAGCATAGAAGTGAAAGAGAATTTCAGGTTGGTGGCAGTGTGTATGTGAAGCTTCATCCATATGAGCAGACAACTTTAATATCTCCATATTTTAATAAATTGGGACCTAAGTTTTTTGGCCCATTTCTAGTAATTTAAAAGGTGGGATCAGTAGTTTATAAGTTGGATTTACCAAATGATTCCCAGATACACCCAGTTTTCCATGTATCTCTTTTAAAGAAAGCTCATGGAAACACTATTCCATCTACTCCATTACCAAAGGTCCCCGTTTTTTGTTTCAACCATTACATGTGTTAAATAGGAAGATGGTTATGAGGGGGCATAGAGCTTTAGCAGAAGTATTGGTTCAGTGGCACAGTTCACCAATAACTAAGGCTACTTGGGAGAATCTTGAAGATTTGCATATTAGATTTCCTAATTTAGATTTTTGAGGTAAAAAATATTTAGGAAGGGAGTATTGGTATGTTGTAATAAGTCTAAGGGCTAATTGTGATAGTTTGAAAGATATAGGGACTTGATTGTAAAGATATCATGATTTATAGTTCAATTGATATTAGTTGGGGGGGGGGGGGGGGGGGGATAGGGGGTTTAGTGTTAATTGGTAGTTAGGTTGTTATTAGTCGTTATGTTAGCTGTATAAAGCCAGTGAAGGGTTAATGAAAAGTATTGTCGAGGGCATAAGCGTACTTTTAACACTATTTGATTTTAGAAATCTAGAATTAAGTAACTAATTATAGTTTTTTTTTGGTATTGCAACATTCTCGTATAACAAACTGATTTTATATAGCCATATTTTCATAACCGGACCGGATGTCGAACCGGTCTCCTTAATGGTTCATTGACTGGTCTGACTGGATGTAAGAATCGGATGATATCCTAATCATTATAAAAATAAATAGGTTAAAATAAGAATTTTTCAATCAAAATCCGGTTCAACCTCTCAAAATCCCAATTCAACTGGCCGTAAAGCTTCATCATCATCTGTTAATAAGAGATGATAGAGAAAAGATACATGTCATATTATGAAACCTCTTGTGAATAGAAGGTTAAAAAACAAGAGTTAATTACATTTTTCGTCCCTATGGTTTGTCTAAAATCACTATTTCAATCCATTAGTTTAAAAATTGCCAAAACAGTCTACGTGGTTTCACTTTCATATCTATTACAGTCCACCCTCACTAACGTCATCCAGATATTCTAATAGTTTATTTCAAATGACCATAATAGCCCTATTATTGAAATTAAAATTGAAATAAATAAAGAGTTAGTTAGGTTTTTTCGTCCTTGTGGTTTGTTAAAATAACCATTACAGTCTATTAGCTCTAAAAATTGCCAAAATAGTTTTGCGAAAATCAATCTCTATCTTTTAGATGTTATGTTAGAAACTCTTAACATTTATTCTTGATATTGGCAGGAAATTGCTCTTTTAAGTCGTTTGCGACATCCAAGCATTGTGCAATATTATGGATTAGAGACCGTAAGAAAATCAGTTTTTCAAAATTGATGCATCCAACTTTCTCCTTTATATATATATTTGGAGTATATGTCTGGTGGTTGTATTCATAAAATCCTCCAAGAGTATGGCCCACTGGCTGAAATTTGTTGTAAATGATAATTAGAGACAAAGAATAATAGAAAAGAACTGAACTTTATTGATTTTATTTCTTGCATACAAAACAGAAAACTGAGCCTTTATTTATAGGCTATACAAGAACGAATAAAAAAGGAAAGACTTTGATAAATATGGAGATGATCTTGAGGAATCAATAATTTTCTCTATATTATTTTTTCCTTTTCTAACACTCCCCCTCAAGTTGAATTGTGGGATATCCACGATTCAACTTGAATTGGTTTTGATATTGGGTTGTTTGGTTTTTGGTTTGGCTACCGTCTTCTTGACATGGTAGTTTAAGCTATTGAGTTACCGCCTTTAGACATTGTAACCTTTGATTTGACTCCTTTCGACGTGGTAACTTTTGGTTTGATTTGAGCTACCGCCTTCTTGACATGGCAGCCTATTTTAGGTTTTGGTTTCCCCTCAAGTTGAAAAAATTCAACTTGGCCATTTGGGTCTTGGTATTGGTTTTGATTTGGGTTGGGTTTTTTTTTTTCTTTTTTTTTTTTGGGTTTGATTTTTGAGCTATCATTTTTTGATATTTGAGTTTTTTGAGCTTTATTTATTTATTTATTTATTTATTTATTTTTGAGCTTTGATTTTTTGAGCGGAAAGTGAAAACATTGATACTTTTTTTTTTTTTTGAAGAAAGACAAGTCATTGAATACCATATATTGCATGATGGAAGTAATAAAATGCAATTGTAATCTTCACCTTTCTATTTTGGGAACACCTACGAGTCCCATCGGTTCCCTCCCCCCTTTTTGATGAACGGTTCCGAGTTCCAAAATACTCAACCTATTTACTTTACTATCTGCAGTTCTCAACCATATTTTTAAATATAAAAGACAGATCTAGAGGTGTTCAAAACTATCCATATCCGAAAATCCGATTCGAATTATCGGAATCCGAAATATCCGGAAATTCGGATATCCAGATTTTTGGATTCGGATAGTGATTTTAAAAATTTTCGGATATTTATTTTTTTGGATATCCGAATATCCGAAAATATCCGAAGTATCCAAAAATATCCGAAAACTACCCGAAATATCCGAAAAGTATCTTAAAATATCCGAAAACTTATATTCGGATATCCGAAACGATCCGAAATACTCGGTTCAATATATAAAAATAATAATAAAAAAATAAAAATCAGATATTCGGTTATCCGATTCACTATCCGATCGGATATCCGAAATTTTGGATATCCGAAATTTCGGATACAGATTCAGATAGTGAAATTTGGTATCCAAAATTTTCGGATATCCGAATTTTCGGATATCCGGTTTTGAACACCCCTAGACAGATCCTTAAAGATGATGTTTGACACACTATGTACGGTGCTTGAGAATAGAGCCGACTGAAGGGTCACTTTCTTCTAGGGCCACGGTTTTTTAGTTATCGCCAGGTTACTTTATCTTCAACGGTATATCCGTAGATATGCCCAAGATGACATGGAATTCATCCAAATTTTGAGTTGCATTGGAGCATAGCTGATGTGGAGAAATATGAAAACTTCATCCTTCTTCAAGGGCTTAAAAACATAGGTTATTGTGCCATTTTCATTATATTATGATTTTACTTTCACCGCTTGATTTATTGGAGAAGTATTCTTTTTGGACAATTTTATTGAAGAAGTATTAAATTAACTTATTAAAAGCCATGCATTTATCCTTATTCAGCTTATAATCGATAACATTTATTCTTGATATTGGCAGGAAATTGCTCTTTTAAGTCGTTTGCGACATCCAAGCATTGTGCAATATTATGGATTAGAGACCGTAGGAAAATCAGTTTTTCAAAATTGATGCAGCCAACTTTCTCCTTTATATATATATTTGAAGTATATGTCTGGTGGTTGTATTCATAAAATCCTCCAAGAGTATGGCCCACTGGGTGAAATTTGTTGTAAATGATAATTAGAGACAAAGGATAATAGAAAAGAACTGAACTTTATTGATTTTATTTCTTGCATACAAAACAGTAAACCGAGCCTTTATTTATAGGCTTTACAAGAACGAATAAAAAAGGAAAGACTTTGATAAATATGGAGATGATCTTGAGGAATCAATAATTTTCCCTATATTATTTTTTCCTTTTCTAACACTCCCCCTCAAATTGAATTGTGGGATATCCACGATTCAACTTGAATTGGTTTTGATTTTGGGTTGTTTGGTTTTTGGTTTGGCTACCGTCTTCTTGACATGGTAGTTTAAGCTATTGAGTTACCGCCTTTAGACATGATAACCTTAGATTTGACTTGAGTTACCGCCTTTCGACATGGTAACTTTTGGTTTGATTTGAGCTACCGCCTTCTTGACATGGCAGCCTATTTTGGGTTTTGGTTTCCCCTCAAGTTGAAAAAATTCAACTTGGCCATTTGGGTCTTGGTATTGGTTTTGATTTTGGTTTTTGTTTTGGGTTTTTTTTTTTTTTTTTTTTGGGGGTTTTGATTTTTGAGCTATCATTTTTAAGATTTGATTTTTTGAGCGGAAACATTGAAATTTTTTTTATTGAAGAAAGACAAGTCATTGAATACCATATATTGCATGATGGAAGTAATAAAATGCAATCGTCATTTTCACCTTTCTATTTTGGGAACACCTACGAGTCCTATCGGTCCCCTCCCCCTTTTTGATGAACGGTTCCGAGTTCCAAAATACTCAGCCTATTTACTTTACTATCTGTCAGTTCTCAACCATATTTTTAAATATAAAAGACAGATCTAGAGGTGTTCAAAACTATCTGTATCCGGAAATCCGATCCGAATTCTCCGATATCCGAATCCGAAATATCCGGAAATTCGGATATCCGAATTTTCGGATTCGGATAGTGATTTTAAAAATTTTCGGATATTTCGGATATTCGAAATATCCAAAAATTTAATTTTTATTTTTTCGGATATCCGAATATCCGAAAATATCCGAAGTATCCTAAAATATCCGAAAACTATCCGAAAAATATCTGAAAAGTATCTGAAAATATCTGAAATATCCGAAAAATATCCGAAAACTTATATTCGGATATCCGAAACGATCCGAAATACTCGGTTCTATATATAAAAATAATAATAAAAAATAAAAATCGGATATTCGGATATCCGATTCACTATCCGATCGGATATCCGAAATTTCGGATACGGATTCGGATAGTGAAATTTGGTATCCGAAATTTTCAGATATCCGAATTTTCGGATATCCGGTTTTGAACACCCCTAGACAGATCCTTAAAGATGATGTTTGACACCCTATGTACGGTGCTTGAGAATAGAGCCGACTGATGGGTCACTTTCTTCTAGGGCCGCCGTTTTTTAGTTATCGCCATGTTACTTTATCTTCAACGGTATATCCATAGATATGCCCGAGATGACATGGAATTCATCCAAATTTTGAGTTGCATTGGAGCATAGCTGATGTGGAGAAATCTGAAAACTTCATCCTTCTTCAAGGGCTTAAAAACATAGGTTATTGTGCCATTTTCATTATATTATGATTTTACTTTCACCGCTTGATTTATTGGAGAAGTATTCTTTTTGGACAATTTTATTGAAGAAGTATTAAATTAACTTATTAAAAGCCATGCATTTATCCTTATTCAGCTTATAATCGATAACATTTATTCTTGATATTGGCAGGAAATTGCTCTTTTAAGTCGTTTGCGACATCCAAGCATTGTGCAATATTATGGATTAGAGACCGTAAGAAAATCAGTTTTTCAAAATTGATGCATCCAACTTTCTCCTTTATATATATATTTGGAGTATATGTCTGGTGGTTGTATTCATAAAATCCTCCAAGAGTATGGCCCACTGGGTGAAATTTGTTGTAAATGATAATTAGAGACAAAGGATAATAGAAAAGAACTGAACTTTATTGATTTTATTTCTTGCATACAAAACAGAAAACCGAGCCTTTATTTATAGGCTTTACAAGAACGAATAAAAAAGGAAAGACTTTGATAAATATGGAGAGGATCTTGAGGAATCAATAATTTTCTCTATATTATTTTTTCCTTTTCTAACATTCCCCCTCAAGTTGAATTGTGGGATATCCACAATTCAACTTGAATTGGTTTTGATTTTGGGTTGTTTGGTTTTTGGTTTTTGGTTAGGCTACCGTCTTCTTGACATGGTAGTTTAAGCTATTGAGTTACCGCCTTTAGACATGGTAACCTTTGATTTGACTTGAGTTACCGCCTTTCGACATGGTAACTTTTGGTTTGATTTGAGCTACCGCCTTCTTGACATGGCAGCCTATTTTGGGTTTTGGTTTCCCCTCAAGTTGAAAAAATTCAACTTGGCCATTTGGGTCTTGGTATTGGTTTTGATTTGGGTTTTTGTTTTGGGTTTGGTTTTTTTTTTTTTTTGGGTTTTGATTTTTGAGCTATCATTTTTGAGATTTGATTTTTTTGAGCTTTGATTTTTTGAGCGGAAACATTGATACTTTTTTTTTTTTGAAGAAAGACAAGTTATTGAATACCGTATATTGCATGATGGAAGTAATAAAATGCAATCGTAATCTTCACCTTTCTATTTTGGGAACACCTACGAGTCCTATTGGTCCCCTCCCCCTTTTTGATGAACGGTTCCGAGTTCCAAAATACTCAGCCTATTTAATTTACTATCCGTCAGTTCTCAACCATATTTTTAAATATAAAAGACAGATCTAGAGGTGTTAAAAATATCCGTATCCGAAAATCCGATCCGAATTATCCGATATCCGAATCCGAAATATCCGGAAATTCGACCGAATTTTCGGATTCGGATAGTGATTTTAAAAATTTTCGGATATTTCGGATATCCGAAATATCCAAAAATTTAATTTTTATTTTTTCGGATATCCGAATATCCGAAAATATCCGAAGTATCCAAAAATATCCGAAAAATATCCGAAATATCTGAAAAGTATCTGAAAATATCCGAAAAATATCCGAAAACTTATATTCGGATATCCGAAACGATCCGAAATACTCGGTTCGATATATAAAAATAATAATAAAAAAATAAAAATCGGATATTCGGATATCCGAAATTTTGGATATCCGAAATTTCGGATACGGATTCGGATAGTGAAATTTGGTATACGAAATTTTCGGATATCCGAAATTCGGGTATCCGAATTTTTGGATATCCGGTTTTGAACACCCCTAGACAGATCCTTAAAGATGATGTTTGACACCCTATGTACGGTGATTGAGAATAGAGCCGACTGAAGGGTCACTTTCTTCTAGGGCCGCCGTTTTTTAGTTATCGCCAGGTCACTTTATCTTCAACGGTAAATCCGTAGATATGCCCGAGATGACATGGAATTCATCCAAATTTTGAGTTGCATTGGAGCATAGCTGATGTGAAGAAATCTGAAAACTTCATCCTTCTTCAAGGGCTTAAAAACATAGGTTATTGTGCCATTTTCATTATATTATGATTTTACTTTCACCGATTGATTTATTGGAGAAGTATTCTTTTTGGACAATTTTATTGAAGAAGTATTAAATTAACTTATTAAAAGCCATGCATTTGTCCTTATTCAGCTTATAATCGATAACATTTATTCTTGATATTGGCAGGAAATTGCTCTTTTAAGTCGTTTGCGACATCCAAGCATTGTGCAATATTATGGATTAGAGACCGTAAGAAAATCAGTTTTTCAAAATTGATGCATCCAACTTTCTCCTTTATATATATATTTGGAGTATATGTCTTGTGGTTGTATTCATAAAATCCTCCAAGTGTATGGTCCACTCGGTGAAATTTGTTGTAAATGATAATTAGTGACAAAAGATAATAGAAAAGAACTGAACTTTATTGATTTTATTTCTTGCATACAAAACAGAAAACCGAGCCTTTATTTATATGCTTTACAAGAACGAATAAAAAAGGAAATACTTTGATAAATATGGAGATGATCTTGAGGAATCAATAATTTTCTCTATATTATTTTTTCCTTTTCTAACACTCCCCCTCAAGTTGAATTGTGGGATATCCACGATTCAACTTGAATTGGTTTTGATTTTGGGTTGTTTGGTTTTTGGTTTGGCTACCGTCTTCTTGATATGGTAGTTTAAGCTATTGAGTTACCGCCTTTAGACATGGTAACCTTTGATTTGACTTGAGTTACCGCCTTTCGACACGGTAACTTTTGGTTTGATTTGAGCTACCGCCTTTTTGACATGGCAGCCTATTTTGGATTTTTGTTTTTTTTTGTTTTTTTTTTTTTTTTTGGGTTTTGATTTTTTAGCTATCATTTTTTAGATTTGATTTTTTTAGCGGAAACATTGATACTTTTTTTTTGAAGAAAGAGAAGTCATTGAATACCATATATTGCATGATGGAAGTAATAAAATGCACCTTTCTATTTTGGGAACACCTACGAGTCCCATCGGTCCCTCCCCCTTTTTGATAAACGGTTCCGAGTTCCAAAATACTCAGCCTATTTACTTTACTATCTGTCAGTTCTCAACCATATTTTTAAATATAAAAGACAGATCTAGAGGTGTGCAAAACTATCCGTATCCGAAAATCCGATCCGAATTATCCGATATCCGAATCCGAAATATCCGGAAATTCGGATATCCGAATTTTCGGATTCGGATTCGGATAGTGATTTTAAAAATTTTCAGATATTTCGGATATCCGAAATATCCGAAAAGTTAATTTTTATTTTTTCGGATATTCGAATATCCGAAAATATCCGAAGTATCCAAAAATATCCGAAAAATATCCGAAATATCTGAAAAGTATCTGAAAATATCCGAAATATCCGAAAAATATCTGAAAACTTATATTCGGATATCCGAAACGATCCGAAATACTCGGTTCTATATATAAAAATAATAATAAAAAAATAAAAATCGGATATTCGGATATCCGATTCACTATCCGATCGAATATCCGAAATTTTGGATATTCGAAATTTTGGACATCCGAAATTTCGGATACGGATTCGGATAGTGAAATTTGGTATCCGAAATTTTCGGATATCCGAATTTTTGGATATCCGGTTTTGAACACCCCTAGACAGATCCTTAAAGATGATGTTTGACACCCTATGTACGGTGCTTGAGAATAGAGCCGACTGAAGGGTCACTTTCTTCTAGGGCCACCGTTTTTTAGTTATCGCCAGGTTACTTTATCTTCAACGGTATATCCGTAGATATGCCCGAGATGACATGGAATTCATCCAAATTTTGAGTTGCATTGGAGCATAGCTGATTTGGAGAAATCTGAAAACTTCATCCTTCTTCAAGGGCTTAAAAACATAGGTTATTGTGCCATTTTCATTATATTATGATTTTACTTTCACCGCTTGATTTATTGGAGAAGTATTCTTTTTGGACAATTTTATTGAAGAAGTATTAAATTAACTTATTAAAAGCCATGCATTTATCCTTATTCAGCTTATAATCGATTTCCAAATAAAAGCTTTAGTCACCAGAACAATCAATCGAAACAAAGCAGAATTCGTATCTTTATTTGAATAAGAAGAGGGCTCGAAATAGGTACCTTAATCGCCAAGCGAGGAGGCTGGTTATGCGTTACTAAGTAACCGAACATATTCATCAGCAAGTCAATGAATCCATGATGGTTTAAACAATGACAATGTTGGTGCGTAGCCTAAGTTGAACCGATTAGTTAGTCAACGTGGTAGTGATGTTGGCGGTCTGTTATGGTTTGCTATCCGCAGTTACACTTATTAGGACTTTCCTACTTACATGCTACAAATTCGGTCCATAGCTGAGTTTAGTTTTGTGACACATGTGTCACTACGACCATCAAACAAATACCAAACCAATGAAATATTGTATTTCATACTTGGTATTTGTATAAATATGTGTATCGTTTGCACATATCAATTCTTGTCAATTCCTAGCTTTAAATCGCTTTCTGGAAAGTTATACGCGAGCTGAAGCGTAAACGTAATCAGTTTAACGCAACAAACACTCCGGAATAGTGACATAAGCTTAACATACCTGAAATAACCTTTACATAACTTATAAATAAGTTTTGAAGGGTTTGGTATGGCAAAAACAAGTTTATTCGCTCACAGGGACTATTTGGGTCAAACTGCAAAAGTCGGCCGTTTCATATGTCAACGTACAGCCCAGAACATGATCATAAGCTAAACATACCATAAATAACCTAAACATAGCTTAGAAATAAGCTTTGAGTGGTTCGATGTGTGAAAATACGCTTATTTGATCTTACAGGGACTAAAAGTGTAAAAAACGGCGTAAGCTTGCATTTACGCGCATATCTTACGTTCTGACCACATCTGGACATCCAAAATTTTTGTAGACACTAAAATATTTTCATTTTAGTGATCGGCATGCAAAAATACCATTCGTCGCATAATTTGGATCGTTTTCGCGTCCGTTCGAGTTTCGTCGTAATTAGACGAATAACGTGACCGTACGACCAAACGAACTGACATCCGAGAGATTTTTGAGCATATTTTGACTCCTCTAAACTTTAACGACCTTATTGAGCCTTGAAAATGGCTTAACCGGGGTTAAAAGTGCCAGAAATGAGCTTATGCAAGTGCAGGGACCAAAACTGTAAAATACAAAACTTGTGCTGAACTGATACTGGGCCGCGGGCCGCGTAGCCCCTCCCCCTATCCTTATGCGGGGCGCGAGAGAACCCCCAGTAGCAGAAAGTTGATTTTCAGCAATCTGTTGCAACTTCAGGGGCTGTTCTTGCAATCTTTTTGTGTGTTAACCAAGTTAAGCCTTCTCCAAGCAATATTACATGTCACTAAACACATGTATGGCTGTGATTTAATGCTTGGTGGCCAAACAAACACTTGGATTGATCTTGTGAAGGGGGAAAGGAGTGGAGGGTCTGATGTTGGGGTGATGTGTTGAAGAAGATGATGAGGTTTGTATATGTGTAAATCATTTATGGCTTTTGTGTGCGTGAGTGTTGTCACACCCTGATAAATCAGAGCTGGCGTGACCGGACTGGTATCTTCATTGCACAGCGGAAGCAAATAAGCTAGGACTTCTAGAAAACGAACGCCCACTAAGTACTCGAATCTCCAATGGTTCTCCTATTCCAACCGTGCCATAGTTTGAAAAAGTAACATGAGAAAGAAACATGCGAAAATCAACATAAAGTTGAGCGAGTTCATAGTTTGTTTGTAAAATATTTGAATAAATCTTTTAAATAACCGGTTTTTAAAAGTTGTTGAGAAAACATAATAAAATCATTTTTCTCGGCATGTTATATGAAAACTGTGAGCTCCAAATAAACTTTTAAACATTTGTATGTATGTATTTGTAAAACCCCGGTATGAAAGCAACAAGGAAAACAGATCATTAATAGTTTGCAAGGCCATCAATATGTGTGACGTGATGCAGGAAGGCTCAAACCTAGCAAATTTGTCTCCGGGAATAAGACATAGTCACCTCATGGGCCAAACCCCGGTCCACATGGGTGTGGGCTCGCTACACCCAAATAGATCTATCACTCATGTCCCTCGGTCCTTAACAAGGATTAATGGTCTTAAGCATTATACCCACCACTAACATGATTAAGTAGTACCCATCCTTAGCTAACCATACCACATATAATTGTTTGTAAATAGTTTGTAACATGTACTTCACCCCCGAAGTTATAAAACTGAAAACAGTTAAAAGAAAAGGGGGAACATGAACTCACTTGGTGACCCGTTCTTCAAACGCAGACCAACCCAGTCCCATTATTATAACTAGGACGATCCCGTCCCTAGTCATGAAAATTATTCACATTTCAATATTACGCATTTGTTTTGTAAAACCGGCATATTTAGTATGAATCATTCGTAAACCATTTGAGTTCAATGAAAATCACAAATCATTTGTGTTAGTTAAAACGTGTTGTAACATGGTTTAGAAATATATAGTTTTTGTTCCTTCAAAAACCTCGTATGTTCTTGCAAAACGTGCTTGTCTAAAAATATGCAATCTTTGTTCATTGAAAACTTTGTATGTTTCTACAAAACGTGCATGTCTTTCCACCCCGAAAACATTTATAAAAATGTAAAACCGTAAAAAGGTGGGGTTATGAACTCACCTGGATTTTCATGTGCAAAGCTAGCTATATACGACTCCGTGATGTCATTTCCAAGGCGTGACTCGCTAGCGTGCATTATACAATATTCCTAACACGGAATATCTTATAAGTTTCTAAATAAACGCGGTAACTAAACTACGTGTCACCGAGCTCTACCAAATCATTGACCGAACGATTCGACGGTAAGTTATTATCTTGAAGGAAACGACGAAGTCATACTCGCTATGTTTCGTTTATTGTCGGTAATAGTTTACTAAGTCTTTGAAAATCACTTAGTTCTCGTGAGATTTAAAGTATATAAATATTTATATAAAAATATATAAATATATTGGTAGAATCTCGCTAGTCGTCTTGAGAAGTCGTTGTGGATGTAATAAACATTTATATGAAAATGACATGTAAAAAACTCGTACGCGATATATATATGATATATAATGTGCCGTTTAGGCGTTTTGAAATAAATATAAAAAGTTATATTTATTTTATAAAATTGTCATCGAGTTGTTGTGTTCGAAAATAAATATATAACTATATTTATTTTTATACAAGAATTCGTGTTGTACGAAATTTGAAATAAATATAAATATAAACTATATTTATTTTATAAAACGAATTCGAGTCGTTTGGTATTTGAAATAAATATGCAACTCTATTTATCTTATAAAAAGAATCGTCGTGTAGTTTGATATTCGAAATAAACATATGAACTACATTTATTTTTAAAAAAGAAATCCAAGTTATTTGATGTTCGAAGTAAATATACAATCTACATTTATTTTTATAAAATAATTGTCGAAATTTCATAGTTTAGAATGGGCATAATAACTATACTTATTATTGTAAATAATATCCGAATCGTCGTTTTCGGAAGTTGCAAAGTGTCGTCGTAATTATTTTATATTGTATTTGTTGTTATAAAGAATCCGAGTCGTTAGACGTTTAAAATAAACATAAAAGTTATTATATTTATTTTATAAAATACTTCGCGTTATAGGCGTTTTTGTAGACTATAATATACCGTTGAGATAGTCTGCAGTTGCGTCTTATTTAATGAAAGTCGTTTGATTAAAACATGTTTTTGTTTTACGGGTTTTCTCGAAAAACGGGTAGAGTTTCCTCTGTTTTTGGACGCCCCCGACAACACAAGTTGTCACTATTTTTCAAAACTCAATAACGATTGAAGCCAAAATATGTCTAACTATGTACGCGTTATGTAAACATGATTAATATTCGATCTGGTTCGGTTTAAGCTCGATTTCACGAATAAATAAACTATATAATTTCAAATTAATTTGCCGTTAACTTTACCATTCTTCGTGTCGAACGCCGAAAAAGTTGACTGGGTTATCGAGTCAACCGAGTTGACCGAGTTGACTCGCTGAGTTGACCGATTCAACCGGGTTAACGGAGTTAACCGAGTTAACTGAGTTAACCGGGTTTGACCCGAGTTGACCCGAGCCGTGTCTGGAGTTGACCAATCTGACCTAACCGAACTCGTTGGTAACAAGACCCGAAACCAGATTTGACCCTTTTTCCGATTCTGACCCGAACCGAACCAAAGTTGCGGACCTTTGACCGAGTTTGACTGAAACCCGAACCCTTGAATCTGAACCCGAAGCCCACTGACGTGAACCCGAGTCCTGCGTCGCTGTCGTCAGCCGTCGTCTCCAACGACCACCACCACCACCACCACCACCACCGCCGCCACCGCAGCGGCCGTCATCACCACCAGCACCATCACTATTTAATATATAAAATTACATTTATTCAACCCGTACAATACACGAGGTCTTTAAGATATAACTTTTTTTATTTAGTAAATAAAATTACATGTATTCAACCCGTGTAAACATATAAATGGATGTAATTGATAAGTCATATTATTTTATCACAATATTATGGATAGTGTTTTATTTCGATCATTTTTTTTCTTTAAAAAAGATATGAACTTAAAAATAATTTATAAAGGTACTAGGTTAGAACCCGTGTATTACAATGGTTGCATAAATTTAATTTTATATAAAAATATTAAAATAGATGTATATTTAAAAAAATCGTATATTGTATATGTTGAATAAATATAATGTCATATGTTAACACAGACAATCGTTAAGATTTATCTTTTAAAAATGAAAATTGATGCACTATTTACTTATTATAACATTTTACTTTGTTTTTTTTATTTTGCATAAATGTAATTTTATATAATAAACAATAATACAATTATTAAGTATATATCAAACGTGAACCTTTGATTCCTAATTTAACGTAATTTCAACCACTGAACCCCAAATTATATGTATCTGCTCATAATAAAAATAAATTAAAAATAAATGTTTATCCGATAAATGATGGATTTAAACCAACAATAATAATAAAAACAAACATTTATGGTTATCTAAATTTTTGTTTAGAATTATTTACACAAAAACAATTATTCTTATCCAATGTTTTGTTTAAAATTATTATTATTATTATTATTATTTAATATGATCATAATAAAAACAAACGTTTACCCATATTTGTATATTTATTCTTATCTAATATTTTGTCTAAAATTATTATTATTATTTAATATGAGAGATAAATAGAAAAATAAGGTGAAAAATTACTAGGAAGTGACATGTGTTCAAAAAAGATTTTCGTTTATTAATATAGGAATAGGAATATTAATGTAAATTTGCTAATGGTTTTACTTATTAAACGCAATATATTATATTTCTAAATATAAATCAAGTAAAATACTATAAAATGTAACACCTCAATAATCAAGTAAATACTATAAAATGTAACACCACAAATCTGAATGGTATAAAAAGTTAATACCATAGCGACATATTTTCGAGATATTTGCATTGATTGTTATTTCATACAAATATAAAATAAAAAAGAAAGAAAAAAAATGAATTGTAACACCTCAGATCTGAATTGTATAAAAAGTTAATACCATATCGACATATTCTCGAGATATTTGCATTGATTGTTATTTCATATTTCATATATAAAATAAAAAAAGAAAGAAAAAATGAATGTTCTTCAAACTAAAGAGGATGTATTTGTGTAATAAGAGCATTCACATTCAACCTTCTAAATTATGTGCGTGGGATTTTTATTTTATGAAAAGTGATCGTAGGTGGTTGTGAGTTAAGGAGAGAAAATATTACTGTTCATCTATAAATTTGAGAGTACAATGTTCACCATTTATAATTTTTTAATTTATTTTGAAAGTGGTTGTGAGTGGAGAGAGAGAAAATGTAATGATAAAGATATTAAAAGGTATTATTTGCTTGAAAATTATAAAGGAAAAAATAGTAATTTTTAGTATAATATATGGTAAAAAAGAGAAAAATGCCCGGATAGTCCCTGTGGTTTACTCTGTTTTCATCTTTAGCCTCTAACTTTTTAAAATTACAGTTATAGTCCCTCACTTTTGCAATTTCGTTCCCGGATAGTCCCTAGCGTGGATGGTGGTTAGTTTTTTGTGTTAAGTGAATATAAAATGACTAAAATGCCCTTAATATTAAAAAAATTAATTAAAACATTACAAAAATATAATATATTATTTAAAATTTCAAGTGAACCCCTCCCACCCCATGTGTAAAAAAGAACATTCACCGGAGGTAGGTGGGAGCAACCCGTTCACCGCCATCATTCCGGCATCACCAGCCCCGTTCCACTCCAACTCATAACTCGAGTTTAAAACTGACGAAGGAAACTTAATACGCGAAACGACTAGTGTTTTACAACCAGGGACTTTGAATATCAGTTGCTGGAGAACTTGAAGCGACCAAACATCACCGGATCACCCATTCAATTCACTATCCGCAAGAAACCCACGAATCATTCGTCTTAGCTCTCCACCATTTGGTCCATTTCCCCATCAATCTTCAACAACCCAAGTCGCTGTTCAAGCCGATGAGTCGACCCATCAAGCTGATCAAACCGTTCAGTTGTTTCGAACTTCACATGATGCAAATCAGCCAAAACAAACCGTTCAGTTGTAACGGACCCTGAACAAACCTCGATATCTTCTTCTCAACCTTATCCGTTTTTCTTGCTAACTGGAGGTTTTTGTACATGTTCCAGCGGCTGGAATTGAGGGCTTTCAGGGCGAGTTCGTGGGCTTCTTCTAAGACTATGGAGATTTTGTCGAGTTGGTGTTGAGGGGTTTGGGTTAATTCGACGCCGGAGTATTTGATTTCGGTTATGATTGGTAACACTTGGTAGACGGTGAGGATGAGTTGTTGGGGGATTGGTTTGCATAAACAGGCTTTTCGGGTTATTGTTATTAGCATTTTGAGTAGCTCGGTGGCGATTTCTCCGGCGAACAAGTCTGTTACTGCCATTGTTGTTGCAGAGAGAGGAGGGTATGACGAAGAAGAAGAGAAAAGTGTGAGGGTGAGAGTGAGGGTGAAGGTTATGGGGTGGGTCCCATGTGTATGTATTATAATCTTATGTATTTATTAATGTTTTAATTTTTTTTAATATTAAGGGTATTTTAGTAATTTTACACACACTTAACACAAAAAGCTAACCCCCCATCCATGCTAGGGACTATTCGAGAACGAAATTGCAAAAGTTGAGGACTATAGCTGTAATTTTAGAAAGTTAGGGACTAAAGGTGAAAATGAAGCAAATAACAGGGACTACCCGAGCATTTTTCTCGGTAAAAAATAAAGGGTTGTATGTGAATGCTCTAAAGATCAAAAGGTTAAATGGAGAACTTGGATTTATGTGACAAGTGACAATTGTCAACAGTCAAGCATGACTTTAATTTTTATTTAGGGATTTTTACATATTTCCCCTTCCTAAGAGCCTTTATTACATATTTACCCAAGCCATAAAATTAATTACATATTTCCCCTTTTTATTGAGAAATTACCAATTTACCCTTTATGTAATTCATTCTTTGACTTAAAATCAATTTGGTTCATCAAACGACGGCAATATCAAATAAGCACCCGATTAGTTCAACCGGAACATTCACCGGCTCCATCAAAGCCGCCGTTGAATCGATGCCGATGAGCGGTGATTGAGATCTCGGAAGTACACGTCAGCAACGAATTGCATAGAAGCTTGTGACATGCGGTGTAAGCAGATCTATCAATTCAATTGCAACAATTGGTGATGGTTTGAGAGAATCTTTTGATTACGCAAATGAATACTGGGATTCTGATGAATATGATGATGATGATGATGATGTTATGTATGTGAGACCACCTATTGAAGATGAAGTCATGTTTTTAGCTCATGTAACTGACTACGCAACTGACCCAATGAGTCCGTGACCAATATGTTTTCATTCAAAAAATGTGGGTCCAGTCACTCGTTCGGGTGATAGGATTGGTCAATAAGATGGACGACTCATGGATGAAACCGAGTTGAATATGGGGCGTGCTGAACCCGAGTGGAAGGTTCGTCGAATGGCGAGAGATTCCGGAACAAAATGAAGCATCATAATCATCATTAACAATATGGAGGCAACCTGGTAGTGGATTTGCAGTAGGAGTGTATCTGGTTTAGTTTAGGAAGGTGAATTTGGATGAACAAAAAGGTTTGTCTAATGGTACAGTTGAAGAACACCTCTTTAGAAATTAAAAATATTCTTTATTTAGAATTTAGAATATAAAGCCATTTTGTATAATTGACGGTAATAGAAAGGATTAATATGTATATATTTATTTAATATATTTGTTAAGGGTAAAATAGTAATTCAATAAGAGTAGTTTTAATGAAATGGACATATATGTAATATATATGGTTTAAGAAGGTGAAATATGTAATTGATTTTAAGAGTTGGGTATATATGTAATAAATGATCTTAGCAGGGGGATATATGTAAATGACCCTTATTTATATAATAATTTAAAATTTTATGTATTTATATATTTTTAAAATTTTTATATAATAATTAAACTATTATAATATTCAGTTCATAAAGTCGGTATGATTGACTGGACTAGTCCAACAACTGAACTGCTTACTGGTGTGGTTTTCAAAACTTTGGATTTTACCCGAACCATTAATTCTTTAAACAAAACTTATTTCCTATAATCCTACCAGACCTGACCCGAATCAACTCGAATCGGGCCGACGAAACTGAATCATTTGCTTTTATGTTTTTATTATGTGACTAACCCGAACCCGACCAAAAAATTAATATTTAGCGATAAAAGAAAACTTATTTCCTATAATCCTACCTGATCTGACTCGAATTAACTCGAATCAGAGAGAAGAAAGTGAATCATTTGATTTTATCTTTTTATTATGTGACTCAACCCGAATCTAATCAAAAAAATTAATATTTAGCATTACACAGCCGACCCTCAAAATTTTCTGACCCATATAAAAAAACTTTATAGGTCCATCACTGCATAACAACGTACAAATTTACTAAGTAATTCTTTATCATCAAATCTAATATTTAGGGTTCAGGACTTTAGATACCTAAGGATCTCTTAGAAAGCTTGTGTTCAAACCTTCTCAAGTATGACCTAAATAGTAAATTGTTGTTAAAAAAATCGAAGGAATTTTTTTGTACGGATTTAATAGTGGATTGTTCAATTATATTTTAGTTTATTGATTTGATTTGATTGTTAAGTGGATTGTTTAAGGCCCCCTTATTTCCACATACCCTATATCTTATTTTTCACACCCTCTATTGTATACGGGCCGTATACAGTTATACGGCCCGTATAGAATGTTTTTGAATAGGAAAATCCGCATGGAATGTTTTTTTTTTTTTTTACTATATACGGCCCGTATATAGTTATACGAGCCGTATACATGTGTATACGATTTGTAAAACATATACGGCTCAATAGATTTATTTGAGAGGTTTTTGATGTTACCAAATGTATACGGGCCGTATAACTGTATACGGGCCGTATATAATGATGTTTTTTCAAGTATCATGTTTTTTCCAGTAAAAACACAATCATTTTAGGGTTTCTAAACTCTTCATCACCTTTAACAATGTCAATAAACGTTGATCGGAACACGCCGCTTAAATCGGAGCACAAGTAGAGTAACGTTACCGATCAGTCCGTTGATGGAAACCTTAGCGATCGCAGAGATCTTCGTGTTGGTTATTTATCGATTCTGCTAGTTATCGGTGGGGATGGGTACAGAAACCACCAAGGGTTATTATGGATTGGTTACAGAAACCACTAGCAGAAGAACCCGACACGTCTTCTTTGATGATCCGAAACATTCCGAATAACTAGCAGAAGAACCCGACACAAACAAGTTCTCCATAGTTTGTTATTCAGATCTCTATTCGGTCATCTTTCCAAACTACAACACACGATAACTTTAAACTTTATATTGTGTGATTTGACCAGGAAATGATTGGAGGTGATTGCTACTTTTAATAAGCTGTCATAGTTGTCAAATTCGTTGCGTGCATTCATATTGTTTAGACAAATAACAGATAATAAACGGATTGTTGGACTTCTTGTTCCAAATGCACGCCTAAATTCATCTTTTTTACTCTTTTCTTCGATTTCAATAAATATTTTCATTTTCCTTCAATTTCTAGAACATTCTCCGTAACATGAAGACGTGTCGGGTTCTTCTACTTGTGGTATTTTAATGAAGTATTGAAGATTGAATGTGCAAACCATAACCGTTTTTTACTATGGAAACGGTGGCTATGCGAAATACAAATCGCAATCATTTGTGACTATGGGAAACACAAGTTTTCTTTTTGAGCTTGATGGATGTCCGTTATCTCAGTTGAGGCGTGCATTGTTTAAATCTGAATATAACTAGATGTTACATGTAACTTCATTAAACCAAGAACAAAGCCTATTGCAAAACACATGTAAATGAAGTCAAATGTGATCAAACTTAGACATCAGACGTAAATCTTGAAGCAAATATGTGGTTCCCAATTGGTTATAGAAATCACTAGCAGAAGAACCCGACACGTCTTGTATCTAGTCTAAAACTTGAAAATGGATATGATCGTGTCAAGATCTTTATATATCATGTCATCGACCAACTGCTCGAAATCTCTTTCGTTTCTCATGTTAGGGAGAATGTTCTCGAAATTGAAGGAAAAGGAAAAATGGTTGCTGATGTTTGAGAATTAAACGCATGTACGTGACAAAACAAGGATCATTCTAATAGATTAAAAGAAGGGGTTTACGGTGTTTTGGTAGGTTGAAAGAGGTGAATGGTCTTGAAAGATTTGTTGAAATCGAAGAAAAGAGTAACTAGCAGAAGACATGTCGGGTTCTTCTGCTAGTTATTCGGAATGTTTCAAATCATCACAGAAGACGTGTCGGGTTTGTATTTCCCATAGCCACCGTTTCCGTATACAAAACGGATGCGGTTTGCATATTCAATCTTCATTGCTTCATTAAAATTACAACACACGATAAGTTTACACTTTATATTGTGTGATTTGACCGGTTGTCAAATTCGTTGCGTGCATTCATATTGTTGGACTTCTTGTTCCAAATGCAGCTGTAGGATCCGTACTTAAAGGTCTCTCTAAAATGCTTGGAAAATTGCATCAACCTCCTGTATCAACATACTCTTCTCCAGATGCTTAGTTGTTATGAATGACAACTTGAGGGGTCTAGTTAACTTTCAGATTCAGATTCAGCAAGCAGATGATTTGTCAAAAGACATGGTCAATGTAGTAAAATGTGAGCTTTTACACCAACCATATCGAGATACTTTGTGTTAGTTTGATTTGAATTTTGAAAGTTTGAAAGATGTGTTCGATGGATGTCCGTTATCTCAACGCTTCTCCTTACATTACTGATCTGGGAATTGGACAACCGCAACCGTTTTAGTGATTCTCAATCAGATATTATTTATTGAATCATAACTGAAACAGTCGGAAAAAAACTAAACCGAACCAACATAGTTGAAGGTGCAAGAGAATGGCGAGTAATCAGTTGTATTTTTAATGATTTGTTTCTTATTGGCCATTATTCGACCGAGTAATCAGTTATATTTTTTTACAGACATGTTGTGCATTGTTTAAATCAGAATCAGGTTCTCAAAACAAGGATCGTTCTAATACTCATATACATTGTATACGATCTGGTAAATTTTTTTCACTTTGGGTAACGGGCCGTATAATTGTATACGGCCCGTATTCATAGGGTAAAAAATGATGTGGTAATTTTTTTTCACTTAGTGTATACGGGCCGTAAAATAGTATACGACCCATATTCTTAGGGTAAAAAATGTAAAAAATGGTTTATTCTCTTTAATCTATTAGAACGATCCAAAAAACGAAAGGGATTTCAAGCAGTTGGTATTGAACCAAGAATACGAAGATCAATAAAGATGAATTGGTATATAACCAAGAATATGAAGATCAATAAAGATGAATTGGTATTAAACCAATCATTTGTTGATGTATATAACAGAGTAACCCTCACTCTCAGTCATATCTATAGAGAGAGTTGGGTTTTCAACAAATCTTTGTGAAGTTATTCGGAATGTGCTTGTGCTGTAGAAACCAACAAAATTTGATGGGGGTGATATAGTAATTTTCAATAATGTAGGAAGGATTGTAGTTATAGAAACCGGTTGTGTATTTGCTTACTCTGGAATTGGAGAACCGTTGTTTATCTGAATCAGGTTCTCAAACAAACACTACTAAAGATGAGTTGGTATTGAACCAACATTCCTTCAAACATTCTAAACCCTACCTGGAAACAAACCAACAAAATCCTGAAAGTGAAAAACATCAGCAACCATTTTTTCTTTTCCTTAAATTTCTAGAACATTCTCCCTGTGTATGTGCTTGTGCTGTAGAAACCGGTGATGAATTTGTGTACACAACTGAACGTTCATTGCTGATCTGGAATTGGAGAACCGTTGTGTATTTGCTTACTCTGGAATTGGAGAACCGTTGTTTATCTGAATCATGTTCTCAAACAAACACTACTAAAGATGAGTTGGTATTGAACCAACATTCCTTCAAACATTCTAAACCCTTCCTGAAACCGGTGTATGTGCTTGTGCTGTAGAAACCGGTGGTGACTTTGCGTACACAACTGAATTTTAGGTTCAGTGCACGAAAATTTTCTTACGAAATGTACGTGAAAAAACAAGGATGTTGGGAATTAAACGCATGTACGTGACAAAACAAGGATCGTTCTAATAGATTAAAGAGAATAAACCAAGTACAAATCATGTGCTTTCTGAATCTGAATCTGAATGCTAACTTTGACTCATAAACCCTTGAATCCCAATGCTTCTCTAAAAAATTTGTTTCTTTCCTTTTCATGAGGTAAAACCGGTTTCAACATCAAGGGTTGTTTTTCACCCTGTGTGAGCATTGGAAACCCGACAAACAGTCTTGCAATTACGTCTTCAATCAAGACCGCATTGTTAATTTTAATGATGATTCGAAACATTCCGAATAACTAGCAGAAGAACCCGACACGTCTTCTATGATGATTCGAAACATTCACGAACCACAATGGACTCAAACTCATCTCCCCTGATGAAAAGTTTTCCCGACGACTCAAGATAAAGCAGTTGGTTTGTGTTCATATCAGCGTTGTTTATCACCCTGTGTGAGCATTGGAAGCCCGACCACTAGCAGAAGAACCCGACACGTCTTCTATAATGATTCGAAACAATGGACTCAGACTCACACTACTCACCCTCCCCTGAGGAAAAGTTTTCGCGATGACTCAAGATAAAACAATGGACTCAGACTCCTGTGGTGAACTTGTTCTCAACCTGAGAACCCTCGCCAATCGGATTGCTGTCCGATCGAACTGCGGTTTGATCGACTGACCTGAAGGGTAGAGATACTTCTCTGTTTTCAAAATGTTACAACAAAAACTTCAAAAGTCAAACCATCATACACTAACACATCCATCCCAAACGAGGTGACAGTCCACTCGCATGGTCATCCGATCGGATGACCATTCGAACGGATTGCCACCCGCTCGACCGACCATCCGACCGGATTGCTGTTCGACCCACTAATGCTTTGTTTCTTATACGCACCGCTTATCAATTATACTATCATTCTAATCAGGCTAAACTCGCTCTAAGTGCTCCCTTCAATCCATCATCGCTGTGAGTATACTCGAACCCTTTTTACTTTACGCACTTTTGGGTGTTACATACGTTACTTATTCCAAATCACATCAAACATACTACGCAAATACTTTAACGCTAACCGTTACCGCATGTTATACGTGACTGAATGAATGCTTGTTTGTTATGTTTACACATGGAATGATGTCTACCTGCCTTAGCAACGGTAGTACTATTAGTTTGGACTCGGCACCTGTTTACTTAGGGGTTGTTAAGGATAATTAGTTACATGGCTCACAGTGGTGAGTATGTATCGTGAACTGCCTCGGGCAGTCAACCCGCAGTCATTGGTATCGATAGGTTCATGTCGATAACTAACGTGCTTCGTTTCACACTGTGTACCTGCTGGTTACGCGTAAACGATTTCGAACTCTATTATATCTATTAAACTTGTATGCTCACCTTTACATGATGTGTATTGACTTTTACTTTAACGTATGTGGTAGGTGCATAAGTTGCTAGGATGCTTTTTGCTGTGTGATGGAATCGAAGCTAGGAACGAGTCCTAGATACAAATAAATAAACAATTGTCTGTACTTGAAAATCGGAGTTGTCGGAACAGAACAATTTGACTAGACTTTATCTGTAATAATTATGTTATCTTTTATGACATGGTATGGGACATGTTGCTTTAAATAATTGGTAATTATAGTTGTTATGGAAACTTCTGGACAATCTGTTTCGCCCAGTGCCACGCCCTGATGTTTCCGCCATCGGTTGGGGTGTGACAGATTGGTATCAGAGCTATAACTATAGGGAATTAGGCAAGACTCGACCTAGTCCGGGTCGATGCCTTAGAAATGACCTAGACTATAGTTAGGTACCACAAGACCGACTTGTGCATACCCTGTGGGGGTTATGTATGAGCTTACTTGCTATCTCTCGCTATTCTCGTGCATACCCTTAGGTCGAGATTAGGTGTGAAAACCGCGAACTCTCGACTAAATCGTCTATTCGACTTGCATGTATACCATAAACACGGGAATCTGTGTTGAATCAGGAGTGAAATCCATACTTTAAACGCAAGTTTTCGTCTCTATTTTTATCAAAAACAGGAACAAAGTTGTTAAGTTAGGGGTGAAACCTGAACCTTGACGACTTATTCCGCCCTATTTTGTTTTACCAAACTCTCACCAAAGTCTCGACGGACTCCAACGACTTGAAGGCACATCGTAACTGGAAGGATGCGTGCCATTTGCCCAGATTCGAGGCAAGAAGCACAGTCCCGAAGGCCAAAGTGTGTACAAAACGTCCTTGTGAATAGTCAAAACACCTTGGATAGTCGACGTCTAATAGCCGCAGACAATCTATTTCTCGACTTTGTGTGTTTCGATTATGAGCTCGCTATTGCCAACTCTGATATTTGTCAAGTTTTATGTGGATTTATGTGTGTTTATGTGATTTTATCTGTTTATGTGCTTTTGATTTTTGGTGTTTATTCGCTTTTCGCTATCGCTTGACCGACACACACAACCCACACTGCACATCTATCTCAATACGCTGACAAATCGCTACTTGTGGATGATCGCATGCTACACTATACGCTACACTACTCGATGTATCGCTATTCTCAAACGCTCGTGAACTTTAAATGATAGGTTTCTATATTCTGACTGTCTCTGTGTGCTTCTAGGTGAATTACGTGAGTATATGCGTCTGTGTTTCTGTGCCTTACGTGCTTCTGTGCTTATGTAAATACTGTGCATATGTGTCTATGTGATTATGTGATGTGACTATGTTCCTGAGCTTTAGTAGTATTAGGTTTGTGAGGTGAGATTCGATTATGTTGTGTTGAGTCCTGTGGCGATGTCTGTTGCAGACAATGTCGTCATCTGGATCTCGCACTACCCGAGATGCTCGCCGAAAGCAAGCAGACAAACGCCTCGCCACTATGGTTGCCAAGCAAATGGCGAAGGTTGTACCTCAAGTCGTCAGTGAACTGTACGAGAACATGAGCAAATCGTCTAAAGAGTCAAGGACAGACTCGCCAAAGTCTGGGTTTAGCTTCAAGCAGTTTAAGGCATGCGGACGGAAAGAGTTCACTGGAGAGGAAGACCCTACGACTTTGTTCCAATGGTTTGATTCCATCGAGGTCTCCCTACGACAGAGCGGTTGCCCCGATGACCTTCGCACTCTCAACGCGACTGGCGTCTTCCAATCCCGCGCTTTAGACTGGTGGACGGCCGAGAGGAACAAACGCGGAAATGACGCAGCTTATGGTCTGTCGTGGGATGAGTTGAAGGAGGTTATGCTCGAAGAGTTCTGCCATCCCCACGAGCGCCAAAAGTTGGAGGAAAAATTCTGGCATATTAAGCAAAAAGATGGTGACAACGCTGCTCTCACTGCTCGCTTCAAGCAGCTCAGTATCATCTGTCCCGATCAAGTCAAGACTACATACATGACGATCAAGAAGTACATCCGCGCTCTGCCGGATTGTGTTGCAGATTTTGTGCATGCTTCAAAGCCAGCAACAATCGAAGAAAGTTACTTGCTTGCCGCCGAAATCAACGACAAGCGAGTAAAAGCTGGTTTTTGGGATAAAGCTACAAAAAACCTGCATCAAGCTACAACCGCCGCACCAACCGCTGAAACCACCGCCGCAACCCCTCAGTCTTCAAAGTCCTCACGTCGCAAGAGGAAGACCAACAACAGCAGCTCCAGCAACAAGAACTGTGTTGTCGCTACCGCCGCTCCACTCCAAGCGGTACCAGCTCAGCAACAACAACAACACCGACCAGCTGCAGCACCAGTTACCTATGCGCCGCCTGCAAAGCGTGCATATACTGGTCCCCACCCTGCTTGCCCGACATGTACTTATTATCACCCGGTGGGTATCGCCTGCAGATTTTGCGTACATTGCAATATGTATGGCCATTTCACCGCCAATTGTCGAACCGGCTCCCACGACACCGCAGCTCTAGCTCTAGCTCCTGCTCAACAAGCTCTTCTCACGCCCCTCAGGCTCAACATGTTCCTCCGGCCCCCACGGTCAACGCTAGAGTTTGCTTCGCATGTGGCGATCCTAACCATTTCGCCAACATGTGCTCGAACATGGTTGTGAAACAAGAGCCCCAGCAGCAGCAGCCTCAACAACAGCAGCAGCAACAGCCTCAACAGCAACAACAGCAAGCAGCACGAGCAAGAACTTTCAACATCAACGTGCGCCAAGCCCAGGCTGACAACAACGTGGTCAATGGTACGTTCCTCGTGAATGGTAATTATGCTTCATGTTTGTTTGATACTGGTGCCGATAACTGTTTCCTTAATCGTAAGCGCTCCCGTCTCCCCTCAACGTTCGATGTTGAAGTCGCCACCGGAAGAACCGTCGCCGTCAATTCCATTCTTCGTGATTGTACTCTCGAGCTCAACAATCACATCTTTCCGATTGATCTCATTCCAATGCAACTCGGAAGCTTTGACATCATAGTAGGCATGGACTTTCTTCGTGAAAACCATGCTGAAGTTGGGTGCTTTGATAAGATGATTCGATTCTCGCTCGCTAATGGTGATCAACTATGTGTTTACGGAGAAGTCGCGTCGAAGAAACTTCAACTCATGTCGTGTGTCCAAGCTAGCAAGTATCTCCGCAAGGAATACCAAGCTTTCTTGGCTCACATTGTAGTAGCAGAGAAAAAAGGAAGTTAAGGGAGTGAAGGATGTCCCTGTTGTTCATGAATTTCCAAACGTGTTTCCTGATGATCTCCCCGGACTGCCTCCGAGTCGTGATATCGACTTTCGGATCGACCTCATTCCTGGAGCCAACCCTCTTGCCAGAGCTCCTTATCTACTCGCACCGTCCGAAATACGTGAATTGTCGAGTCAGCTCCATGAATTGCTTGACAAAGGCTTCATTCACCCCAGCACCTCTCCTTGGGGCGCACCAGTCCTCTTCGTTAAAAAGAAAGATGGGTCGTTCCGGATGTGCATCGACTATAGGGAGTTGAATAAGCTGACGATCAAAAATCGCTATCCCCTACCCCGCATTGACGATTTGTTTGACCAACTGCAAGGTGCTACGTGCTTTTCCAAGATCGACCTACGTTCAGGCTACCACCAACTACGCATTCAAGAGGAGGATTGACGGGTGGTCCGTAGGACAACCCTTAAATGAGCTAATTACGTGCATATCCCATCTTTTACACGGTTATGTATCGTGAATGTGATAACTACGAGTACTCATGGTTTTTCAGGTTAGACGCTTAATTTGGTGAAGTTAACGTGATTAGAGATGAAGTGCAAGGGTATTGATTGTCAAAGTGGGAAAGTTGAAACAAGAAAAATCGGTGTCTATGGTCTGCGTTTGATATGTTTACAGAAACTACGGACCGTAGCCTACGGTCTTAATCCGTAGGTTACGGTTAACTATACAAGACAACGCACGGTTATGTATGGGATGAAAAGAAAAGGGATATCACCATTCTATGTTTTGGACGACACATGAAGTCTCATGTGTCAGACTTCACATGCACATGAAATAAAAGTTATTCTTATGACATTGATGGCAACTAAGGGGACCCTCTCTAAAACCATATATCACGTGAAGAGGTGCACATGAGGTCTTGACTTTTGATCAACATAATCATCATCATATATATTATTACATCACACAAAATTAACATCATCATTGGGGTAGAGGTGAAGAGTTGGACGGCTCATGTGGGCTTCCCTTGTGGGCCGACATATGCACATAAAAGGGCCAGGGACACACAAGTCAACAAGAAGTGGCGGCTGACATAGGGGTTGTTGTTAAGAATTCATCATTAATCAGATGCACATGATCCATCATCAATATTAATATACATGTAACCATATTGGGCCGCATGATTGGATTTCTTGTGGACGGTACAGGCAAAACGAAAAAGTCAACAACATTAAAGAGGCACTCAGCAACACATGAATTGATTTAACCTCATGTGAAGACATGGGCTGACAACATTGGGCTTGGGGAGTCTTGCACGCATACAAGAGATGGGCAGCAATTATTAGAATAATATTCATCTACACATGATATTTTAGAAGCATCACGTGAATATTGGATTGGACAACATTAGTGGGCGGCAGACTTCTTTTGTTGGCAGCAAAGAGGAGATGTAACTTGTGCATTTAATGCTATTTTTTATGGAATTTTATGGAGTTTTGAAGAGGTCTTTTCACTTGTCAGTCGGTTACACATTACTCTCTTGACACAACACTTGGTTAGTGAACGGATTTGGGGACTTGGAGAGGATGGTTGTTCTAGCCATGAATAGCTAAACTCTTTATGATCGTCTTGAGTGTAAGGTTTTATTTGTGACAATTATGTTTGTTCTTTAATTTCTGGAATATTAAACTGTGCATGTGTTGTTAGTTTATTATGGTGCTTGATTGGGTGTTTGTAAATTGTTGATGTATGTTTGATCATAGTTCTAAACCATACGTTCTTGGTGCCGTTGGCAATCGAGATATCATGGGAGGGATTAGGGTTGGATATATGTTAATTGGTCATCGGGTAACAACCTCGCGTTCTAGGAATCCGAGTACTTAGTTCCCTTTCATCACAAATAATTGATCTTGCATGAGCTATGTCTATGTAGTTCTTTCCAGTTGAACATAAACCTTGATTGTCACTTAAAACCTGAAACTCGGGATGATCATTAGCCTCTTATCCTGTTACAAAACTTAACTTTGAGTTGTATTCTAATTTAGTAACTCTAGATAATTAAAACCATTCAACCCAACATTGAAATTTGCATTTCTTGCAATTTAGATTGATCTAGTTAGTTAGACATACATTGAGATAACACATATTCCACAAACTCCCTGTGTTCGATACCCACTTACCGCTATCTATTTAGTAGTAATTGGATTAAATTTGATTGTGACCGCGACATCACGTCAAGGATATACCCAAAACCGCCTTTCGCACTCGATACGGCCACTATGAATTCGTTGTTATGCCTTTTGGGCTAACCAACGCACCCGCGGTTTTTATGGATCTGATGAATCGCATGTGTAAACCTTTTCTCGACTGCTTCGTCATCGTGTTCATTGATGATATCCTGATATATTCCAAGTCGAAAACCGAACACGCGCAACATCTACGTTTGGTTCTCGAGCTACTCCAAGGGAATCGACTCTATGCCAAGTTCTTCGAGTGTGAATTCTGGCTGGAGGAGGTTCAATTCCTCGGTCACATTGTAAATAGTCAAGGTATTCACGTCGACCCCGCGAAGATCGAAGCTGTCAAGAGTTCGGTTACACCTAAGAACCCGACTGAAGTCCGTTCGTTTCTCGGACTGGCGGGCTATTATCGCCGATTTATTGAAGGATTCTCAAAGATCGCCGTGCCGCTCACTTCTCTCACGCACAAAGACAAACCTTTTGTTTGGGGAACTAAACAAGAGACTGCCTTTCAAACCCTCAAGCATATGCTTTGCAATGCTCCCGTTCTCACTCTACCCGACGGAAATGATAACTTTGTAGTCTATTGTGATGCCTCGAACCTTGGTCTTGGTTGCGTTCTCATGCAACGAGACAAGGTTATCGCTTACGCGTCTCATCAGCTCAAGATCCACGAGAAGAACTACACAACCCACGATCTCGAGCTAGGCGTAGTTGTTTTTGTGCTGAAGATTTGGCGACACTACCTGTACGGTACTAAGTGTACAATCTTCACAGATCATAGGAGCCTACAACACATCCTCAGCCAAAAGGAACTTAATATGCGTCAACGCCGATGGGTTGAACTTCTCACGGATTACGACGGCGAGACTCGTTATCATCCTGGCAAAGCAAATGTCGTTGCCGACGCTCTCAGTAGACGGAGCTATTTGCATAGCGCCCTTAATATCCAAGCCCAATACGATCTCAAAACCCTTATCCGCGAAGCCCAACATGCTTGTTTTAATGAGCGCACTTTGAAGAAGGAAATGATTCACCACGATGGAGCCCAGCTAGTGAATAAGTTGAATGGGATATTCCATTATCTGGACCGAATCTGGATCCCTAAGCGGACCATACGATCTCAAAACCCTTATCCGCGAAGCCCAACATGCTTGTTTTAATGAGCGCACTTTGAAGAAGGAAAGGATTCACCACGATGGAGCCCAGCTAGTGAATAAGTTGAATGGGATATTCCATTATCTGGACCGAATTTGGATCCCTAAGCGGACCAATTTGCATCAGACTTTGATGGACGAAGCCCACAAATCTCGATATTCTATTCATCCCTGTGCCGACAAAATGTACCAGGACCTTCGCTACAAGTACTGGTGGCCGGGCATGAAAAGGGATATCGCTCTATACGTTGGGAAGTGCCTGACTTGCTCTAGAGTCAAGGCTGAACATCAAAGACCCTTTGGCTTGCTTGAACAACCCCCAATCCCTATGTGGAAGTGGGAAAGCATAGCTATGGACTTCATAACGAAACTCCCGCGCACACCATCAAGTCACGACAACATTTGGGTTGTCATCGACCGTTTGACCAAATCTGCTCACTTCTTACCGATACGGGAAGACTACAAGGTAGAACGATTAGCCCGAATCTACACCGATGAGATCATTTATCGACATGGGACGCCTCGCGACATCATCTCTGACCGTGATGCTCGGTTTACCTCGCATCTGTGGGAAACGTTTCAAACTGTTCTCGGTACTACGCATAATCTAAGTACCGCTTTTCATCCTCAAACCGACGGTCAGACTGAGAGAACGATTCGTACCCTTGAAGACATGCTCCGTTCGAGTGTCAAAGATTTCGGTGGTAATTGGGACGCATATTTACCTTTAGTCGAACTCTCGTACAATAACAGTTATCATTCCAGCATTCAAATGGCACCATTTGAGGCATTATATGGAAGAAGATGTCGATTGCCTATTGTATGGCATGAGATCGGGCACTCGTAATTAACCGGTCCTGAGCTTTTGCAAGAAACGACTGACAAAATTCTCCAAATTCAAGACAATCTGTTGAAAGCTCGGAGTCGTCAGAAGAGTTACGCTGATAGACGACGCAAGCCCCTTGAATTTGACGTTGGTGACTACGTACTCCTAAAGGTTTCACTTTGGAAGGGTGTGGTCCGATTCGGCAAGAAAGGAAAGCTCGCGCCTCGATACGTTGGACCCTTTAAGATTCTGGAAAGAATTGGCAAGGTGGCCTACAGACTCGAACTACCGGAGGAACTTAGCAACGTTCATCCGACTTTCCATGTCTCGAACCTCAGAAAATGCCTGGCTGAGCATGATTTACATGTTCCTTTAGAAGATCTACAAGTGAACGAAACATTACACTTCGTGGAAAAACCTCTCGAGACCATGGATCGACAAACCAAGCAACTCCGACGCTCACGCATTCCCATAGTGAAGGTTCGCTGGGAAGGCAAACGAGGCGCAGAGTTCACTTGGGAACTCGAAAGTGATATGAAGGCGAAGTACCCGCAGTTATTTGTTATGGCTTCAGCCTAATTTCGGGACAAAATTCCCTTAAGTAGGGGAGGCGGTAACACCCCGTGTTTCGAAAGTCAAAGTCAAAGTCAAGTTTGACTGTTTTGACTTCTTTGACTTATAGATAATCTATTTATTTTATTATGTTAGCTGTATTATGTGGAGTACTTATTAATAATCGAGGTTTAATCGTTATTTGTCTCATGTTTATCACTTATCGCAATCGCACTCACAACTCGAACTTACGCGCTTTAGTTATTATTTTATGCGTGTGTGCCTTTTATGTGTTACTTGTGCATGTTTATTATTTATGTTATGCTGTGGTGATCAATCGAAACGCAATCGCAATGCTATCGCAATCGAATCGCAAACGCTAAACGAAAGAATATTAGGATGATTGTATGTTAGATATAATAGTTGGGATTAAAAGTAATTTAAATAGGAAACACTATCGCATCGCTCGCTCGAATCGCATCGCAACGTACTACACGCGAATCGAAACGACAAAAACTCATCGCGCTGAACACTCGAACCAAGTGACCAGCCGACCGAGCTGCCACCCGATCGAGGTGCCACTCGACCGAGCTGACACCCGGACGAGTTACCACTCGAGCAACCAGCCTCTTTCCCCCTTTCCACTTTGGGAAACCCTATAAATACCCCCCCCCCCTTCATTACCATTTTGGGAAAGTATCAACCCTCTCTTTCTCTCCACTCGTTCCAGTCGCCTTTTCTTCGATTTCTCGCGATTCCGGTAAGATCTCAACCTAAATCTTGAACTTTCTTGATCTAGACGCACTCCTACACCTTTCTATCTTTTGAAATCTAACTTTTAACCGTGAAATCATCAAGATTCAAGGTGTTCTAGGATGATGTCATCATGGTGTTCTTCAGAACTTCATGTTTTGGCTTCAATTCACCAAGAACAACCTAGATCTAACCGATTTCCACATAAATAAACAAAGATCTTTCATAGATCTGGACACATTCATGGTTAAAAGGATTGAAAGATGGTTTCTAACTTTCTTTCAACTCTTTTACACTCAATGCACTCAAAACCGATAGAATCGGGCCTTGTTCTAACCTTCTACCCCTTCTCGGTGATGTGTCAGTCCAAGATTTGGATTCTATCCATGAGACCATCAATTCCGGGCTAACCAAGAACGACCGTCTTGAACCGGTTAGCTGGTTGAACTTGGGTGATTTTCTGTTCGGACAGGTCACTAAGGTCAAGATGGGGTTCTGTTGATTGGCACGTTGTCACACCGTCTCGATAAAACTACAAAACTACCAAACTACCAAGGAAGAAGACGATCAGGTCGACCAGGTCAGAGTGTCGCCCGATCGGACAACTGTCCGAATGGATTACCACCCGATCGAGTTGCCACCCGATCGGACTGCACCTTGGGTCCCACATCTAACTCTTCATTTCAAACAACTGAGGTTTGAACATTAAACGAACTGCTGACCGATCGGATAGCCATCCGATCGGATTGCCACTCAACCATGTGATGTTCTGAACTCAACACTTAAACAATTTTCAACATGTTCGATACGCAAGATTGCCACCCGATCGGATCGTCATCCGACCGAGTGACCGTCCTGTGGTGAACTTGTTCTCAACCTGAGAAGCCTCGCCAATCGGATTGCTGTCCGATCGAACTGCGGTTCGATCGACCGACCTGAAGGGTAGAGATACTTCTCTGTTTTCAAAATGCTACAACAAAAACTTCAAAAGTCAAACCATCATACACAAACACATCCATCCTAAACGAGGTGACAGTCTGCTCGCATGGTCATCCGATCGGATGACCATTCGAACGGATTGCCACCCGCTCGACCGGCCATCCGACCGAATTGCTGTTCGACCCACTAATGTTTTGTTTCTTATACGCACCGTTTATCAATTATACTATCATTCTAATCCGGCTAAACTCGCTCTAAGCTCTCCCTTCAATCCATCATCGCTGTGAGTATACTCGAACCCGTTTTTCTTTACGCACTTTTGGGTGTTACATACGTTACTTATTCCAAATCACATCAAACACACTACGCAAATACTTTAACGCTAACCGTTACCGCATGCTATACGTGACTGAATGAATGCTTGTTTGTTATGTTTACACATGGAATGCTGTCTACCTGCCTTAGCAACGGTAGTACTATTAGTTTGGACTCAGCACCTGTTTACTTAGGGGTTGTTAAGGACAATTAGTTACATGGCTCACAGTGGTGAGTATGTATCGCGAACTGCCTAGGGCAGTCAACCCGCAGTCATTGGTATCGATAGGTTCATGTCGATAACTAACATGCTTCGTTTCACACTGTGTACGTGCTGGTTACGCGTAAACGATTTCGAACTCTATTATATCTATTAAACTTGTATGCTCACCTTTACACGATGTGTATTGACTTTTACTTTAACGTATGTGGCAGGTGCATAAGTTGCTAGGATGCTTTTTGCTGTGTGATGAAATCGAAGCTAGGAACGAGTCCTAGATACAAATAAATAAACAATTGTTTGTACTTGAAAATCTGAGTTGTCGGAACAGAACAATTTGACTAGACTTTATCTGTAATAATTATGTTATCTTTTATGACATGGTATGGGACATGTTGCTTTAAATAATTGGTAATTATAGTTGTTATAGAAACTTCTGGACAATCTGTTTCGCTCAGTGCCACGCCCCGATGTTTCCGCCATCGGTTGGGGTGTGACATCTCATCAAATGCCTCTCCCTTCCTTTTATTCTGTAAATATTAAATAAAGAATAACACCATGCCCGTAACCCCGCGTATATAGCTTCCGTTTTATTACAGTCATACGACGCGACTTTTTGTTCTTCAATCTTTGTTGCTTGTTAATGTTATATTTTTTTCTACTTTTAGAAAGGTTTGACCACCTCACGACTGTAAAATGTCTCGTGTGATTGGCACCTTAAATCCCTTAAATACTTTGAGAAAAATCTAATTTTCGAAGAATACGGGCCGTATAACAGTATACGGCCCGTATACAACGTTCGTATACATTGTATATGATGCGTGTGTGGTGTGTATATAAGTTTAAGTATATTTTTAGCCCTTTTTTACACGTTAGTCAAGTTTTAAATTTATAAAACACGATATTTTACTAACACCAAACACACATATGGGCAAGTGCACCCATCGTGAGCATAGTATAGTGTTGGCAAGATACCGAGGTCGTCCAAGGACACAAGAGCTTTTAGTACCGGTTTATCCTCAACGTCTAATCAAATCAAAAAGTTAGAAAAAGGTTCTAAACTAGAAAAATAAAAACTAACTAAAATGCTGAAAAATAAAATAAAAGTAAAAACAGATAGACAAGATGAATCACTTGGCTCCGACTCGTGTTTAGTGTAACCTTTGATTATTTCCGCACTTTTGCACTTTTTAAGAGATTATCTTAGTTATTGTAGTAGGCCCCTCTTTTGAAGGTGACGTTACCCTCAACCCAGTAGTTTGAGTCAGCAAGGATACAATCCTAAAGGGTCGGATTATTGAAAGATAATTAATTAAGTTATTAATGCATATTATGGTAGGCCCCTCTTTTGGAGGTGACGTTACCCTCGGCTAAGTAGTCCGAGTCAGCAGGGATACAGTCCTAAGTAGCCGGGTTAAAGTATTAATAGTAGCTTACATATGAGGGGATCAAAGAGTTTGGACCCCAGCCATCCAATACCGGTGGGTATTGAAGGAGGTCCTACTAAATTTGACCCAGGTCCTTGCAGGATCTATACACTGAACAAGGCAAGACTCTTACCAAACCGTTCCCTTAACCCCCGACCAGGTAGCCAACATATCTCCATATAGACCGTGGAGATATGAATGGTGAAAATCTTTTATTTTATATAGACAGTAAAATAATGCCAAGACACCATGGACAAACCATAAGGAAGAATCACCTTCAATATAAGAAACTAGTTATTAAAGTCATTAATACATAACCAAGTAAAAAGTGCGAAAAGATTAAAAATAAAAAGTATTACACTAGACACTTGTCTTCACCAAGTGATGTAAGAGACTTAGGCAAACATGGCCTTTGATTGTCAAGAACTCTTACGATCAATCTTGGATCCCGAGACGACTCACACACTCTACGATGGACAATGGATGATGGTGGTAGATGATGGTGTTGTGATGGTGGTGGGTGGTGGGTGAAGTGTGAGAGAGGTGGTGTGCCAAGGGATGGTTTGCAAATGAGCCAAGCACCCCTATTTATAGCCTGAACAGTAGCCCGGACACGGCCCCGTGTCCATTGGGCACGGCCCCGTGTCCATCCTCCTTCTCTGTCTTCATTAATTGCAGTTTGTCTGCATTAGTTGACCACACCCCCATGTCCGCTGAGCACGACCCCGTGTGCAGAAGCGTATCTGTACTATCAAGATTTGCCTGGATTCTGCGAATCTTATAGTTGACCACGGCCCCGTGTTCGCTGAACACGGTCCCGTGGTGGGCGATAGAAGCTTCTACAGCTTTGTCTTTTCTGCTGACACTTGGGCACGCCTTCGTGCTCATTGAGCACGGGGCGTGTTCAGTCTTATGTTCTCTTGTTTTGCTTGGGAAGATGCTGTCGGGGGTCGGGCATGCCACGTTTGTTCCTTTTCTTGTATTTATGTTAGATTTAGCTGCCTTTTTGCTTCTTTTGTTCATTTGAGCTCATTTAATCCTGAAAATACAAAGGAAGACAAAAACACACTTTTTCCAACATTAGTACTAAAAAAGGGTTAGTTTTATGCCACAATTGATGTAATTTATATGTTGCATTTTGTGCACATCAGTATACGACCAGGTAAATTATTTACACATGGTGTATACGGGCCGTATAACATTATACGGCCCGTATACACCATGTGTAAATAAGTTTTGTTCATGTGTTATTATTAGGACCCTTGTTTAATTATATTTTAATTTACTAATTTGATTGTTAGAAATATTATCAACGTGTTTTATGCATATTCTAGTAAAAAGAAATATCTATGTTAGTAGAACTAGTGGGGCGTTTGCATGATACGGCGAAGAACACAACCTTTACTTTTAGGGGTGTGCTCAAGATGGTTTGGTTCGATTTTCAGCCATAACCATAATCAAAACCATTTTTTTTTGTTTAAGTTATTCCAAAACTGGCTGGTTTCTGTTATTTCAGTTTCAATTGGTCGGGTCAAAATGTTTACCGGTGTTTCATTTTTAAAATCCGATTTGACTAATCCCACCAGTAAATCAATGTGGATATTCTTTTGTTGTAGTTGTTGCATCCTTAATTGTTTTAATAGTTATTAGTATCAAATGTTTTATGTTTCAAGGTTGAATGTTGTAATTGTTGTGCTAGGTTGTATACATAGTTTTAGGGTTTTGTTTAATTAAACTATTTGAAACAGATATGCAAATTGCATATTTATTGTTGAAATTAGGTATGAGCACGGATTGGTTTGGGTCGTTTTAGCCAATAACTATAACCAAAATTTTGGTTAACGAAAAAAATGATAACCATAACGGCCAATTATGAATGATTCCGTCCATCTCGGTTGATTTTGGTTAATAACCAAAACGCTGACTTGGAACTTTAGCTTAGAATTTAAGTTTTGACTTAAACTTCAAGTTGGGTTAAAACATTTTTATTTTTTAAACTCATTATTACATATTAGGGTTATTCTTTACCACTCTGTTCCCGAGTCTCATTTAACAGGGGGAGGGGAGGGAAAATGAGGGAAAAGGGAAGAAAATATGACCATATATTCATCCTCCCAAATTGGAGAGATTATGAGAGAAAATTTTACTTCATTTACCTTTTTTATAAGTCATGACCACAAAAACGTTTCCTTAAGATTTCGATGCAGGACAACTTGCAAGACCTCTATTTGCCATATACATGTGTAGCACTTACAAACATGCTTTTAATTCCCCAAGATTTCGATGTAGGACAACTTGCAAGACCTTTATTTGCCATATACATGTGTAGCACTTACAAACTTGGTTTTAATGGATCGGTTCAGTTTTGAGCTCCAAACGAAATCAAAACTGAAATGTCTGGTTAAGATATTTTGAAAAGTAACCGCTTTCGATCATTTTCCAATTTGATTATTGACATTTATTCAATTTGGTTTGATCGGTTCCTCATTGATGAAAAAAACATTAAACCCGTTTTTTCTGTTGTTGTCAATAACACAACCCCCCCCCCCCCCCCCCCAATTCCAATTATAACTTCAGTTTACCGATTTTCCAACCAAATTCGAGATAACCCATTTTGGGAAAGGTTGGTCTCTTATTAGAGTTTGTAATTAGGAACAAGTTCAAATTCGTGCAACCCATTTAGGGCTTCTAATTAATGTTCTTTTTACTTATTGAATAAGGATCAAGATAAATAAAGAACAAGTGACAAGTTGGGTCAGTGGAGTAGATGAGATTAATAGAAGATAAGAGAGATGATTTAGGAATATGGTGCGAAGGCTTGTAAATTAGTTCAAAAGGTTGAGTGATGAATTAAGCTGGAAATTTGTTTTGGTTGTGATTATTGTGTACGGAATTAATCAGTGTATAAGTGTAAGGTTATATCGTGTAAGTGTACAATACTATATGAAGGATGGATAAGGTTGTATCGTGTAAGTCTACAATACTATATGAAGGATGTGCTGAAATTACAACCTTCATAAGCATAATTTTACTTGATATTATTCAGATTCCATATATAATTAAGCATGTTTGGGCTCTTTTGTCTGATATTGTTCCCCTTTTCAGATTAAGGACACACTCTTACTTTATATTTGTTGGTATATTATAGTTCTTAGTTTACTCTTTAGTGTAGCTTTAAGTTGCAAAATCATTTTTTTTTTTTTTTTTTGCAATTTCAAAACATATTCTTGTTTTCACCTAATGTTGTTAGCAAATTGTTAGATGGCTCAAGAACTCAAATAAACCAATCAAACAAAAACTTCAAACAATGGGCCCACAAAAACAATTCAAGAAGACTTGAAACAACTACAATTTAATCGACTATAAGTCGATCTAGTCACATGGTTTTATACTCAACATGCACATTTAGGGGCTTCTTTTGTAGACATTCACATTTGCTCTCTTATTCGATGTGGGACAAGCAAATCTTAAAAAAGCCCTAATAAAAGGGTAATTTCACCCTCATTTTTAGACGTTAAGTAGTCATTAAGTCCTTTAGGTGTCTTAAAATTATGGTAACATTACCATCTCGTCTTTCCAATATGTTTTTATATGGTAATATAGATATTCTTATAGTTTTAGTTATGTTTTTCATAAATTATGAATCTTGTTTTCGGTCCGGATCGGTAAGAAGCCATTTAATAAAAATAAAAAAGAATTAACAATATAAATGGTCCACGTGGTTTGGCTTAGGTGACACCTTTAGGTTTTAAGTTTTCAAAGTTGCTTTTTTTAAGGTTTGTTGTTTTAATTTTGTAACATGTTTTGGGTCCAACATCAACTATCGTTAATTTTTTTTTTTTTTGGTTAAGTTTAGACGATTTATTGTTTGACTGTTTTATCACATGGTTAATTTGTGTAGTTAACTAAATACAAGGATTCTTTATGAAAATTACTTAAAAACAAAAAAATACCCTCTCCTCTCATTCTTTGTTGATTATTTTCGGCCAGCTCTCCGACAAACAATTCAAAAAGATAGCAACAAACGTGACCTAGATTATATTTGGATTTTTAGACTACACATCACCACTACTTAGATTATGCGAGTGAATGTAACCACGTTGCCCACGGAGAATACGCAAAACAGATGATCAAAAAATGGACAAGCCAGAACCACCCAACAATAGGATATGTTTTCATTGTGCTTTCATCCTCGATCCACGAGATCGAAATCGCTACCATTTCTTAATTTTTATTTTGTTTATTTGATGGATTGCGGGCTTTATCATAAATAGTTCATTAACTGACATTAGTTCGTCTACGGGACTTAGTGTTAGACTTCAAACATGTTACAAAATTGATTCCATAAACCCTAAACTAGCAACTTAAAAACTCAAACCTGAAATGTGTGATCTAGATCAAAGCACATGAACATTTCAATAAAGTTATAAACTTAATGATCGTCGTCATATCATGCTACACGATAAAATAACTTCCCATTTTTTATGTCACACATCTCACCATCTCAAACTTCTCCTAATTCTAAAATGAGTGTACTCATTACCGGACATCTCTTCCAACATCCCACCACCATCAAGCACCGGTCACTCAGACCCTATTCATCTATTCATGAGTAACCCACCATAACTAGTCAAACCCCCATATCTAACCATATCACTTGTTTGGTTGAAGGAGCTTGAAGCTTTTAGGTTTGAAGCTTGAAGCTTTTGGTTGAACACTCCTACTAGTAGCGTTTAGAAGGAGCTACAAGCTTTTAGGGAAAAAAATGACTATTTTGACCTCTAAAGATAATGAACTTTTAAATGCACAAGCTTTTTAAATTCTTAGTTATGTCCACTTTGGTCATTTTATACATTTTATTAAAAGCTCCAGCTACTCTGTTAAACACCAAATATGTCTAAAAAGCTAGAGCTACTAGCTACCAACTTTTAGCCACCAGCTTCCAACCACCAACTACTTTTGCCAAACATACTCTAAAACATTACCACAAGATTCATGAATCTACACATTTAATATATGCATTAATCTTATTCAACCAAATCTCAAAAGTTTTATGAAACTAACTTAATTTATCATCATCAAAAGAATAAAATCAAGAGACATTACCACATGATTCATGAATCATGAATCTACACATTTAATATATGCATTAATCTTTTTCAACCAAATCTCAAAACTTTTATAAAACTAATTAACTTAATTTATCATTTATCATTTATCATCATCTAAAGAACAAAAAACAAATAGACACATATAGGAAGGTGCTAGCCACGCGCCACTTAATCGAATGTGAAAGCACATCCATGATCCAACCACCGAAAAAACTTTCATGCAAAAATCTTCTCAAAACTAAATCAAAAATAAAAAGAAAATCAAACCATAATATTTATTTCAAAACCTCAAAACTAAATCAAAAGTAAAAAGAAAATCAAACCAAAATATTTATTTCAAACCAACATTAATAACATTCCCAAAGAAACGCTTGTTTTGAAATAAATTATATTATTCCTCTCTCCATATTTAGTCCCAAAAATCCAATTCCATCATCAAAAAAACCAGTGAAATTCAACAATGGCGACAACACCACCACCCCCACCACCGTCTTCCACCATCACCCCACCACCGGCGTCATTGTACGTCGGTGACTTGCACCCCCTGATCGACGATCTGCAACTCAGCACCGTTTTCTCCGAGTACAAGACCCTTTCATCCGTGCGCGTTTGTCGCGACTCATCCACCGGCCGATCTCTTTCTTATGGATATGTCAACTTTCTTTCTCCTCAAGACGGTATACATACATATATTTATATATAGATATAGATATAGTCATCCGATCGGTTGATAACAAAAAGTTTTATTAGTTTTTTTATATTTTTTTTATGTGTAAAGTTGCCGATCGGTTCGTTTTCTCAACGTTGTTTGTTGGGTTTTGTGTTTTGTTGGTTTTATGGTTTGATTTTATCGTGAATTTTTTGAATGCATGTTGATTGTTTGTGTGTTATATTTGGATTGGGTTTGAGAAAGTTTTGTAAGTTTAGAATTTATGTTCAACATGCTTGATTGTTTATTTATTACTCATGTTATTAAAAAGAGTTGTGGTTTTCGAGGAAACATGTTTTTTTTGGGGATTATGTGTCTGCTGTTGTTGGTTGGTATGGTTTTTGATTGTTTTATGTTAAATGGGGATTAGGGTTTATGGTGGTTTGATGGTTTAAAATTGTGCTTTTTTTGTGTTGATTTTTATTTGATGCAGTTTCTTTGGTGAATTATTTGTGTGTTAATTTTGGATTGGTTTTAAGAAAGTTTTATAAGTTTAGAATGTTAACAGATGATTTCAATTATGTTTAACATGCTTGATTGTTTATTTATTACTCATGTTATTAAAGAGTTGTAGTTTTTAAGAAAACATGTTTTTTTTTGGGGAATTGTGGTCATTTGATAATGTTGTTGGTTTGTATGGTTTTTGATTGTTATATGTTAAATGGGGATTAGGGTTTATGGTGGTTTGATGGTTTAAAATTGTGCTTTTTTGTGTTGATTTTTATTTGGTGAATTATTTGTGTGTTAATTTTGGATTGGTTTTAAGAAAGTTTTATAAGTTTAGAATGTTAACAGATGATTTCAATTATGTTTAACATGCTTGATTGTTTATTTATTACTCATGTTATTAAAGAGTTGTAGTTTTTAAGAAAACATGTTTTTTTTTGGGGAATTGTGGTCATTTGATAATGTTGTTGGTTTGTATGGTTTTTGATTGTTATATGTTAAATGGGGATTAGGGTTTATGGTGGTTTGATGGTTTAAAATTGTGCTTTTTTGTGTTGATTTTTATTTGGTGAATTATTTGTGTGTTAATTTTGGATTGGTTTTAAGAAAGTTTTATAAGTTTAGAATGTTAACAGATTATTTCAATTATGTTTAACATGCTTGATTGTTTATTTATTACTCATGTTGTTAAAAAGAGTTGTAGTTTTTGAGAAAACATGTTTTTTTTTTGGGAATTGTGGGCATTTGATAATGTTGTTGGTTTGTATGGTTTTTGATTGTTTTATGTTAAATGGGGATTAGGGTTTATGGTGGTTTGATGGTTTAAAATTGTGCTTTTTTGTGTTGATTTTTATTTGATGCAATTTTCTATGGTGAATTATTTGTGTGTTATTTTTGGATTGGTTTTGAGAAAGTTGAATAAGTTTGGAATGTTAACATGGGATGATCTAAATTTATGTTTAACATGCTTGCTTGTTTACTCATTACTCCTGTTATTAAAAAGAGTTGTGGTTTTTGAGGAAACCTGGTTTTTTTTGGGGATTATGTGTCTGATATTGTTGGTTTGTATGTTTTTTGATTGTTTTATGTTAAATGGAGATTAGGGTTTTGGTGATAGTTTGGTGGTTTAAAATTGTGCTTTTTTGTGTTGATGTTATTTATTTGATACAATTTTCTATCTTGAATTGTTATTATATTCTTTGATTAACACATACTTGACATACATGTGGTTTGTATTTCACAAGGGTTTTGTGTGTAAAAATTTATGTGGAAATTGTTGTTGCAATTTCTAATGTCATGGAAGATCGAACTTGTGATGATCTGCGTGTAACTACATAATTTCGGGTGTTAGCCAATGGAAAGATAATCTCAAAGAAAGTTATATAAGGAAGGGAGAATATACTGTATATCGGATTAAGATCCTTGGATATTCAGTTTGAACGCGATAGGTCATGATAAGAGTTTTGTGAGAGAGCATAAAATAAAAATGGTTACAATGAATTGCCCCTTTTTTCTTCTTTTAGAACACTTTGACATACCATGTTGAAATTGAATATAAGCGGATCTCAATCCCTATAAATATGTCTTAGCTTTTGAGTCAATTTTATCCTTACGAATATATCGTACTTAATGTTTTATGTAATGGTATTGGTTGCAAGGAATGCGATGTTTGGGGTGTTGAGTATATCAATTATAGAACTTTACTTTATCTTTTGTTTTCTTTTCAATATATTGATTTTGAGATTTGACTTGCTTTAATTTTGCATTTACTTCACCTGTGCAGCTATCCATGCTATTGAGTCGAAAAACAACACCTTGTTCTATGGAAAAATGATAAGGGTAACATGGTCTCATCGCGACCCTCATGCACGAAAAAGTGGCATCGGAAATGTGTTTGTAAAGGTAACTAAGAACAGTGTTAATCACTAGCATATGATCATCATAATATCAAATGTTTGGTGCATAAAGTCTAATGAATTTTGTGTATTTGTATTTGGTTGCAGAATTTGAATGAGTCAATTGACAATGTCCTACTTCAAGATCTGTTTAAACCCTTTGGTAATATTTTGTCTTGTAAAGTGGTCACACATGAAGACGGCAAGAGCAAAGGGTATGGTTTTGTTCAGTTTGAATCTGAACAATGTGCAAATGCTGCTATTGAGAAACTTAACGGGACTGATGTTGGAGGCAAACAGATGTATGTCATGTTATATATATATTCTTATATATTTGGTCTGTTATTTTGAAATGGTGCAGGATTTGTCGGTTAATTTCCCTTTATCTTATTTTATTACAGATATGTAGGGAAGTTCATGAAGAAGAGTGACCGAGTGTTACCTGGTCTTGATATCAAGTTCACAAATCTGTACATCAAGAATCTTGAATCAGATATGACAGAAGAAGTTCTTGAGAAAAGTTTCGCTAAATTTGGAAAAATTGTAAGCTTAGTTATAGCAAAAGATGAAAATGGCATTTCAAGGGGATTTGGCTTCGTGAATTTTGAAAGCCCCGATGATGCACGTAAGGCAGTAGAAGATATGAATGGGTTCAGCCTTGGTATGTTATCTACATATGCTATCTTGTGATAATTGTATTTTTAATCATCATGTTTTCGCCGTTTTGATTTAAGTTTTTCTTCTGAGTTTGTGTTAATGCAGGCTCAAAGGTTTTGTATGTTGCTAGGGCTCAGAAAAAAGCTGAGAGAGAGCAAATCTTACGTCGTCGATTTGAGGACATTAGGAAAGAACAGATTATGAAACATCAGGTATCTTTTACAGGTTTTTTGTTTGTAGTTTCATCTGTTCTCTAAAAAGATATAAAATTATATATTTATCTTAAGTAAAGATATGCATGGCCCATCCTATGCAAGTATGCATAGATATGCATGATCGGTTTAAGTTTATTAGATTATCAAAATGGGTGTATATATTGCCCATCGTGTCTCATTTAACGAACACACGTAAATACACAAATCCTTTTATGGTATTAAAGTTAAACAGGCGCGCGATACCTTGTTTTATCTCAAAATAGTTTTTAATGGCTTTTTGAAGTAACTTTTCTTCTTATTTTAGGGTTCAAATGTCTATGTGAAGAATATCGATGATGACGTCACTGAGAATGAGTTGAAGGAACACTTTAGTCAGTGTGGCACAATCACATCTACTAAGTTGATGTGTGATGAAAAAGGACTAAGCAAGGGCTTTGGATTTGTATGCTTCTCTACACCAGAGGAAGCAAACAAGGCTGTGAACACCTTACATGGTTAGTTACATTCTTGTTTTTTTCTATTTCAGTACCGTTTAACAATATACGATTGTTCATAAATTATCATTGATTTCATTTTATTTATTACTATATTTCGTCAACAATGTTTCACAGGATACATGTTCCATCGAAAGCCGTTGTATGTCGCCATTGCGCAAAGGAAAGAAGATAGACAAGCACAATTACAGACCTACTATGCAAATTGTATGGCCGGGTTTGCAGGCCCATCTTCTGTTATCCCTGGAGTGTATCCGTCTTTTTACTACACTACCCCTTCTGGTGCTATGTCGCAAGTACCTCGGTTGATGTATCAACCTATGGCGATGAGGCCTGCTTGGAGGGCTAATGGTTATGCGCCTGCAACAAGGCCCGCTTTTCAGCCATCAGTGCCCCCCTTTGTAAGTACTAAGCTCTTTGATTTTGTTACACGATTGCACTAATTCTTTTGGTATTTTTAAGTTTGTATATGGAGGTTATATGATCAAATTTGTTCTTTTAGATGTCTAATGCCCCAAGACCGTATAGACAAAATAGAGAAAGGATGAGTGGACATGTGCAACCGGCGCAGGGTGGTCATGCTGTTCCATATGTGTCACATGTGCAACCACTTCCTCAAACATCAAAGGAATGGTCTAGCAACCAGCAGGTTTGATACCTAGATTTACTTGCTATTATCAAAGATCTTATTTCCTTTTACCTTTACTAGTAATCGATGATTGTCGTGTGCTAAGTGCTGCTATTTATTTCTATGTTTTGATCCGTCAACTCGGTGTGCATATCTTTTTTTTAACGAACTCTAGCAAATCTCACTTTCATGTGGTATCTTAATATTTAGAGTAATCTTAATATGTTCTCTTAATGATATTGCATGAGTTGCTAACTAAGTATGATTCATTAATGTAAACTTTCCATTTTGTGAAGTCATTTACTTCATCATATATGATGAAGCATTTTAAAGAAAATGCCAACCTTGTCTGCATAGTATATATTATAACAGTATCCTTGATGGACCATTATGGTTATTTTGAGCTATTTATGCTTGGTGATTTCTCTCGGCTATCCGAATCTAAGATGACAAAAATAAGAGGAACATCTGGCACTAAGTAGTGGAAATTAATCTCTCAATGCTACTAATGTTATTGCTACATGCTAATACACGTACATTGATGCCTATTATTATTATTATTATTTACAAAGTTTTATTTGGTTTGTTGTGCTAATTCGTATGGTGCGTTACTTTGCAGTGGGCAGGAGATGCTAAGTATGTGCCAAGTGGCCGTGGTCGTAATGCAGTTAACAAAGGAATGGCTACTTCTAACACTGGTGGATCTGTGGGGGAGAGATCCGAAGTGTTGAGTAGCAGTATGCTTTCTGCTGCTACCCCAGAGACTCAGAAGCAGATCCTAGGGGAACGTCTCTTTCCGCTTGTAAGCCAACACAAGGTATCAACATTTTTGAAGCAAGGTGTTTAGGATTGTGTTTTGTGAAAATGATTATCTGATTATGATGTTTGCTAAAATTCTAAAAAAAAGTTATATTTAGGTAATTTGAGTTTTTGGATAATTGGGGTGTTTGTAGTATAAACCGGAAGTAAAATTTTATTTCGACGAAAAGGGCCCAATATTATAATCCATTTTGGGCCCCAAAAAGTTTTTGAGACGGTCCTGGGATGGGCCGGTTGGGGAATGGGTTAGAGCGGGTCTGACTACATGTCCACCTACAAACGCTTTTTTAGGAGATTTTATGCATTTGAATACATTGGGACGGCTTTTAACTTGTTTGACGCGTATCATTTTTGTTAAATCCTTTGGCTTAACCAAGTATGACCATATAACATGACCCTGATACGTTACAATCCTTTTTACATATTGCTGTATTCTTAAACTTAATGGCTTTTGTTTTTCTTGTTTCACTTTCAGCCCGATCTCGCTGCAAAGATCACCGGAATGTTGTTGGAGATGGACAACACAGAACTGGTTTTGCTCTTGGAATCACCAGAAGCTTTGGCTAAAAAGGTGGAGGAAGCTGTGCAGGTACTAGTGAAGGTTTCCAAGACCAAAGTGTCCACCGGTCAAGAGTCTTCGCATCCCGCTGGTATCTTATCTGCTGGTGTGGCAGTAAGCTGAGAGAGAAAATAGAGAGTCAGGAAGGAGGCTAGAACTCACAATTAGCAAGTTATTTTGGTAGTAACCCTTTACTTAAAACTTATCTATGATTAGCTTTTCTAAACTTAAAACACCTTTTGTCCTTTGTTTGGGGCTTGACTTGCTGCTGTCAACTTTGGCACTACAGTTTATGTAGTTACAGAATTTAGATGTAATGTGTGGTTTATCTTTTGTTTCTATCTCTTAACTTACTTATACTGAAATCAATCAGTAATCAGGGCCGTCCTTGAGAATCCCTGAAAATCTGGGACTTGGGGCGGGCAAGAAACAATGGGCCTATAAAATATATATATTTAAAAAATTATGTATAAAAAACAATTTTTTAAGATCTAATAATTTTTTTTTTTAAAATGGGCCTATGGCAGTTGCCTCCCCCTCCTCCGGGCTGGCCACGTTATTGATTGTTAGCGCTGATCATGATTTTGGTTGGACCAAGTAACCCGGATACCCTGACCTGAGACCAAACCGATTAAGCATATGTGGTTCGGTTCTTGGTCTTCATTTTGGGGTTGAATTTGGGTTCGGTTTGGTCAAGGTAAAAACCCGAGCAAGCCAACCCGAAAAAGACCAAGACCGACCCACCATATATTAGTCCGGCCTTCGGTTTTGATTTTCCAAAAATTTCAAGTTCAAGTTCGGGTCGGTCCAGTCCGGTTTTAACCTGATGCACACCCCTAATTGCTTTTGATGGCTATGCTTTTTTTGCATTGCAGTTGTTGGCAAAAGATCAAATAAACTTAACATACTAAACATACAAATTGAAGGAAAAGTAAAAAAGACAAGGTGGCATTTTTGTAATTACCACCAACTATCAAAGTTACTATACAAATGTGAACTCAACCAAAAATACCTAAAAAACACAAATTTTTTTTAATATTTTTTATAAAAAATCGCTACATTTTGTTACAAAAAAAATATATATATATTTTTGCTACTAAAAGTAGCGATTTTTTTATAAAAAATATTTTGTGTGTTTTTTTTTTTTATTTTTTTTAGATTCTTTTAGGTTTTTTGGGGGTTTAGTTTTTAACATTTTAGCTTGGGTGGGGGGGGGGGGGGGGGGGTTAGGTTTTTTAGATACATTTGTAGAGTAACTTTGATAGTTACAGATAATTACAAAAATGCCACCTTTTTTTTTTTTTTTTGACTTTTCCTTCAATTTGTATGTTTAATATGTTAAGATTATTTGTACAAGAACTTTCCCCGCAGTTGTTTTGGTAAAGTCACAACTCGTTATTTCAATTTGTGAATTAAATCTTCTAATGAGATTCTTCACCATTAAAATGTATTTATTTTTGTTTGAGACGTTTGGTTCCTTGGCGCCGGAGGCGGTTCGGTTCTTGGCTAGAGTTCAGCGTGTGGTCCATAGCAACTTTTCGACCCCTCAGGGGCGAGACTTTGTTTTTAGTAGATTAGGGTTTTCCATTCAGAAGGGGATGACGGCGCAGTTTGTTGCTCGTCTACCTGCTATCCTTATGTAATTTGTCCTGGTGATTGGAATGAAACAATTATTTATTTTGATAAAAAAAAATAATAAAAAAATTATACGAAAGCAAATAAAAAAACCAATGTGAATGCTATAAGACCTTAAAATCAGCTTTGTTTTTAGTATGTAGAATTTTTCTTTTCTTTTCCTTTTTTTTTTTTTTTTGTGTGTTCTTTCTAAAGTATATTTACATGGGTTTCTTTCAAATTTGGGGTTTTGGGTCCCCAGCCCATTTTCTTTATTTGGTCCATAGTACGGAATGACAAATTTATTGGTACCATAAATCTATAATTATAAAATGGGCCCCTCCCCAACAGCCAGTTTAAAAAAAAAATAGTTACGCTTTAATTATCTATACAAGTAAACCATTAAATTAACACAACTTATATACTTTTCTTTCTCATACTCAAAAATTTATGGATTCATTTGGGTAATGTTTGATATGAAGAAATGAGAATGGAAATGAAATGGATCATTATGATGGAATGAATAAAGAGTGTTTGTTTGGTCAATGGAATGAAATCACTCATTCCATAAGACATTTCATTCTCTCAAAATCATTCCATCCACCCCTTATTTTTTTTTTCCGTTCCATCATCTCTGGCACCATTTATCAACAACACCACAACCCACCACCCACCACCGACGCCATGGCCGGCTCCACCCGTCACAGCCTCGACCGCCGCCGCCGCCGCAACCACCCGCCGCCGTTGCCACCCACCGCTGCCACCAACCACCACTTGCCTCCACCACCCACCACCAACCACCAACGCCGCCTCCACTTGCAACCCGTCACCGCCTCTGCCGCCACCCTAACAACCACCACCGACGCCAATGCCACTTGCCACCACCACCCATCACCACCGTCGACGCCACAACCACCGCCACCCCCAACCACCAACGCCTTCGCCACCAACCACCACCGACGGCCGCTCCCACCGCCACCCCCGGTGGCCCTACCCGTCGTCGCCACCTCCACCACCACACGCCGTCGTCACCAGGGGCGATGCTTTGACGGGGCCGGGAGGGGCGCTCGACCCCCCGAACTTTTCGGCCAGTAGTGTTATATATGTAGTTTTCGTATAGAAATTTTTTGGTATATATGTTTTCGACCCCCCGGTTCTATAGAAATTTATGGGTATATACGTTTTCGACCCCCCCGTAAAAAGTTTCAAGCTTCGCCACTGGTCGTCACCACCACCCATCGCCACCTCCGCCACCACCTATAACCCACAATCACTACCATCGACCACCACCACTCACCGTTGATTTTATTCATTCGTTTTTTCTTACTTACCAAACAATACACAATAATAATTCATTTCATTCCCACATGGTAACCAAACAAGACATGGAATGGTAATGATCTATTGCTTTCCCTCCTCCATTCCATTACATCGTTCATTCCATTCCCTCGTCCATTCCATTACCTCATACCAAACAGACCCTTGAAGTTACAAAAAAATGTTGTGGCACTTATGGGTCAATTATACCCGTTATTTTTATGGGTGCGATAAATTCAGATACGAGAACATATATAGATAGAGATCGTGTGACTGCTCACAAACATCTTATGAAAGGTTATTTTGATGAAGATTGTCTTTATGGTCTCGAGATTTTCAGTTATAGATTTCGAATGCGTAGAGAGATATATTTGCGGATTGTGGACGACATGGAAAGGCACTATCCTTATTTTTAGGTATCATGTGGTGCTAGAGGTAAATTGTCTTTCACCATGTTGCAAAAGTGTTACATCGACAATACATAAGCTAACTTACTAAATAGTTGCTGATACGTGTGACGAGTGCCTGAAGATGTCTAAAAGAGTTTCACGTGAATCTCTTGACCATGTTGGTATTATTCAGATGTACGGATGTGAATATTTGTGTAAACAAAAGCGAGCTGTCCAAATTTTATATGCGATAAATGAATCAAGGCATGGATTATCATGTAGCTTGTTTTTTTTTTTCTTTTCTTTTTTTTTTTTTTTTTTGAAAGCTGGTATTTTATTATCATGTAGTTTTTTTTCGTACCGAAAACGAGCGAGGTACAAAGTTTTCACGCACAAATTTTATGGACACATGAAGGGAGCAACATATTGTTGTGTTTTTTTTGAAAGTTAGTATCTTATTATCATGTAGTTTTCCTTAATTTTGTAATTTGAGTTATTATATTAATAAAATGAATTTTCTTTTGAAATTATATTTTTATTATTCAAGAATTTATATTTACTATTTCTTTAAAAAGAAAAAGATAAGAGAAGTTACGAACTACTACAATCCTTTAGGGAAGAGAAATGAAAAAATAAGAAACTATAACATGACGCTAATATGGAAGACAAAGAAGATGTGGGAAGTGTGGACGACTGTCACGGCCCCCGACCCGGTTTGATCTGTTTCAGGAGCCGCGGGACAGAAAATCCCATGGTATTAATTTAACAGCGGAAGTTTTCTTCAGGATCTTTTTAAAACTGAAATTTTCCGATTTATTTTATTTCACAACTTGGGATAAAACCCCGGTAATTTACATTCATATGATTTCACGGAGAAATCTTTATTTTACAAAACATGTTTCTTTATTTTATACTGAGCCACTTTCTTAAGCTGGTAGTACTTCACGGCACTTTTCCTGGATCACAATAGATCACCTGAAATATGTTTGAAAAATGTTTTGTCAGCGGGAAATACTGGTGAATCATTCTGTTTAATAAAATGACACGTTTGTTATAATTTACAGTATTAAGAGAGATTACAATGTTTATTTCAATCAACGACCCACAGTATTTGTCACTTGACTGGATCTGTGACTATGGTCATATTACTATTGAGTCTTGTCACCCAATGGTAACGTATATCACTAATTAGGCTCGCCCACCTAAAGTGATAAAAACAGCAGTAATGTGCACAATACCCCACATACTGGCTGTAATTTGGTGACTACATATACTTAATCACTGTAATTATAACTCTGAAAAATATTTAAGAATTTATAAAATACTTTGATAAAAAGAGAATGACTCACATTGCAGTTTTAACACGGACAGAGTCTAGCCTACTGATTAGCCTTGATAACCTAGTTTAAATAACAATGCACACAAACTAGGTTAGTAACTAATACAGCATTTACGATAACTCACGAGATTAAAACCCTCACAACGAATGACAAAGTGCGATACTTAAACATCCATCGATTTAACGACGAATGACAAAGCATAAACCCTAATGTGGGCAGCACTTAAACATCCATTGGATAGTTTAATCGATCGGACATTGAATCGTAGCAGCGATCGAGTTATTACCCTGTATTGCGGCAGCACTTCGTGAATCGTGTGTGTTTTAGAATTGTTTCTACGATATCTCAGTGTGTATAACGAATTTCTTCGTCGTTTCAGTGCCAGAAATCAAGTCCCAATGCCCACTATTTATAGTTAAATTTTGACCCCCCTCGCGTGACGCGAGGGGTACCCCTGTGGGCGTCGCGTGGCGCGACGGGTCATAACCTACCATAGGGTAGCTTCGTGTGTGTGTAGGCTTGCTGAGTCGACAGAATTGTAAATTTCGATTTTGACAGCTTTTTATTTGGATAATCGTAACTAGGGTTTACCCCCCTGAGTTTTAGGGGCCCTGATCCTGATTCTGATAGTTCTGAAAATTTTAGGGTTTATGCAGAATCACTTGGGTGTCTTAATTAGGGTTTCCTATTGAACTAAATATAATAATAAATAATAGTTTTGGTGAGAGTTGTTACATTCTCCCCACCTTAATAAAAAATCTCGTCCTCGATATTTACTGGAATAAGTAGGGATACTTTCGCTTCATTTCAGATTCCAGCTCCCAAGTGTATTCAGCTCCTCTCTTTGAATCCCACTTAACTTTAACTAACACTAGTCGTTTGTGCTTGAGAAATTTGACCTTTCTGTCTTCTATCTGAAGAGGTTTCTCAACAAATTTTAACTTTTCATTTACCTCTATGTCTTGAAGAGGTACTACCAAAGATTCGTCTGATAGACATTTCTTGAGGTTGGATACATGAAATACATCATGTACTCTAGCTAATTCTTCTGGTAGCTGTAAACGATAAGCAACTGGTCCTATACGTTGGATCACTGGGAATGGTCCTACGTATCTTGGACTTAACTTTCCTTTCTTACCGAATCGAACAACTCATTTCCAAGGTGAAACTTTTAATAGTACTCTGTCTCCTACTTGAAACTCCAACGGCTTCCTTCTATTGTCTGCATAACTCTTCTGACAATCTCTAGCCGTCTTCAATCTTTCTTTGATCTGAGTGATCTTATCAGTGGTCTCTTGCACAATCTCCGGGCCTGATAATTGACTTTCTCCTATTTCTGCCCAACAAACTGGAGTTCTGCATTTGTGTCCATACAATGCCTCGAATGGGGCAGTTTCAATACTTGAATGATAACTATTGTTATAGGAGAATTCAATTAAAGGTAAATGATCATCCCAGTTTCCACCAAAATCTATCACACATGCTCTGAGCATGTCTTCTAGAGTTTGGATTGTCCTTTCACTTTGTCCGTCTGTCTGAGGATGATATGCAGTACTTAGATTTAGTCGAGTTCCCATTGCTTCTTGGAAACTTGTCCAAAAATGGGAAGTGAAACGACTATCCCTATCTGATACAATGGAGAGTGGAACTCCATGTAAGGATACTACTTCATCTAAATACAATTTTGCCAACCTTTCCATGCTAAAGGTTTCTTTCATAGGTAGAAAGTGAGCTGATTTGGTTAATCGATCCACAATTACCCAAATCGCATCATTACCTTTTCTGGTTTTGGGTAACTTAGTAACAAAATCCATTGTTATGAGTTCCCATTTCCATACAGGCATTTCTAGCTGTTGTAGTAGACCTGAAGGTTTCTGATGTTCTGCCTTAACTTGTGAACAAGTAAGACACTTAGAAACATATCGAGCTATATCCTTTTTCATTCCTATCCACCAAAAATTATTTCTTAAATCTTGGTACATCTTATTGTGTCCAGGGTTCATAGTATACCTAGATTTATGGGCTTCTTCTAAAATCTTATTTCTTAATTTTCCCTGCTTAGGTACCCAAATTCTTCTTTTGTGGAATCTCCAAATTCCATCAGCTCCTTGTTCTAATTCTTTTATTCGTCCCTTCATTCCTTCAGCATCATCCTTGATTGCTGTTTCCTGAATATTCCTTAATTGTTCCATTAAATCTATTTGTAGATTTAATCTAAGAGCACGAACTTGGCGTTGTTTCTCATGGTACTTACGACTCAAGGCATCTGCAACTACATTTGCTTTTCCTTCGTGATACTGAATATCACAATCGTAGTCACTTAGGATTTCCATCCATCTCCTTTGTCTCATGTTTAACTCTTTTTGCCCAAATATATATTTTAAACTTTTGTGATCTGTATAGACAGTAAATTTACTTCCGTATAAATAATGTCTCCAAATCTTAAGGGCAAAAATTATGGCTCCTAATTCTAAGTCATGAGTTATATAGTTTTCCTCATGCTTTTTCAGTTGCCTTGAAGCATACGCAATTACCTTCTTGCGTTGCATTAACACACATCCTAATCCTAGTTTTGAAGCATAACAGTAAACTTCAAAGTCTTCAGTTCCTTCTGGCAAAGCTAGGATTGGAGCATTTGTTAACTTTTGCTTTAAAATCCTAAAAGCTTCTTCTTGCTTAGGTCCCCATTCAAACTTAACTGCTTTACAGGTTAGCTTAGTTAATGGTACAGCTATCTTGGAAAAATCCTTAATAAACCGTCTATAATATCCAGCTAAGCCTATAAAACTTCTAATTTCCATTGCGGATTGCAGAACCTTCCATTTGGTAATTGCTTCTATCTTAGCAGGATCTACATGAATGCCTTCGTGATTCACCATGTGTCCTAAGAATTGCACTTCTTGCAACCAAAATTCACATTTTGAGAATTTGGCGTAAAGCTTTTCTTTTCTTAACAAAGTTAAGAGTGCATGCAAATGTTCACAATGCTCGTCCTGACTTTTTGAATAAATAAGTATATCGTCAATAAAGACAATTACAAATTTATCCAAATACGGTTTACAGATTCTATTCATCATGTCCATGAATGCAGCAGGTGCATTCGTTAACCCGAAGGGCATGACTGTAAACTCGTAATGACCATACCTAGTTCTGACAGCAGTTTTAGGTATGTCCTCTTCTTGTACCTTCAATTGATGATATCCGGAGTGTAATTCGATTTTAGAAAAATATCTAGCTCCTTGAAGTTGATCAAAAAGATCATCAATCCTAGGTAATGGGTATCGATTCTTAATTGTAACCTTATTCAGTTCTCTATAATCAATACACATTCTCATTGAACCATCCTTCTTTTTCACAAACAACACTGGTGCTCCCCATGGGGATGAACTAGGTTGTATAAATCCTTTACTTAGTAATTCATCTAATTGCTTTTTCAGTTCTAACATTTCTGTTGGTGCTAACCGATAAGGTGCCTTGGCTATCGGTATAGTTCCTGGAATTAGATGAATTCTAAATTCTACCTCCCTATCTGGTGGTAATCCTGGTAATTCTTCTGGGAATACATCTGGATATTCTGAGACTACAGGAATCTCCTTAAGTTCTTTACCCTTAGTACTAATGATTACTGAAATCATATATACTATTCCTTGCTTTCGTTCATAACTAGCAACTTTTATTACTGATATGAACTTCATGGGTTTACGTGGTTTATCTCCTGTAATCGTGATTACTTCTCCATTAGGTGCTTGAATCTCTACGGAATTCTTATCACAAAGGATTCGAGCATGGTTGGCTACTAACCAATCCATTCCTAATACGACATCGAATTCAGCTAATTTCATAGGTAATAGGTTTGCATGAAATTTATAACCTAAGAGTTCTATATTTTCTTTTTGCAAAACCTTATCTATTTTGACAGAATTTCCATCTGCTGTTTTGACTGTAAAAATCTGCCTAAGGTTGGTTAAAGGTAAGTTAAGAGCTTGGCAGAATGAAGTATTTATAAAACTTTGGTTTGCACCAGAGTCAAATAATATTTTGGCGTAAATGTTGTGGACTAAGAACGTACCAGCTATCACATCTGGAATGAGTTCTGCTTCCTGAGTAGTTAATTGGAAAGCACGAACATTCTTCTTAGTGGCTCCATCGGCTGGTTTAGCTTTGTTATCTGCTGGTTTGACCAATTTAGGACATTCTGTTTTGAAATGTCCTGCTTCTCCACAATTGTAACAAATTGTGGATTTCTTCCTACAGTTTTCTTCATGATGTCCTACAACTTTGCAAAAATTGCAGGTTACATTACATCTTCCATAATGTTTCTTTTTACAATTTCTGCAGAACTGAGGAGTTGAGGATTGCCCTGTTCCTCTTTTCTTAAAATTACTACTATTACCCACACGAAATCCTTGGGTAATTTTCTGAGCCAATTCCTTCTTCTTGTTTTCATCTCTTGTGCGTACCAATTCGTCAGTTAGGGTGTTAGCTAATTCCACAGCATCGTCAATAGTACGAGGTCTCGCAGCTTTAACGATGTTACGGATTTCACCAATTAGTCCCTAAATTTAGCGAGAAATGAGTACCGGTTCTGGCGAAGCCAGTGTTGGCACCACTCTAGCATATTCGAAGAATGTCATAGTATAACCGCGACAATCTACACCCGTCATACGATGATTTAGGAACTTATTTGCCATTTGATCTTTTTCATATTCGAGACAGAATTTTCTTTCTATAAGATTCTTAAATTCTTCCCAATTCATGGCATAGGCCCTATTTCTTCCTTTGGCTTGTAACACCGTGTTCCACCATTCTAACGCCCCTTCTTTGAATAGATTTGACGCATACATAACTTTGTCGTCTTTGTCACATTTGCTTATTGTAATCACTGCCTCGGTTTTCTCTAACCAACGCAGTGCCGCAGTCGCTCCTTCATTGCCTGCAATTCCGCGGGTTTACAGGCAAGAAATTCTTTATAAGTGCAACCAGGCGTTGCATCTTTCATTTTCTTAGGGAGCGGAGCATGCCGTGGTTCATCTTCATGATTAACATGATCATTGCCTCCGTTTACACTATTACTGAAGTTATCTTCAGAAATACGTTTACTAGGAACGATTTGTTGTGGTTCGATTGGATTTCTAACAGCAGCAACGATTGCTGGAATAGCATTAGCTATCCCTTGAGCAACGATATTTTCTATATCTTGCCTAGTCATATATTGATCCCCCGGTTGTTGTTCAGATTGATTAACTTCATTTACTGGTTCATTATTAGCGTTTTCCATCTGATAATTAATTTATAAATAATTAGTATAAAATAAGAAACAATCCAATATAACAATTAATCGCACATAATTACGTAAACAAATATACAACCAAAATTGTAAATTTTTCTTTTATTTTATAGATTATATTATGCTTCCATATACATTTTTATTTTACAACCGTTTTATTGTTTATTTTACACATACTGATGTTTATTAATTTTATTGTTATTATACAAACACAGATTAACCACCAACTTCTCCCTCGTCAACTTGCATTTTTAATAACGATGTTCCCTTTCATCATATTTCCATGAGATTTGTCCCCCAATCTCTCGGATCCTATTCCCAGCATCCATCAGCTCTTCGCCAAAATGGCGGAGTTCAACCATATTCTCATTACTCATCGGTGGATTTGGTAAAGGTTCTGGATCGAACTGAGGAAGAAAGGAATAAGGACTGTTGAGCAGGTTTTGGAATTGCCAATCATTTGTCCACCATTCATCCATTCCTAGAGGCTGGGTGTGGATTATAGGTTCTGGGATTGCTGGGTCCAAGTTCATTGGTAGTTGTATTTCAAGAGTAGGGTATAAATTATTATTAATTGGCCTAACGACATCACAGCTCGCCAATGCCCGATCTAATTCCTCTTGAAAAGGTAACTCCTCAGCCTGTCTAGAGCTTTCCCCAACTTCCCTCTGGGTTTGCCTAGAACCTTTTCCATACTCCATTCCCGGTGGCCTAGAATCTTCTCCCAATTCCATTTCCAGTGACCTAGAACCTTCACTGACTTCAACCCCCTTTCCTTTGTCTAAAGGATTTTCTATTTTAGGGATTTTCCTAGTTGTAGGCTTCCTCCTACGCACACGTGTCCATCCCACAAATCTCCTCCTTTTCTTGGGTTTAGGTTTCTCTTGAGGTGGAGCATTAAATTCCACAGGTTCTTCTATGTCTGGTATATACCTATTGAAATCTCTGGAAACCTCTATTTTTACCGGATAGAGATTTAGGTTTTGAAGGGCGTCAGACAAGTCATTCATCTGTTTAGCACATATACAAAATACAAAAATTTACTAAGTCAAAAGTTTCATTAATAACCTTTAAAATTTATTGCATACCATGTAACAAATTTTAATACAAAGAACAACTAACAATTTAAAACATATTAGAGTTTATTTGGAATTTATTTATTTACTGGATGAGGTTTCTAGCTTGTAGGTGATAAGGGTGCTAAAACTGAAACAAGTTAAAGATTTGCATTTACTGCTACTGTAGCTAGCATATACAGATCTGCCCATTTTTCATCTAACTTGTCTTCCCAAGGTGATTTACTGGTTAATTCCTGGGTTTCCTGTTTAACTTTCTTTTCTCGGAATTTCTTTATTTTCTCTTGGCTTTTCCTAATAATCAGACTTCTTTTATTAGGAGAAAGTGGTTCCTCACATTGTGCCTTTCGCACAAATATTCCTTCTTCATGAATTGTAAAGAGATTTAGGGTTTGGTTTGGGATGTACTTCCCTTCTCGTTGGATGACCTATCTAATTTAAGATAGATATTGGAAAGCTTTTGCTTACCCATACTGTAACTAACAAATAGTCAGTTAATAAAACACATAATCACATAATGGTAATCAGGAAAAAAATTAAGTATTTCTAAATACTTAATTGGCTTAAATCAGTGGCTCTGATACCACCTTTTTCTGTCACGGCCCCCGACCCGGTTTGACCCGTTTCAGGAGCCGCGGGACAGAAAATCCCGTGGTATTAATTTAACAGCGGAAGTTTTCTTCAGGATCTTTTTAAAACTGAAATTTTCCGATTTATTTTATTTCACAACTTGGGATAAAACCCCAGTAATTTACATTCATATGATTTCACGGAGAAATCTTTATTTTACAAAACATGTTTCTTTATTTTATACTGAGCCACTTTCTTAAGCTGGTAGTGCTTCACGGCACTTTTCCTGGATCACAATAGATCACCTGAAACATGTTTGAAAAAGGTTTTATCGGCGGGAAATACTGGTGAATCATTCTGTTTAATAAAATGACACGTTTGTTATAATTTACAGTATTAAGAGAGATTACAATGTTTATTTCAACCAACTACCCACAGTATTTGTCACTCGACCGGATCTGTGACTATGGTCATATTACTATTGAGTCTTGTCACCCAATAGTAACGTATATCACTAATTAGGCTCGCCCACCTAAAGTGATAAAAACAGCAGTAATGTGAACAATACCCCACATACCGGCTGTAATTTGGTGACTACATATACTTAATCACTGTAATTATAACTCTGAAAAATATTTAAGAATTTATAAAATACTTTGATAAAAATAGAATGACTCAAATTGTAGTTTTAACACGGACAGAGTCTAGCCTACTGATTAGCCTTGATAACCTAGTTTAAATAACAATGCACACAAACTAGGTTAGTAACTAATACAGCATTTACGATAACTCACGAGATTAAAACCCTCACAACGAATGACAAAGTGCGATACTTAAACATCCATCGATTTAACGACGAATGACAAAGCATAAACCCTAATGTGGGCAGCACTTAAACATCCATTGGATAGTTTAATCGATCGGACATTGAATCGTAGCAGCGATCGAGTTATTACCCTGTATTGCGGCAGCACTTCGTGAATCGTGTGTGTTTTAGAATTGTTTCTACGATATCTCAGTGTGTATAACGAATTTCTTCGTCGTTTCAGTGCCAGAAATCAAGTCCCAATGCCCACTATTTATAGTTAAATTTTGACCCCCCTCGCGTGACGCGAGGGGTACCCCTGTGGGCGTCGCGTGGCGCGACGGGTCATAACCTACCATAGGGTAGCTTCGTGTGTGTGTAGGCTTGCTGAGTCGACAGAATTGTAAATTTCGATTTTGACAGCTTTTTATTTGGATAATCGTAACTAGGGTTTACCCCCCTGAGTTTTAGGGGCCCTGATCCTGATTCTGATAGTTCTGAAAATTTTAGGGTTTGTGCAGAATCACTTGGGTGTCTTAATTAGGGTTTCCTATTGAACTAAATATAATAATAAATAATAGTTTTGGTGAGAGTTGTTACAACGACACACCCCACCTTAATTCCAGAATAAGAACTTGTTTTTCCAATTCACTTCGCTATATGTATGCATAATTGATATTTGGGAGCAATGTTTTAAAAACCGGTTTTTAACTCATACCGGATTAAGCTAAAAAATGGTTAAACCAGATTATACCGGGTGGTTCAACCGGGTTGCCTAGTTAACTATATATTTTTTACATTACGTACGAGTATAAAAAAACATCATCAACCTAATAATTCAACTGTTTTATATACTAAAAAGGAATGGGCAGAAGGGTTGTTTCAGTTTCGCACATGGATCCACAACAAATGCACTTTCATCGGCCACTAAGATTAAGCCACCAACACCCCATCATCTCTAGTTCTCTTTCGACCCAGTAATAACAATTCAGTACCATCACCATCTCTTACTTAACAAGTAACAACAATTTAAAGAAAATGATAAGAAAAATTACTGATGAAAATGAAACCGGAAGCATGATGAAGATGAACCGCTGAAGATGGATAGAATGTCGTGAATGATGCTTTAGGATTTTGATCGTTTTTACATCTGTAAGGGAAGCCAAAATGGTTTACGATTAAAGTTGGGGATGGGCATTAAAAAGCGTAAAAAACCGAAGTTTCAAACCCAAAAAATTATCTTGGGCCGGTGCCGGTATTACGGGTCAAACCGGTATACCGGATTTTACCGCCGGTACAACTCTTATGTCGTTTCACTAATTTACCGAGGTGTTTCGTACTGGATTTACATCCGAGACCGATAATACCGGTAATACTAGCCGGTATTTACCGGTTTTTAAAACATTGTTTGGGAGAGTCAATTTCACTTAATTAAAGGTATTTATATTCGTTTTACTAGCGGCGGTTAAACATTTTTTGAACCGCAAATCTTAAAATTGTGCCATTTTTCGTAAAATCAAATCATTGAACAATAAACTTCATTGAACTACCAAAAATAAGTGAACCACAAAGATTTGGGGCCCTTAGGCTTGTAAATGAACCGAACGAACATGAACAAGGCATGTTCGTGTTCGTTCGTTAAAGTTTTACCGAACAAACGATCGGACATGAACATTTAAATGAACGGATTTTTTTGTTCGTGTTCGTTCGTTTAGAAAATGAGCATGTTCATGTTCGTTTATGTTCGTTCATTAATAGTGTAAACGAACGGTTCACGAACATAAACGAACGTAATCTTACATAAGCGAATCTAAACGAACATAAGTGGGCAAACACAAAGGAACATAACTAAACATAAATTAAGGAACACAATGATGAAACACCAATCAAAAGTAAACGTGAATATCCAAGTATAACCATCATAAAAAAAAAAGAACTTCAAATGTAAATAAATTTGTTAAAGTTATAGTCTAATAGAAACTCCAAAACACCATCTTGAAATCACCAATTCAACGTCATAATCAACAATGTACCAACTTTATTCTAACTCAATGTATACGACATCGTCATTTTCCTACAATTAAGAACAAATATAAACGAACATAAACGATCAAATTCAAACGAACATAAACGACTGTTCATGAACGTAAATGAACGAACGAAAAATTGTTCGTGTTCGTTCATTTAATTAAATGAACGGAAAAAAATTGTTCATGTTCGTTCGTTTACTATATAAACGAACATAAACGAATTTCCCGCCGAACGATACATGAACGGTTCACTGAACGTTCGGTTCGTTTACAAGCCTAGGGGCCCTCTAAATTATTGGGGGCGTAAAGCCATGACTTTTTTTTTGTATAGCAGTAGAGATGACATTGGGTTTTATAGGTTATATTTACAATGTTAAAGAAATAAAATAAAAAGTAAACAAATTAAAAGCTACAAGTATCAAATACTAAACTATTCTTATAAGTATAGTTTAAATATTAATTATGTTTTTCTTTTAACGCCAAATATTATATAGCTACTTTACACTAAAAATTACTCGTTTGCTCAGATTTGAACATGAGACTTCTCTTTAAGAGTCATGTGTCTTTAATGATTTAATGCTGACTGCATATTAGATTGAATCATGTAATAGGGCTTAACTTGTAAACTATTATGTAAAATGTTTATACAATTTGTTTCTTTATTACAAAATATATATATATATATATATGTATATATATATATATATATCTATATAGGTAAAGAGTATGGTACAAATAAGCTAATCGTACATTACATACGCGAGAATATTAGCCATACACGTGTCCTGATTCGGTTTTTCTTTAATAAGGTTAAATCAGACAATTAATTCAATCATCTGAGGGCAAATTCGTCTCTTCATTCAATCAGCGATATGTTCGTTACACTAATATCCCAGTAATTATCATTCGAATCAGTTTCAAATTTTTCATAATTCTCAAATTGCAGTTTTCGTTCTTCTGTGTTAGGGTTTCATTAAATTGTTTTTTTCGATGGATCCACAGAGCAGCACTGGACGAACAGATGTTGATTTTGAAGAAACTCAACCGATCGGTGATCATGCTCAATTATCTGCATATCGGAGAGTTTCGATTGAGGATGTTTTAAATCCGCGACCTGCAAATCCAAATCCAAATCCAAATCCAAATCCAATTGCAAGTACAAGTGTTGTAAACGAGTGTTTTAATGGTAATTATGTTAATTCAGATCTCTAAATTGTTCGTATACTTGTTTTTTGTTTAATCGTAGCAATGATTTTATATTGTTGTAGCTGTTTTTGAAGTTTGAATGTTGATTATATTTTTGATATGAAAGCAACATACACAAATTCACATGTTATGAGTCTTTCAATTCGCATTTGATTTTATTTTCTTTATGCATTTTCGCATGTTATGGTATAATAAATCGCATATATAAAACAGATTAATCAAAATCATCATTTTCGCATGTTATTGTTCATACAATTCGCATGTGGTGTTTGTTCTTTACGATGAAATTATGCTGTTATTAATATATCGCATGTAACTAGTCCGATAATCCGCACTTTTTTTTTTTTGTTTTTCTGATTTGATTCATTTAGATGAAAGGGTTTACACTCCGGAGGTTCAAGCATCAGCTACACCTGTGGTTGGAATGCAATTTATCTCTATTGAACAAGCATATGCGTTTTACCAATCATATGCTAAGTTAGCTGGTTTTTCTATTCGGAAAGGTGGTGAAGTACACAGTGGTGGTATAATCAAAACTAAGTATTTTGTTTGTTCTAAAGAGGGACATAAGCCACTGTGTATTGACGATCGTTCGAAGTCAAAAAAGCAATTCAAAACAAGGATCAGGGGGACTATTAGAACTGGATGCAAAGCTCAACTTATGATTTGCACTGTGGATGGTAGATTATATACTGTAAAGAGATTTGTTGATGGCCATAATCATAAGTTTGTATGTCAAGATGATATTCACATGCTGTCAGCTTACAGGCAATTGTCAGATGTCCAGGAGGGGATGGTTTGGGAACTAGGCACTTTAAACCTTGGTCCTGTCAAAGCTTTCCATATAATGAGGAAACGTTATGGTGGTTTCGAGAATGTTGGTGCCACGGTTGATGATTGCAAAAATTTTAGGAAGCGAATTAACAGCTATATAGGAGAATATGACGCTGACATGGTGATTAATAGGATGACTGACAAAAAACGGTATTTAGCTGATTATTCGTTTGAATATTCTGTTGATGATGACAAACGGTTAACTGGTTTGTTCTGGGCTGATGGTTTATGCAAGCTTAACTATATGGAATTTGGGGATGTGATATCGTTCGATGCAACTTTCAAGACAAACAGGTAAGTGTTTCAAGACAAACATGTTTTTTTACTAATTTTCGCATGTTAGACTTCATGAGCTTGTAATATCGCATATGTAGACATTTTTGAATAAGTGGTGTTGAATATATCGCATGTTATACTGTTTGTTTTAGCATGTGATTTTTTTTCTATTTCACATGTATTCAATGTGATTTCGCATGTGTTTGTTTAGGTACAAGATGGTGTTTGTTCCGTTCACTGGCATTGACAACCACTGTCGAAATGTAACACTTGGAGCTGGGTTGTTGGCATCGGAGAGCATTGAATCATATAAATGGCTTCTGAATTCATTCTTAAAGTCATTTGGTCGGCAGCCAAAGGTTGTAGTGACGGATCAAGACCCTGCTATGAAACAGGCTATTGAGGAAGTTTTCCCTATCAGCAGACGCAGATTGTGCATGTGGCACATAATGAAAAAAGTGGCAGATAAGGTATAGCATGCTATATTGTCTTTCGTTAGCGTTATTTTTTTTTATATTATAGATTTTTGTTATAGGCTGATATAAAAAGCATTTATTGTTATAGGTTGGACACGAGTTGTGCAATAACGATGAGTTTAAAAGGAGAATGTGCGACATTGTATGGACTGATTCCATTGAGCCCGAAGAATTCGAGAGACAGTGGAAGTTGGTGATGATTGAGTTCGGTCTCACAGAAAACAAATGGATTGATGATATGTTTGTGATGAGATCCATGTGGATTCCGGCTTTTTACCGGCACGAGCCTATGTCGGGACTTATGAGAACAACTTCAAGATCAGAGAGTGAGAACCATTTTTTTGCCAGGTGGCTAATTCACAACTCACTCTCGTAGAGTTTATGAATCATTTTGATGGTGCAATGGATGTCCAAAGGTTTAATCATAGAAAGAATGATCATATTTCAAGATATACTGAGCCTGCTGATTGGAGCGAAACTTGTTTGGAAAAAGATGCTGCTAAGAGATTCACCAGGTCTATATTCTTTGATCAGCAAATAGAGATTTATGGTACAATTTCTGAATGTCTGCCGATGGACACCAAAATAGAGGGTCCACAGATCCGGATATTGTTGAAGGACTTTAAAGCCCATGGAGATGGTTTATTGGAGGTATTATAGCATATATATTTCAAACATGCGATTTTTTGATAACCTACATGCGAATTTCTTTTTTTTTCAGATCATGATCTTGTAATATGCGATTTTGATATACTCATGCGATTTTAAACCATGGTTTATTGGAGTTGTGCATTTAAATGATTTTTTAGACATGCGAAATTATTATGTTACACATGCGATTTTAATTTTTAATATATTTTTTTTTTTTGGTTTTTCCTAGGTGTGGTTCAAGAATCTTGAAAATGATGTAACTGGACAGTGTAGCTGTTTGCGTTTTGAAGTATGGGCTGCTATGCAAACACATCTATTTTCTTTTCAAGATGTTTGGTGTTAAAGAAATACCAAACAAATATGTTACGAAGAGATAGACGAAGGATGTGGTGCAGAATGAGTTAAATGTGAAGTACAATCTAAATGTGGGTTGTAGGATCGAGAATCGATCTGAACGAGTCGATCAGAAGAGCTCTAAACTGATTCAAAGGCGGAATTCAATGAATCAGAGTTTGTTTCAGCTTGATATTCACTATTAATTGTCTCTTGTATTGATTAGAATGCGTTTACAAGGCTGGAGACACTTCGGCAGAGCTTCACTACCGGAATCCAAAAGTTACAAATGAAAAACTCAAGTCACATATTTATACTATTTTCCAGTTCGTTTGAACATGCATTTCCAGTTCGTTTGAACTGTCCACTTCGTTTGAACTGTCCACTTCGTTTAAACAGTCCACTTTGTTTGAACTGTCCACTTCGTTTGAACTGGCTTGTTCACCTTTGTTTCCTGTTTAACTCGAACTGCATGACTTGATCTTTCATTACTAATCTAAGACTCGAACGAAGATGAAGTCGACAGACAACTACACTAACAGACTCCCCCTTGAATGTTGACGGAATCTTCAGTGAGAGTCTTCAACATGACGACTCTTCAATCTTGATCGATCTTCTTTTTTTCTTAGCATGTACCAGGATATTCTCTTTGGCTCTAACCTCGTCAGACTCCCCCTTTCATCATGCTGGGATCGCTGTCTGGAATTAGCTATCACCTTGAGATCAACCCTGGCTTTAACTCTGTTCAAGCTCATCACCTACACAATTCTTCAACCAAAACATAAGTTTTTACTTAAATCAATAAGAAAAACTTACTAGTAGAAACATTTACTCACAATAGTTACATCAAGTTCAAATTAATAATCTTGATTAACTAATCTCAACTTCTTTTTAAAAAAAATTCCTTCATTTAAGCACTCACTCCCAACCCTGTTCATCATGTTTAGCACTTGAAATTTTGAAAATCAGCTCATCAACATCATTTATCAAAAATCTTTTTGTACTTTTCAAAATTTTATGCTAAAACACACTAAAATCTTTTTGTATTTTTGAATGTAACGAAATACAAAAAAATATTTACAGACAATATTTTTGTGAGTTTGTGTAAGAGGATCATATCAGTATATGAGACCAATCACCAACACCGTTAAGCTTTAAACATTTTCAGTTCTAAACGATTCACGTTGATTGACGATATTGTTGTCCACTTAAATTCAATCTAAAAACTTTCGAAATGCTTACCGATATGTTAAGGTATATTAATTTAGCACTAAGTTCTTATAGACCCCACGATCTCAGCATATCCCCTCATCATGCAATACACTGATCCAAGTAATGCCTTTAAACTTTTATCAACTGTGATTTGTGCGAAAGAAAGTAGAATGTTTAAACATTAACAATCAGGTCGATACTTCCGTATACGCAGAGAAAGTCCAATGTTTAAACAAAATAAGAAAAATAAAACAAGTTGAAATTGTTTAGGCTTTAACCACCAGGTCGATACTTCCGTATACACAGAGGTGATCCAAAGCTTAAACGAAACACCAAAGAAAATAAAGCAGAACGTTTAGGCAATAACATCCAGGTCGATACTCACGTATACGCAAAGGATGTCCAATGCTTAAACAAAATAAAGAAATCAAACAAGTTTAAATCTTTGCAAAATGAAATACACAATCACAGCGACTTTTTAGCAAAGTTGTGAAAGTTCACAAACTTAACCAGTTTTATGTCTTTCGACAATCAGCAATTACTGAGTAGGTACACAATCAAGAAGGACAAAACTAAGTACTATGCTTTTGACCATGTTTCCCACTAGAACTAGGCTTTTTCATTTAGATTTGTATCGTTATCGCAGGTTGGTAAATTTGCATCATCCATTGTTAGACCAGAATTCTCAACTTTTACCTCAATAATTGGCTCCTCTGGCTTTGACGAACCAGATTCATCGCCTAAACGTGGCTTGTCTGACTTTGATGAGCCAGATTCATCGCCAACACTTGGCTCCTTTGTTTCTGAAGAAACAGATTCTTTGCCAATCACTTTGTTTTTCTTCTTTCCCTCTTTCGTCCTCAGATTTGTATCTAATGAATTCATCTTGTTTGACCTGTCATTCTTTGGAGAGCAAGACGATTTATCAGAACTTTTATCTGTTTTACCAGTTGTATCCGAGGACAAAATCCTTTCGAGATACTCCCTCGCTTTCTTCCTCTTCTTCCTCAGTCTGTCTTTTTGTCCCTGCGAAAGCTTCACTTTCGGTTCTAGAGCTTTCTGTTCTTTGGGCGTTGCTTCGACTTTGACTGGTTTCTTCTTTGTCATTTTCTGAGATTCAGCCCTCGATCTTCTCATTGATCTCATTGGGCAATCTCTGGCAATGTGTCCTTTGATATGGCAATTATAGCATCTTCTCGTCTCAAACCACTGATTTTGGCAGTTAACAGCAATGTGTCCTCTCATACCATAAGTGTAACACACTCTGTTATCATACCAATCACCACCTTCAGTCCAAACATTCAGATCATAGCACTGTTTGGCTTGGTGATAGTCATTTCTCCTCTTGTTTGCTGGATTTGGCTTTTGAGCACTGTGGTCAAACCTGCACCACTTATTACCAACAATTTTTGAGTTTTGATTTTTCAATTTTTGTGATTTTTGATTGCGATTGGATGATTGATCTGATGAGCTTTTATTTTCTTTTTGATCATTTTTCAAATTTTTCTCCTTTTGTTTTTGTTCCACTTTCTTCTTCAAAGGTTTTTGCTTAGAGCATTCTCCCTTTTCAGTTGTTTGCGGAACAGTTTCTTGAAACTTTTCTTTTAATTTCAAAAATAATTTCTTTTTCTCAATTTTTCCAGTTTCATCATCAGATTTCTCATCACAATCTTCAACTATGACTTTATCATAGTTTGTGACATCGTCACTTATTGGAACTGAATTTATTGGTTTTGGACAGGGAATTGATGAAGTATTCACAAATACTTTCAATTTTTCTTCCCACACCTTGATTTTATTTTGAGCATTTACAGCTTCATGCTCAAGTCGAATGATTTTCTGAAGATGAGAATTTATTTCAATTTGTTTTTCAATGTTGTTTTTACCAAAAATAGTTTTCTCATCTTCCAAAATCTTTATTTGATTTTGAAATTCTTTTTCAGTTTTTACTTTTTCATTTTCAAAATCTTTTTCTTTTTCTTTCAAAAATTTGTTTTCCAATGTCAAACTGTCCAAATCACTTAACAGTTTGACATTTTCAGATTTCAATATCTCAAAATGTTTCTGCAATTCAAGAATCTGTTTATCATCCGCTTTCTTCTCATCCTTGAAAGCTGAAATTTCTTTAACCTGTTCCTTCAAATCTTTGATTTCCAATGTCAAACTTTCCACGTCCTTCAAAAGTTTGTCATTGTCAGCTTCAAATTGAACACATTTAGAGCACACAGATTCAGAATTTGAAGATCCAAGTTTTTCTGATTCTTCAGTCTTTGAAATTTTCTCTTTCTCTGTCTTGTATGTTCCTGCACAAAAGATTTTAACGAAATCAAGAGGATTCATATTCTCATCAATATAACAACCCCTCTTCATATCGTATTTCATAACATCTTTTGCTCTAAGACATACACAGACTCTTTTGTTCATTTCAACAACCACATCCAAACTTATTTTCTCCAAATTATTTTCTAACCTATTCATCAACTCTTTCTTCTTACTTTTATTATCATACCAATGTGTTTTAAGTTCGCTAATTAACTCATATAGATGTAACTTTGAAAAATTAAAATTTCTTTTTAGATTTTCCAAAAAATCATCCCATTCTACTGGTAATGCATCAGCAAACTTTGATACTTTTTCAGCATCCAGCATTCTTATTTTATGATCTTTTAAATGATCAAATAAACAATCAAATCTCTTCTCCAAATCATCCAACTTTTCATCCTTCTTACACAAAAAACAATCGAACCAGTTAACCCAAACATTCTCAGGCAAACCTTGATAATAACTACTGAAATACCCTCGATACCAATCATTTATTTTTTCAAGATCATGATTCTCCTTTTCTTCAAACATTTTCTTCATTTTTCAAATCAACCCCAACAAATTTCAAACACTTCAAACGGACTGAATGAATTCACTTCGCGTGAACTGAAAAAAATTTTCAAACGATCTGACCTCTCAAACGAACTAGAACCGAACCTCAAACGAACTGAAGTTTAAACGAACTAAAGTTCAAACAATCTATTCAGACGGACTGGTTCAAACGAACTGAGGTTCTGATTCAAACGAACTGGATTCACACGAATCAGTTCATACTAACTTGATGACTTTCCAAGCGAACTAAACCTTTCAAACGAATTGAATTTTTCAGACGGACTAAACCTTTCAGACGGACTGAACCTTTCAAACGATCTGACCTCTTCAAACGAACTGAATAACTTTTCAAACGAACTGAGGTCACTTCATACGAACTGAACAACTTTTCAAACGAACTGAGGTCACTTCATACGAACTGAACAACTTTTCAAACAAACTGAGGTCACTTCATACGAACTGAACAACTTTTCAAATGAACTGAGGTCACTTCATACGAACTGAAATCCGATTTCAAACGAAGTGAAGCCTTTTTGAACAATTTGATGAGTTTTTGTCAAAATTGATATCCTAGGCTTATACTACAACATATTCCGATCTCAATGAGGTGAATTTCGTTCAATATCGTCCACTGAAAAGTTCTAGATCTGAGATCGAAGTTCCGGTTCGTGTGAAATGTATCAAGTTTCAAACGAACTGGTCATTTTTTGACCAAATTGATTAAGTTTTACTTAGTTTTAAGGTCTAAAACTTTTACCAATTGTTTAAACTACTGTTACGCGCAATATACTTCAAATTCAATCCATTTTAACCAGAAAATCTTGGTTAATTTTTGAAAATTCGTGACAGAAAGGTGTAGAAGTCAGAATTCTTAATGAAATCGAGCTGAAATTGCAAGAGCTCTTCCTCCTGAGCTCTGATACCACTTGTAGGATCGAGAATCGATCTGAACGAGTCGATCAGAAGAGCTCTAAACTGATTCAAAGGCGGAATTTAATGAATCAGAGTTTGTTTCAGCTTGATATTCACTATTAATTGTCTCTTGTATTGATTAGAATGCGTTTACAAGGCTGGAGACACTTCGGCAGAGCTTCGCTACCGGAATCCAAAAGTTACAAATGAAAAACTCAAGTCACATATTTATACTATTTCCAGTTCGTTTGAACAGGCATTTCCAGTTCGTTTGAACTGTCCACTTCGTTTGAACTAGCTTGTTCACCTTTGCTTCCTGTTTAACTCGAACTGCGTGACTTGATCTTTCATTACTAATCTAAGACTCGAACGAAGATGAAGTCGACAGACAACTGCACTAACATAGGTGGCAAGGATGTGCAACACAAAGCTAAACGGATTGCTCGTGAAATCATCCACACATGGGAGTATTTGGTTAGCAATTTGATTTTCGACCTTGATCAACTTGTTTTAGTGAGGGATCAAATGATGCAGCTTAAAGAGAGAGTTGATCAGAGTCGTATAACCAAGCAACTTGATCCAAAATTTGACCTAAAGTTGATTGGTTATCAACAACCAGTAACTAATGCTCCTCCTACTGTCCGTGTGCCGGCTGGTATAAGAAACAAAGGTCGTGGCTCGCATAAAAGGATTAAATCCAAGAAGGAATAAATGATCAGCCGCAAAGGGAAAAGGTCAAGGACATGTAGTGTATGCAATGAAAAAGGTCATGATATTCGGACTTGCGAGATTCTGAAAGCCAAACAACCAGGTAAACAGCAAAAAAGAAGATAAAGGGCGTCCATATTGAAAATGTTCCCAGAGACAAAGACAATGAAGTCGAAGACGACGAAGAGGAAGATGAGTTTGAAGATTACAGTGGTAGTAGTGATGATGGATCTGAAGAAGCAGTGGGAGGAGGTTTCAGAAGATGATGAGAATGAGTAATTTTTTATAAATGTACATGCAAATTTATACGAAACACATGCGATTTTTATATTCATCTGTTTACGTCATTTTTTCATGCGATTTTAGTATATAAACATGCGATTTTATATGCATCAGTTTATAATTAGACTTATATGCGATTTCACTTTTAATTCATGCGATTTTGAGTTATCTTGTTTTTTTTTTTTTTTTTTTTTTTTTTTTTTTTTTTTTGTGACAAATATGTCTAAATCATTCATGCGATTTTATATCATAATCAAAAGCATATGATTTGTTCAAAACACATACCCAAAATATAAAATAGTTGTTATTGTCTAACACAGCTAAATGCATAAAACGATTAAACAGAATCTTAGTTACTTGAACCAAAGATTTTGTCACGTTCAGCAGAGCTGAACTCCATCTTCTCCTTCACAGTGTTTAGAGCATCTTTCAGGAAAGAGAAGGCTAAGTCATCAGCTCGAGATTGCTCCTTTATGTGATTCAAAGCTGCGTCTCTGAAGCTTGATGGTGGTTCTTCGAGTAGTCTTTCCCACATATCTTGATTTTTCTTGATTTCTTCCAGAATTTTCCCCATCGGTGCTTATTTCTGTCAACGTGCGAGTTGACAATAGCTCTTTTATTACAATGTTTTTGATTTTTTCTGAATCTTCAGATGCCATTTTTTGTTGGTCTTTTGTGTGTGTTTTTTTCGTGTTCTATGTCTTAATATGGAAGGTAGTTATATCTGGGTTTTTTTATATTAATATAGTAAATTTATTATGTAGGTAGGGTGGTAAGTTCAGTAGTATTTATTGTAAAATTGATCATTACATGTCAAATTACATCACATCGGTAATAAATTAGGTTTTTTTTTTTATATAGAATAGTTATTTTTTAGTTATTAATTTGTAATTTTGAAAGTTTTGCAGTGTTTTATTCAAAATCGCATTTGAATCGAAACAAATTCGCAAACTTTAAGAAATCTAAAGATAATTAACTTTTTCCTGAAATCGCATGTGTAAAAGCGTGAATTCGCAAACTATAAGAAATTTCAAAGATTATTAACTTTTTATTGAAATCGCATGTGTAATGTCATGAATTCGCAAACTTTGCAAAAACACATCCTTTCTTTTTTTTCTGAAGTGTTTTCGCACGTTTGACATGTATTTCGCATATTTTTATTTTGATTTTCACCCTGCATCATCTTCTTCGATAGTCTGTCCATCGATTTTGTTTCAGTTCTAAAATTCCAAATTCAGCAGAAGTTCAATTCGCAGAAGGATTTGGTGAATAAGAATCGATCGATTTTTGATTAATTGTTCGATTTTCGAATTCGGTTTTGATTAAGAATCTTACGGTATGATTTTGAGGTTTTGTTTGCTGTTTATCAGGGTTTTTTGATTTCGTAATGGACGATTTTAACCTTGGCGGTTTCATATATATATATCTTTATTTGATTAATTTAATTGTTAAGCATGGGGGTTAATTGAGATGATCCGAGGCTGTGGTTATAGCGTACGTAATGTACGATTAGGCATATTGTATGATAACTGGCCTCTCTCTCTCTCTCTCTATATATATATATATATATATATATATAATTTTTTCATGCCAATGGAGTCGATGGATGCTTGGATTGGCATTGTAGGTCGTATGAAATTGTAAAATCAGTATTAACTAATTAACGCTCAAAAGTTGAACACATAAACATACAACCTTGGACTCCAAACTAATAAAGAGCATGATTATATCCTCAAGAGTGAATACAACTTTAAAACCATAAATTACAAACATCTTAAAGAGAGGGTGACATATATCGGAATGACTAATTACATAAAATTTAAGATGACATTTAATAGATATGCTGATGGAACTCGACCTATCGCAACTAGGTTAGAGGCTAAACTAGATCTAACACGAAAAAAAAATACAAAAACTATTGTAACACCCCGAAAACGGGTTTGGTAATTAAACCCCGTCAATACTAAAGAGCGGGTAGAATACCATTAGCAGAAAAGATTAACCCAGAAATTATTAGGATTTAAATAAATAAGCCTAATAATAAATAAAAAGAGAGCAAACGCTTGAGAAAACAAAGCTCATAAGGAGCCCGAGATAACGGGACTTAAAATAAAACGGATTTTTAACTTCCCAAACCTACTAAGTTAGCTAGGAATAATTAAGCTAGTTAATAATATGAATTTAAGTGAGAAACTATGAGTTATAGCCTTATATGGTCAAAAATGAAACATGAAGGACTAAAATGGCAAAATGGGCAGACATGTTTAAAAAAAATAAGAATAAAACACAACACACACACACTAAGTGTGTGTGTGTGTGCGCAGGAACGATCAGGAGCCCAAGGGGGTTCTTTCAAAACTCTAAAACTCATAAAATCCAACCAAAATCGAAGGAGAATCAAGCTAAAATTTGGGGCTTTAAATAAATTTGTGATCACTCAAGCTAGGAGATCACAAGGTAAGCGAATTTCGTTATTTGGTGATATCTTAAAATTCTGATTAACACTCATGAATTGAAGTTCATGTTTAAATGTTGAATGTATGAGAGTGTGGTTATGTTGAAACCATGTCTAGGAACAAACCCTAGTTAAAAGTTTGATGATTTGATATAGAAAACTAGGAAATTGATGATTACCCTTATATGTGCTAAGTGAGTTTTAATGTTATGATGAAATTGATGATAAAACTATGTTTAGAATCATCATGCATGATAAGGTTAAAAGGGTGTTTGATTAAATCATGAATTTGGATACATGATCATAAATGACTTGAAATGGGTTAAGTATGATGTGATGAAATCCATGTTTAGAAACAAGTCTAGTTAATAAGTTGATAAACTAGCGTCGGAGAAATAGAAATTCAAAAATTACCCATACATATGTTAAATGGGTATTGTAACTAGATGATGAACACATGAATTGTTAGTATTGAAAATAGTGTAAAACCGACCTATGATAGAGTTCGGTAAGAGGAGTAGTATAAAGGTTCATAAGGCATAAAGGTTATGATCTAGAATGACTAACCTATCCACCTTATGAATACTATATGATAGTTGACGCTTGATGAGCTAGGAGAAGGCTTGGGAAAGAAGCTGGTCAAACAGATCAAGTACGAAAAGAAAAGCGTCGCTTGGATGCGAGGTAAGTGAAACTTACACCCTTTTAGTAGAATACGTGTATATTCTATAAGTTGTAAATATATGGTTCCCGACACGAAATAATACGGGTCAGAACTAATATAAAGGATAAAAACCATGTTTAATGGTAAATAGAGGTAAGACGATAAATTAGCCATGAAATAAGGCTAAGGTAAAAATGAGTTTTTGAACGGCTACTTTGTGAGTAAGCCTAAATGATTAAAAAGTGTAGAATAGTGATTTAGTCAAGTACACATGAATCAGGGTCAATGTTTCAAACGACACCAAATGGCATAAGCCTTGTTTGGTAAACGTGTAAGATGACGGATTTAAGAAACTTAATCAACTTGGCAAAAAAATCTGAAATGAGTTACTTTATGAAATGGTAATTAAATGCCATTCGATCTTAAGTGTGAATTAATCGGTCATTTAGACCAAACGGGTCAAATTGTAACATCGATACCATTTGACAATTTAACGACTAATAAGCGTTTGTTGAGACATACGCTCACAGGATAAGACGGCTTATGGATTAGTGATGCTATGGATTAGCAAATTTTGAGAGAAGGTATTAAAACGGGTCAAAATGTTGATCCGAGCCAGGTACGCATAAATAGAGTTATTGTTAATAGTGATATTTTGGTCAAATATTAGCGTAAGTCCTTCGCCGCAAAATGAATGACTAAAATTAACCAAAAATCTCTTGAGGGGTAAATAGGGCAAACAACCTTTAAGAGTTGTTTAGAAATAAGCATTTCGTTAAATTGAGTCCTTGGGAGACGTATAAAAATGGAGATAGGATGTAAACTAAAAAGAAGCATGATATAGGCTTGAAAATGTTAAATATCCTTAACGGGTCAAAATGAGTAGATATGCAAAACGAGTTGAGATTTGCATAAGAACCCATAATTTGAACCTTGTATATTAGTAAACTGATATAATGTGATTTACATGACATTAAAAGGTAACCAACAAGTTTGTTTGATCAAATTACAAACGGGTCAAAATGTGTCATAATTGAATTTCAAGCCGAGAGCTTGAAATCTAAAAAAAAATTTTGAATTCAGATGTCGGTTTTTTTACTCCATTAGATGGAAAATTAAATTATGAACGCGTAGGAAAAAGAATCGTGAAAAAACGGATTTGTAAAATGAAAGTCATGCACGTTTTAATGCATAACAAGTTGAGTTAGTTTAGCTGGGATTGTACAGCATCAAACAAACAAACTTCTGGAAAAACAAGGTCGTCGCGCTACGCGACGGGGAAGTCAATTAGGCGTCGCGGCCCGCGTAGGCATCTTCCCCACTCTGTCGCGCCTCACGAGAGCTGATATCGCTGGCAAATTGTGTTATTTTAATTTGTTTGACCCATATGACTTGTTTAATCATGTCATTTTACTAACAAAGCTAACTTTTAAGTTGGTTTTGGTCATAGGTATATGTCAAGGGATTCCCGGATGAAGATCTAGCTAATCGAAGAACCGAACACACTAGATTAAAGCTTCCGCACGGCCTTACGTCGTAACTTTTAAACGGCGAACACAATTACATTATGTTGGAAAACTTTTAAACCGTAAAAGTTTTTAGTAAACCTATATTTTATATGTACGTGTATTCGTAAGTGCACAACTAATTGTCGTTTTTAGTACTAATACCCTTTTATAATAGTAAGGGTGTTACAACTATACCTTAGTAGAAGCTTAAGCGAAATTTGACATGCTAGTAAGAGGCACGAATTAGCAACCAATAGATTAATAAATCAATAATACCCGTGTTAAGTTGTGATAACCCACTTTCGTTATGGGGTCATTGCGCGGAAATAGACTTGTCGCTGGACTTTTGTATAAAAAACAGGTATATATGTTTTTTCACCGTAAAATTGAAAACGACATTCCTGAGTCGTATATTTACAAATAAAAAAAGTGTCTTGTCGCAATTAGTTTAAGTATACCTTGATGAATTTTCAAAAATCAAAATTTTAAACACGAGAATTATGTCTTCTAGATTGTAACACAACGTACCCCCACAATAGCATTTGGCCATTAGGTTTATCCAACCTAGACTTTAATTAGAGTCTAATTTTCCAATATGAAAGGCTCATCTTCTAGAAAATAAAGGCTTAAGATCACACCATTCAAACCGTTTCTATTTGTGTTCTTTTGTAAGGATCGACTAACGTGTGTTTTTCAAACAATAAATATGTTGTACAATGTAAAGATTGTGAAGCGTACGCGATGGTAAAATCACACGTTATGTTTTAAAAAAATAAAATCGCATGTAGATAAAAATAGGGAAATCACATGTACAAAAAAAAAATAAAAAAAAATAATCGCATGTACATTAACATAGGGGAAATCGCATGTACAAAAGAAAGTAAAATCACATGTACCAAAAAAATGAAGAAAAGGGGAAATCGCATGTTATAAAGAAAATTTCGTAAGTTGTAAGGCAATCTAGTACGCATCATACAATAAGACATATTGTACAAAATAACCGGCATCTCTCTCTCTCTATATATATATATATACACACATGGTTGTTTAAGGTAGGCGCCTAGGCTCCGAGTACTCCCCGAGTACTCACGACAAGGTAGGCTGCCGAGGCACGAGTACTGGTCTCCCAGGCCAATTACTCCCCGAGTAATCTCCGTCTAAGCCGAGTACTTCCCGAGTACTCCCGAATCCGACTAGGGAGCGCCTAGCGACTTTTGCAACCATGTACACATATATATAACTGGAATGAAAAAAGACATAAAACATTCATTACAAATTTAATAAGACGTTTTTTTTTTCTAAAATGGAAAAAGTTAATTATACTGATTTTTTTAACGGCCAACTGAATTATCGGATAAGTATTTTGGGATGCTCTTAATCGAGCAAATACATATCCATCTCTATAACGATAGAGTTAGATGCATACTCAGGCCACCAGTTCCAGAAAAAAAAAAAAAAAAACCAAATCCAACTTAATAATATTGATTTAATTAATAAATACACGAGGAGTGCAATCCTAACACCAGAAGGGGTTATCATATACCCTCTGATATTTTGTCCCCCACTTCCCTTGTCTTTTTCAATCACATGACAAAATTAGAAAAACATTTTACAAATTTATTCCAATCACATGCCAAAATTAGATAAATATTTTACAAATTTATTTTGGAGTTAATTGTGATTTTCGTCTATGTGTTTTGGTGAAAAATGTCACTTCAGTAAAAAAAAATTATGTCAGTTTCGTCCTTAACATTATTGAGACGTGTCATTTCAGTCCAAAAGGATAAGCGCCGTTAAAAACATTGAGGACGGAACTGGCACAAGGCGTTATCTTTTTGGACTGAAGTGGCACGTTTCAAAAATGTTAAGGACAGAACTGGCGCAAATTTTTTTTTTTGACTGAAGTATCATTTTCTACCAAACCACAGGGACGAAAATAGCAATTAACTCTTTGTTTTATCTTTTAATATTGAAAATTTATGTTTTTTTTAAAACATGTGTAGATCAGATGCAACACTTACCAAATAAGTGCAGAGACCCCATGCGCCGACATGGCAATGTTGTACAGTACGGAAGGTACATTTAACAGAGCAGTGGACCAATAGGCGCTCGACAGGCTGTAATCTATCATGTTGCACGATGAGCAATCGTGCAGGGGGCAAGAAGTACACAAGGACACGTACGTGGCATCAATCAGCGTGCACCGACCACTGTTCCATGATCTCCACCTAACCGCTTGATGTGCTAAAAGTAGTTTAATAAAAACGACCTAAATGAACCTAATTTAGACACTAAGTAATACTCTAGACTCTCTAAACTCGACCTACTAACCGGCAAGCGAACCGATTGACTCTAGTAAAGCTAAGTAAGTCCAGAAATCGAACCCACATGACTCAATTTAACAACGTTAACTAAACTATCTAGGCTGGCACTGACATGACACAAGGGTAGAGTTTGGTATGCAGGAATGAGAGATAGAATGGGATGGATGATTACGAGAGAATGAAGAAAATGGTGTTTGGTTGGTCAATGGAATGGGATCACCCATTCCAAAAGGCGTTCTATTTTCTCAAAATCATTCCTTCCACCCCCCATGTTTTTTTCCATTCCATCCCCTCTTGCACAATTCATCAACACCGCAACCCACCACCTTCGCCACCACCCACCACCACCACCACCACCACCCACCACCAACGCCATCGCCTCCACCCGCCACCACCTCACCCCGACAGCCACCGTCGCCGCCACCACCAACTCGCCACCGTTATCACCCATAGCCGCGACCAACCGCCAACGCCACTCGCCGCCACCACCCACCACCATCGTCGACGCCACCACCACCGCCACCACCAACCGCTGCCGCCGCCGCCACCCACGGCCACCTCTGCTACCACCCACTACCAACGGCCACCCTTGCCGCCACCACCACTCGTCGTCACCGCCGCACCACCACCACCCATCGTTGCCGCCGACATCCACCACCGCCACCTGTAACCACCCACAATCTCTACCACCGACCACCACCACTCACCGCTGATTATTACTACGTTTTTCTTGCCTACCGAACAATACACAATAATACTTCATTCCATTCACACATGGTAACCAAACAAGACATGGAATGGTAATGATCCATTGCATTCCCTCGTCCGATCCATTACCTCGTCTATTTCATTCCTTCGTCCATTCCATTACCCCATACCAAACAGACCCTAACTGTTTTTATATTTGGAGGGGGATCTAAGAGGGTGTTTGGCGTTAAGTTTTGAAAATAGATTATTCGTTTTGAATAATCAGAATAAGATAATTAACTGTAACAAAACGTGATGTTGAAAAATAGTGTATGGATTTGATTATGTTGTTTGATATCACAATAATCAGATAATCAACTATTTGAGTATTTGGCAAATATATATTAAAAAAAAATAAACAAGTGAAAATCTTTTTCTAAACGCAAATAATCAATTTTTGGAAAAATGTGTTTTGTTGCAGTAGGGGGAGCTGCTTTTAGAAAACTGCGTTTTGTAACTTTCTAAACGCAAATAATCAATTTTTTTATTTTTTTACCCAAACACTCAAAACTGATTATTTACGATTTCAAAACTCAATAATCTAAAAATCTCCTTCAAAACTCAACCCCAAACACCCTCTAAATATCGTAAAATTGCGAATTAATTAAATTAATTAACTAAGTTAACTAGACAAGAATTACGACTCAGGTTTACTCAGATGATGGTGAAAGACTACCTAGACTGGAATTCTCGATTGTACTAGTGATGATTTTATTAGGATGTTTGTTACTATGGAACCAGGATCTTCTAATGCTAAACCTATTGAGACACCGAGCAGGACCCTCGACCCTTCTTAGGAAGACACCTATGGAGCTCTAAAGGTTGTTATGGACACCGGTTGGTCTAGACTCCCTCACGGGTTATCTACGTGGTTTTTGAAAGTACCCTAATTCGATCTACTCCCTTTCGGGTTATAAACCAGAGTAAACTTAGGTTCTCAACTCGACTTGATAGACAACGACCGATGGGGAAACTAGTTCAGACTCCTAACGAAGACCCTACCTAGCAATTCATCAACTTAGACCTAAGAATAACCTCACACCTCTCAGCTATTGAGATTAGTAGAACATTTAGAACTACTTAATTATCAGTTACCGCTTGTAAGATATATTGGCCAATTAACCAAACAGATCACAATATAAAATTATAATATAGCATGACCCTATTATGTGAAAGACATCCACCAAGAATCACACGAAGCAATAAACGACAATTAAACAAAACTAACCATGCATACACATCGAACCGATAATCAAGTCAACTACTTTCATAAATAATCAAACATCCATAATAAAAGTCGAAACTTTACTAATCCATTCATCCAATCTAGGCAGTTTAAAGGTTTTAGTCTGACATATTATAAATCAAACACAAAACAAGAGTATAAACGAAAGATAAAACATGAACAAAACTGGAAACGAAGAACAATTGAACCCGGATATCAAAAGCATGACCCGGATGATTCCTCATGCTTCAAACCTTCAACCGATGCTTTCAAACTCTCAAAAACGCTCCAAAAGCTTCCAACTTTTCACCCAAGATCTCTCTAATTCGTAGTTAGCGTTAGATTTGTTGATTAATATGTTTATATATGTTTCCCAGCAAGTTACCAGCTCCAACAACAACTTTGTCTGCGAAAACAACCCCTTCGCATCGCGTGAAGGGGATCATTCTTTACCGTCTCGGCATGCCATATCAACTTCATTATTAATTAATATCGCGGCGTCACGCGAAGGCTTAACTATTTTGTGGTGGCGTGACACGGCGAGACCTTTTTTCAATTGTTCTTCGTTGTTTCAGTTCTCGTTCAGTTGCGTCTCGTCCGGATCTCGTTGCTTCTTCTCACTTATCAAATTTTCTGCGTTTTTTCATTGTTTTCAGCAACCAAGACCTGCAATTAACGAACCTATCAGTAGTAATCAATTCTAACTTAAAAACGACACAACTAACTCGAAATATACACAAACTTTACACGATAAATAGATGTATTTTGCAATACATCACTGATGATGACAGACCAGACAATAAGGACAATCGTCAGGCCACGTGGATCCATTCAGCTGTAAACACTAACGGTCGTGACAGGGGAGGTAAAACGGATATTCCTTGTTGTCGATCTAGGGCCCAACGCCCATCAGCCCATCTCCGTCACAATTCACCCCCTGTTATAAATAGAGAACTTCATCTCCAGGTTTAAGGATCACTCTCTTGCTCTCTCACTTAATACACACACTTTTATGCTCAAAGCAAGTTCTTATTCTCACGCCGGAGGGTGGTTACAAGGAGAACCCCCGATTCTCCTCCTTGTAACGAGCTTCACGGTGTGTTGATTGTTTTGTAGGATCATTGCAACTGTTCATCGAGCTCAGAAGAAGATTAACCTTATTTGGACGAGACACTAACCACAAGTTAATCATCAGATTAATTTGGTGTTTCTTCATCCTTGATCCATAAGACCATGCATAATGGCATTAAAGGGGCGTAAAAAGGGTTTGATAACGCCCCTACACCATCCCCCTGGGCGTTACAGGGACATGAAGAGGAATGAGCATTAATTTCTAGAATAAAGTCATGTGTAATGGGTATTATAGGGGCATGGAAGGGTTTGATGTCGAATGCTCAGGAAAACTTGCACCTACGTGGGAGGGACCCTACATCATTCATGAGGTCCTAGTCATTATAAAGACATGAAGAGGGAGAGACATTTCTAAAATAATGCCCAAAGAGGAGAAAAAAATGGAAAGTATATTAGAAAATAGACATTAAAAGGCATTAACCGTCACATATAATTTATAAAGGGACGTTATTATGCTGATGTGACGCATTAACCATTGTGCATGGTCCAATGCCCAAAGAGAAGAAAAGAATAGAATTTATTAAATGAAATGGATATTAGCCTTCATATTTTTTAAGGGACGTTTATTATGATGCTAGTGTGGTTAGAAATATCTATACGGAGTATTAACCATCACGCATATTCTAAGTGATTTTCAATAATTTGATTGTAACATGCTAACACTAATATATGTTATTAAAAAACAAAACATGTAGGGTTTGATGCCAAAGAGCACGTGCATGATTTGATTTATAATCTTTTTTATCTTTTACCTTTCAATTACTCCTTTTTATAATTTTTTTTTTATCTTTTAGGTTGCAACTATTGACGTGGTGAGTTCTCCATCATTAAACACATCCCTCATTATAAAACCTACCAATCTTCGTTCAAACAATAATGCTTCAACTTCACCCTCTTCACCGCCGTGCCACCACGGCACAGCCACCACAACCACCGTCTCTAACAACCACAATGGCAGCCATTTCGTTCCCATGCAACCTACATCCACTATACTCTCTCAGTCACTCCAAAACCCTAATGCAAACAAGACAAGTTAACGTATTTTCTGTCACCAACGTGTCGCGTTCGGATGCAAATGCGGTATCTACTAAAGCTACTGGTGGTGTTGTTGCAGCTCCACCGAAGCCATTGCTACAATTCTCGCCAAATTCGTTGCAATATGAGGAAGGTGAGGTGGTAAGAGTGCCATATGGTGGTGGGGTATCCGAGTCATCGATTGGTGCAATGGAGTACTTGACAAACATATTGGTGTCTAAGGTTTATGATGTGGCGGTGGAGTCGCCGCTACAACACGCAGCGAAGTTGTCCGCGAGGCTCGGAGTTGATTTGTGGTTGAAGCGGGAAGATACGCAGCCGGTAAGTACTGTTTTTGAGGTCTCAAGTTCAAATCTTGCTTTCACTGATTTTCTGTCTTACAGGGGCGGATCCAGCCCACATTTGTGGGTTCCCGGTGCGTTTGGAAAAAAATGGAAACCTTATAGAATTTAGAAAAGAAAAAATATGAGAATTAAAAAGAATTTACCAAAAGAAACCCATTATTTAGAACTTAATTATTAAGTTCTCTTATAAATATAAAAATTAATTAAGAATTGAAATTGTAATAAATTTGATAGGATTCTATACAATCTATTTGTGAATTTGTTAAAGAAACTTAAATATAAGAGCGAGGAGGGAGGGCCGGTGGAGATGCGGATGTGGAGTGGTGGTGATGGAGACATGGGAAATTTATTTTTTCTTGGTTGAATTTATTTATATAAAGTGTTAACTTTAATTAGTTGTTGATTCTAATAGAAGTAGTATTTTATTACTCGTGCATTGCGACGGATCTGTTAAAAACAAATACAAATTTGACACGTGAATTCGAAAGTTTAGTTAGCCAAAATGTTCTTTGTAAACTAACACGTTATAGCAAAGATGTTGACAATAACCGAAAACTTATGTAAAAAGGTGAAACGTATTGTGGCAGTACCGTTAAATCAAACAACGTAGAAACGTTGAACCACGCATGCGCATTGCGGGGTGTTAACTCGCGACTCAATCTGGTTTGAATAATAATAATAATAATAATAATAATAATAATAATAATAGTTAAATAAAATTTATAAAGCATAAGGTTTATTAAACTTAAAAATAAGCCATACGGGTTATTTAGTACTTATATGCAATAAAAATTTGTATACATAGTTTAAAAACTTGTACATTTCCATTTCCAATATATAAATTAGAAACATTTTGTTGCTTTAGATAGTTGTAATATATGCATTGAGAGTTTTTCAAAAAAAAAATTGTATTTTTTTAATTTTAACTTTTATCTTTCACATTTTAACCCCTTTGACATTTTTTTTAGTTTTAACCCAAAACTTTTCAAATTTTGCAATTTAACACCAACACTTTTTTTTTATTTTCAACTTTGATTCCCTCATACTTTTCATCTTTCGTAAGTTTTTCGTTCTACGTTCCGTTATAATTTTGCGAGTTAACACGCCACAATGTGCGTGTGGGGTTCAACCTTTTTTCGTCTATTTTTTCCCGTTTGACAGGACAGTCGCAACGCGTCTATGTTTCTATGTTTGACAAGTTCGTCCCAACGAACGGGTCCTAGATCGACTTAGTTATTTTTTCTACGTTTTAAGTTTCTGTCTAATTTCTCGCATTAACACGCCGCAACGGGCGTGCGTGGTTCAATGATTTTTCATATGTTTTTTGTTCGGTGTTATTTTTTCTTTTTTATTTATTTTATTTTTACAAGCTTTTATGACGTTGGTGGTCGCTGGCAGTTGTTTGGCATTTGTGCTACTTGGCACAATTTTATGAACATATTTAACCTATTAATTACTGTTTACCTCTTTTACTTAAGAAAAACTACTTTTTTCACGTGCATATTTTTATGAACTTGTCAGTATAAATTCGATTTGCTGGAAACAAGTGAGGTCAAATATAATACATTTTCATTTAAAAAAAGCATTTTTATGTTCATATTTTTAGGTACGTTTCGGTATAAATTTGAGTTGGTGTATGTTTAGACGTACACTTTTTTGGAAAACAAGTTAGGTGATGTTTTGTAAATTTTGTTTCGAACCGAGTTGGGTAAAATTGTGGTTTCTTTTTTCCCCTTTTTTTAAAAGCTCTAAATAATCTTTTTTGATTATACATGTCAGCTTTTGCGTTATACCCGTTACATTTTCTATGTAAGACTCGGGTCACATATAATGGGTTATGATTGTACGGTATAAATTTTATTTACTTTATGTTTTGATCTAATCGCAATGCTTAATAAGTTACACTGAGTTCAATTAAATATGTCGAAACGCATGTTTTCATATGGTTAACGTATCACATAACCCTTGGACTAATTCATTCGATGTTTGCTTGCGATGTACCGTGCCGCAACGCGCACGGGCATTAAATCTAGTTTAAATATAAAAAGAAATAAAATATAATGGATGATATCCACCCATTTGCCTACAAAGTTTATTGACCATATCAAAACACTCAGAAACTATACATACCTCCCCCACATACATTATTTTGATAAATAATAGATTGGAAATTTATTTTGATTTTAACTCTTAAAAATCGCTACACCTTTACCGAAAAATTTGACCGTTGTGATACTCCATTGTTTTGTACTGCAAGTCTTAATTACGAGCACGACCCAAATTAATAGTAAGAGGGTGTTTGGGATTACGTTTTGAAGTGATTATTTGATTATTGCGTTTGTAAAACATAAATAATCTAAAAAAGTGTTTGTATGAAAAAGTGATTATCTGCCTTCAAAACGCAGTTGTGGAGAAGCATGTACCTACATACTTTTTCAAAATCTATTTTGAAAAAGCAACATCAAACACCCCCTAAATATTACTAATCAACTCGAAATACAAATGTTGTAGTTCCAACAATGTATGAAAGGCATAAGAACCGAAGTTTCACTAGTCAAATGTAGACACTTTAAATTATCATCGTTTTGTCCAAAATAGATGGATTGGTACGTAGTATGTACGCAATTTATCTATCTAATACAATTCTAACCATGGGTGCAGATTTTCTCTTTTAAACTTCGAGGAGCATATAATATGATGGCAAAACTTTCCAAAAAACAACTCACACAAGGTGTCATCTGCTCTTCTGCCGGCAATCACGCTCTAGGGGTTACGATAGCAGCCAAAACGTTAGGCTGCGACGCAGTCATTGTTATGCCAGTTACTACGCCTCGGTTCAAGGTTTAAGTTTATTTCATCTTATATTTTGTGACTTGTGAAATACATATTAACACTATGTTTTACCAATTATCTCGATGTAAATTCATTAAGCATTAATAATTTATAAAAAAAAATATTGTGACTTGTGAAATACATATTAATTAATACTATGCTTTTATAAATTTACATACCATTGATCATACTATTTTCTTTTGGTTGTTTTTTCCCTCAATGATGTTTTTAGTGGGAGTCAGTAAAGAGATTGGGAGCAACAGTCGTTCTCGAGGGTGACTCGTACAATGAAGCACAAGCTTACGCCAAGAATAGGGGCGTAAGAGAGAATCGCACCTTCATTCCTTCTTCCGATCATCCAGATGTAATCTCTGGTCAAGGAACGATAGGAATGGAGATCGTGCGCCAATCTAAAGGCCAAATCCATGCCATTTTCGTACCCGTGGGTGGTGGTGGCTTGATAGCTGGTATCGCGGCCTATGTGAAGAGGGTTTCACCTGAGGTGCGCGTTTATATATCATAATTATTATTATTTGATTTATCGTTGATCTTTCGGTTTTTTTATCATTAGTTAGGTAGTTTTACCATTATTCTATTCATTGTAATCTCTCTATATAAAAAGATCTGGTTTTTTCAGTTATTCAACACATAAAATATATATATATATATATATATTATTTAGCAATACAGTTTTTCAGTACTTTTGAATTCTTTCAGTTTGCAATATACATTACCTTAATTAAGTTTTAACTATATAAGTTACACGATACATAGGTTCGGATAATTGGAGTGGAGCCCGCTGATGCAAATGCAATGGCTTTGTCATTGCATCACGGGCAACGAGTTAAGCTTGATCAGGTGGGAGGCTTTGTTGATGGTGTGGCTGTGAACGAGGTTGGTGTCGAAACCTTTAGCTTATGCAAAGAGTTGATTGATGGAGTAGTTCTTGTCAATCGCGACGCGATTTGCGCATCCATAAAAGTTAGCTCACACTCATTCTATAACTCATTTTTATAACTAGCCTATAATGATCTCTATTACAAACATTTGTCACTATCTCATGTGTTTTGTTTTAAAGAATGTGTTTGAGGAAAATAGGAGCATTTTAGAACCGGCGGGTGCCCTTGCTGTTGCTGGTGCCGAAGCATACTGCCGGTTCTATAACCTTAAGGATGCAAATGTGATAGCCATAACCAGTGGAGCCAACATGGAATTTAACAGGTTGAGACTGGTAACTGAGCTCGCAAACATTGGTAGGCGGCAGGAGGCCGTGCTAGCTACCTTCATGCCAGAGGAACCCGGAATCATTAAACAGTTTTGCAGTCTTGTAAGTTAAGAGTCCCTCCTCGTTATGCTTATTGTTAGGGGTGTAAACGAGTCAAGCCGCTCTTGAGCTACTTGAGTCAGGCTCGCTAATAGCTCAAATCGAGCGAGCTTAAACAAGCTCAAGCCTAAACCAAGTTTGTCTAGTAAACAAACCCATGACAAAGATTCACTTATCTAGCCCGAGCTAGTTGGTGAGCTTGCCTATTATTTATACATCTTTTATTTAATCTATACATAATAAATAAGTAAATGATTGCACAATGTGACACAATTATGTGATTCCAATATTTTTCTCTTATTTCAATCATTTGTGTTTGATTACTTAATTTTAAAAATAATTAAAAAAAAAGTAATTGCTTGTACATAAATTCACTTATATCTTATTTCAAAATATTGAATTATAATTCATATATATTCATTAGGCAAATTGGAAAATAATAATCCCACCATTGTGAAATTGGCCAATAATAATCCCAAGTCAGGAATTAGCCACCAATAATTCCACCTCGTCCATTTTTGGAAAATAATAATCCACAGTCACTAAACGACAAAAGTGCCACGTCAGCATTTGGAGTATTATTTTCCAAAAATGGACGAGGTGGGATTATTGGTGGCTAATTCCTGACTTGGGATTATTATTGGCCAATTTCACAATGGTGGGATTATTATTTTCCAATTTGCCTATTCATTATTAACCGTTTAATATTTCTTTTATTTACCCGTGTATACACGGGCTTCTAACCTGATATGCATATTTATATAGCAAATATTATTAGATATAAAATCACCATAAAAATAACAAAATAATATATATTATGTTTTATATAAAAATATATCAAATAATTATAAATGTCATATTTCAACTACTAAACAATAAACGAGCAGAGCTCGAGCTTTGGAAAAAGTGCTCGAACCAAGACGAGTTCGAACTCTCATAAGTTAAATGAGCTCGGGTCAACTCAACTAGTTTACACCCTTGTTTGTTTATTGTCGTTTTTATTTTTATTTATAGTTACATCAATTTGATGAAACACTAATTTGTTTGACAGATTGGGCCAATAAGTATTACTGAGTTCAATTATAGATACGATTCTAACAAAAACCGAGCTCTCGTTTTGTACAGGCAAGACCCAACAACTGAAACTTTCATAATCGATATAATATTTTATCATTTTAACTGAAAAATTTTGCTATCATTGCTAGAAAAACCGGTATCACTGACGATTATTTAATATAAAAATACTCGTCGGCCTCAATACTCCAGGACGGCTACCATAACCCACAAATTTGATATTGTCAACAATGGATACCGAGGGACATAGACGTTAAACAGAAATTGTGCTCGTCTTAGCGACGACCATTAGTGATATCTTGCATAAGCTTTCAGATAGGATTGTCGCTCAGTCTTTTTAGTCGATCGTAGGTAATCCATCGGTGATACTTGAGATAAGATATTGACTTAGTGACGAATTCAGGAATTTTTTTCCATTGGGATTCTTTTGGTAGATTCTCACTATTTTTTTCAAAATCATACAAGGTTCTCACTATTGTTTTCATTTTTTTCCAAATCTAGTGGGTTCCTAAGTAGGGCTATTCAAATCGCTCGCTCCGAAATTGCTCGGAAAATGCTCGTTCGATTTGATGCTCGGTTGTAAACGAGCCGCTCTGCTCGGTTCGGTTTGTAAACGAGAGCCAAACATGAGCAAAGGTCTGCTCGGCTCAGTTATTATTATTTTTAAGGGTTTTTTGCATATTTCCCCTTAAAAAACTTTGAAATTGCATATATACCCGAGCCAAAAAATAAATTGCATATTTCCCCTCTATTAACTAGTAAAATTGCAAATTTACCCATTTTGATTTAATTTATTAAAATTAAATTATAGAAAGACTATTTTACCCTTCATTTTACTAAACTTTAGAAAATTGCATATTTACCCTTTTTTTTACTATCTTTCCAACATTTATATATCTTTTGCAATAAAAAAGATTTAAAGATTCCACATTTAACTATCTTTTCAACATTTAGCTATCTTTTGCAATCAAAAAGATTTAAAGAATCCAGCCAACAAAGAGAAAAACATTTTACTTTAAAGAATATATCCTCTAATGTAAATGAACTATCTTCTTTTTCGGATTGTGAAGGTTTCCATTGTTGTACTAGAGGACCCAACACGTTTACAGCATGACCCATGTCGGGTCTTTGATATGGCTCGCGTGCAGTACAATGGCCCGCCAGCTCAGCAACTTTGCAAATGCTTTCTAGGGTTTCTTCGTCTTCAGTGTCGAGAGTTTGGTCTATAGCTTTGATTATGTTTTCTTTTGAGATCAGTACCCTTCTAAACCATGTCACCAAATGACTTCTGTCTTCTGGCATAGTCTCATCTAGGGCTTTTCTGCCTGTTATTAGTTCCATTAGTACCACCGGGTTCATCATCATCATCATAAACATCACCGGGTTCATCATCATCATCATAATCTGAAACCCACCGTCTCCGCCGCCATGAACGGCGGCACTGACACCGGAAATATCGTCGTCTCTCTTTCTCTCTCACCAATCTCTCTCTCAGCTCCGTCTCTCTCTGTTAACTCTGCAAGGTGGGGGTGTGTGTGAGGGTGTGCGGCCGGAGAAGACAGCCGGCGTTGCTCCGGTTTGCCGCCGGAGATGAAAGAACGAGGGAGAGTTGTGGGGGTGTGGGTGGTGTGTCGGAGAAACAAAAGAAAGCCGGTGGCCGGCCGGTGTGACTGTCGGTCTGTTAGAGAGAGATAGAGGGGGAAAGAGTTGTTTGGCTTTGTGTGTGTGTGTTTGGTTTGGATAGGGTTTGTAGAGAGTTTGAGAAGGGTAGTTTAGTCATTTTAATAGAGAAGGGGAAATATGCAATTTTTATTTAGGTTTGGGTAAATATGCAATTAAGGGTGTTTTTAAGGGGAAATATGCAATTATTCCTATTTTTAATTAGTATATATATACATATACACATACATATATAAACATGTATATACACATATATATACACAAATATAAATTATACATATACACACACACCTATATATATACATACATATTTACTTAAATATAAATTAAATTTATAGTTTATATATACCACTCTATTAGATTTTGATCCACTATATACAAATTTACAACTATATCTATGCGTACAAGCCCAATCACGCCAATAAAAAAATTAATATCAAATCTAAAAGTTAACCCTAAATCGATAAACGACAGTCTGCTCATCGTCTCAATATTTCATGTCGTTACCCTACGTCGATTGTTTGTTGCTCTCAACGTCATTGTTCGTGCAATATGATCAATGCCTCGGCAGTCACAACATTGTTATTCATAAGAAAATTGTTATGCCACGAAATGTGTCTGTTTTTAAAGGCATAAAAACTTGAGACGCAACATTGTCACTATCTCTCTCAGCAAATTTAAATCGGGTGACACGGTTGTCCAAATCGCTCGAACTTCGCCCGACACTCGCTCGGAGTATTTACTGCTCCGAAAATGCTCGCTTGATTTGAGGCTTGGTTTTAAATGAGCCGCTTCGCTCGGTTCGGTTTGTAAAATGAGCCAAGCACGAGCAAAGGTCCGCTCGGTTTGGTTCGGCTCGGCTCGCGAATAGCCCTATTCCTAGGAACCCACAAGACAGGGCTGGATCCACCCCTCATTTTGTATAGGATTCATGCTTATAAGATTTCAGATAGGATGCACAGTCTGGCTTTTTAGATCTTTAAGGTAATAACATCTTGCTACGTGCGTATTGTAATATGCACTATACATAGTAAAGAAACCTTGCATTTTTTGTAACGAATTTTAACCAAAATGGGATATTCGTTCCAATAATTTAATTCAATCTTATGATGATCACAGCATTGGAGTCCATACTAAAACTGAACTTCAAGCCATGATAGAGAGTATGAAGTCATTTCAACTAGAAACTATTGAATTCACAGACAATGACATGGTGAAAGATCATTTAAGACATCTGGTAACTAACCCTTCTTAATTTTGCTTCTAAAGTATGCTAAATGTTTTATGACTCTCTTATGTTTGATGACTTAAGGGTTTTAAATCTTCAGATGGGTGGTCGATCGGATGTCGAAAACGAGCTTCTTTGTCGATTTATATTTCCGGAGAGGCCCGGGGCTTTGGCAAAATTCTTAGACGTTATTAGCCCGCGTTGGAATATTACCTTGTTTCATTACCGATCACAAGTTAGTTTTTCATGAACATATGTTGTTACATCGGTAACTATTAGACATAATATATTAGTTGGGGTTTAAATCATATCTTTATGGTACAAATAATTACATTAAACCCTAACTAATATATATTTTATTTGATAGTAGGCTAAGGATAGTGTAAAAAGGGCCTAAAGTGTGAGAAGTGTGAGAAGTATATTATAACACTATATATAATACTATATAACACCATATAAACACCGTATAACAATATGTAACACCATATAACACCATATAATACCATATAACACTATGTAACACTATATATCATTATATAACAAATATAACACTATACATCTATCATAGACATGCTATCAGACAACCTATAGTGTTATATTTGTTATATAATGATATATAGTGTTACATAGTGTTATATGGTATTATATGGTGTTACATATTGTTATACGGTGTTTATATGGTGTTATATAGTATTATATATAGTGGTATAATACACTTCTCACACTTTGAGCACTTTTTACAGGATCCTCTACCTTTGATAGTAATCATATGTTATATTGGTAACTATTAGATAGAATATACCAGTTGGGGTTTAAATCATATCTTGTAAAAATGGTACAGAAAACAATAAACCCTAACTAAAATATTTTATATGCTAGTAATCTTTTAGAAATTCCAACACTTGCGTTCCATTTGAAGGGAGAATCAGGTGCGAATGTACTGATTGGGATTCAAGTTTCGTCGGCTGAATTAAATGACTTTCGTAGTTGTGCAAACGATCTTGGATTCGACTATGAAATCGAAACAGACAACGAAGGATTCCAACTTTTGATGCGTTGATGTAACTTGAGTTGAGGTGGTCATCTTTTACCCTGAAAACCTGCTTTGTACATATATAAGGAATGTTTTTTTTCCAAAAACAATGATAATGGAAATGATTAGTCCTTGTGATAGGTACGTTTTCAGAAAAAAGGAAAGATAAAGAGAACAGGAGAGACTAAAACATTCATATAATTATTCATAAAACATTGACAAAAAACATTTTATAGCTTTACAATAAAAAAGAGAATAACCCCAAGAAAAAATACCAACTAAAAGAAATAACAACCACTAACACCACATTGCCTAAACCATGACCTAAACAAATTGTTGATCAATTATTTTAAGTTTTAACAATACAATACAAAACACAAGAATATAAAACATATGTATACGATTAGTGGCGAAGCTTGAGATTTCAGACCGGGGGACGGAAGTCACCGGACCTAAAAATTTCTATAAAACCGAGGGGGTCGAAAACGTATATACCTAAAAGTTTCTATACGAAAACTACATACTCTCCACTACTAAGCGAAAAGTTCAGGCAATCGGCCGCCCCTTCCCACCCTACTTAAACTGTGCCCATGTATATGATGATCCAGAAACTACTGAGAGGAAAGTAGACATATTTTTTATTGATCGACTTCTCGTTTAGGGTGTACGGTTAAGATATTTTTAGATAATTAGCATATATAAGAAGGGTGGATATTAAAATCATCTTGAAAATAAAACTAATTAGTATTTGTCATATTTTAACAATATGAGAAATTTTCTTTTTTTCTAATGAAATTACAAAAAAAAAATAATAATAATAATAATAACATTAATATAGATATTGGGTTCATTTGATTTAAACGAAACAGGTTGTCAAAATTGTACTTTTCTAATGTGGGGATTTGGGGTGTTTTGGTTGCCCGTCTTTGTACAAGCCACGATGAGGTTGGACGGATTCTGTGTGTGTGAGAGAGAGAACGCATTTTTTGTTGCGTCCTTTTGTTGTGATAAGGGCAACACAGGCATGTGATGATGTGGCTAGCGTTTTTAATTTTTTCATTAGAGATGCTCTTATAGTTATGGTGTGGAGATTAATGTATTTCTCTTCCGAGTTGCCCTTCTTGAAAGACGAGCCTTGCGGTTCATAAAGTACCATCAACCACCACCCAAAGTCACTACCAAGTTGTTAGTATCGGTTTTAGAACACGCATATGATTTAGCATCTGAATATTCATAAAAAGGTAATAAAAAAAAATTGTATGTGAAAGATTAACTGAACATTTATCTAAGGACTTGGCATACTAGAAGTGGGTACAATTACCGGCTCATGAAAAAAAAAAAATTATGTATCTTTTGGTGTAACGTATGTATCTAGCAGCAATTTTCTAGTAGTGTCTTTTAGTGTGTAAAGTATGTAGCAGTGAACATATTCTGCCTTAGATACAATTATGAAAAAAAAAAAAAAAGATAAAAGTTGAAGTTTCATGTTGAACTTGACCAACTCCTTTCTAGAGAATATCTAAGAGTTGGATGTATTGATAAATCCGATCAACCTGAAGATTCAAGTTGCAACCCTCCTTAAAGTTGAACACTAAACCTATTAACTTTATCAAAGCAGAAGTTGCTTAAGTTTATACCAGAATTGTTAACACGACATGACTAGACATAGATATATATATGTGTAGCTTGAAAAAAAAAAATCAAATCAACTAAAATAGATAACCTGATACCTATTGATGCATAACTAGTAGTGTGACAATATTAAAAACGTGTTTAAACAGGGTCAACACGTTTATGGCATACATTATGCGTTTAAATTATATTGGGTCGACACGACACGTTAATAACCCATTTATCAAAACAACATAGTGTTATCATTGACGTGCTTATGTCTATTCATAATAATAGTTTCATGTCTTCCTATACTAATAAATAAAAAAAAAATTGTACACGTGTCACTCTCTGGTGCCTCCTCGTTTTTAATAATAGTACTCCCTCCGTCCCATTAAAAGTGTCCTATTTTGAAATTTCAAAGTCTTTATTTATAAACTTTGACCTTAAATAATTTTGTTTGTGTTAGATAATACTTGATGAAAGTTATATGATTTGAGTGTGTTTTAGAAGTGTTTTTATCGGGTTGATTTTCAACAAGCTTTATATAACACAAAAAATATATAATTAAAGTCAAAGTTTATAAATAAAGACTTTGAAAATTCAAAATAGGACACTTTTAGTGGGACGGAGGTAGTATTACATATTAATTTTTATACACAAAATATAATATAATATTAATTAATATAGTTAGAGATAAACATATAAATTCAAATTTAATTAATAATTATCTATAACAAATATAAATGTATCAAATAATATAATAAGTATAATATTATTTAATATATTTAGAGATCAAACGTATAATTTCAAATTTAATTAATAGTAAATTACTTTTTGAGTCTCTATGTTTTAATGGTCTTAACCACTTGAATCCAAAATCAAAAAGTTTGACGCCCTAAGTCTCTAACCGCTCATTCACACCCTCTGTAAAAAATTCAAAAAAACCTTTTGTAAGGTTGAGTTCTCTAAGCTTTCACAACTCGTAGAAGTTTTCATTTTACCCCAACCATATATATTTGTTAAGATGAAATATATTATTTGGATATAAACAATAATTACTAATAAATTATCAAATCACATGTACAAGTAACGAAAATATAACTGTTCTTTTGTTTTACTAATTTATCTAAATAAGTCATTTCATTAATAAGGATTATATACAAGTTTATAATTTACATTTTTCATCATTCAACTCGTGTAATACACCATCATTCAACTCGTGTAATACACGGGGTTGTAAGCTAGTTTCATAATGAAACAAAAACAAAGCATAATGCCTTAATGAAATCAGTACTATTGATTTGATCTTCGGCTACAAATTTATATTTAGCTTTTAAAACATAATTTCATAATAAATTATAATTTTAAATAGGTATGTGGTATACTTAAAATAACTAAATGACTTGAATAGAACAACGATGGTATAGGAGTGAGTACATTGAAAAAAAATCGTTAAACGTATCCTAGTTATTATTTAGTGATTTTTTTTCAATGTACCACTCTTATGCCATCATTATGGGGCGGTTCTTCGTATATATGAGCCATTTATTGAAGGGTTTAAAGGCAGGAACAAAGAGGGAATAGAGGAAAGTTCAGATGGTGGCAGGTGGTGATGACAGCTTGGAGAAAGAGAGATATGTGAGAAGAGATAGCTATTTGTTATATATATATACTAGGTTATAACCCCGTGTATTACACGGGTTAAGTAAATAAAATAACAAATAGTTAATAATAAAGATTTAACAATTATAAAACGATATTTTAAGACATTTTTTCTGATATCCGAACAAAATTTTGTTTTATGTATGATCAAAACATGTGATGTTTGTTAAGTTTATAAATATGAAAGCATTTGAACCATCGATTAGAAGACAAACTGTATTATCAACATTCTCACGACGTGAACCCAAGTTTTATTTAAATAACAGTAGTCTTCATTTATTAGTTCTAAAAATATTGTTGAAATGTTTAGATTAGGCATATAACAATTAGCCAATTAGATCAACTTATAGTTACAAAATAATATTTAAATTAATTAGATAAGTATAAATTATCGGTAATTATTAATTTATATAACTTTAAAATTTCAATATATGGACTTGAGTTGCATTTTGAAAGGATGGTTGTTTTTGGATAAATTTATTACTATGATAAATGTAGTTATTATTCTTCTTGTATTTTAGATATATTAAATAAATAAATTATTTGTTAAACAAGAAAATCATTCCCTCCACCCTCGTTATGAAAATGTTCGATATTTGTTTCAATTATTAAGATATAATTTCTAACCTAATAATTAAAACCTATATAAATTAGCAAACTTTTTGTGCATAAGGACTTGTAAGTTGTGCTTTGGGTGTTTTTCAAAAAAAAAAACTTGATTTTTTAGTTTTAACCCAAAGGTTTGTACATTTTTCAATTTTAACCCTTATAATTTGTTTTTTTAACTTTAACCCAAAACTTTTCATTATTTGCAATTTAACTTCACAGCTTTTGTCACTTATACTTTTCATCTTTCGCAAATTTTCGTTTTACGTATAGTTCTAAAATTTTCGAGTTAATACGACGCAACGTGCATGTGTGGTTCAACGTTTTTACCTCTATTTTTCCATGTTTGACAGGTTCGTCGCAATACGCATATTATAGGTCGAGTCAGTGTTGGTTGTCGATGACGGTTGTGTGACATTAGTACTATTTGACACCGTTTTACGCCCCGCCGCAACGCGGGGTGTGCTTTGGGGATTTCTCAAAGAAAAAATTGTTATGCATATGGTTGTCGTAACGTTGGCTTTGGGGGTTTTCCAAAAAAAAATTGATTTTTTTTTACTTTTCACGCAAAAGTATTTCATAAATTACTTTTAACCCAAAACTATTTGTTTTTTACTTTTAACCCAAAACTTTTTATCTTTTACAATCTATCCTCATAACTTTTTTTACTTTCAACTTTGGTCCTTTATAGTTTTCATTTTCCACAAATTTTGCGCTCTATGCTTGGTTCTAAATTTTGTGACTTAACACATTACAGCGTGCGTCTTTGGCTTAACGTTTTTACGTTTCGTTCTAAATTTTGCGAGTTAACACGACGCAACGTGCATGTGTGGGTGAACGTTTTTACATCGTCTATTTTTACCCCGTTTGACAGGTTTAACATAACGTGTGGGTCGTAGATCGACTTAGTTATAAATAAAGAATACCCGCCGCATTGCGGCGGGTCGTAATCCTAGTTAATATAAATAAATAAATAATAAGACAATTTATGGAAGTTTATCCGTGATTTCTCAAATAGGTTTTACATATATTGCTTGATTTCGAAGGAAATAAAATAATATTTATAATGTTGTACTTATCATTTAGAATATTATGATTAGCAGCAAGTATAGAATTTAATGAAAAACTAGTAAAATCCCACGCGCGTTGCGTGAGAATTCAGCTGATACCGATTTAGTTTACTACGTTGATATCTACACTCAATATAACAACCAGAAAAAAAAAAAAAAAAACCTAGAAAACAAAATCTTAATATGCCCAAAAGATGTCGCTTGATTAGAAATCCCAAAATAAGCAATAACGTGCATTAACAAAATTTTTACCATGTAAAAAACATTCTTCATGAACACTAAAGACACTCACATGCCCAAGTTGAGTAAATGTGATATTATATATGTAATTAGTCATATAAAATACATTATCACATAATATACGCTTATTTCATATTGAAAATTTAGGAGTTAAAAGTGCATTCATGATTTTTGTTATGTATTTTTATGAATACATATATGTAGAAAATTGCCAAACATAATTATGGTTGTTAAATACAAATGTATCAAACTTAGGGTAAATTATGTTACTAAATACAAACAGTATAAATGATTAAATTAAAAAAAAAATCAATAACTTTTTAGTCAATATTTAATGCAATACAATTCAAAAGGAAAAAATAAAGTAAAATGATTTTCCCAAGATTTTTCACTACTTTTGATACAGATCATCATCCTCATGAACCTCATATCAGGGTGAGAGGGGCACTCTCTTACGCACGGCCAATCAGCACGCGCCACGTCAACTCCCCTCTTAACTCCTCTCACACCCTCAATTTGATGGCGGCACTCCACTCACACAATTATTTTTTTTATAAAAAAAGAAGAAAAAAATATGATTGGTGGAAAAAGGGTGGACCCACATTAACAACCAATCACCCCCTCTCTCTCACCTCTCTCTCAATCGGTGAACCCTCCCCGATCCCCCTCCCCGAATACCCTCCCCGCGGTGATGGCGGCGGTGTTCCCGCTCGGGGACTTGGGTCACTGCCCCACTCCCCGCATGGTGCCCCGTTCACCCTCACAGCTGAAAAAGTGAAAGCACCATTATCTTTTGCAAATCTAAAATCACCCTACAATCTTATACTTTTCTGCAAATCCAAAATCACCCTCATTATCTTCGTATTTGAAGATAAAAAAAAACCAGAAATCAAAAGCTCATCCCAACATTATTTGGTACTTTATCTCTTCCAAAAAAGAACCCTAAAGATAAAAGCACACAATCTGTCACTTACTCTACAAATCAACATATGAAGAAGATGAAGCTGGTACATGTAATACCACCCGACACCGGCTGCAACCATCATAAATCACCACCGCCATTACTGTTCACCGCCATCAAAAGCACCACAACCCTTCGCTGAAACCACCATCATCACCCCTGTTCTTTATCAACACCGCTGCTGTCACCTTTACAACCTCAAGCCACCGTCTTCATCACCTTACACTTACCCATCGTCATCACCTTCGACCACAACCACCACCACCACCATTATTACCTCATTTAGTCGGAATCGCCGCTATCACCATAACACATACAACAGACACCATTGTCATAAGCTACTATTTCTATCACTGGAATCAGGAGGAAAATGGTCGAAGGCCATGGCCGACTCCTCTTCCGGCTTCCCTTCACTCTACCCCCTCTCTCTACTTCTCTATCTCTAAGAATTAAACGGAAGAGGTCGGTAGTGGCGATGGTCTCAATCAACGATGATCAGCAGCAGATGAAAGGGGTTCCGTTGTGGCGGTGATGCGTAACCTACTCTGGAGCTACCCGATGATCAGCAGCAGCAGCAGATGGAAGACGATCTGTGGTGACCGCGATGCCAATCAGCAGATGGAAGACCGTCGGTGGTGGTGGCCTGGAGGTTAGGGATAGAACGAATGGATCGGATATAGTTGAAAGAATTGTATGAAGATTGAAATTACGAAAATATCCTTAAATACTGTAGCAAACCTATGTTATCATTTGATATATAATATATAATAATAACAAAAACATTGCCTTGTACATTTTTTAAATTTCAAATCGGTGGATATTATGCACCATTTTAATTATTATTATTTGTTTTGAATGTGAGTGTATTGTTGTAAACTTACGTATTTAATAATTTAAATTAAATAATAATTCTCTACAATCTATACTATATAATAAAAGAAACCACTTTAGGGACACTTGTCATTATATTAGGTCATCTCTTATAGATAATTATTATTTTAGTTTAATTTCTTCTAATTAATTATATATAACCCTCCTACTAAATATTATTTAATTTAATAATATATATTATATAAAATGTTAACGGAATAAAAAAAGATAGGATAACATCACATGTATTCAAATATAGGATCACAAATTACTTGAATGACTACATGTAAATCGATTACTTTTTATAAATTTTCGATAATTATTATTTAATTTAAATTATTAAATTTAATATATGTTTCAAACATTTAAGAAATAACGGATAAAGTTCCATAAAATATCTTATTATTTATTTATATTAATTACTAGGTTAAAAATTATATCTTAATAATTGAAACAAATATCGAGCATTTTCATAATGAGAGTGGAAGGAACGATTTTCTTGCTTAACAAATTATTTATTTAATTTAAGAGTAAATTTTTGGCCCCTGTGGTTATATCACTTTTACCCTTTTAGCCCAAAAAAGATTTTTTTTAACATCTGAGCCCCTAACGTCTTTTTTTCTAACCCTTTTGGCCCCTAACATTTGATGTTGGTTAAAAAATTCTTTTTTGGGCTAAAAGGGTAAAAGTGATATAACCACATGGGCCAAAATCGTAATTAAAAATGCAAGAAGAATAATAACTACATTTATCATACTAATGAATTTATCCAAAAAATAACCATTCATTTAAAATGCAACTCACGTCCATCCAGATATTTAAATTTTAAAGTTATATATAATTACCAATATTTATACTTATCTAATTAATTTAAGTATTATTTTGTAGCTATAAGTTTATCTAATTGGCTAATTGCTATATGTCTAATCTCGACATTTCAATAATTTTTAAGAACTAATAAATTAAGACCACTATTATTTAACTAAAACTTAGGTTATTAAACGTATGTTCACATGACTTTTAAAACTCATGAGAACGTATATGATACATTTGTCTTCTAATCGATGGTTCAAATGCTTTCATATTTATAAACTTGACAAACATCACAAGTTTTGATCATACATGGCACAAAATTTTGTTCGGATATTAGAAAATCGTTTTAAAATATCGTTTTTTAATTATTAAATCTCCGTTATTAACTATTTGATTTTTTATTTACTTAACCCGTGTAATACACGGGGTTATAACCTAGTTAAGTAATAGTAGATGGTCTAGAATAATGACAAGTGTCCTTTTATTGGTTTCTTTTAGTATATAGTATAGATAGGGATGAGTTACAATGCCTTTAAATCCGATAAATACACTAAATCAAGATCTTTCAAAATTATTTTTATATCTATCGTAAACTCAATCTACTAAAAGAATCAGGGAGTTTGTTAGATTCATTTGATCCTTATCTATGAATCTTCTTTCTGGATAGGTTTTTTTTTTATGTCAATCTTCAATTTGATTTAGAGTTTATCTGCTTATATCTCATTTATAATTTTAGTCCCTCCTTAACGCTTAAAACTTTTGTTTCTACCTCGTACTTTCTTTATTTCTAAAAATCATCTCAAAATTATAAGTACTGATATTCAAACCAAAAATCATTTGTTGTTTATGAGATTTACTGGGTTATATGGTCATTAATTGTTGTTATTCAAACCAAAAATATTTAGGTTTTGCGTAACTAAAATGAATTCTCAAAACTTTTAAAGAATTGTTGTTTTATGACTGTAACACCTCGAAAATTCACGTCCTATAATGTGTTGACACGTGTCATAAAGTTTGAACGTGTGAAAGAATGTTATAAAGGGACTAAAGTTGACAAACATGAAAAGTATGTGATTATACGGGTTCTAAACGTCCACAGTGAATAAATATACTTCATAATAACCCTACATGATGTTTATAACATCAAACGAATAAATCATGGATCATACGAAGCAAAAAGTGAGAGATTACAAACTACAGGGGCTAAATGTGTCAACATGTTTAATTTATACCTCTGAGTGACCTTTTGACAAACCCGAAGCTTTGTAAATGTTAATTATGCTCACTAGAATGCACGATATAAATTTCATAAAGTTTCGTTATCGTATGAGAAAGTTATGACCAATTTCGTGTGCGAGGGGTTAAAGTGCAAACGTTGAAAGTTAAGACTTTTCGGGTTAACCGGAAGTGTTCAGGGACTTGGCAAAGTGGGTATGAGTCCTAAAGCCCTTGTGGGTAAATATAAGGGGGTCAAAATGCAAGAAATAACCCTAGTTGCCCCTTCGTGAAGCCAAAGGTCAAATGGCAAAACAAAAGAAAATGAAAAATCTGAAGTTAAGGCCCAGGCGGCCCACGTGGTGTTCGGCTAATCGTGAGGCGGGCCGCGTCAGCCTCCCAGTACCGAAAAAAATGGTTGTTGTCTGCCATGAGCTTTGTGCGCGACCTTTACCCGATTTTTCACATCTCCTGGCCCCTAAAACACCCCCTAAGCATCTAGGACACATGTTGGATGGTTGTGGTCAGCTGATAGACTTGTGTGTCCAAGAATTGTGGTGGAATTTTCACTATAAAAGGCCATGTAGTGCATCATTGTTCTTCACATCATTCAAGTGCACTTCTGGTTGATTCTGGAGCTCAAGCCTGCTTCCAACTGATCATATCTCGTGCATAGGACCCTTGTAAGTCTGCTAGTCCTTCTCTAATTGAGTTTAGCTTAGTATTTAGGCTAAAAGTCAAACCGTCGTAATTACGGTTTGACTTCAAGATTAGTCAATAATGGCTCAGTCAATTCTCGAATCAAAAGTAGATATAAGATGGTATTTATGTGGGTAATAAAACCTAAAAAGGGTTTCCCCTGATCATCACTCTAACCAGGTCAAAAGTCGGGTCAAACTTATATTTAAAAAGTCAACAGGAAGTCTAAAATGCCATTTATGCATAATTAACATTGTAGATCATATACAACCTGTTGGATCATTGTTATAACTTAGTAATAAGTGTAAGAACATGTCTAAACATGTTCAACCCGACAATTTCCTGTTTAGACCCGGTTCGGAACCGAAAGTCACATAGTTTGACTTTCACTTTGACTTTCAGTTCTGACCCGTTTAGGCATGTTTTAGAAATGCCTCAGAGCATTAATTGGATTAGGTTACATGTTAGAACAACCCTCTATGATTACACACCTTGGTTCATTAGGTATCCAATTAATATGCATGTTTCCGTTAATTGCTCATATGTTGACCGTTATGCCCTTATTACCTTAAAACGTGATTTATGAAAATGTAAAAGTGTAGAAACCTTAGTTACTGATATATAGACTTGTATGTAAAGTTTGACATCAGTTTGACTTGTAGATTAAGAGTTATGCTCATTTTCGCAAAATTAATGCTTTATGTTAATAAAATGGCGTAATTAGCGTATAGTATAGTTAAACATACTTTTTAGTATCAAACCTTTTACCCACTGATGTAATATATTATTTTGGGATTTTTAAAGATTTTTAATTAATTTTAGGCTGAGCATAACTCATAGTCGTAGGCTTAATTCGGTAAGTGTCGGTTTTGCCCTTACGGGCCATAAAATGAGTTTTACACATCTAAACGACCCCAAACCTTTTGCCACTGATTAGATATGATAAATAAATTATTTTAGACCTTCTGGAATAATAAAAATATCAGCTTTAGGTATTGAACCCGTAAACGGCTCCTAATCGCCTTATTAAGCGTTTTTAGCGCATAGTATGTACTAATACTATTTTTAAACATACAAGGGTGATACCTACTGATGTTTTAGTCAAATTATAATATTTTAACAGTAAGCAAAGGTTGATAAACTCAGACTTCAGTTTTGAGCTTTTCGGCTTATGAGAAATTACCAAAATACCCCTACGGGGCATAGTTTGGTTAAAAATGATAAATTTCACATATATGCTTTATCTTACTATTATAACTCATTAATTTGAGTATGTTTACTGATTACATCAGACCTGTAACTCAGTTAAACACTTAAACCCTTTTACAACTTTTAAATGACCAAACTACCCCTACGGGGCCTAGTTTGTATTTAAACACGTTTCGGGCATAATGAAAGACATCTTACTGATGTCACAACATATTTGAAGCATAATTAACTTAGGAAACCTGTATATAGCTCTCATGAATACCCGTCACGCTTATTACGCGTACGGTTCGGTTTATGTAACAAGTTTACATAAATTAGCCGAAACGGGTCAAACCTTAACGGTTTTATCTCAAAATCCAGAATGTGAATAATAAACCCATATTAAACAAGTCTTCAAACTTTTCGGGTCTGAATCACATTCTATCCGGTCTTCGCTTAATCGTGCGTACGAACCGTATCTTTGAAACTAGCCGGTCTAAGCTTAAGCTTAATTAAAGACCCGTTAGAATTCTAATAGGTTATTATAAACCTTCGTTCCAGATTAGGAGGACCAGTAAAAGCTACGTGCATTTTGCTTATTGTGATTAATACTTACTCAGGTAAATACTTTTAACTTATTTTCCCTATACGGGCTTGGGTTACGGTATATAGCATACCGCTTGATCGAGCATCAAATCTCCACAGTTGAGTGGGTAGTTGAATAATTTGATCGGCTCGTTTAAACAGTCTTGATTACTTAAAGCCTTTGGGGGGTTAATGACCATGTCCCGGATATCCTTGGCATCATCTTACGAGATGGCCACGACCTGAGCACGGGGTGTAGGAGTACACCTGTCAGTGTATAACTCTATATTGTGGTGTGTCTATTGATCTTTAACCCGGACAAGATCCGGGCTACTGAACGCACAAGTAACATGTAATTCATTCACAAGATTATAATATTAAATAATTCTCCCAAGTTATTAAAAATGTTTATGCCATGTGCATCCAAACCAATTTTAAATCATTTTCCAAAATGAGTCAGTTGATTGTATTTACCAGTGTAAACTGACGTATTTTCTCAAAAAGACTGAATGCAGGTACTAAACGAAATTGGCTAGATTGTCTCCTTAGCATCAATAAAAGTCTCGCAAGCTTAGGATGCCTGAAGTCTGTTGAACTATTGTTCCTATTTTATTTCGATCCGTTCTGTGAATAAACAATCGAATGTTGTGATACTTGATATTACAATAATTAAATTCGGTTGTATTATATCTTTTAACTTGCTTCCGCTGTGCATATTAAATATTGTGTTGTTTGACTATTATGTTGCCAACCACGTCACGATATTCCCCCACCGGGCCCACCGGTGACACGTGGAAATCGGGGTGTGACAATGACCCCAAACTGCGTACCCTTACCTTCTCTAATCCTTAAGCTTAAAACCCGATAAGAATTATATTCAAACCAAAAATCATGTGTTGTTTGTGGGATTTATTGTGTCTGGTTGTTGATTGTTGTTACTCAAACCAAAAATATTTAGGTTTTGCGTGATCAAAATAAATTCTTACAACTTCTAAAAAGTTGTTATTTTGACTCCAAACTGTGTACCCTCAGCTTCTCTAATGCTTAAAACCCAATAAGAAGTTGTAGCTTGGTTTTACCCAATCCATCGGGTCGTAGCGCATTCATTTCTATTGCTTAGCGTGTCGTGTAGTATCGTTAAATATGAACAATTTCAACATTAGTTATTATTGATGTTTTTAAACTAAATATAGGTATAGGGGTCGTTTTGTAATTAGTAGTTAGTTAGTTTATGTTGTAATTAGATTAGTTAGAAAGTACGAGAACTAGATGCGACACTTTGGAAGATTGTAACCTACATCTAAATGGAGCGACATCTCTCTGGTCGCACCCCTTCAGTTTGGCGGCAAACATCACACGAACTAGAGACGTGATTTTTCAAGGAGACACACCTCTTCAAGATCAATCTCAACCACAAGTTCAAGAGTCGCAACCGTTCGTGAAGAGATATGTCTCTACAATCGCATCTATTCGTATAGTATATATAGGGTTCATGTATGTCAATTGTAATCATCACTTTTCATTCAATACAAGCAAGTTATTGTTCTTTGATTCTCAATTCTTTATATTATAACCTGTGATTCGCATGTCCGATTACCAACAGTGGTATTAGAGCACCACATTAATCGATCCAGGAAGCAAGAAAGAAAAATCTCAGTGCAAGATTACGAGCAAGAAACGATAATCTGGGTTTGCCGATTGAATCAGAGAACCGGGCGACGGTGTTTGATTTCGTAAGTAAGTTTTTCTTTTGACTTAATCGAACCCCAAGAAAGGAATCAATTTTTCAAAATACGTCTTTTGGTTGGGTTTTATTCTTCTCAAAAATTGAAGTTTTGAATTCTTTATTTACATACTTCGAGATTAAAGGCAAAATTCAAAACAACATTCTGTTTGTTTTTTCAATTTTCAAAGAATTTAAAAAACCATAAGTCTTATTTTAGTATTGAAAGAAAGAAATTGGTTCCCATCATCAGTTTAAGTTTTTTAGAAAAAAAATAAAGTTTTATATTTAAAAAAAAGGGAAATCAAGTTTTTTGTACGTCGAAAAGGGATCATAATAGCATGTTTTTTAAATAAAGCAAGTTAATTTCGAGTCATAAATGATACGTATAGCAAGAAATCGAACCCGTATCGGTTCTAGCAAGTCAAACCGATTCTTGGTTCAAATAGCAAGTTCCGGACCGTTTGGTTCAAAATAGCAAGTAGCACGTCGAATCATCACGATTCAGTCTAGCAAGAAACGACCATTCTTGGTCAAAGCAAGAAAAAACAAGTACAGCGGGTCGATCAAATTAAGTCCAATTAGCAAGTTGGTTGGATAGTTTTTTTTATCAAATTCGCAACAGCAAGTTAGCAAGAATCTGATCAGCAAGTCGGTCAGTACCTGATTAGCAAGTGGGTCAGGGTACATAAGCAAGATAGGCAAGAAAAGCAAGGTGAGAAAGAAAGGAGGCATGACAGAAAAGGAAGGAAACGCATCAACGTCACTCCACGAGCAAGGGAATGTGTCTCTTCAATGCCCAAAATTGAAAGAGACGAATTACACCCAATGGGCAGTTATGATGGAAACAATCTTGAAGGCATATAGTCTTTGGGAAACAGTTGCTTCAACGGAAGGGATAAATGAAAAGAAGGCGCACACAACGAAAGCAATTATCTTCCAAACGTTACCGGAAGATGTTTTGATGCAAGTTGCGCAATACGAAAAAGCAAAGGAAGTATGGGATGCAATCAAAGTTCGTTATCTCGGAGCAGATATGGTTCAGAAAGCACATCTACAAACTTTGAGGAGCGAACTAGAAGTTTTAAAGATGGATGAGAACGAAACAGTAAGTAGTTTCGCAAGCAAGTTGAGTGGTATAAAAACCAAATTTAAAACTCTCGGTACCACTATCAAAGACAAGAAACTTGTAAGGAAATTACTTATCTCCGTTCCGAAGAAGTTTCTACCCATCGTGGCAAATATCGAACAATATTCAGAAATAGACAAAATGCCATTTGAAGAAGCAGTGGGAAGAATAATAGCTTTTAAAGAACGTCTCAAAAGTCAAGACAAGCAAGAAGATAATAATCAAGGAGGACTCATGATGGCAAGTGCAAATAATCAGTTTGAAAGTTTGCATCATGGAAAGGATCGTGGTGTTCAAAACCATGGTAGAAGTCAAGGACAAGGATCTTTCAAATGAGGAAGAGGGCGTGGAAAAGATATGGGTCCAAGAAACCAAGACAAGAGCAAGTTCGGATGTTATGAGTCATTTTGCAAGAGATTGCGCCAAGTGGAAGGAAAAGGAGAAAGACACGCAACAAGAAGCCAATCTCGCATTGGAAGAGGAACCAATGCTACTGCAAGTCAAGCAAGTTGAATACCTTTGTTAAACTATATTTAGTTTACGGGGGAGTGTTGATGTTTTTAAACTAAATATAGGTATAGGGGTCGTTCTGTAATTAGTAGTTAGTTAGTTTATGTTGTAATTAGATTAGTTAGAAAGTGCGAGGACTAGATGCGACACTTTGGAAGATTGTAACCTACATCTAAATGGAGCGACATCTCTCTGGTCGCACCCCTTCAGTTTGGCGGCAAACATCACAGGAACTAGATACGTGATTTTTCAAGGAGACACACCTCTTCAAGATCAATCTCAACCACAAGTTCAAGAGTCGCAACCGTTCATGAAGAGATATGTTTCTACAATCGCATCTATTCGTATAGTATATATAGGGTTCATGTATGTCAATTGTAATCATCACTTTTCATTCAATACAAGCAAGTTATTGTTCTTTGATTCTCAATTCTTTATATTCTAACCTGTGATTCGCATGTCCGATTACCAACAGTTATTAAATATTGAACACTCAAGGGACCATTCTTGTAACTCCATCCAACACAAATACTCTAGTGAAACATCACGGGTTGCTAAGTGTCCTTATACAATACAAATTACAACAAGTGTCCTTATACAATACACAATACAAAATACAATACAACATGTGTTTCAAGTGTCCTTATACAACACAAATTACAACATTACAACAAGTGTCCTTATACAATACAAATTACAACATGTGTTTCAAACCGAATACCTATAAATATAAACCCAAACCCACAAACGCATGCACACCAACATGGCATCAAAAAACATAGTATCCTCTATCTTTGTCATTCTAGCCATCTTGATGCTATGGCAACACAATGTCTCAGCCGAAAACAACCCGGTTTTCGCCTGCGATATCGACAAGAACCCGGGCTTGAAAAACTTCACGTTCTGTGACTCATCACTGGATGTGCAAACCAGGGTTGATGATCTTGTGAAAAGGCTTACATTGCAGGAAAAGATTGTGAATTTGGTTGATAATGCTAGCAGCATTGATCGGCTCGGGATACCCAAGTACGAGTGGTGGTCCGAGGCGTTGCATGGTGTTTCGTACGTGGGTCCCGGGACACACTTCTCGAGCGTGGTCCCTGGAGCCACTAGCTTCCCTCAAGTCATCCTAACCGCAGCATCGTTTAATGAGACACTGTTCAAGACCATTGGACAGGTATGTTACATTACTCCGTTGATTAAAACTTGGTATAATATCATATTTTACCGATACAAAGTTGGAGTATCAAATGTAACAATTTTAAATTTGTGACATTTAATCATTCTTTCAAAACTTATGATACAAGTATATCTGACATTAATTTTTGAATAAATACGATATTATGCGAGCGAGACTTCAGGGTATATATAAAATTAGAAAAAGTTTAAAATACAAAAGTCCTTAGAGCGTATGTGAGCAGTAGTATAATGTGCGTGATTATGCTATAACATGCATAATTAGGGTTTACCATGCACGATTTTGTGTTTGCCATGCGCGATTTTGTTTTTCTTAACCATGCATGATTAGGGTTTTTAAATTATAACGTGCGTAATTTTACAATAAACATGCGTAATTTACTCACGCTTCACAAGTTAAGGAGCTATTATACTTTAACCTTCCCCTGTAAAATTAATCATGAATTTAAATTTGAAGTTTGGATGATATAAAATCAATTATTTGTCACTTTATTTAACCTGATTTTATGTTTTTGGATGAAGTTTAAATATTTGAGGTGGGTATATGGATAATATTGTTTAAAATATATAATAAAACTATGGTATCTTTGTAATTATCAAGGTTAAAATGCTTTTGATGTATGATTTATTCCAATAACATGCATATTCCCAAAATAAACTAATAAACATCTATGGAAAATTTTGATCTAAATTCGGTTCTTATTTATAGGTGGTTTCAACTGAAGCTAGAGCAATGTACAATGTTGGTTTGGCAGGACTAACATTTTGGTCACCTAATATAAATATATTTCGTGATCCGAGGTGGGGTAGGGGTCAAGAAACCCCGGGTGAGGACCCGACCCTAGTAAGTAAATACGGTGTGGCTTATGTTCAAGGTTTACAAGAACGAGACGATGGAGATAAAGATCGCCTCAAAGTCGGGGCTTGTTGTAAGCATTACACGGCTTATGATGTTGATAATTGGAAACGCTTTGAACGATACAATTTTAATGCTGTGGTACATACATTTATATAATTTCTAGATTAAAATATGTGACAGGTCAAACAGGTCAAAAGCTGCTCAAGGGGTTTTTAATATATAATGATTTTAAAAGGTTGATGTTAAAGGCTTTGTGGGTTGACCTGACCTGACCCGTCCTGTTTAGGCCCAAATTCAATTTGACATGTGACCCAACCCGTCGATTTTGTTTTTAATTTTTTTTCATAGGTTACAAAACAGGATATGGATGATACATATCAACCACCATTTAAGAGTTGTGTTTTGGATGGTAATGTTGCAAGTGTGATGTGTTCTTACAATCAAGTGAATGGCAAGCCAACTTGCGGTGACCCGGATCTTCTAACCGGTGTTATTCGGGGCGAGTGGAAGTTAAACGGGTAAAATAGATAACACTTCTTCTTGCATTCATTACAATACAAAAAGTCTTGGGCCTGGCCCGAAAAATCCCAGCCCATTAAACCTTTTGGTTGTATTTTAGACTTTTCATTCTATCAAAAAGCCCGGTTAGGCCTAGACCATTTAGGAATTAAGCTTTTTTTATAACTACTAAAGTCTAAAACTAGTGGTGTACAAATCGGGTTTTTTTAAAAATCGGGTTTCGGGTAGGATCGGGTTTCGGGTAGGATCGGGTTTTACAAAATCGGGTTTTTTTAAAAACCGGGTCGGGTCCGGGTCCGGGTTTTCTACCAAAAATGTATACCCTATATACCCGGGTTCGGGGAGGGTTTTATAAAACCCGGGTATTATAATACCCTATTTCCGGGTTCAGGTCCGGTTCGGGTATTCATCGGGTACGGTTCGGGTATGCATCGGGTTGGGAAAAAACCCGCACCGGGTATTAAAAAACCCCGACCGGAACTATGCTTATAATTAGAAACCTAATAATTAAACAAAATTACATCAAAGTGCATACATAATTTTGTTAAATCATAAGAACTAGAAGTCTTAATGCTTGAAACCTAATAATTAAACAAGATTACATCAAAGTGCATACTTTTTGGTCGTCTTCGTTTTTTGATCGTCTTCGTTTAGTCTTCTTCTAGTGGGCTTGACATTCCCATTTCGACCTCTTCCTCGTGTATATCCGTTTCAACGCCATTTTCATCTTCAAGTGACTCCACATGTTGAATCCGCTCCGCCGCATCCAAATAGTCCTTCAAGCAAATACACATTTCAATCGACTCGGGACTAAGCTTCGTCCTCCTTAATGAAATGACTCGGCCACTAAAAGAAAATGCGGACTCCGAATCTACCGTGGAAGCTTGGACACTTAGTAGATCACGGGCCATTGCGGCTAGAACCGGAAATTGGGGTTCCTTTTCTTTCCACCAAGCCAAAATGTCGAAATTATCAAATTCTTCTTCGGAAGTGACGAATGCTAAAAAATCCGATGCAATATATCTCCCGAACTCGCTACTTGGGGTGTTACCACGAGCTCGTTTAGCATTGTCACTTCGCAAAGTATTAAACAAACAAATTTTTAAATTTCTATTACGGCTTGTTGAACTACCACTAGAAGAACCCGCATTTTCATAAGCTTGATGAACTTGTGAACTTAATTGACCATATTTTGCATAATAAACATCAAACAACTTTTCAAATTGTTTGTTAAAACTTGCTTGCGCTTTTGGCACAAAATAAGGATCTTCTTCTTGCAAATCCAAAGCAAAACATATTTTCTCAATCAATGTTTCCACACCTCCTTTGTTTACGTATGGGTTTAGAGCGGCCGAACAAGTAATAACGGGAGGCAAAACTTCAAAATACTTTCTAAACTTTTCTTTCATCGGCTTCATCATTTTAACAAAAATCGGACCTTTATATTCCAAATCTTGAAGCTTTGTTGCGATTATGAAAAGTTGATTAAGAACTTCGCAACTTGTGGGATAATAAACTCCCGATAAAAACTTTGTTGCACTTTTAAAAACCCCAAGCACATCGGTTAAAGTTTCAATAATAGCCCAACTAGACGGCGAGAATGATTCAACCTCCATTTCGCCTCCAAGCAAATCATGAAAAGCAATCAAACAATCCTTCTGTTTTATAGCGCTTTCAAACATGCTACAAGTCGAGTTCCATAGAGTCGCTACGTCCCAATTCGCACCCAAACTTTTAACACCCGATTCTTTACAATATTTTCTATATCGCATATATATTCCCTTGCTAGTAGCAAAAATATCTTGTAGCATTTGTTTAAATTTTTTTCTCAAATCCACAATTTCATTTAAACCGTCTTGCACAACTAAATTGATAACATGTGCCACACAACGGCTATGAAAAAAAACACCGTCGCAAGTCGGTTTATATCTTAACTTTAGTTGTGTGACCGCGGCGGTGTTGCTGGATGCATTATCAAAAGAGATAGTAAACAACTTGTCACCAAAGTTATAACCATCGATTACTTCTTTTAAAAGTTGAAACAAATTGTTTGCGGTATGTGGATAAGGAAATAACTCAAAAGCAATCGTACGCTTTTGCATTTGCCACGTAGAGGGATCTATCCAATGCGCGGTAACACAAAGGTACGATTCGGGTAACCCATGAGGTGCCGACCAAACATCGCACGTCAAATTCACACCGGTTTTTAAACTTTGAAAAGTCGAAAACAATTGTTGTTTTGCTTGTTTCCACGCTTTTAGACAATCACGTCGAAGAGTAGCGCGGCTTACTTGGTTATAACGTGGTTGTAGAACTCTTTGGATGAGACGGGTCAATCTTTGGTTGTCAAAGAATTGAAATGGCAAACCTTGTTGAATCACGAAATTTCCGAATCCTTCGCGAACCGACTCGACGTCATAATGCCAAATTTTCCCGTCGCTTGACAATGGTGGTTGACCTTGGTTCGGATCATTCCTAAGTTTGCAATACGTTGACAGGTGTTTTTTCAACGTCGTGTTCGAATCAGACTTTAACAAAGCTCCACAATGAACGCATCGAGCTTTGTTTGGTCCAAACGACATTTTACATAACTCGTAATGAACCCAAACTTCTTGGTTTCGAGTTGTAGGAATAACCTCCACGACGCTTGCTTTGGTAGCCGTAGAACCCACGCCAACGGAAGACGTAGCACTTTGCGATGCCATTTTTGAGTTGTTGTGTATATTAGTTGTGCATTAAATCTGCAGTAAATATTCAACCACAACATTAAATTCGATTGACTGAAGCCAGAAGAACAATTTTTTTTGCTGGTCATAAGTACATAACACGATAAAATAATGATAGTCATTTCATCAAGCAGGGCAACAAATCTTGAAAATACTGATTTGAAGATGAAAACTCTCACATAAGCATTTCATCAAACAGTTAGTATGCAAAGATTAATACAATGTACCAATATAGAATTTGATTTAAGTAAGCCCCATAATCACAAGTCTAAACAAGAATCATCATAAATTTCAAGCATTCATAGTTAAGTTAACCCTAGGTTTCACAACCAATTTCACATAGAATTAAATATTCATCAATCCAACAATTCAACAACTAATTAGACAATAAGTGTATGTAATTTCACATAGAATTAGCAATGAAAAGCAAGTAATTACCTGAAAACGAGTAGTCAGTGGTGGCGAGTAGTCAGTGGTGGCTGAGTAGTGAGGATTCTTCAGTACATGTTTGGGTTTCACACTGATGTCGATAATACACACAGCTGGGCGAATAAGTTATTAAACCTAGAATTGTTTTTAGTTATTAAATTATTATATTATATGAACCTTGATGAGATAAAGGGCACAATTCTTGGGGCCGGATAACAGTCTTTAATCATGAATATCACTTGGGCCAATTTGGAGGGTTGGGCCTTTCATGTAATTGGATTAATCTAAGCCGGGTTTCGGGTATTATAAAAACCGGGTTTCGGGTATTTATAAAACCGGGTTTCGGGTATAAACCGGGTATAAAAAAAACCGGTTCCGGGTTCGGGTTTTAGACCAAATATGCATACCCGGTCCCTACCCTACGGGTAGGGTCGGGTTCGGGTATAAAAAACCCGGGTTTTATAATACCCGGTTCCGGGTTTTTTTTTTCGGGTCCGGGTTCGGGTTTTTTGTACACCACTATCTAAAACTACAATTCTCTGATATCTACACAGGTATATAAGTTCAGACTGCGATTCGCTAGACGTGATGTTGAAGAACCAGCATTGGGAGAATAATACGTCGGAGGAAATTGCAGCTGATGCGTTAAAAGCGGGGTTGGATCTTAACTGTGGGAAATTCTTGGCACAACATACGGATGCCGCCATTAAAGCGGGCTTAGTGAAAGAATCTGATGTTGATAGGGCGGTTACTAACAACTTTGCGACACTTATGCGACTTGGATTCTTTGATGGTAATCCAAGCAAGCAAATCTACGGAAAACTTGGACCGAAAGATGTGTGCACACCAGCTAACCAGGAGCTAGCCCGTGAAGCGGCTCGACAAGGGATTGTGTTGCTCAAGAACAGTGCTGAATCATTGCCACTTTCTCCAACAGCCATCAAGTCACTAGCGGTTATCGGGCCTAACGCCAATGTAACAAAAACCATGATAGCCAACTATGAAGGTAATGTGGTGTGTTGCGTAGCGGGTCAAAAGTAAACTCAGGTTCTGGTCAAAAGGGGTCACTTTTGTTTGAACATTCTTTTTGAAGGTAATGTGGTGGGTTGGGTAGCGGGCCAGAAGTCAAATCAGGTTCTGGTCAAGACAGGCCACTTTTTTTAAAATTCTCTTTTTAAGGTAATTAATGTGGCGGGTTGGGTAGTGGGTCAAAAGTCAAATCAGGTTCTGGTCAAAACGGGTCATTTTTGTTTCAATAATTTTGGGTCATGCTATTTACACACGGAGAAAATTATTTTCACACACAAAAGCGCCGCGCTATGGCCAAAGCGGGGTGCTTTGGTGTAAAGTCAACCGACAAGGACTGACGCGGTCAGACCTTGTCTGTTGCTTTACATCAAAGCGCCCCGCTATGGCCAAAGAGGGGCGCTTTGAGGTTTTTTTTTTTTTTTTTTACATTTTTAAATTTTCGGGCAAAACGTCCCTCTTAGGTCAAAGCGCAGCGCTATGGCCTTTTTTAAATTTTTTAATATTGTTTTTAATTCACAAACGCATCGATAATAGTCTAAATTTTACGCTTTTTCCATTATACATTATTTTTTAATATATGAACTATACTGCAAGTTCCGGATCAAATCGGTTACGTGTGATGTCGTATTCCATTATATCGTATCATTTTGTTTTGAAAGCACAAGTACTTCTATGAGTAGTGTTATGTGTATTAGCCGCCTACCGTACATGTACATGACGTATTTTTTCATTAATTGTAGTATTATGATGTATATTGTCATTTTGGGTCATACAAGTGCGTATTGAATCTGATTGGGTCGTGTCAGTGACATTCGGTTTTTAACGTGATGTAACGCATGTATTGAACAAACATAAACGTACTCTTGGATCGTACGCGTTGATCTGATCCCTGTATAATATATGCCTGGCTGCTGCGCGCTCTGTCCCACCCCCTTGAAATTGATCCGTCTAACCAGCGCATCATAATGTCCTATGTTTTCCGGTGAAGTCCCATCTCAATATTTAATTTGTTGACATCTCACTGTAAGTAAAACGTCAAAGAAGTGATCTCTTACATTTCAATGAACAGTAATTTATTGAAATTTGTTATAGACTTTTTAACACTCAACAAAAAGTGACTGACTTGACATGGTGAAAGAGACTATACAAAAATCTAAAATAAGACATCTCCTTTCACGAATTCCAACTATAATAAGCTCATCCAATTATTTTTAACCTTGGCTTTTTAAAACTTATTTTAATTTTTCCTGAAATATTATATTTTCCCACATTATAAGCTCATCCAATTATTTTTTAAAACAACTTATTGACTTTTCCGACCTAATAAGCTCATCCAAACACATTTTTAGAATTGCTTTTGGATAAGTTATAACTAAATAAGTTGTTTTGCCAAAAAGTATTTTTTAAGTTAAATAAGTAATCACAAACACCCTCTAACCTTAATGAAAAAAAAAAAAGTAAAAAGTGAGACTATAATACACAAACAAACAATTTTGTTTGGGCGCAATTAATTGAACAGTGGAAAGGTACTCTAGTCTTTCCCTGCAACACTGCAAGGCTGTACCGTGTTGTCCTATTTACACTCATTACATGAATTGTTAATAAGAAAAGTAAAAAAAGAACAGTAAATGATGTTGATCTAACATACACACTTACATTAACTTGTATCTTATGCGTTGAGAGTTGTACAATGCTCTGGCTTTAGATATTTTAGTTTTGTACAAACAAGCCCTCCACACATAAACCAAGACTTCATCTATTAAATTAAAATACGCCAAAAAAAAAAAAAAACCAAAGCGCCGAGCTTAGGCCAAAGCGGGGCGCTTTGATGTAAAAAAAAAAAAAAAACCAAAGCGCCCCGCTATGGCCAAAGCGGGGCGCTTTGGTGTAAAGTTAACAGACAAGGACTGAACCTGTCAGACCTTGTCTGTTGACTTTACACCAAAGCGCCCCGCTATGGCCATAGCGGGGCGCTTTGGAGTGTTTAAATAGACTAAGGGCGTGTGCGAATAGACCCCACCATAATTTTTTGGAGGTAATGTGGCGGGTTGGGTAGCGGGTCAAAAGTCAAATCAAGTTCGGGTTAAAACGGGTATTTTTGTTTTAACATTTTTTAATGCAAATGCAGGTACCCCTTGTAAATATACAACTCCCCTTCAAGGACTAACAGCCTCAGTGGCAACAGTATACCGGGCCGGGTGCGCAAATGTAAAATGCAGTACAGCACAAGTAGACGAAGCGAAGAAAGTAGCGGCGGCAGCCGATGCGGTAGTTTTAGTAATGGGTAGTGATCTATCTATAGAGGCCGAGAGTCGAGACCGTATCGACATTACCCTTCCGGGCAAACAAAACCTCTTGATTACCGAGGTTGCAAGTGTATCTAAAGGCCCGGTCATTCTTGTTATAATGTCGGGAGGAGGAATGGACATCCAGTTTGCGAAAGTGAACCCGAAAATCACCAGCATTTTATGGGTCGGGTTTCCTGGCGAAGCGGGTGGCGCTGCACTAGCCGATATTATATTCGGGAAGTATAACCCGAGTGGAAGACTACCCATGTCATGGTACCCACAATCATACACGGAAAAGGTGAACATGACCGATATGAACATGCGGCCCGACCCGACCACTGGCTACCCGGGCCGAACCTACCGGTTCTACAAAGGAGACACGGTTTATACATTCGGTGACGGTCTAAGCTATTCGGAATTCAGCCACCACCTCATCAAAGCGCCTAAGCTCGTGTCCGTCCCATTAGAGGAAGGACACGAATGCCGGACGTCTAAATGCAAGTCGATTGACGCAGTCGAGCAAACGTGCAAGAACTTAGCGTTTAACATCCATTTACGGGTGACAAACCGTGGGACAATGGGTGGAAGCCACACTGTCTTGTTGTTTTCGTCGCCTCCATCGGTCCATGGTGCGCCCCAGAAGCATTTGTTGGGGTTCCAAAAGGTGCATTTGGCACCGAGACAACAAAGCGTGGTCCGGTTTGGTGTGGATGTGTGCAAAGACTTGAGTTTGGTTGATGAAGTTGGTAACAAAAAGGTTGCATTGGGGCAACATGTTCTTCATGTGGGAAGCTTGAAACACTCACTAAATGTGAGGATATGATTTTGGGTGTTTTTTTTTTTTGTTCTTTTGGTTAGTTTTAACTTTTAAGTTGTTTAGATTCATGAAAAGATAATGGAAGTCATCGCAAGATGCAATTTAATCAGTTTGCAATCATAATTAATTAATTATTATCCTGTTCTTTCTTTTTTTTTTAGGCATTTTAACAAACACGTCGCATGTTTAAGAAAGGGTAATAATTTTGACTCATATGGTTGAAAGTTGAAATTTAAATAAGAATCCATATAATTGGTTGAACCATGCTTAATGGCCAACCATGGTAGTTTATACAATGTACTATAACTATTTATAAATGATTAAAATAATAATTGATAATTTGAGTAACAATTATAACATGGATTACAATTTTTGGTAACAATTGACATTAATTGTGTTTTATAACTATCAGTGTTTAGTGAGTTGTGGTAATAATCATGTAACATAGCATGTCATTCGTCTCGTTGACCTACTTATATATTGGGTGCTACCAGTGTTATTGAAATGATTACATGCAGGTAGGGATGAGCTCGGTACCGGTATCGAAATTCGCCAAATATGGGTACCGGTACCGAGAATGTTCAGTACGTTACCAGTAATTGAAAGCAAAATTCGATAAAATACCGGTACTGAAAGTATCTGGTACCAAATGCTCATCCCTACATGCAACCGTGTTAAATGTGTCGTGTTGTGTAACCAACTTTTTAAACATTTATGCATTAGTGCTTTAGAAAATAACATATTTAGTTAAACGCGTCATGCTAAGGTTCAACATAGGGATGACCAAATAGTACCCGGTGCCGGTACCAAATTTACCGAACCGGGTTTATTTTTGGTACCGACTTTTGACATTTTCGGTACCAATTCGATACCCACTTTTGGGGATTTTCGGTACTACCGGTCAGTACCGAGCTCATCCCTACTTCAACATGCGTGTTCAATTTATCACCTGGCCCATTTAACACAACACATTCTCTTAGCTCTATTTATAAGTACCAAGGACTTCAAGTCAAAAGTAAGAAATACATGTTTAGTGCACACCCAAGATCTTCACCAATGTAAGCGAAAGACTATCTTGAATCAAATGACTTGTCATCCACAGATGGTCGTCGATATAGTGACATTGCACAACCGCACTCTTTATTAAATGAAAATATTCTTAGTAAATCAAGATAATACCTCATGTAAATTGTTTATCCTAGATTCTTTGTATGAGAAGAGTTTAGATACTCATATTGTTAAGTAATGTGTGTTCTCTCAACAATTAGGATCTCTATTGTAAAATCACATCGTGTTCTCTAAATAAGAATTACGAAGTACAAACTTTGGTGGGTTCTATCAAACAAGTATCTAAACACACTTACCTTTGTACTCTTTTACCTCTACAAAAAACTAATATTCATTCAATTGAAAATTATACTCATAATTTACTACAAACAACAGTCTAGGACCACTCAAAACCGTACTAGTCCACTAACATTCTTTCCTTCTAAGGCCGTGTTGCGATAACACCGCATAACCCCTTTTATGGGGGGTTATGTGACAAATGGCAAAAAAAAGTGAAACATGAAGGTTATAGGGGGTTATATTAACATGTGTGTGTAGTGAGGGATTATGAAGATATGAGATTATATTTGTATGTAAATATATGTGCGTGTGTGAGAGGCAAATGTGTTCAGCCCGTTATAAATTTCACGAGGCAACTGGGTTCAAGTGGTATAGTGCCCCTCGGGGCGGTGTGGGGAGGCGCCATAGGGCGTTATGAAGGGGTTAGGCGCGATACAACCTTCGACTACGGAAGGACTAAAAAATAAGACTGGGTGTGTGGGTTTGCTACCAACCCATTAACGATGCCGCATAGGATGTTAATGACAGTTACCTCACGCCAGCTAGTTAACGGCGGCCATGAATGAGAATAGAATTGTAAATTCGTTAATCCATTAACTATGTTAATAGGAATGATGGTGGGGCGCATGGAAGTAGGAACCAATCACATGCCACTTTTTTTATTTTTAGTTATTATTATTGGGTATTAGTTAACCCACAGCACATAGTTAACGGATATTTAGTTAATGGTCAAGTTCTTTTGTGATAACGACGTAGTTGTGATTCATCTTTTTTGCAATTAACCAACATAGGGAATAGTTAAAGTATCAAATCTTCCCAAGTGATATGACTAAAAAAATGAAACTTTATTTTAGATATATATAATTTCAACCCTGTGCATATCAACCGGAATATGTTGTTGACCAGTTAACAAAGAGAACGTAGAACATGAAATTACTAGAACATGATTTGGGCAATGTTTACATGACATAGGGGACAGTTCAATAGACATTGATCTTTACTTTCATGCTGAGTGAAGATGTTTATGTTTTCAAGTTACATCATAATTTACAATTCAGCATTTCAAATAAACAAAATGTCACAAAAAAAAAAATACCTAAAAACATGAGGTAGTTCTGTTCATGACCGAGGAGCAGCCATTTGTTGCTTCTTTATTCTCTCATCATGTTTTACCATGCTGCAAGGACATATAAACTACTAAGATTTTTCTATCTTCATAACAATTTGTAAATATAAAGTAATAGTTGAGGTTGGTTAACGGGTTGGCACGTGTCACTTTTTCGTATGAGTCAAAACAAACGGAGAAATGATATATGTGCCTAATTATCTTCCTAACAATGAGATTATGACACATGGAAAAGTAAAGTGAGTGGATGCTCATTGTAAAAAAGATAAATTAGTCTAAAAAGGTTTGTGTCGGTTTCTAGTCGAACCCACAAGCACGTTTAGCTAAACGGATCATGTTCGGATCTATGCCTGGAAACGAGCCAAACGTTCTTGAACTGTTCGTGAACTTGTTCGGGGGGAAGTTCGTTTATTTAATAAACAAACATGAACACGTGTTTTGTTCGTTCATTTATGTTCGTGACCATCCGTTTATGTTCCTTCATTTGTGTTCATTTATGTTCGTTTATTTACATTTGTTTATGTTTGTTCGTTAATGCTCATTTCAATTTAAATACATAAGTAGTTATATTTATATAGATATTAAACATAAAAGGAACTTCCTAACTACTTATATAAATATAACTAATTGGTAATTGGGCTTTCTAGTAATAAAAATGGGTTTTCCAATGGAATTTATCGTAATTAATCACTAATTTATTTAAAAATTACTTTATGTTCGTTTAGGTTTAGTAAATTATGTTCCTTTGTGTGATTTATTGTTTGTTAAATTCTGTTCGTTTAAGTTTGCTTGTTTATGTTTAAGTTTTCGTTTAGGTTTTAAACGAATCAACATAAACAAACACGAACATGCCCATTTTCTTGATCAACGAACATGAACAAGAAAATGTGTTCGATTATATGTTCGTGTTTGGTTAAACTTAAATGTGTTCGATTATATGTCTTTGTTCGTGTTCGTTCGGTTCATTTACAGGCCCATTCGGATCGACCTAGCAAGTTCACGATTGACCTGCTTATTTTTTTTTTAAATTAAGATTGTGCTTTATACCGCATTTGACCTGTTAGAGATAAAACATAACCCCAATCCACTCATTCATAAGTGGGTCAAAACTGTCACCTTTACAAATGTGTAGGTCAGTTATTTACCTTATATCATTAGGCGTGATAAATATCCACTGGGAACCTTGTTCGAGAGCAAAATCTACAACTGTATCCAAGCTAATTTTCCGGCTGACAGCATCCTTAAAATTAAACAGAAATAAAGAATCATTTAAACATCATTCAAATTTATGGTAAGATAATTCTTCTCATAATGAAAATGAAAGCTTTGAGATATGAAAGTTGCTAACCATAAACACATCAAACTCATCCATAGCTCGAAAAGGGGCTTCTGTCATCTCGTGAAGAGCTAGCGCAAAACAGAGAGTTGAGAATGATCTCTCTCCTCCTTAAACCATAAAGAAAATATTTTTTACGTGACTTGCTTGTATCGAGAGAAAAACCATTAACAAAACATCTAATTACAAAATTTACTCTTAAAACTATGACAGATAGTCATAAATGATAAAAACCTATAGACTGAACAATGTCATGAGACAATATATGACACAGAGGTAGCAAAATGAGAAGGTCATGCGGGTTGGGTAACGGGTCAAAATGTTCAGGTCAAAACAGACAAACCCTTTCCTCCTAAACTTTTTACATAAATATTAGAGTAAAATGCCATTTTCATCCCTGATTTGGCCAGTTTTGTGACTTTCGTCCAAAGGTTTGTTTTTTCGCATCTGGATCCAAAAGGTTTGAAACCTTGCCATTTTCATCCGGTTCGTTAACTCCATCCATTTTTCTCCAAAGGTTTGTTTTTTCGCATCTGGATCCAAATGTGAAAAACAAACCTTTGGACGAAAATGGCATTTTACTCTAAATATTAAATAACTAGTGTGTCAGATATGATTACAGAAAAATATATACTATATCATGATAACAACAATAATAATAATAATAATAATAATAATAATAATAATAATAATAATAATAATAATTCTTTAAAAAATGATTTAAAATATACGAACTTTGATACAATTGACCCGTTTCATTTTCATCTCCAATTTAAATTTTTACAAGTCACCCGTTTGAGATACAGTAAATAAAAATTAAAAAAAAAAACAAGTATAAAAATGTTAATCAAATATAAGAAACCTGAAAGCCCTCTGGTGTCACGAACATTGCTAGTAGATGCATCTTGTGGCATCTTAACCTGAAAAATAAAAAATCAAGGACTTATATGTTCTTGATCATCTGAACATTGCATGATCATTTGAGCATTTAGTAAAGTAATTTTGAATAATTCTAGTTACTTGCCTCTATTGAAAGCTTCTGCTCCTCGTAACTAACTTTAATGTGACCACTGATCCCTTTTTTTCCAAGATGACCATTGAATCTACCACAACAATTAATACGTAAGCAGTTGTTTTTTGAAAGGATAGATCATATATTCTAAAGACAAGGTGGAAGATCATACTGCCACGTCAGCTGCCTCTTTAAAAGAGTTGCATTCCTCTGAAACTTACTCCATCGTTTGTCAAGAGCCGTATGAATTGCCTGAAGTTGGCATGAAGATAAAGATAAAGACAAAAAATCAATATTATAAATCAACATTACGATAACACAAAGGATATTATAAGAAATAGTAACTTACAGAAAGTTTATCTCTAAATGCTTTGTAGGTTTCGCGTTGTTTTTTGATCTTACGCTCATTCTTATTATACTGCATCCGAAGTTCATCAATAGATTCCACATGCCTGCAGTTGATACATTTTCATGAATCTGAAAAACAAAATGATTTCGAAAACCACCCCCACATAGAGGTAGCAAGAAGAGCGCATTGAGTAGATTGGGTAATGGGTCAAACAGGTTTGGGCTACAGGCAAGTCACATTGGGCCGGCCTGAAAACAATTCTTTGTAAAAAAATTAAGTTCTTTTATAGATAATTAACTAGTATTTTGACCTGCCTCACGTTGCGGCGGCGTCGAAACTTAAAGTAACTCGAACTTATACCGTCAAACATTTGACCTGACACGTTTTCGAACAAAATTTACGTCAAAACGTACACCAACTGAAAACGCACATGAAAATAAGCACGAAAACGTAATATATTTGACCTGACCCATAACCGAGAAAATTTACGTTGAAATGTAAACCATATTGGATTTTGTATTGAAACGTACTTGCAAAAAGCATGCAAGTAAATAGTGTTTTTTACGTGAGAGAATGGTACCACGCGTTGCGCCGGAGTCAAAACAAAAAGTAACTCGAATTATATCGCCTATTGAAAACGTATTATATTTGACCCGACTCATTATTGACTTGAGTCATTGCAAACCATAAAAGCGAAGATCGATAAAAGCGAATAACAATACATGTTCCGATAATACCCGACTACCCGTGAAAAAAATACAAAACGTAAAATTCACTAAAAGCCAAAAATCACAGAAGACAAAAAAATAGGCACCTTTCATCTTGCCTAATATTTTTTGTTATATTGGATTCCTCCGCACTTCGCAGCACGATTTCAGTCAGTATTGGTTATGTTGATTACAGTACCATAGTGATACCGGTACTCAAATAGAAATTAACACATGCTTACATCGATTGAAATCCATAAAAACGAATACCCATACCGGTACCGGTGTTGTTCGGTCAATATCGGTTCCAATACCAAAATAATATTCTTTAGTCTGTTTAAGGTTAAAAGTAAATATAATATAATAATAAACTATTATCATATTTAAATAATAAATATACTAAAAAATCTATATATTTTTGAAAAACTAAAATAAATGGAAAGACTTTTACTATTCATGAAGCCTTTCCAATTATATATATTAAATTAAATTATATATTAAATTAAACAATATATATAATGTGGTAGTTATGAGTACAATAACAATATTACTACAATAAGTTAATAACTATCAAGATCTTCAAGTGAAACAATTCAGAAGGTTGTATGCATTGATTATAGACTTATTTTGACTTTCAACCCGTTTAACTGGTCCCTTTTTTGCTGAACCTTTTTTATTTGACCCATTTGAGATTAACACAACCCAAATCTGCCCACTCATAAGCAAACGTGTCATATTAGGGTATTACCTCTGGCTCTCTTGCTGAAGTCTAAGTTTTAGCCTTTTAAGGTTGGCTTGAAGTTGCTCAGAAGTATCCTCACCGCATCCTCCTAAGGCTTCAATCTCACTCTCGGGACATATGATAGACGCCTTTTCAGAATTTATCTGCATTTATAATTCAACACATCAGATATATATATGTGTGTGTGTGGACAAATAAGATGCTGTGATTTTCCATGAACATTTATAATAATAAGTGTTGATAACAATATAAAAAAAGCGGACAAAAACCTTTCGCTCATTTTCTTTTTCCTTAAGTTGTTGTTTTGAGGTTTCAATCCTCTTATGAACCTGCTGCTGCATGAGTCCGTCAAAATGGCGTTTATCCTATATATAATTATGGTTACGAAATTAGTTGCTACAAACACCAAACTATGAAAAAGTAGTGAAAACATCAAAGAATAATACGAGATAACCACAAGATGAAAGTTACCGCATCTGCAGCACTTAGATCCTCTTCGATCTGAGTCAACTCACGAGTTGCTTTGTCTAAAGCATTGATGTCTGCTTTTGCCAGTTCTGTATTGGGAAAAAGATAAACCCCAATCATTAGAATTTTAACAAATTTTTTTACGCATCGCGCGTTGCAGCGGCACCATACGCGGCGTTATAAATTATAGACTACAATCAACCCGACTCGTTTCCGAACTAAATTTACTTTGAAACGTAGAGAAATCCGAATTCTTGACGTTGAATGAAAATGTATTATATTTGACCCGACTTGTTTCCGAACAAAATTTACTTTGAAACGTAGACCAACTCAAAACATACATAAAATGAACACGTGCGTTGGCGTTGTGCGCGGCGTGATTAAGTATAGATTACAATTGACCTGACTCGTTTCCGAATTTACGTCGAAACGTATAGTAACTCAAATTTATACCATCGAATGAAAATGTATTTTCACCCAATTTGTTTCCAAACAAAATTTACGTCAAAACGTAGACCAACTCAAAACGTACATAAAAATAAAACATTATATAACTGACCCGACTCGTTTCCAAATAAAAATTACTTTAAAACGCAGAGGAATTCGAATTTATACCGACATGTACAAAAAAATAAAAAAGTAAGAAATTAGTTTTAGGGTGAACTAAAAACTTTAGAATGCTTGAAGGGGGTCAAAGTGACATTTACAAAGTTAGAAGGGTTAGTTTTGACATTATCACAAAGTTTAAGATAGAAAGGGTTGGTGGCAAAAGCCACGGACCTTTCTTTTTAAGGAATTATTTTACCTATTAAATAGATATTCTTATGGGAAAATATAGAAATTAAAATATAAGAAAGACAATCACATACACACACATATACGTGTGTGTATGTCCAAATCCAAGATACTACACATTTAAAAAAAACTTACCACCTAGCTCGGCAAACAAGACTTTAAATTCATTCACTTTAGCATCGGCTTCATTCAATCTCTCCTGAATCTTCTCAAGCAAAACTTCGCTTTCACTTTTATCGCTTTGTACTTTCTGGATATAGTACAAATTAGAAGTGGCAGAATAGAAAGTTTGGGTAACGGGTAGAAAAAGATTCAGATTGAAACTGGTCATTATAAATTACTAATGCATAGATGTAATTACAAATATATATAATATACACACACACACAATTTCCCTTAACGTACAATCGTACGCGATGTGAATTCCGCATGTTATAATCCTCAAAAAACGAAAACCCGCATGTGCAACAGACATACAAATCACCCAAATCCGCATGTTATAAACATACCAAATCCGCATGTTTTTAAATCCCAAATCTGCATGTTATAAACATGCGAAATCCGCATGTTATAAACATGCGAAATCTGCATGTTATATTCATCACGTATGAACAAAAGCCGCATGTTGTAACCTAAATCCGCATGTTATTTTTTCATCTCATACGCAGCGTACGTTAAGGCCAATTGTACGTTAACTAACCCCTATGTGTGTGTATATATATATTTCCACAAATAGAAATATTTGAATAAAACGGTTTGAAATGTTTCATGCAGTAAAATAACTTTTGGGCGACTTTCAAGCTTCAACAAGTTTGCACGTTGCTGTTTTAGCTAATTCTTTTGATTGGGTCCCGTTTCACCAGTTTTAGATAAAGCACAACACAACACAACATAAATCAACTCATTTAAAAGTATATGAAGTTAAATTGCCACATCCGTCAAAAAGAGAGACAAGTGGAGAAGAAAAACAAACTGAAATCTCGTGATGGAGCTCATCAACGTTCGAAACAGATGAAGTCATGGCTTCTGCAGCATAAAATTTCTTCAGATCCTCTAGACTTAACTTTTTAGACATTACCCGCTTCTCTGCACCAGTGCGTTGCCTCTAAATGAAGAAAAAAATAAGTTAGGACTAAAATACAAGTACTAGTATAAATATAAATAAATACATAAATAAGTAAATCTCTCCCTCTATCTATCTTCTATATAAATACACACACATCTAATAGGAGATTTACTTATCCGTATGTGTATACATATATACATACCTAATAAATAAATAAGTAATTGATTGTGCCACGCCGTGACACAATTCTGTTAACCCCAAACCCTAATTCTTAATTTAAAAGGTTTAATTAAAAAATCAATCATTTCTTATCTCAAATTACCGTTTTATAATTCCTAAATTTTCATTACTAACTATTAATATTTCCTTTATTTAAGTATTTAACTGGTGTAATACACAGGTCAGTAACCTAGTATGTGTGTGAATGTGTGATGCTAGGGTGAAGTTCATCACTAAGCACTAAATACCTGCCAGAACAAAAAGAACAAACCTAAATTGTTTGATTTTTTATCAAAGGACAAAAAGAATAAACCTAAAATGTTTGATTTTTTATCAATTTATTCATATTTTTTTAATTTGGTACTTCTTACATAAAGATGCGTATATTTATGTACATAAAAGACCATCAAACTAATATCTTCATATGTTTTTAAATTTTTAACCGTTTACCCATGTGTAGGCTATATATATAAAAAAATTCTCATCTATTTTTTTCAGAATTGCAGGAGTGACAAATAAACATTTCATTTCTATAATTTTCTTTTATTTTATATATTTTTAAAACTGAAAAAATGAATGATACATTTTGTTCTCCCCTATAATGCATCATTAGGCATATCCAAGTTAATGGCCCTCATTAAAATAACTAAAAGTTGAAACTTCAACTCGTTTGCCTAAATATGGGTCGACTTAGGTTGTATTTTACCTCGAACGAGTAAAACCTTAAAACTTAGCTAAAATAAAAACAAATGAAATGAGTCGACCGTGTAAAACAGGTCCAAAGTCACCCAAAGTGTTTTCAAAAGCTTAAAATCACCAAAATCGGTTTATTCAAGTAAACTAAATTTCTATTTTAGCAATACAGTATTTATAATCTGCATTACTACATTAGTTATTAATAAAACCAAATTAAAGAACAAAAGGTGAGTTAAACATGTGATTGAAGATAGTCCGAATGATTATTTTAGTGATAGTAAATACTAGTAATAAATAGAGTAAATCACTGTTTGAGTCCTTGTGTTTTAGTGGTTTTAACCCCTTTCTCTCCGTTTCTAGACAACCTACCACCACCCTCCACCACCGCACCACCATCACCACACCTCCACCACATCACCACCACCCTCACCGCCGCACAACAACCACCATCACTACAAACACCCCACGCGCAAGAAAAAAGAGGTCCAACGGACCACCGCGTTCAGATCTGGCTACATATACGAGGATTGAGAATTAGGGGGTTTGAGTGAAGGGCGTTTTGGGGAATTGGAGAGTGAAGGTGGAGATGGAAGAAATGTCCATTACAGGGATGTGGATTATTGGATCAGTCATTAAGGGAGTGAAAATCAGGATCCGTTGTGACGTTGGTATAGACGTGAGTAACCGAACCATTGTTTCAGGTAGGAAGGTGTGATTTCATCCAGATTAAGATTTGGTTCTGGTGTTAAAAGGCTAGACGATGATGATCTAGTTGGTTTAGGGGATTTGGGGGATTTCATTCAGATAGAAAGGGTGACGGTTGACGTTGGTTTTTTGAGATTTTGGGGTTGTGAAGGAATACAGACGTGACGTTGGTTTTTGGAGATTTTGGGGTTGTGACGGTTGACCACCACAGTGATGAACTGTGGTGGTGGTTTTTGGTGGAGTTAGAGAGAGATGGGAGAGAGATAGCGAGAGAGAAAGTGAGACTGGTTGTGTGAAGAAGAGAGAGAGAAAATATAAATTTTATTTAACTATTATTTTTAATTAGCAGGGGCATTTTAGTCTTTTCAAAAAAAGTTAACAGATTTGGTTAACGGCATTACAAATTTGGACTCAAATAGTTATAGATTGAAAATTTAGGTACTCAGGGAGTTAAACTTTTTTTTTATTTTGGACTCAGGTGGTTAAAACCACTATAACACAGACTCAAAAAGGAATTTACTCATAACAAATATTTGTATTTATGATATATGCATCTTACTTTTGCATTGTTTAGTTCATTCTGAAGATTCTGAACCCGTTCCTCAAAACTTCTTTTCTTCCCTCGAATTTGCTGTGCTTGTTCTTGCATATGTAGTGCCTCTCGTTCATGCTTTTTAATTTGATCATCGTATGAACTACAGAGACGCCCAGTCCTTGCGCTCTTATTAGGAGGTAGAATTGTCTGTGCCGAACCACGTGAGAACCTACAAAGACATCATAATTACTCCATTACAATAAGTACTGTATTGATCATGCAAAACAAATAAGTATATATTTTATTTGCAAGTTTGCTTAAGATGTTAAGCTATCACCAGCTAAACTATCAATTCGTGCATTTAACTTTAACCGAACACGAACACATAATCGAACACACTTTTTTGTTCATGTTCATTTATTAAGAAAATGGGCATATGTTTGTTCGTTTAAAACCTAAACGAACGGTTCACGAACGTAAACAAACATAATTTAACAAACAATGAAGAACACAAATGAACATAACAGAATAAATATTAATGAACATAATTTACTAAACATAAACGAACTTAACGTGATTTTTTTTATATAAATTAGTGATTAATTACGATTAATTCCATTGGAAACCCCATTTTTATTACTGGAAAGCCCAATGACCAATTAGTTATATTTATAAAAGTAATTAGAAAGTTCCTTTTATGTTTAATATTTATATAAATAAAACTACTTAAGTATTTAAATTTAAACGAACATAAACGAACAAATGTAAGTAATCGAACATATATGAACACAAATGAACGAACATAAACAGACGTTCACGAACATACATGAACGAACAAAACGTGTGTTCATGTTCGTTCGCTTAATTAAATGAAAAGAAAATTTGTGTTCATGTTTATTAACTGAACGAGAATAAACAAACTTCCCGTCCAACAAGTTCACGAACAGTTCATGAACGTTCGGTTCGTTTACAAGTCTAGGCAATACGGCAATACCTACACTCTCGCATGTTTTATAATATTAGCGTATGTTAATCATAAATAAACAACAAAAACACATAAAAAAATATGGAACGGGAAAAATTATTAATTGTTTAATCTTACATTCTATGGCCCTCTAACGTGTAAACCTCCTTCAGATTTGGAATCCTTTGGTCAAACGCAACCCTAGTTCCCATATCATAGTCTGTTACAAGCACTTGTCTCTCAGCCCTGCCCTACATAAACACAGCATAAATTTTACACAAAAAGTGATCACTAATAATCCAACAAAAAAAAAAAACAAAATATCAAATGAAAATTTATTGTTTACCATATCAACTAAAACATTCACTACTGTTGGACTGTCAGATTGTATTACTGAAATAGTAGTTGGGTGATTTGTTTGAGGAAGCATATGATGTGGAATTTGCAACCTACATTAGAAGTGTAATTGTCAGACACTAAGAACTATTAAACAAGTATGATTAAACGGGTTGTGTCCGCGGGTTGGCGGGTCCAACCCGACCCGAACCCAAAATTTTAGACTAACTCGAAAATCATGTCATACATATGAACCTGAACACGACTCGAACCCGAAAATCGTGTCATACATATGAACCTGAACACGACTCGAACCCGAAAATCGTGTCATACATATGAACCTGAACACGACTCGAACCCGAAAATCGTGTCATACATATGAACCTGAACACCACCCGAATATTCACGGGATGACCCAAACACGATCTGTTTAACCCGAATTTTTTTATTTTTAATTTTTTTCCCGCAAATTAATATATTAAAATTAGAATTTACTACAAAAAAAACACATACGTATTTAATACAATTACATTTAAATTATAAAATCTTATGTCAATTTCTCGTTTTAATTTATAGTTATGGCATAAAATACACACCTACTTAAATTAATGACATAAAACATACTCTAAAAATTGAATATAAATGGGTTAAACGGTTCAACCCGCCAACCCAACCGGGTTGACCCGAACCCGATCCGTTTAGCTAAACGGGTTTGCGGGTTCAACCTGAAACTGACTGAACCCCTTTAACCTAAACCCAAACCCGCAAATTTCGTGTTAGGTTTGTGTCATGCAACATACCTCGGTATAGAAAAATCATATATAATGATCTGAAGGTAGGGGTAGTTGGCTTCTCTAGCACACGATCTCAATACGAGAGAATCTTTATGATCTGTCACTATAAAAGCATTAAGTAATTTGCCAATTGCATTTTCTACAGCAACGGCCCATTTATCACCTTGAATTAATGCCTGTAATTATAAAAAATATATATACATGACCTCATTCATAGATATGTGAAAAAGAGAATAAGAATAATAAGTTCTAGCTACTGACCACATGAGAGCCTATAGGACCAATAGGGGGCTTTTTAAATCTGCGGTGATTCCTCTCAATAACCTGTAGAAGATTGGTAACTTTATAGCCTCCAAATGCTGTCACCTGCGGAAAAAGAAATCCAACATCTGTTTTAAACAACTTATAACCTTCTAAATTGTTTTATTCAAACATTCAGATTATTACTGTGATAATATTGTTGATGTGACCATAATAAACACATTAATTAATTAAAAATATAGAAATGGACAAAACGTATCCATATTCACACACACACATATATATGTCAAACCTTGTGTGTTTGATTAAGTCGCAGGTCACGAATGCGACGCTGACTCTCGTTAACCCTCTTCTCACAATCTTCAATCTGGAATAGAAAAAAGATCAGCAAAGAAAGATATAAGGATGTATAATGTCTTTGCAACTAAAGCAACATAGAAATAAACAGTTCCAGACGTAAAAGATCTCAACAGTTAAAACTAGAAGAACTATAAAGATTATATGCCAAAGTCTACCAGAATAAAGGATAATGGTAGCAAAAAACTATTGCAGCTCAGAATAACAAGAATTCATTAAAGATACTTGTAGCTTTATCAGAGCAGTTTAAATATGTTTAAAAAAAGCCTATAGTAGAAAATGGAATTCATACCTCAGAAGTGAGTGTTCTAAGTTCATCCCTTGCAGTAACTAAACTTTCGGATACTTGATCCTCAATATTCTTCAATCTGAAGATCGACAATTACAAAGTTTAAAAAAGAATAAGCTTTTTTACTGGTTAAGCACAAACATGTATGTTAAAGAGTGAAATCGTGAATCACTACTATATACAAAAGGATTCATGAAACAAACAAGACACCTTTGAGACTCTAATTCAGCAGCATTTATCTCATCTTGAAGCTCCTTCAGTTTTTTCTCCATCTCAGACTCTTCAGCCTACAGAAAACCAAAAAAGTTCTATTAAGCTTACCTTTGTTGGTGTTTGCAGACTGAGATCATAAAGAACAAACAATTAAGTTGAAGACGAAAATACATTGTTATTCTAATAGAAAAACAATAAGATATTTGTATGCAACAAGGCACAAATCTCCCAAATTGACCCATCAATCATGTGATCACATCTTACAGTACACATACATTATTCACTACAGCTACTAATACTTTATTAGTGTGTCTTAACTAGAATCAAAAGCCTAATAATATAATTTACCTAAAGCAAATAACCATTAAAGAAAGATGTTGCAAGTAAATGAGAGAACATCAGAAAATTTCCATTCATTATACAAAAAGGCTTCAAGCCGGTGGCTTGATCAGCCTTTGTACAATGAATGAGAATTTTCCAATGTTAGCTCATTTACGTGCAATATTTTTCTTTAATGGTCATTTGCTTTCGTCTAATTATATTATTAGGCTTTTGATTCTAGTTAAGACACACTAATAAAGTAATCTGCAGCTGTAGTTAATAACGTATGTGTGTGCACGAACCAGTTCAGTTTTTACGTAAAAACCGTAACCGAATTGTTCGGTTTTCGGTTTTTGAAAACCGTTCGGTTTCAGTTTTTTTTTTCAGTTTTAGCAACGCTTTGGTTCGGTTTTTCGGGTTTTTCGGGTTTTTCAGGTTTTTCTGTTTTCGGAATAAAATTATAAAAAGTATAAACCAAGATTTAAGAATCTTTCTTCGATCACACAAACCTAACCTTCTAACTTATTTTTATGTTTCTCCAAAGCTTTTATTAAGACATTTTCTTTTATAATACTTTGAAAATAATTTAATTTTTATGTTAGAATTTGTAATTTCTTGTAGGCAATGAAAATATCATTACAAAGATAATTAAACAAGTTAATGTAATTAACATTGAAGAATAAAAATAATAATTCTTAAATCAATATATAAAAAACATTAAAATAATGAATTTTTAGGTTATTCAGTTCGGTTATTTTTGGTTTTTTCAGTTCGGTTCCCTTTTTTTTCGGTTCGGTTAAAGCGGTCTTTTTGGTTTGCTTTTTTGCTCACCCTTGTGTACTACTGTATGTACCTTGTAGCATACCATACGAATATCTTGTTGTTTTTCTATTAGAATAACAATATTTTTTTCGTTTTCCACTTTTCTGTTTGTTCTTTATGATGTTACTCTGCAATACGGCTGCATACGCAAAGACTATTCTCGCTTAAAAAACATAAGCCAACTAAATAAATTACATCTGGGTGCATTTATATGCGAACCGAAAGCAATCATACAGGAAGATTAGATAAAAGTAAAACCTGTGTGTCCTTAATTTGTTGCTCGTTTACATCATTGATTTGCTGCTCAAGCAACTTAATCCTTTTGACCATCTTACCAATGTTGTTACTTCTGCGATAATATTCTTGCTCCAACTCAAGCTTCTCCTTTGTAGCCTAAAATTCAACATTTCTATTAGTAAGAAAGCTATAATAGTTGAAAACAATATATTTAAAAAAAGACTAAAATGCCCTTTTCGCCCCTGAGGTTTGACCAGTTTTGTGACTTTTGTCTAAAGGTTTGTTTTTCCGCATCTGGATCCAAAAGGTTTGAGATTTTGCCATTTTCATGAAGCTCGTTAACTCCATCCATTTTTCTCCATTAAGTTGGGGGTATTTCCGTCTTTTTTTGTTAACTTAAAAAGCAATTCGGTCTTTTTCACTTTATGTAAAAAGACCGAATACCCCTGAAAAAGACCGGATTGCCCTTTAAGTTAACTAAAAAGACGGAAATACCCCTCATTTAACGGAAAAAAAATGGATGGGGTTAACAAGCCGGATGAAAATGGCACAATTTCAAACCTTTTGAATACAGATGCGGAAAAACAAACCTTTAGACGAAAGTCGCAAAACTGGCCAACCCTCAGGGACGAAAATGGCATTTTACTCAAACAAGTAATTGAAAATCCTAAGGATTCACAATGAACAGCAAAGTACAAAAAAAATCAAACTTCAGCAATCATCTTCCTTTGTTTATATAAACAAGATTAATCCAAATAAAAAAAACACTCAAAAGATAACATACCTTAGAAAGTTTCTGCTCCAATTCATTCTTCCTTTGCCTTGCTTTTGAGGTAGTTTCCATCAAAATGGCGCTTTGAGCTTTCTTTTTGTCAAGTAAGTCCTGTAACTCTGCTACTTTCGCCTGCCAAATAAAAAAAAAAGAGTAAACAATATACCAAACTAAAATTACAAATTTGGTGTTACCGAACCAGAAAATCAGTAGGAAATGAAGAAACATCTGTCAACTGATAGTAAGAATTCATGTAACTAAATTTATATTATATCCCATAACTAACAACCAATATAAAGTAAAAATATTTATCACCAACTACATAAAACCTCTATGAAGTAGTGTATCTTTCTAATAGCACTTTCATTGCAATTGTAGATTCAATTGTAAAGCATCAATATGAACATTATTTACATTCTAATAGGGGTGTGCACGGAAAGTTTTGGTTCAGGTTTGAGCCCCAATCTAGACCGAAACCAAGATGTTCGGTTATTGTAGATTTAACCGACTGGTTTTCGGTTAATCAGTTTTAACTTTGGTTCCGATTCGATTATAGGTCAATTAACACTAATTGTAGCAAGTAGGAACTGGTCAAGACTTAAAAGTTAAAACACAAACATTTAACACTAAAAATTAACAATTAAGACTTAAAATACTAATAGCAGCAATAAGAAGATAGACGAATGGTAGAACTAAGAAAAAAGGTACTGATATCGGAAAAATCGGTGAAATGTCGGTCAAAATTCGGTGAAATATCGGTCAAATATCGGTGATATATCGGTCAAATATCAGTCATTATCGCCGATAATATCGGTACCAATATTTGACGCCGATTTTTGCATGGGGACCAATAACCAATATTAACTGCATAGCTCTCACTTACAATTTGCAGATCAATTCGAGCTTGACAACGAGGTATCCGTTCTTCGAGTTTTTTAATCCTTGCAACCTCTACCTGGATTTGTTTGTCTATGTCATATACCACTGACCATGCGCATTTCTTCGTTAATAACTGCACCTGCTGAGCAATTTCTTCAACATGCTCCATGCTTCTAATTTTCCCTTGCAAGTCATTTAACTCTTTCTCTATAGGTGCTATTGATTTTTCCAACTCAACAACCTCACCATTCGCCTTATCAAGGTTATCCTTAACGCTTTTTAACAAATCATCCACTTGACTTAGAAGTGTAGCCTTGAAAAAGAACTGAGCAATACCACAACAGAAAAAGGAAAGTACATTATAAAACGTTATAATTAAATTTATACATGTCAATGAGAAATGAAGTTACATAAAGAAAGCTACTGCTTGGTTCAAAGATCAAAGTCAGACCTTAAATTTATCTTTGTCATTTCCCGAATGCAAAAACTCTCTACTCTTGTCCTGAGTCATTACTACACAAGGATTCTCAACATCAATCTGCACATGAAAATGACAAATGTCTAGAATATGTATAATGTGTAACACGTTTTATGCAAGTTATGGAGTGTGTATGTGTGTGTATAGAGGGTTAGGGTAATATGAAAACTCCCTAGAGTTGTGAGAACTTCGAGAACTCGGCTAAAAAAGGTTTTTTCAAAAAAACAAATTACCAAAAAAATCAACTTTTCCAAGAAAAATAAAAAGTTATATGCGTTAATTTACATTAGCATAAAAAACCTTTATAGTAGAGTAAATGCTGATGTCAGGCGTCAGCAGCTTTTTTACAGTAGTGTAAATGGCGTAAAACACCATTCGGCAATTTTTATACAGATGCATTTGAAACATGTTCATCCAAAAAATGGTGGCAAAACTTGCACGGGAAGTAGGAATTCTCGAAGTACTCACAACTCAAGGGGGTTCCTTCTTGATATCTATCCTATATATATATATAAGTACTTGGTTTTAAAATGCGCGATGCGCTCCGATGCGTTTTGGTCCAAAAATCCGATGCGCGATGCGCAATGCGTAATGCGAGCGCATCACGTATGCGATGCGTTTCTTATTAAAAAAAAAAATACTAAAAACTAATTATGCATAACAATTTTTATTGTCAATACTTACATATAATAATATACTTCTAAAACATTTATTAAGGTGCTGTTTGTTTTTTCTGCGGGAAAAGGTCTGCAGTCTGCGGACCATATCTGCAGGCATCTGCAGAAGAAGAGGTGGACCAAATGTCTGCAGTCTGCAAGGAGAAGAGGGTTTGTTTTTCTTTCTTCTACAAAAACTCTTCACACACACAATCTGCCATTTCTTTCTCCTTTCTGCCTCAACTCTCTCTCTCTCTCTCTCTCTCTACTCTCTCTCTACAATCTGCCATAGCACCACCACCACCGCCCATAGCACCACCACCACCGCACCACCTCCGCCATCACACCACCGCCATCATCTACCTTCGTCGTTCAAACACCACCACCGCAGTCGTCGTTCAACTCTCTCTCTCTACTCTCTCTCTACAATCTGCTTTCGTCGTTCAACCACCACCACCGCAGTCGTCGTTCAACCACCACCACCGCCTTCGTCGTCTCCAATTTGGGGGTTTTGTTCGATTTAGGGTTTTTGGTTCGATTTGGGGTTTTGGTTCGATGATGGCAGGGATGTGGTGGTGATGTATCAGGTGGCGGTCTCTCTCTCTTCGTCGTTCACCGATCTCTCTCTCTCTCTCTACGGTCTCTCTCTCTACGGTGGTGGCAGGGATGTGGTGGTGATGTATCAGGTGATGGTGGTGGCAGGGATGTGGTGGTGGAGGTGGTGGTGATGTATCAGGTGGCGGTGGTGGCAGGGATGTGGTGGTGGAGGTGGTGGCAGGATGTGGTGGTGGAGGTGGTGGAAGAAAACGTCTGCCTAGAAGAGGTTCCAAGAAGACATAGGAACATGTCTGTGTGGTGAAGAGGTCTCGCAGACCTTTTTTAATGAAAGGTCTGCGAGAAAACAAACAATCTGCAGGAGCCAAACGTCTGCCCGCGTCTGCGCGGCGCAGACATAAGTGGCCAGAAGTACTTCTGGCCAAAAAACAAACAACACCTAAGTGTACTTATACACAAAATACATATAGAAAACACCAATAAACATCTATAAAAATCAAAGAAATAAGGAAAAAGAAAATAAAAATAATTCAGTAAAAAAGACGAGATTGTGAAAAAACGAAAAAAATCAGAAAAAAGTAGCATGGCTTTACCTGCAACACAATATCATAACAGAAAAATACAAAAATCAGAAAAAGTATAGTTTTTTGTACTTTTTACTACTGCAACACACAAGCTCCCACCTATATCTTTTGACTTTTACAATCGGATCTCACACTCTCTTTTTTTTCCTTCTTTATTCTTACCTACAATCCATAAACCTGCAACTCATTCCCTAACGATTCAAAGAAGCAAAGGTTGCAACGCAGAAATCCTACCAAGTTCATGTTGCGCGCAACAAAACGCATCATGCGATAGGTCGCATTATGCAATTTCACCGCATCAAGCTCGCATCAGGTAATCTCAGCGCATCGCTACACCTGATGCGTTTTCAGCATCGCATCAAGCGCATCACGCATTATGCACGCATCATGCGCGCATTTTAAAACCAAATATAACAAAAATAAATGTGAGATTTAAGCAAATACGCACATTAAAGTGTTCCACAAGCTCACGGATGTCTTCTCTTCGGCCAGCCACTTTTTTCCCTGTTGCATATTTAGTTTAGTAATGGGAAGATGTCATCTAGCATTGTGCATCAACGAATAAAAAAGTATGTAATAGCAAAGTGCAATTAGTGCAATTAACAACTAATAAACCACCTAGATCAACTAAACCACCCCAAACCCCTGTTGTCAATATCAAAACTGTAATAAAATTAAGTTCTTTAGATTTCCAAGTTGATCATATAACAATTAACAAAGTGCCCTTAATAAATGAAACGATATATTGTATGTCCCAATAGCATCCGGCTAATATAAAACTTATGTTCCTTGTTAGTATGATACTCATCTAAACAGTATAAAATTTGTAAAAAAATGCAATGAGAAAAAAATAAGGTAAATCAAAAACCTTGATGATCTTTAAGAACGCTAGTACTTGATGATTCGGTGATTCTACGCTCTAAAATTATCACATCTCCATAAAGGTCGTGCTTAAAAGCATCTTCCCCCTGATTTTTAATTTCCAAGTGAACAAGGGCGTAGCTGCAAACAAGTACAAGGTATTAAAATATAGATCATATGTAGAAAAAAACATCTACATTACCTAGGGTTAAAAAACAAATGATATAGACAACAGCAGATAACCAAATTAACACAGTTCAACATAATTAACCTTTAAAAAACTACCATCACTTGTAGGGGTGTAAACGAGCCAAGTCGGCTCATGAGCTACTCAAGATCAGCTCGCTATAAACTCGAGCTATATTGAGGCTCATGTATAAATGAGCCCAGGCCCGAGCTTCACGTATCAAGCTTGTTCTGGCTCGCGAGCCTAAACAAGCTTTTTCTTTATATAAATATAAATTGTATTTATATAATTATTATTATTATTATTAAATACAAAGTTATGATAAAAATAATTATATAATTATATAATATATATTAGAATATATATAAAGTTATAACTATAAATACATTTGTAAATAGCTATAAATATATAAATAAATACTTGAATAATACTCTGAACGAGCCCGAGCTCTCTCAAAGTTAAACGAACAGAGCTCTCGGATCACCACCCTACACTCGGTTTCAAACACAAACAAACCAACAAACCTGCAACCAGTCTTTATAAACTCCTTCATTGTAGTAGCCCTATCTGTACTTTTCGCTCGACATCCAAACCCTATACACAACGCCGTAAGTATCGCACTCTTGCCACCTACAAAACACGTAAACAAACAACATAAAAATAGATATAAAACTTTGAAATCAATCAAACAATATATACACAGTATCAAAACACACAATTCGACTTACTTCCGTTTTGTCCGGTGATGAAATTAACCCGATCTCCCATATCAATCTCCATATGACTATGACACATGAAGTTTTCGACTCTAATTTTGGTTATTATGCCTGCTCGCAGAGGCGTTCCGTTAGAAACCCTAGCTTCCGCCATTTTTGTCGCTTTGAAACACTTTAACGAGATATGATGTGGTAATTGGTGATCGTATGAGTGACGTTGAGTGCTGGATTGACTTCAATTTCCACCATAAACAGCTACAAGAAGCAATTGTTCGTTCTTCTTGTTCAATTTCTGAAACCCTAGCGAAATTCTCTCGGAATTGGGGGAGAAAATGGCGGGAAAGGGGGAAGAGTGCATGATAAGTTAGCCCATCGGTTTATTAGTTGAGAGTTTGGGTTTTATGGGCCTTTACTGAAGACGAATTGTAAGCCCGTTATTTTGGATTTGGAAAAACTGCTATTTCATATTTTATCACATTAGACTAGTAGAGGTGTACAAACCGGTTGATTTTAATAACGAGTTCAACTAACCGGTTATATCGGTTAGTTTAACTTTCACCAGTTATTGCGTTAACCGGTCCGGTTAATTAACCTGTTATTTTAGATTAATAACCGGGTTTTTTGCTTCTTTTTTTTTTATTTTTTTGGTTAACCGGTCTGCCGGTTAATAACTGGTTCCTATACTGAATGTCAATAACCGGTTACTAACCTACGGTTAAAAATAACCACTAACTGATTATTTCTCGATCAGTTATTAACCGGTTACGATTTCGGATAATAAACGGTTACGGTTAATTAACCGGTTATTTTGTGCACCTCTAAGTAGATCGTCTATCTCTATTCTTATAATTTAACTAAAAACCGTATTTATTTTTTAAAAATTTAAAATCTAATAAAAATCTCTTACATCTCATTCTTCATATGTATTCGACTAACCCTATTAAATTTTAAATTAATACTTCTTTATTTTTCTATTAGTTCTTTCTTTTTTTCATTCACAAAATTTATAAAAAAAATAAATATAGAGAATAAATAATGAATCTTTATATTTGAAGAATCATCTTTCATTCTCAATAATTATTCCCTATATTAGAGAATCTGATGAAGCTTGCAAATAGAAGAATCAAAGCAAAGCCTTTAGAAAAGCTTAGCTTTGAACGTTTAGGGTTCAAGTCCCGTAGATGACAGGATTATAGAAAATTTCCTGTTATAAAATTATAAAAAAAAACAAAAAAAAAACTTTTTTTTCCATAAGATGTGAATAGATTAATTTATATTTATATTTATATATACAATAAAGTCCATGGTAAGGAATAGTGTTAGGATGTTGTCTAGCACTTTCCTATTGGACCGGACAAATTATAATTTTATCTCCAGTTTTAAATTATGAATTTTCCCTGTCAAAAATACAATTTTGCCCCCAGTTAAAATTACAGTATTGCCATTGATTTAGCTTTTGATAAAATTATGAATTTACCCCAGTTCAAAATTACGATTTTGCCCTAGCAAAACTATGGAATTGTTTAATTTTAATTGGTTGACTTGATGTAATTTTGATTCGTGTTAGACAGCTGCCTAGCATTAGCTCATTGGTCCTTGATTCTGACAAATTACAGTTTGTCCCAAGCTAAAATTTACAGTCTTGCTATCGTTTTAGTTTTTTTTTTCTAACAAAACTATAATAGTGTTTTTTTTAATTGGTTGAGGAATATTCGGCATAGCGCCCCACACCACAGGCGGGGCATAAAACTAGTGATGAAACAAACCGATATTATTTTTAACTATAAATTTGTAACATCTTTGTGCATAGAGCGGGGCATAAAACTAGTGATAAAACAAACCGATATTATTTTTAACTATAAATTTGTAACATCTTTGTGCATAGAGGAGTTGTACCAAATGCTTATGGAGGTTTTCAAAAAAATTGATATTACACTTTTACTCCACAATTATTATTTTTTTACTATTAACCCAAAAGGTTTCATCTTTTGCAATTTAACCTTACAACCATTTTACTTTCAACTTGTTACTCTGTACTTTTCATATTTCGCAATTTTTTTGTTTTACGATTCGTTCTAAAGTTTGCGAGTTAACACGTGCTTGTGTGGTTCAACGTTTTTACGTTGCGTTTCAATTTTTGTGACTTAATACGGTGCAACATGCGCGGGTCCAAAATCGACTTAGTTATTATTTTCTATGCTTCACGTTTCGGTCTAATTTCTTTGCATTAACACGTCGCAACTTCAGTATTGATAGTCGCTAGCGGTTGTGTGACATTGGTGCTATTTAACACGATTTTACGTCCCACCGCAACACGAGTGAGGTTAATACTAGTTTCATTAAATTATCAGTGACAAGTTAATCACGTTGTACAATTGTACTATTGTAGGACTACATGGTTTTTGTTTGCCATGTTTAACCCATGAGAAGCCCAACAACTTAAATTAAGGCCCACGAGATCCATATCGAAAGCCATGATCAAAGGATCAACTCTATAACAATTTGGAAGTTGAAAGAAAAGTTGGTATATAATATTTTAAAGATCGAAATTACAAGAATGCCCTTAGTTATTAAATTTGGGCCAAACCAATTTACGATTTTGTCCCGCTTTAAAATTACGATTTTGTCATCAGTTTAAAATTACGCTTTTACATCCAGTTCAAAATAAAATTATGATTTTGCTCCCGTGAAAAAGTACACTTTTGCCCTCGGTTCAAAATAACGATTTTGCCCCGTTTAAATTTAAAGTTTCGCCATTAGTTTTGTTTTCTTCCTCCCAGGTAAGTTACGATTTTACCCTCAATTTAAATTTACATTTTTGTCATCGGTTTTGTTTGTTTTCCCAGTCAAATTACGATTTTGCCCCACTTTAAAATTACGATTTTGTCATCAGTTGAAAATTATGTTTTTACCTCCAGTTCAAAATAAAATTATGTTTTTGCCCCAGTGAAAAATTACAATTTTCCCTTCGATCCAAAATTACGATTTTGCTCCGTTTAAATTTACAGTTTCGCCATTAGTTTTGTTTTCTTCCTCCCAGGTAAATTACGATTTTACCTTCAATTTAAATTTACAGTTTTCTCATCGGTTTTGTTTGTTTTCCCAGTCAAATTATGATCTTTCCCCCAATGTACAACTATAGACACAAGATGGGGGCATAGTATCCCCGCTTTAAAATTACGATTCTGCCATCAGTTCAAAATTATGTTTTTACCCCCAGTTCAAAATAAAATTATGCTTTTGCCCACAACTAAAAATTACAAATTTGCCCTCAGTTCAAAATTATGATTTTGCCCCCTTTAAATTTACAGTTTTGCAATTAGTTTTGTTTTTCTCCTCACAGCTAAATTACGATTTTGCCCTAAATTTAAATTTACATTTTTGCCATCGTTTTTCTTTGCTTTGTTGTTTCTTTTTTTTTTCCTTTTCCGCTTTATGTATATATTATAGTTATTATTGCGCGAAACTATTAAGAAAAAATTTCGCAAAACATTCAAATATAGTGAGTGTCTCGGGTGCCCTTCATGGGAAAGAAAATTTTTTATTACCTGCTGCTAAATAAAAGTTTGAGTATCTATCATTCTTAATAATATTTTCTGTGATTTTTTCCTTCTTCTTTTTCCACTTTTATGTTATTTTCTCTGCTTCTAAATTTGTAATTTTTTTAACCAACAGACATGGTACCGGTATTTACGGGTTAAACACCTGTAAGTAACGAATCGAACGGATACCATACTCATCCTGTTACAAAACGAAATGAATCGACAAAGTTCGAATTCCCCGCCGCGTAGCGCGGCGAATTTCACTAGTACATTATTTTGCATAATTCTATTTTAGCACTCTCCTTTCATTTTATATAGGTTAGTTATTACATATATAAATAACAAGTTGAATTAGATTATCCTAGTTACATGAAAGTAGGGGTGCAAACGAGCCGAGCCGAGCCCGAGCTCGACCAGGCTCGAGCTTGACCTCGATTAACTTGTGAGAGCTCGGGCTCGAGCTCGGCTCGTTTGTATTTTCTCAAGCTCGAGCTCGGCTCGGGCTTGGCTCGTTTATTATACATTAATTAGTATATTAAATAAAAATAATATAAATAATAGACTTTTTAAGCTTCGAGCTTGATAAGTGAAACTCGGGCTTGGGCTCGTTTACTAAATAAGCTTATTTTTAGGTTCGAGCTCGGCTTGTAAACAAGTTTAAATAAGCTCGGCTCGACTCGGCTCGTTTACACTAAGGCTCGATAAGGCTCGACGAGCCTAACGAGCTTCACATGCGAGGCTCGGGCTCGATAAACAAACGAGCTTTGTTTTTAGGCTCAAGCTCGGCTCGGGCTCGATAAGGCTCGACTCGTTTCGAGCTTTTTCTCGAGCCGATCTCGAGCAGCTCGCGAGCCGCTCGACTCGTTTGCACCCCTACATGAAAGTCAAATAACAAACACCGGGACAAAGCTTGATTATGATACTTATAATATAAGTTATTTTTTATAACATAGCATTTTGACAAGCTACTATTAAACGTATTTTACCTCAACGTTTAGTCTCATGCATACCGTAATTTACGGAATATCACCTTTCACAAATATCCAACGAGTCAACAGTCAGGGTGCGAAGTATAGAAGGAGTCGTGTGGGGGGGGGTGCGCCCGACCCCCCGAAATTTTTGCTGAATAGTGTTATAGATGTAGTTTTCGTATAGAAATTTTTGGGTATATACGTTTTCGACCCCCCGGTTCTATAGAAATATTTGGGTATATAAGTTTTCGACCCCCCGTTATTCGAGTCAAGCTTCGCCATTGTCAACAGTTACGATCTTTCTGGCCTTTAGTACAGTATTATTATTTTGAATCATATTTTAAATTAAGAATAATAATGATATATAATTTACGGTTACTGTGTCAAGATATGTTTATTCAATGGAAATGTAAACTCTATCTTAAATATAACTTTAATGAAAAAAGGAACCTTAAACCAAAACATTTAATATAAAGAAAAGTAAAAAATTAAAATAATGTCCAAAAAAAATCAAGAAAGAAACAAAAAAAACAAATTGGATGAAAGCACTATTCATTTAACTTGCTAATTATAATTTACGTCAAAACGTTGACCAACTTGAATTTATACTAACACGTGCATAAAAATAAGCGCATAACGCGTTGCAGCGGTGTCAGAACATAAAGTGACTTGAATTTATACCGTCTAGTGAAAACGTATTATATATGGCCCAAATCGTTTCTGAACAAAACTTACACCAAAACATAGAGCAACTGAAAACATACATAAAAATAAGCAAGAAAAATGTATTGTATATTACCCGACTCATTTAAAAACAAAATTGTGTTAAACCGTAGACCAACTGAAAAACGTGTATAATAATAAGTATAAACACATATTATATTTGACCTAACTCATTTTTAAGAAAAATTTACGTCTACACGTAACTTAATTTGGATTTATACCAATACATACATAAAAATAAACAAGTAAAACTTTATTACAAAGTTCTTAGAAAAGTTAACCGGTTTTAAGTGTTAACGATAGAAGGAGTCGTGAGGGGGGGGGGGGGGGGGGGGACGTCCCAATGATGGATCGTATCCTACCGAGGCATGGTGCGGTCTTGAGGGCAACCCGATTTTACCCAGCTGTTACCCCAGCGAGTCTCTCGTGTGGGGGCAGTATGGTTTCCGGGCGGAAGTCAGCTTGCGCGGCGGCCGGGGCCCGATCGAACATCGCGTCCGAGAGTGCGGGGCTGACGGGGGAATGTCTTCGACATGAACCCGGTGACCAATAGGTCCAGTACATAGAAAGTCACCTTCCAAAAAAAATATTATATTTATGGTTATCATTCCGCTAACATTTTTAGGATTAAATACTAATTTTAATTAAAAATTTATATAGTTTTGTCATTTTGGCAAACGACATTATTGTCAATTAATTATTCACGTGATTTACTTAAAAAATACATAAAAAGAAAACAACCCCGTCCCCCACCCCACCCCTTTAATGTTTTCGATCTCACTATCGTTCAACAAATGGAGCCCAACCCTTACATTATCGTTTAGCAAATGAATTGTCGATGACTAGTGGTGGTCCAACGAAGACGGTAAAAATGATCCGACAGAGGTGACACCTTGAAGACATGTCACAAATGATTTAACAAAAATGGTATGTCGGTAACAACTCAAAGTTTGTCTGCCCATACCAAATACCAACACGACCAATAATAACTAAATGTTGTGTAATATCATCTAATAAAAACTTTAAAACCATTCCAAGGCTGAACGGTATGGTGACGGAGGGAAGAAAGAAGACGAGGGTGGCGGGATGGGGTGACGGAGTGGCGCCGAGAAGAAAGAGGGGGGCCCACATGTTTTGCTCCGTCCTGGACGTCGAAATTCCGACGATGACTGGATCAAGACTGGGGGGGGGGGGCGGCATGGAGAGGGGGACGGCGACGAGATGAGGACGGAGCTGGACGGTCCCCATACCGTCCAACCTAATGGACTTAGTTAATACTTTACGTCTAAACCAGAGAGAACAATATAGATTGATTCACCATCACAACATCATAATTGTTCAATTATTTTCTACCACTATTCAAACAATATTTGAAGTAACCATTTAAAAACATGTGTTTGAGATAAAAGGATACACATTTAAAACACGTGTGTAACCGGTTGAAGGCCGGAACTAGCACTTTGCATCAACAAAATGTGTGTGTTAAATATAATTTATAGTTAACTGCAATTTTTATGCATGTGATTTCTTATTTTTGCCATTTCAGACTAATTTTAAAAAAATGTATCAGTTTCCTCCCTGACATACTGGAAACGTGCCACTTCAGTCCAAAAATTAAAATCCAATTAAGTTAGATGGGTTAAATGAAGGGTATTATTGTCAATTTATAAAATAAGGTGAAAATAAAAGATATATGAATTGACAATAACACCCTTCATTTAACTTGTCTAATTTAACTGGGTTTTAATTTTTTGACTGAAGTGGCACGTTTCTAGTATGTCAGGGAAGAAACTAGTGCATTTTTTGAAAATTGACCTGAAATGATAAAAGTGAACAAACCAATTAAAAAACAGTTATATAGTTTTGGTAGGAAAAAAAAACTAAAATGATGAGAAAACCGTTATTTGAGCACATGGCAAAACAGTAATTTGTCAGGACTAATGAGCGAGTGTTAGGCAGCTCCTTCACACGGAAAACAATTAAATCTAGTCAACCGATTAAAACAAAAAACTTTTATAGTTATGCTAAAAAAACCAAAGCAATGGCAATACTATAATTTTTAACTAAAGGCAATGTTGTATTTTTTATTATTGTGGTAAAATCTTAATGGTCCAAAAGCTAAAGTGATGGCAAGAGTGTAAATTTGTAGCAGGGGCAAATTCGTAAATTTGCGTAGGGCCAAATTCGTAATTTCTAACTTGGGGTAATATTGTTGTATGAATTTGAACTAAGGGCACAATCGTAATTTTTGATTAGAGGAAATACATAGTTTTATTTTGAACTGATGGCAAAACTACAATTTTGAGTTGGGGGTAAAAACATAAATGTATTTTGAACTGGGAGCAACATATAATTTTTAATGAGAACATATTTTTATTTTGAACTGAGGGCAAAAACGTAATTTTACGCAGCGGCCAAAATCGTAATTTTGAACCGAAGGCAAAATCGTAATTTTGAGCTGAGGGCAAAGGTATAATTTTATTTTGAGTTGGGGGCGAAAACGTAATTTTGAACTGGTGGCAAAAACGTAATTTTAAAGTGAGTATAAAATAATTAACTGGTTGGTCCAATGGGGGAGTGCCAGGCAGCTGCCTGGCACTATTCCCCCATTGGAAACTAATGGCAAAAGCGTAATTTTGAACCGAGGGCAAAATTGAAAATTTTAGCTGGGAGCAAAAGCGTATTTTTATTTTTAACTGGGGGCAAATACGTAATTTTGAACTGATGGCAAAATCGTAATTTTAAAGCGGGGATAAAATCATAAAATAATTGGGCCAATAGGGCTGGCACTATTTCCCTTGCCGCCCCTTGCCTCCAATCAATGGCAACAACTATTGCCGCTGACACTTAGTTTTGTTGTAGTTAGAATAATATAATATAATAATGTTATAATAACATAACTATATATAGAATGTTTATATATAAACTTGATTAAAACTATATAAACTAAGGTGTTGTTTGTTTTTGCAGACATAAACTGTCTGCAAGCTGATTTCATTTGTTTTCATGTCTGCAACTGAAGATGTGATCTGAAGCTCTGCAAGCTGAAAATATAAGACTGATTTTATTTTAAAAAGATAATGTCTGCACAAACTAAATCATCATACATTCATGAGCAACTACACCAGCCGTTTGGTGGTGGAGGAGATGAGCCTGGGAGCCGTTTTTCCAGCCAAAAGCCGACTTCCAGCCAAACTCTCTGCATTCTGATGGAGAGGGTGAAACCCGAGCTTTAGAGTGTCTAATTATCATGTTTTATATGTATTTGATGTGTTTAATTGCGTAGAATGAAGTGACTATGAGAATTTGGTGTTTTGCAGGTAAATCACGTAATTCGGTGCAATTATATGGGTTAAAGATGAAGTTGTAAGCATATGATGGGATATCGCAGCTCAAGGATGGATGTTAAAGCTTGTTCGGGCGTTATGAAGGCTCATGAGTGAAAGAAATATGGAAAAGTGAAGTTCGGGGACTAATTTGGTATATTATGAAAGTTATGTGGATCTTATATGTGCAAGAGTCAAAGAGGTATAAAGTTCAGGGGTTAATTCGGTACTTTGTGGAACTTATATGAAGCTCTTATATGCAAGAAGTGGGAAGACTAAAAGTAGAGGGGTTATTTGGTGATTATTTGGAAGTTATTATATGAAGAATATGTGAGAAGAATAGGTAACACAAAGTACAGGGGTTCTTTTGTAATTGTTGAAAGCTATGCATGAAAAAGAATAGAGGAGGAGGTGTCACGATTGTAGGCTACGAGAGTTTGTTAGTAGCTTACGAGTTGTTGGCGTTTCATGATTGTGGGAACAGAAATTTTAAATCGTAGCCTACGGGTTGTGGTTCGTAGGTTACTAGTGGAGATGTAAAGGGAATAAGAGAAACAGAAATTTTAACTCGTAAGCTACGAGTTGAGCCGTCATTCAATTTTTTTTGGGGAGTATCATCTTTAGTCAACAACATCAACTCAATCATCACCTTTCAACGACATCATCATCACTTTTTGATTCTAATAGTCAACAACATTACTCAACCTTCATCATCACATCTACAGGGACGAATTGTTTGGCAAAAGTTGTTTTCATTATTTTTATTATATTATTATAATAAAGATGATGGTTTCAATTATAATTAAAGCCTGCGAAGATCCGTCAACCACTATGAGCGGCTAAAATTTCTGTGGTTTCCTCCGGATGGAGGGTTTTTGTAAGTAATGAATATTTTGTGTTTGTGACAATCGTTTTAACCGGGTGATCTAAGTATTCGATGCTTTTCACCATGGATTTGATTTCTTGATTGTAAACAGTTACGTTTATTTAAACCTTAATTTCTAAGCATTCAGTTCCCGAGAGTTCTAGTAATTGGGATATATTTGACATGGGGTTAGGGTTTGTAAATTGTAATTGATAATCATTCGATAACCTCCCATTATGTATTGACCGGAGTACTTAGTCGTTGGTTATTATAATTAATTAATCGAAATTAACACCTATGTCTATGTAGGTAATGATTAAACACATAATTGAAGTTAACTGAAAAACCTGAAATCTGGAGGAACCATCTTTCTTCTCATTGATTTAAAACACAATTTTTATTCGTTAATTTAGCTATTTCTCACAATCAAACAAACCGATTTTCATATTTAGTAATAGTTAATCAATTCTTTTCATTACGACACTTTCCACAGTCCTCCCTTGGTTCGATACCCTGCTTATTCTATACTAATAGTTTAAATAGGTTTTTGCATGTCCTTAACGACAGACATCAAAATGGCGCCGTTGCCGGGGATATTTTTGGTTTTGAGCGAAATATATACTAGCACGTTACACGCTAGTCTTGATAAAATCGAGAGGAGTGATTATCATTTTGATGTCTGTTGTTAAGGATAAAGCTTTGAAGCGATTTCAACCACTTTCAATCGCTTCAAAGCTTTATCCACGAATCGCTTAAAAAAAACCGATTTCAGGCGAGTGAAACCATTGCTGTGCTTGGATTCTAGTGATGTAGAGGTGTTGAGGTTGAGGCGAGAAGCGGGTTTGCAAGTAAGAGAAGGTGGAAGTAGGCAGCATGAAGAGCCAAGACAGTCGGATTACTCCTGGGGAGTGTTAGACGATGATATGCAGGCGAGGGTGCAGAGTAGCCAGCCACCAGAATATGCGGGCTGGGACAGGTGGCAACAGTGTTTGTATGATCAAGGCTCGCGGTTGGAAATAAGTAGGGAGAGGCAACATCAGGAGTCAATGGAGAGGAGAGAGAGACAACATGAGGAATTGATGGGATTTCTACGACGTGCTGATCAGGCACGTCATATCAGCAATGAAATGGAATTGAACATGAGGGCGTATGATGAGAACCAAACGCGCCAGTATTTCAATTATTATAATGGAGTTCCATATTGCGAGAATCCACCTCATGTGGATTTCAGTCAGTTGTCGCCATATGAGCCAGGTATGCCCCGTCTTCCGATGCCCTAGGTTCATGGCTCGATGTGGTTGCCAAGGGAATACTCGGAGCCGCATTTTCAAAGCTCCTATCCATATCGACCTCCACCTTATGATTATTCGGCTCGCCAAAGTCAACATGCAGCTCAATCGTCTTCCTCTCAGTCGCAGCAAGGTCCGCAAGGAGGTTTAGCGGACATTTTTTATATGAGCTCATTTTATGAGCATTTAGGTGGATATCGTGGTGAACCGCCGGTCCATCATATCAGTGAGCACTCTCTGACATGTTCAGGTCCATGTGTTTTTTCTTTTCTGAACAATTAACTGTCTTTTTATTTTTGTTTCATGTCTTGTGTTTGGTGGTGTTTAAACTCTATGTGTCGTTTAATGGGATGTGTTCGTTTGTTTTGGTTTGTGATGAGTTAGCCGCTCATTTAGGATTGTTGGTTTGTTTTCCCGGGCTTATATTTTAAAAGCACCATACATTGGGGACAATGTATCCCAAGTGTGGGGATGGGGGAGCCCGGGAAGGGATTCGTGGTTAAAGCTTTGAAGCGATTGAAAGTGGTTGAAATCGATGAATTTTTTTTTTGAAAATTTTAAAAATTTTCATCGCCTTAAACAAGCTAATTGGATACGAAAACCTAAAGTTTCAATCACCAATAGGCTTCTTACCGGTAGTAGGCTAGATTAGTCCCTTGTCATGGTTGTCCCTTTAAGTTTCATGAGAGTAGGTTTGACAAGTGTTTTATAGAAAATGAGTTGAAAAGAGATGTCTATCTAGGGGTAACATGTTTTAATTGCATATGCTACATGTCGTCAACCTTTTTACCTTTTCTTGGTGAGATCTTGAGCCTGTAGATGGATAGGATACATTATATGATGAATTCATTTGTTGAGTGCAGGCTGCATGTTATTCTGTGTTAGAACTTGTATGATTCGATGCATGCTGAGACTGTGGGTTTGACATGTGCACATATATGATAAAGGCATTAGGATTCTCTGTTACACCCTTTTGTGTTTGTACTTCTTTTGTGTTATTCACCAACTTTCCCTTAGTAGCCCTGTTGAGCATGCCTACCTTTCGTTGTTCGCCTATTGTCTATTGTGGAAAACCGACAGTGATAATATTGTTATGAAAAAAAAATGAAAAAAAAAGAAAAAAAAAGAAAGAAAAAGAAAAAAAGAAGATAGAAAAATATGTGAAGGAAAATGCAAAAGAAAAAAACAAAAATAGAAGTATTGTGAATATCGAATATGTTCTTGGGTAGAAACCAACCCAATAGTTTTAGTAATTATTGTTTGAATAAAGTTATCACGGTTTGGTTATTGTTTGTGAGCCAATTAGAAAAGAAAAAGAACCTAAAAATAATTTCCTACCTTTACCCTAAGCCCAAAACCCGGAAGTCCTTTTGATATGTGCCATGCTAGATGATACAGTGGAGGTGTGATTGTCATACAAGCCTATGATTACAGGATTTCATGTTTGCTTTTTGAGTGTTTATATACTAGCACATTACACGCTAGTCCAGATATTAACCTGAGAGGAGATTACATTGTGAGGGGTGTGTAGCATGTGATTAATTGTAAACATGTTAGTTTTAGATAGACAAGTCTTAAGTTTTTGAAATTGCATCATTTACTTGTCAGACTGTCAATCTCGATTGTGTCAGTCTATGGGATGGGTATGACTTGGGACTGAACAGGTTGAAGCGGTTGAGAGGTTTAGAGGTGTTGTTGCTATGGTGACTAGTTCTAGTTGGTTTGCTTGAGGACAAGCAAAGGCAAGTGTGGGAATGTGATGGAGAGGGTGAAACCCGAGCTTTAGAGTGTCTAATTATCATGTTTTATGTGTATTTGATGTGTTTAATTGCGTAGAATGAAGTGACTATGAGAATTTGGTGTTTTGCAGGTAAATCACGTAATTCGGTGCAATTATATGGGTTAAAGATGAAGTTGTAAGCATATGATGGGATATCGCAGCTCAAGGATGGATGTTAAAGCTTGTTCGGGCGTTATGAAGGCTCATGAGTGAAAGAAATATGGAAAAGTGAAGTTCGGGGACTAATTTGGTATATTATGAAAGTTATGTGGATCTTATATGTGCAAGAGTCAAAGAGGTATAAAGTTCAGGGGTTAATTCGGTACTTTGTGGAACTTATATGAAGCTCTTATATGCAAGAAGTGGGAAGACTAAAAGTAGAGGGGTTATTTGGTGATTATTTGGAAGTTATTATATGAAGAATATGTGAGAAGAATAGGTAACACAAAGTACAGGGGTTCTTTTGTAATTGTTGAAAGCTATGCATGAAAAAGAATAGAGGAGGAGGTGTCACGATTGTAGGCTACGAGAGTTTGTTAGTAGCTTACGAGTTGTTGGGGTTTCATGATTGTGGGAACATAAATTTTAAATCGTAGCCTACGGGTTGTGGTTCGTAGGTTACGAGTGGAGATGTAAAGGGAATAAGAGAAACAGAAGTTTTAACTCGTAAGCTACGAGTTGAGTTCGTAGCCTACGACCCGGGAAAACAAAAAGGACGCATGTCACGTGTTTGGTTTTAGGATTTCATATGTCAAATCATATCATCATAAAAGAAAAGTAGGGCAGCCGTCATTCAATTTTTTTTTGGGGAGTATCATCTTTAGTCAACAACATCAACTCAATCATCACCTTTCAACGACATCATCATCACTTTTTTATTCTAATAGTCAACAACATTACTCAACCTTCATCATGACATCTACAGGGGCGAATTGTTTGGCAAAAGTTATTTTCATTATTTTTATTATATTATTATAATAAAGATGATGGTTTCAATTATAATTAAAGCCTGCGAAGATCCGTCAACCACTATGAGCGGCTAAACTTTCTGTGGTTTCCTCCGGATGGAGGGTTATTGTAAGTAATGAATATTATGTGTTTGTGACAATCGTTTTAACCGGGTGATCTAAGCATTCGATGCTTTTCACCATGGATTTGATTTCTTGAAGTTACGTTTATTTAAACCTTAATTTCTAAGCATTCAGTTCCCGAGAGTTCTAGTAATTGGGATATATTTGACATGGGGTTAGGGTTTGTAAATTGTAATTGATAATCATTCGATAACCACCCGTTATGTATTGACCGGAGTACTTAGTCGTTGGTTATCACAATTAATTAATCGAAATTAACACCTATGTCTATGTAGGTAATGATTAAACACATAATTGAAGTTAACTGAAAAACCTGAAATCTGGAGGAACCATCTTTCTTCTTATTGATTTAAAACACAATTTTTATTCGTTAATTTAGCTATTTCTCACAATCAAACAAACCGATTTTCATATTTAGTAATAGTTAATCAATTCTTTTCATTACGACACTTTCCACAGTCCTCCCTTGGTTCGATACCCTGCTTATTCTATACTAATAGTTTAAATATGTTTTTGCATGTCCTTAACGACAGACATAAAAATGATAATCACTCCTCTCGATTTTATCAAGACTAGCGTGTAATGTGCTAGTATATATTTCGCTCAAAACCAAATATGCTACTTTGCAATCATAAGCTTGTATAGCAATCACACATATCAAAATGATAATCATTGTTGTGCTTGGATTCTAGTGATGAAGAGGTGTTGAGGTTCTGATTGAAGTTTCCCATAGCGAATGAAGTTTCCCATCAGAATATATATTTGGGGGAGCCCGGGAAGGGATTCGCTTATATATATGGGACTCGCCTGAAATCACTAGAATCCAAGCACACATATCAGAATATATATTTGGGGGAGCCCGAGAAGGGATTCGTGGATAAAGCTTTGAAGCGATTGAAAGTGGTTGAAATCGATGAAAATGAAAAAAATGAAAATTTTGAAAAATTTTTCATCGCCTTAAACAAGCTAATTGGATACGAAAACCTAAAGTTTCAATCACTAATAGGCTTCTTACCGGTAGTAGGCTAGATTAGTCCCTTGTCATGGTTGTCCCTTTATGTTTCATGAGAGTAGGTGTCACGACCCCCGACCCCCCTGGACGGAATCGGAAGCCGCGAACAGCTCAGTGGTACCGGTGATTTACTTTGAAAAATATTGCAGCGGAAATTTTATTAGGACCGTGAGTTAGGAAAATTATCAGAGTTTAGAAAACACCGGATTTTATTTATTAAATAGATGGGATAAACCCATGTTTTACAATGGTAGCTTTAATAAGGATAAATTTTATTACATAAACAATATTTCTTATTTTGATTTAATTAATAAAATAAGCCACTTCTTGAAGTCTTTCAGTGCCGTACCCATCTCTTACTCCAATCTATTGTAATTACCTGAAACATGTTTGAAAAAGGTTGCGGGAAATACTGAGTGAATCATTCAGTTTTACTAAAACGACCTATTTGTTATAATTTACAGTATTAAGAGAGATTACAATGTTTCTGATATCAAACCAACTACCCACAGTATTTGTCACTCGACTCATTTCGGTGACTGTGGTCATATCACCATTGGCTGCCCCAATGAATGACGAATATCACTAATTAGGTTCGCCCACCTAAAGTGATAACAACACTAGTAATGTGCACAATACCCCACATACTGGCTGTAACTTGGTGATTACATAAACTTAATCACTGTAATTATAACTTTAAAAATATTTTGGAGTATTGTAAAACAGTTGATAAAAAGAGAATGACTCACATTATAATTGTTAGGGGAGGATTTTCTAACAATTAGTGATCCTTACTTGTTATCCTAATTAATGATCCTTACTTCTGTGACAGATAATGATCATCAGAAGAGCTTCAGGATCAAGATCATGGATCACTTTAAGGATCCTCATACTGACGATTGTTTGTTTGTGTTTTGTATTACTTCGCAGGAGTAACAAGCTTGACTTGGTCTTGGCAACGTTACTATGGAATATTCCACAAGTATTTCGCACACGTTTGACTGGAAATGGACGTTGTGGAGAACGTGGGAGCTTGGCACAAAAGTCGGATAGTTTGTTATTGTAGCTAACTTCTATTTTAAAAGGGGTGACGAGCTAGAATGAGAACACTTAGCCATTTTCAGCTACACACACTCTCATACAATCGCATTCTTGAAGCTCTCGACGAACACTTATTAGTTTTCACTCACTTTTACACATTTCACAATAGTGATCCTTGTACCTAGCTCGTTACTATCCGAAGTTGTAAACATTTATTGATTTATTTGAGCTTGGTGATCGGTAGTTTCCATCACCCGGGGTTTTTTGTGCCGGAGATCAACTCTTGATCAAGGGCTTTTTCCCCGTATAAATCCTTGTGTCGTTTGTGCAATTTACCTTAAAGTGATCCTTATCATTGTTCTACATTTAAAGCATCATACCCCGTAACTGAGAGTTTGGTTGCATTATCCTCATTAGATTTTTTTTCGACCAAAACAGTTTGGCGCCCACCGTGGGGCAATTGGTGCTTCATTCTTAGAAAGATTCGTATTTCTGTGCTCATTTCAGTTCACTACAACCGAGAAGATGGCTTCCTCAGCGAAGAATGCTTCAAAATTGATGCCCTCATTCAGTTCTTCACAAGGCGTTCCCCCTTTGCCTCCACCACCTTCTGGATCCCAGAAGAATGCTGAGAATACTGCGAAGAAACCAACTCCCATTTTCTCAAAACCTCCAACTTCTTCTGCTTCTTACACTCCCACTACTAGTGACATGTTTACTTTGATTTTGCAGATGAAGGATCATATACAACAACATGATAAGACCAATGAAAGGATTCTCAGAGAAATCAAAGATCTCAAGAAAAAAAGAAAACGGCAGAGGATCATTCCCCACTGGTGCCCAAATCTTTGAATTTTGATACTCCGGTGATTACTTCTCAGCCATCAGTGGTTCCAGATGTTCAATATGTGGGTGGACCAAAAGGAGTGCACTACGGAACAACAGCAGTGACTCAGGCATCAGGTTCATATTTCCAGCCAGCGGGATCCTATCCTCAGCATATGGGATCCCTCACGAATTCAGGAGGATACTCAGGAGCGCAGCAGGTTCAAGGATCCTCCATTGTTCCAGGATCATTCCAGGTTCAAGGATCCTCCATTATTCCAGGATCATCCCAGGTTCAAGGATCTTCCTTTGTTCCAGGATCATCCCAGGTTCAAGGATCCTCCATTGTTCCAGGATCATTCCAGGTTCAAGGATCCTCCATTGTTCCAGGATCATCCCAGGTTCAAGGATCCTCCCTCGTTTCAGGATCATCCCAGTCTCAGGGATCCTTCCAGATGCCAGGATCCTTGAGGAGTTTGCAAACAGGAAGTTCAGATGTCCATCAGGGAGATTTTATTCCAATGCAGACCAATGCTTCTACTGGTCCTTCAATCATTCTAGAGTCCCAACAATATGGATTCACATCCATTCCTCCTAATTTGAATCCAATGGGAGGTAACACTTTTAATAATTCCTATGCTACTAACCATGGCCTTATGCAGGATCCAGGTATCAATCATGCCATGGCCAGAGAATTGCAAAAGTTGAAGGATATGATATCAAGTGTTCCAGGAGTGGTCAAACCTATCCCAGAGATTGCAGATGGGAGCCACAGGATATCTCGTTTTGCACCACCGATCTGTGATGCTGAGATACCCAAGAGGTTCCATGTTCCAACTATGAAGCTGTATGATGGTTCGACGGATCCTGAAGAACACATAGCACAATACAGGGAGAGGATGGAGATCAATCCAATCCCAGAAAGGTTAAAGGAAGCATGCCTGTGCAAAGGATTCGGATCCACTCTTACTGGATCAGCTCTCAAATGGCTGCTAAGTCTTCCCCCTACTCTATTACCTCATTTGCTAATCTAGTTAACCTATTTAATAATCACTTTTCTTGTAGTAGAAAATTTGAACGATTAACTAGTGATCTATATAGGATAACCCAGGGTCATAATGAATCATTAAGGGATTATATTACCAAATTCAGTAAAGAATCCTTAGACATTCCCAACTTGGATATAGCCACGGCTGTTGAGGCCTTCAAAATGGGATTACTTAGGGATTCATTGTTTTATGATGATCTTGTTATGACACCATGCAGGAACTTAGATGAGGTAAGAACCCGGGCACTTAGGTTCATTCGACTAGAGGATGACAAGAGGATCCAGGAGAGGTTAGCAGTATCCTCAAAGCAAGATAAGCAAGGATCCCCATTCAGGAACAACAAGTTCAGATCTGACAACAGATCTGACAACCAGAACGTGCATGCTATTGATCAAGAAGAGGATGATGAGGATTATCCTCCTATTTCTGAGTATTGTTTTTCTGTTGATAACAATGAATTAATCCTTGCGATGTAGAATCTAGGTGATAAAGCTAGATGGCCCAGAAAAAATGATAGGCCAGCTGCAACTAAGGATAAATCAAAGTGGTGTGCATACCATGAAGATTTTGGGCATCTCACAGAAGAATGCATTGCACTGAGAAAGGAAATTGGATACTTGTTGAGCAAGGGGCATCTAAAAGAATTGTTGGGAATAAAAAAGTCAAGGACTCAGGATCCTGAAAGGATCCCTGAGAAGGCTCCAGCCCCTCCAGCAGATGCGCAAGTAATAAACTTTATTTCTGGAGGATCAGACATTTGCGGCACATCCTTCTCAGCAGCTAAAAGGCATGCAAAGGAAACTAAAATGGATAATGGAGAAAGACCCGTTCGAACATCAAGTGTCTCCGAAGGAAAAGTCATAACCTTTGACGAGGATGATCGTGTTGATATCCAGGATCCTCATCACGATGGCTTAGTTATTACTCTTTTCATTTCTAACCATTTTGTCCGCAGGATCCTTATAGACGGAGGAAGTTCAGTGAACATTATCCAGCTTGATGTTCTAAAGAAGATGGGTATCCCTGAATCAGATATCATACCAAGATCCTCCGTGCTCGTGGGATTTAGTGGCGAAACTAAGAATACCCTGGGGGACATTAAACTCCCAATATACATCGAAGGCCTACATTCTTATCAAAAATTTTGTGTTATTGACTGTTTATCTTGTTGTAATGTTATCCTTGGCAGGCCCTGGATACACGATATGAAGGCAGTCCTGTCTACTTACCATCAATGTGTGAAGCTCCCTAGTCCTTGGGGAATAGTCAATATTGATAGTGATCAGCAGGAGGCTAAGAATTGCTATACTTCATCGATGAGACCAGCCTCGAAGTCAAGGGAGCAATAGCAATCAAAGTATCCTCCAAGGGATGTCTTGGAGGCAAGAGAGCAGGATGTGGTAGAAGTCCTCATGGATCCTGATGATCCTGAATCCAAAATCTATATCGGATCAGGGATCCTTGGCGATATGAAGGAAGACCTTATATCCTTCCTCAAGAGGAGAAAGACTACCTTTGCATGGAAACACGAAGACATGACAGGTATATCTAAAGATGTAATCACTCACAAACTTGGCATTGACAGGTCCTTCAAACCGATCCATCAAAGGAGAAGAAAGTTTGCACCGGAAAGAAATGCCATTATCCAAGAAGAGGTAGAGAAATTGCTCCGGGCAGGTATGATTAGAGAGGTCAAGTATCCAAGATGGTTGGCCAATGTGGTTGTTGTTCAAAAGAAAAACGGAAAGTGGAGGGTATGTGTCGATTTTACAGATTTAAATAAGGCATGTCCCAAGGATCCTTTCCCATTACCCCACATTGACTCCATGGTGGATGCAACTGCGGGTCATGAACTGTTAACTTTTATGGATGCTTCATCTGGATTTCAACAAATCTAAATGGAACCATCCGATCAAGAGGATACAGCCTTCATGACTCCAACTGGTATATACTGCTATATTGCTATGCCGTTCGGACTAAGAAATGCAGGTGCAACATATCAAAGGCTGGTGAATATGATGTTCAAGGATCAGATTGGACAAACTATGGAGGTTTACATAGATGATATGGTGGTAAAATCCATAAAAGTTGAGGATCACCTAAGGGACTTGGAGGAAGCATTCGATATCCTTGACAAATATAACATGAAACTTAATCCTTCAAAATGTCACTTTGGTGTTAAAGCAGGTAAATTCTTAGGATATATGGTGACAAAGAGAGGCATTGAAGCTAGCCCAGAACAAATCAAAGCTATAGTGAACATCAAATCTCCGGCCAATGCTAAGGATGTTCAAAGGCTAACAGGCAGGATTGCAGCTTTGAACAGATTCATATCCAAATCCTCAGAGAAGTGTAAAGAGTTCTATGATATCCTAAGGAAGAACAAGAAATTTGAGTGGACGGAGAAGCATGAAAATGCCTTAAGAGCTCTCAAAGATTACCTATCCTCAGCCCCGGCCTTGATGAAACCAGAAAAGGGCGATGTGCTATCCTTATATCTTGCGGTATCCTCAAAAGCAGTAAGTGCGGTCCTTGTTAAGGATCACGAAGGTACACAACATCCTGTCTATTATGTAAGTAAAAGTTTACTTGATGCTGAATCCAGGTATTCACACCTTGAAAAGCTTATTCTTGCATTAATTATGGCATCCACTAAGTTGAGACATTATTTTGAAACTCATGTTATTGTTGTTAAAACTAATTTCCCAATTAAGAATGTCCTCAGGAAACCAGAGATGTCAGGAAGGATGGCTAAGTGGGCAGTGAAGCTAAGTGCATATGATATAAGATATGAGCCTAGGACAGCCATCAAATCCCAAGCATTAGCTGACTTTGTGGCTGATTTCAGTAGTGATTTACAAAAAGAAGCTGAGTTAGAAGTCCAGCAGCTAGAGGAGACCAAGGATCCTTGGATACTCTATACTGATGGATCCTCAAATGTCAAAGGCACAGGGCTTGGAATACTACTAAAATCGCCACAGGGGGACATAATACCCCACTCTATAGCTTGTGAGTTCCAAACCACTAACAATGAGGCTGAATATGAAGCCTTAATTGCTGGGTTGCAAATTGCAAAGCATATGGGGATTAGGTATCTTGAGGTACATGTAGATTCATTGTTAATTACAAACCACTTTAATGGATCCTATGCTGTTAAAGGTGAAAAGCTAACCAAATATTTAGAGATAGTCAAAAATTTGGCACTCTCTTTTGTTTCCTTTAGTTTGACATAGGTACCAAGGGAAGAAAATACAGAAGCTGATGCATTGGCTAACTTAGGATCATCTTTGAAGATCCCTGAGGATATCAAGATCCCTATTATCCATATCCTGACCCCGGCTATCGAGGATCATGTGGCTATGGAGATAGGAAATGATTCTGCAATTATCCCTAGTGAGGATACTCAATCCCATTCAGGATCGGGATCATGGATCTCACCAATCATGAGATACTTACAACATGGAGAGATTCCTACAGGAGAAAACCCTAGGGCTTTCAAAATTAAGGTATCTCAATTCACAATTTTAAATAATATGTTGTATAGACGATCTCTTGCAGGACCATACTTGAGATGCATTGAGGATCCTGAAATCCAAGAAGTTTTAAAAGACTTCCATGAAGGAGATTGTGGAAACCACACTGGGGGCAGAGCGTTATTCTCAAGGATCCTGAGGACAGGATACTACTGGCCAACCATGAAAAGAGATGCTGTGGAGTATGCTAAGAGATGTGATCCTTGTCAGAGACACAGCAATATCCTTCATCAACCAGCTGAATTATTGCATCCTATATCCTCCTCTTGGCCATTTATGAGATGGGGTATGGATATAGTTGGTAAGCTCCCTAAGGCACCTGGTGGAAAAGTGTTCATGCTAGCTATGACTGATTACTTCTCCAAGTGGATAGAGGCTGAAGCTTTTGCCCAAGTCAGAGAAAAGGAAGTTATATCCTTTATTAAACGAAATATTATAACTAGATTTGGAATTCCTTCTGAAATTATATGTGATAATGGTTCCCAATTTATTGGGGGCAGAACCACTAACTTTTGTGACAGTTGGGGGATTAAGATGATAACATCAACACCAGTCCACCCACAAGCTAATGGTCAAGCAGAATCATCCAACAAGATCATCATCAACAATTTGAAGAAGAAGCTTGGATCTAAGAAAGGGAAATGGGCAGAAGAACTACCTTATGTGCTCTGGGCTGATAGGACAACCCCTAAGAATGCTATTGGTCAAACGCCATTCTCTTTGGTATTTGGGGCAGAATCAGTGATCCCTACAGAAATGGTGGTTCCAACTGCTAGAACAAGTACTCGTGATCTTGAAGAAAATGATGAGAACTTGGCTCAAGACCTGGATACTATTGAAGAAATCAGGGATATGGCTAGGATAAGGATGGCCAGTTATCAACAAAGAATGGCTGGTGCTTACAACAAAAATGTTAGGATCAGGAAGTTTCAAGTTGGAGATATGGTATTAAGGAAAGCATTTCAGAATACCACCAATCCTGCTGATGGAAAATTGGCTCCAAAATGGGAAGGCCCTTATTTGATTGAAGCTGAAGCAGGAAAGGGGGCATATAGATTGCTAACCATGGAAGGTGATTTGCTACCAAGAGCTTGGAATGCTGTCCACTTGAAGAAATATTTCATGTAAGCAGGATCCTCATGGCACAGATGATCCTTACGTTAGGGGTATCCTTGAAGGATCCTTAAAGTATCGGTGATCCTTACTTTGGTAACATCCTAATCTTGAACTATTTCATTTCTTTATTTTCTCATATTAGGATAAGGATCATGTGTCCTTTATCCATCTCTCACGTGATTTTAAGTTTTGAAAGTTCAGGTATCCTTAGCAAACTATTGGTTATCTGCAGAAGCAATCCGTCCTTTGGGTTTAACCCCAGTTATTTGGGCTTGACCCCAGTTCCGCCTGTAGCGCATGATGATCCTGGTATAGTTCAAGGCAGTGGGACCAGTACTCGCTTTAGGGGCTGATAATTCCATTGTACTGGCTATACCTAGGATCCTACGTATAATGGTAGACGTACCATACATACGTTCCTAAGGTTTCTAACGTTTTCACGTTAGCTAAGGTTTTGACATTTTCGTGTCACTAAGTTTGGATAGTCGCCAGTTAGGGCCATACTCCAGTTTACATACGATCCTTGGGCTTGTCCCCAGTTATCCTTGGGCTTGTCCCCAGTTATCCTTGGGCTTGTCCCCAGTTATCCTTGGGCTTGTCACCAGTTATCCTTGGGCTTGTCCCCAGTTGCTAACTCTTATCTTATATTGGCTTAGTCCCAAGTTATGATCTATTTCAGGTCCTTGAAGATAAGCAACTGGGGATCCTTGATCCTTACTTCTCTCTAAGGTTTATCTTATAGTTATCCTTATTATGGTTAGGATCCTAACTTGGATCCTCAGGTATGATCCTTAACTATTTTTAATTCTATTCATTATTTATTTGAATAACCCTTAAAATTTGACAACTAGACTTGTGATCCTTAAAATATATTGCTTTTTGGGATTCTTTAACTATAGGATATTTGATCGTGGATCATGTCCTAAACATTTTCAATCTAACTTGTTCAAAATTGTTTATTCAATAAATGTGCATCAAAACAAAGGAGAATTAAAGAAACAAAAGGATAACAACACAAGATAAGCGACAAATGGTTAAGATTTTATTTATTAACAAAAGACTAACCCTTAAAAGGTTGTCAAAATTACCTACCCCGAGCATCTACCAGCAAAACGTGGCCCGTCCGCTGGGGTAGGTAAAGGGTGTCCATGATAATAGGTTCAAAAGTAGTGCAGGAATATAAAGGCAGCAGGATCACAAAGGCTTCATCCCCAAAACAGAGGATCCCTCCACCACTTGCAATCCTGCCTATTGTCTGAAGGATCACACATGATCCTTAATCCTAAAAACTATTGTTCAGTACAAACCATCACATTGTTCAAACAAAACAACCATCAAACTAAAAAAAATTGGGCTCCGGCTATGTCTAGAAGTTTCCATCATCGCCCAATCATGCATCCTAAGCCTTCCCTGCATCACCACCTCCGGCTCCACTTGCTTCACCACCTTCACCCTTGCCTCCAGCCTCAATCGCCAAAACTTCCTCAGCCTCTTCATCATCTTCAAGATCAGCCAACCTTGCTTTCCAGCCCTCAACATCCCAGCTGCTTCTGTCAAAGTTAGGATCTTGAGCTTCCTGGGCCATCTTCAGTTTTGTCTGATACATTGTGATGGCAGCAGAGACCTTTGCACCTTCTATAAGATCATGCTTTTCATAGTCGAGGTCAATCAGGAGTTTAGCTGTCTTAGTCTTGGCATCTTGGAGTTCCTTCTGAAGATCAGCAATTTGGAGGTCCTTAAGCACTGCAACCTGTTGGAGATCAGCAATCTTCCTATCCTGATCCTCAACGTGGCCAACATAGTCCTCAATCTCGGTGAATTTCTGCAAAGGGGATAAAAGATAAGGTCAGGACCAAGTGATCCTCAAATCAGGATACATCAGCAGGATACATCAGCAGGATATATGAGCAGAGATAGTGATCCTTACAACGTTGAAGTACTCGAGGAATTGGTGGCGGATCAGAGGCAGACCCTGCAGATCCTCAGCTTCGGAGACCTTTCTCTTCTTGATTCCCTTTCCTTTGAGGGGTGCCTTGGGAATGGAGATGCTAGGACTGGTAATGGACCTCTTTCTCCTGGGTTTAACAGTATCAAGGTCAGCCGTGTCGAATTGAGAAACAGGCTTGGTGGATTTTCCAGCACCTACACAACCAAAACAAGATAAGTATCTTTATTTCATTTATATTTCACTATTTATTTAAATTTTTAAACAAAGATACTTACTCGACATAGTGACAGATCCTGAGGATACCTCCTGAGAATCTTGGGTGGTTGTCTTGAAAGTTCTCGTTTCAGGGTCAAGTCTCTTGAAAGCGGCGAGTCTCTCTTTGGCAGCAGGAGTCAGTTTGAGGTGTGAAACAATGATAGCTGCATAAAAGCAAAAATATAAGTGATCCTTACATCAAAAGAAAGTTTCTGGTGATCCTTCTCAGGATCCTCCACCCTACCGTGGGTAGCCCACTTCTTGGGTAGATCTTTCCCGTCAGCGATAGAATCTCTCTTGACGAAAAAGAAACGTCGCTTCCAGTTAGTGTCGTTCTTGGTAGCTTTGAATATCGGATGTTCCTCACCAGGTTTACGTTTAAACAAATAACGATGAGAACCAAAGGTAGTAAGATCATACAGCTCTCCCAGCTCTGACATTCCTAGGTCTATCCCTTCCTGCTCAATGATCCTCTCAAGGGTATACAAAACCCTCCAGATCATCGGCATGGCTTGGATATAAGAAATGCCGGTTAAGGAAAAGAAAGATTGGGTGAAGGCTGGAAAAGGATATGTATAGCCTATGGTGAACGAAGTGACTGGAAAAGCAACCCAGTTGTCGGAAACATGATCACTCAGGGCATTGGGATCAAAAGGTCTGAACTCGGTGTTCGCCGGGAAGCAGTGGCGGATCCTATCAATCTGTGCATCATTGAAACAGCAGCGTTCTTTTATGGAATCTTCGATGATCCCATGGCTTTTCGGTGGGCTGTTTTTCGGGTGATCCTTAGCTGGGGAATTCCGGAGCAACATCTTTGATAGAATGGTGAAAAGAAACGGAAAACAGAGCAAGAGAAGGAAGAAGATGAAGAGAGAATACCTGTTTATCTTCGGAATGCAGTTATAAAGGGAGTCTCTCTGAAATTTTAAATGCATTCGATCCTATCTCTATCCCCTATTTATAATCATGATTGTGCAGGGTTGTCACTTCTGTGACGTCATGGTTGCAACGGATAGTTCTACAATAACGGCTATATTTACGATAGTTAGTTGTGGATAAGTTCGAGAAAATATAATTCGCTCATTTTACATATTACTCCTTATATTTTGGGGGCAATTGTTAGGGGAGGATTTTCTAACAATTAGTGATCCTTACTTGTTATCCTAATTAATGATCCTTACTTCTGTGACAGATAATGATCCTCAGAAGAGCTTCAGGATCAGGATCATGGATCACTTTAAGGATCCTCATACTGACGATTGTTTGTTTGTGTTTTGTATTACTTCGCAGGAGTAACAAGCTTGACTTGGTCTTGGCAACGTTACTATGGAATATTCCACAAGTATTTCGCACACGTTTGACTGGAAATGGACGTTGTGGAGAACGTGGGAGCTTGGCACAAAAGTCGGATAGTTTGTTATTGTAGCTAACTTCTATTTTAAAAGGGGTGACGAGCTAGAATGAGAACACTTAGCCATTTTCAGCTACACACACTCTCATACAATCGCATTCTTGAAGCTCTCGACGAACACTTATTAGTTTTCACTCACTTTTACACATTTCACAATAGTGATCCTTGTACCTAGCTCGTTACTATCCGAAGTTGTAAACATTTATTGATTTATTTGAGCTTGGTGATCGGTAGTTTCCATCACCCGGGGTTTTTTGTGCCGGAGATCAACTCTTGATCAAGGGCTTTTTCCCCGTATAAATCCTTGTGTCGTTTGTGCAATTTACCTTAAAGTGATCCTTATCATTGTTCTACATTTAAAGCATCATACCCCGTAACTGAGAGTTTGGTTGCATTATCCTCATTAGATTTTTTTTCGACCAAAACAATAATCATGCAGATTCATATGGCCAAAGTTGAGTCTACAGATAAGCCTTGATATATTGCAGATTTATATGGGCAGAGCTTAGCCTATTGATTTAGCCTTGTAACCTAGTGCACACGAACTAGGTAATTAACTAATACAACATTTACGATAACTCACGAGATTAAAACCCTCACAACGAATGACAGAGTATTCCCCGAGTTCGGGTGGTACTCAAACATCCTGTCGGAATCACGACTAATGACAAAGGATAGCGCTTAAACATCCGGTCGGATAGTTTCAATCGATCGGACATTGAATCGTAGCAGCGATTGAGTTAATACCCTGTATCGTAGCAGCGTTTCGTGCTATGTGTGTGTTTCTGTAGTATTTAGACGATATCTCAGTGCCTGAATCGAATTTTGACGTTGAAACAAGCGAACTGTTCAAGTCCCAAGCCTCCCTATTTATACCCGAAATTGGACCCGCCCGCGTGTCGCGACGGGATCCTCGGTCCCTGTCGCGTGTCGCGGGGCACACCCCCCTAGCCTAGGGTAGCCTGGTCACTTGCATAGCCCTGGTGAGTCGACGTTTTCATAAAATTCTATTTAGACAACGAATTGTGTAGATAATATCGAATAGGAAATGCCCCCTCTGAGTTTTAGGGCCCCTGATCCTGATTCTGATTGTTATGAAAATTTTAGGGTTTATGCAGGATTATTTGAGGGTTTCAACTAGGGTTTCTTTTTAGACAAAATATAATTAATAATAATAGAAATAAAAATATAATAGTTTTGGTGAGAGTTGTTATGGTTTGAGATAAAAAGGAATAAAACAGTGAGAAAAGAGAATGAACCCACTTTGTAACTTTAGGGTTCAACTAGAAAACCTCCTGGTAGAATTTTGGGTATAATTTCTGAGCTATATATATAAAAAATATATATAATGCACTCGTGTTAAGTATAATACCCCTCATTCAACCTTGTCCCTATGTCACGAGACAGAACCCCAACAACTTAGTCGGGCAAAGCCCTGACATATGTTATGAGGCTCAGATCAATTGGACCGGGTAGCGGTGATCGGGAGTTATAATACTTAAAACGAGACATAGGCTTTACTATTTTGATAGGATCAAAAAAAAAAAAATAAAAAAAAAAAATAAAACTATATGTATGAAAGAAAGAGAGGAGGCGTATGGACACAGAGATGGAAGCAATTTGTTTACTTGAAGGCTCCATCTATTTATACTACTGTTAGAGTAAATTGCATGAAAAGTTATTGAAGGTTATTCTTACACGTAGCATCATGATTTAATTTCAATCATACACATCTACCAATCCTAATTTTATTGAGTTTTTAATTTTATTTATTATTTTATTTTTATTTTGGATGTATACGTCCACTAGCCTATTTGAATATTTTATTTTATTATCTCATATTTTGATTCTTAACATTTCAAACGAAATTTTATTAACATTGATTATTATTATTATTATTATTTATTTTATTAATTTATTAATTCAACTGCTTTAGTTATTTGGCGCGTGTAACTTTCAGAATATAACGTTCTAGAAAATAATAAATATGTCATTAGAACGAGAATATTTTTATCTACATTTTGAACCAAGTTTCATTAAAATAGAGTAGTTTCAAAAATATATGTATTTTTATAGTTTAATTAGTATACGGTCACTAGGCCCGTCCAGGTACTTCATATTTTTAATAGTCAACTTACCTGTAGACTACCCGTCTAATAATATAGACTTTTATTTTATTAGAAAGGTCAACCATATACAGGCCAATTATTTATTTCAACCAATTATATAAAATAGTGTTTAAAACTATTTGGGTTGAATAATTTTATTAAAATTAAACTATTTGCTAGTTACTAGTGGTTAATAAATTTAACCAAACTTATAATTCTTATATAAAAATAGGGATGTTACAGTAGGTTTGACAAGTGTTTTATAGGAAATGAGTTGAAAAGAGATGTCTATCTAGGGGTAACATGTTTTAATTGCATATGCTACATGTCGTCAACCTTTTTACCTTTTCTTGGTGAGATTTTGAGCCTGTAGACGGATAGGATACATTATATAATGAATTCGTTTGTTGAGTGCAGGCTTCTTTCACGCGGACTAGGGAAGCAGACATCATCATCACAATCTAAAGGAGCATCACGTGAACATCATCAGAGAGAAAGAGGCAGCAATTTATGTGAAGATCATTATTGTCAAAACATCAATTGGGCCGAATTCATATTGGATTTTGGGCTTCTTCTTTGGGGCCGACACACATAATCATCATACATCACATGTGGGCCTGACAAACTCGTAGACAAAGGGGGCCCAATATATTACTCACATCGAAGATACAAGAACATCATCACATCTTTGATGGCAGGAGGAGAGGCAGCCGCGTGGTTCGAGCTTGTGAAGATCATCCCACCCTAATGAGCGGCTAGTATTTATATGGTTTCCTCCGGATGAAGGGTTTTTGTAAGTTGATTGATATTATGTGTTGACACAATCATTTTACTTGGTGATCTAAGCATTCGATGCTTTTCACCATTGATTTGATTTCTTGATTGTAAACAATTACGTTTATTGAAACCTTAATTTCTAAGCATTCAGTTCCCGAGAGTTCTAGTAATTGGGATATATTTGACATGGGGTTAGGGTTTGTAAATTGTAATTGATAATCATTCGATAACCTCCCGTTACGTATTGACCGGAGTACTTAGTCGTTGGTTATCACAATTAATTAATCGAGTTTAATACCTATGTCTATGTAGGTTACGATTAAACACATAATTGAAGTTAATTGCAAAACCTGAAATTTGGAGGAACCATCTTTTCTTTCATTGATTTAAAACACAATTTTTATTTGTTAATTTAGCTATTTCTCACAAGCAAACAAACCGATTTTCTCATTCAGTAATAGTTAATCAATCCTTTTCATTACGACACTTTCCACAATCCTCCCTTGGTTTGATACCCTGCTTATTCTATACTAATAGTTTAAATAGGTTTTTGCATGTCCATAACGACAGACATCAAAATGGCGCCGTTGCCGGGGAGGCGTGCGCAAAGTGCTTAGTGTTAAGTTCTAGTTTTAGTTAAATATACAAAAATCCAAAAATAGTGTCTTTTTAGTTTGTTCTGTTTTGTTCGGATTTATGCGAGGTTTTCTTGTTTTTGTTTGTGCAAGTGATCTAGGAAGTGTATGCATCACACTCGGAATTCCGGGAAGTCATCACCATTAGTGTTCGACCCAGAGATCGAGAGAACAGTAAAGCATACCAAACGAGTACTACATCGTGAGAACAAGATTCTACAATCACCTATACCAACATCTAAAACAATGGAGAACTTAGCAACACCGGAGAAACAACCCGCAACTTCACAACCGCAACAATTCTCGCCAACACCTACCCAACCTTCACCAAACACTACCATACCAGTTCCACCACAACCACCGCAATCTACACAACCTACCTCCACATCTCCAGTACCATCATTCTCAACCTTTTTCCCAAACCTTGATAACATTCAACAAACTTCCACCCAAGCAACATCTCTTCAATACCCAACTACAACCCAGACTGTCAATTTACAGCAGTCGTCTCCTTACGTTAGAATCATTCCTGATGACACTCCATCACCAATTCAAACTCAAGCACCTAATGCAACATCCATTACGCCAGCCACTCGACCGGTTATTTCACAGCAAAGTCAGCCAATGCCACACCTTTATAAATCGACCATTTATGATCAAGGAAATAATTCAGGGGATTTCGACGATGGCTATGAGGAATATGATAACTACGTGGGTCAAAATGAGAGACGCGCGGTCAATATGGGTATCTACGAGAGGCAAACAGTTGGGGCAGGTGGATTCGAAGGAGTTAATCAAGGGAATTTGGGTTATCAAACATTTGTGCAGCAACAACAAGTTCCATATCAACAGCCGCAGGTGCAACCGATCCCGATGCAGGAGCAATATAATCAACCTGACCCAATCAATCAGCAGCCTGTTCCGAGAAGGCCGGTGGTGGATATTCCATTACCACCACCGGTACCTCAGATGCAGGGTCAGGCAAGACCGCTGCCACGAAACTTACACCGACCGGTGATTTTACCGGAAGGAATTCCACGACGAAATAATCAAGGTCTAGTTCTAGGTATAGAGAGCCACTTCAGGCCTGCTATAGTTAACAACCCATCACCGGTTGTAATCCCGCAACTACAAGGAGGGCGGTCATTCGAAGTACGAACACAATCAATATCCAGTCTGCCTAAGTTTCATGGTCATGCACATGAAGAACCATATCTACACATTGCTGCATATGATGCACGTTGCAACACAATTAGCAGCCAAGGTTTCTCAGTTGATTATGTGAAATTGGTACTTTTCCAATTCACACTTGAAGACAAAGCACAGCAATGGTTTCATTCGCTACCGTCAGCTTCGATCTTCACATGGGGCGAAATGCAGCAACAATTTTTAGACGAATTTTATACTCATTTGCGTACTAACAACGCCAGGAAGGATATTCGAGGGTTTCGACAACAGCCCGGTGAGTTATTTCACGAAGTGTTCAATCGTTTCAAAATGATGCTCAAGAATTGTCCACATCATGAGATATATTTGTGGGAGCTTATTAATACATTCCACGAAGGCCTAACAGATGAAGATGCCAGGGATGTAAATTCAATATCCAATGGTACTTTTGGAATGAATTATGAAGAAGATGATTGGGAGTATTTAGAAAGAACCGCAAGGGCGTCAAAACGCCAAGCTCAATCTTCTAGAAGTGCACGACATTCGACAGTGAAAGCTGCAGACCAGTTACCGGAGACTGGGGGACCATACCCGTTGTGTGGTCATTGTGGGGATATAGGGCACATTGCTGATCAGTGCCCTAACATTATCGGTAATCTGGATGAGGTGAATATGATGCAGAGAAGTGGGAACAGGTATTCGGGTTTTCAAGGAAACAACCAATATTACCAGCCCCGGAACCAAAATAATTATCAAGAGGGTAATAATTCAGGTTTCCAACGAAATTACCAGCATAGTAATGGTCAGGTGAATAATGATATGATGGAGATGTTGAAAGCAATTCAACTTGATTTACAAAACCAAAGGCTTGAGTTACAAAACCGTGCTCAAAAGGATGAGATACGAGATAAGGCCATTCAATCATTAACCACACAAATGGCCCAACTTGCAACCGATGTGAAGGAGCTGAAGCAGCAACAAGGGAAGCTGCCAAGTGATACTCAACCAAACCCCAAGAATCCACGGAGCACATTGATCAGTGGGGTAAATCCAGTTCCTAATAACACTTGTTATGATAATGGTTTGTCTACTTCGAATGTGATTGCAGGTCTAAATGAAGCGGTTGTGGAAGAAAGTGGAATCGATTTGGGGAGCCGGTTGTCTCCATCAGAGTTGGGAAGTTCAAAATCCACAAGGCGTTGCTGGACTATGGAGCAGGAGTGAGCGTGTTACCTGGTAGCTTGTATGACCAGTATGACTTCGGTCCGCTACAAGTGTGTGATAGCATGGCCATGTTCGCAGATGCGAGTTTGAAACGACCACGAGGGGTTGTGAAGAATGTGGTCATCCAACTTGGCGAGTTTTACTACCCGGTTGATTTTATGGTGGTTGATTATGCACCATCGCTTACATACGAGCAGCCGCTGGTAGTTTTGGGTCGCCCATTCCTATATACCGCGAACACCCAGATTGATTGTCGAAGCGGAATGGTCACCATGAGCAATAAGAATCGTAAGTTGTACTTTAATGTATTTTTAAAAACTATTTCTTACGATCCTGTTAATGATGCTTGTCACATAGTTGCTACTAATGAACATGGTTCAAGTGTGACAAAGGACAGGTTAGAGGCGAGTGGATATCGAGTGAAGAAGTCAAGTGTGGGAAGGCCATTTGGTGGAGGAAAACCACCTGATGGTGGGTTTGGATGGGGTAATGAAACTGTAGTTAACCCCGACCGAAGTGAAACGATGAGCCTCCCTAAAAACTGGATGGATATGTACGGAGAGACATGGGAGAGAAAACGCGTAGTTGAACCACCCTGAATGTCAGGTACGGTCTGGCTGAAGACCTAAAACTTAGCACTCTCGGGAGGCAGCCCGAGGATGTAGAGTATTGTATTTTGGTTTGGTTCGTTTTGGTGTGGTTGTGTTTTGACAGGTTCTTGATTCAATCATCACGGATGCAACAATTCAAGTGTGGAGATGTTTTGCAACATCCCCAGTGAGATGTCAAAGAATCTATGGAATGCGTCTATTCCAGTTAAAGCACAACAGCCGCATCACTACAGACACATGATCAGGTGCATGCGTTTATCTATCTTACTTTGTCTTTGGTGTGTTTTGTTGTTTTTGGTGGTGTAAACCTTTGTTTTGTTTAGGGGATGTGTTTTGGTTGTTTTGTTATGAGTTAGCCGCTCATTGAGGGTTGTTGGTTTGTTTTCCCGGGTTTATATTTTAAAAGCACCATACATTGGGGACAATGTATCCCAAGTGTGGGGATGGGGGAGCCCGGGAAGGGATTCGTGGATAAAGCTTTGAAGCGATTGAAAGTGGTTGAAATCGATGAAAATTGTAACACCTCGAAAAATCACGTTCAATGATGTATTGACACGTGTAATAAGCCCTAGTAAAGTCAAACCTTAAATATATGGGACTAATTTTTCGAAAAATCGAAAAACATTAATTATGAAAGAACTGGAAGTATTATCATACCTAAAATAAGTTTCTAAATAACCTTTTATGGTTTTATATTCACAAACGAGCCACTTGTTGATCAAGTGTAGCCGTGTGCGTAATTAATTGAAAGTTTGCGCAATAAAGGGTTAAAAGCGTCAACATGTTAATTTTTACCTCTGAGTGACCTTTTAATAAACCAAGAGCCTCATGATATTTGATTATAAACTCAGGATTACCGATCATTGGCCACCCAAGGCTTTTATGCCCAAAAGTGAAGTTACGCGCAACTTTGCAAGTATAAGGGACTAAAAGTGTCAATATGTTTAATTATACCTCTGAATGACCTTTTATCGAGCCTGAAGCATTATGATGTTTAATAATACTTTCAAGAATGCCTAATATGGATTAGATGAGGCTTCAATGCTATTAAATGATGATTTACGCAAGTTTGCGCATTAGAGGGACCTAAAGCGTCAAACTGCTAAAGTATACCGATTCGTATGTTATCGGACCTTCCGGAATTTGACCATGAGATAAACATACCCTATTTATCCTTAATATAGCTTAGATATAGGCTTAGAGGTGTTTGGTGCTCAAAATTAAGCTTTTAAGTCATGCAGGGACTAAAAGTGTCAAAAAGCGCACAAGTTTGCGTTTACGCGCATATCTTACATTCTGAATATCCCCGGATACCCAAAAATTTATGTAAGCACTAAAATATTTTATTTTAGTGTTTGGCTTGATAAAATTCCATTCGTCGTGTCGTTTGGATCGTTTTTCGCGTCCGTCCGTGTTTCGTCGTAATTAGCCGAACAACGTGACCGTACGACCAAACGAATCGACACCCGGCATGTTTTTGAGCATGTTTCATGTTCTCTATGCTTAGGAATCATTGTAGATCCTTAAAAATGGTTTAACGGGCCTTGGATGTGTCGGAAATGGCATTTGGAAGTGCAGGGTCTAAATCTGTCAACAAGTGAAAGTTTCAGATTGCTGACCAGGTCCTTACGGACCGTAAGGCTGGACCCTTATGGTCCGTAAGCCATGCCCAGATGCAGAAAATCGATTATGTTGCCTGTTCAGCCCATGTAAACGACATATATGCCCTTTATCACCACCAAGAGCTGCCTAAACTAATTCTTAGGCCTTAGGGACACTTGTTAATCATCAGGGATCATGTATAGCCTTGTTTGTCATGACCTTGATGGATCAAGATCACTATATAAGAACCCACATTTTTCCAATTTTTGATCATTCATTCCATCCTCATTTCTTGGAGTCCCCTGGAGCTCAAGCACCTTCCTTGTGATCCTTAGTCATTCATAGGACCTTGGTAAGTATTCTTAACCTTCCTTAATTGAGTTTTGCTTAGTTATTAGCTTAAAGGTCAAACCGTCGTAATTAAGGTTTGACTTATCGATTAATCACTAATGGTCCAGTGATTAGTCAAACTTAAGGTAGTTATAAGTTGGTAATTATGTGGGCATTAAACCCTTAAAAGGGCACCCTCTAATTCCCACTCTAACTAGATCAATTGTCGGGTCAAAGTTTATTATAAAAAGTCAACAGGATCCTAATTTTTGAATTAACGCATAATTAGCAATGTAGAAGGCGTGTAACCTATTTGATCACTCATATAACTTGGTAATAAGTATAAGAACTGGTCTAAGCTTGTTTGATCCGACAATTTTCTGTTTAGGCTCGGTTCGGAACCGAAAGTCGCAAAACTTTGACTTTTGCTTTGACTTCAGTTCTGACCCGATTTAGATGGGTTTGGAAATGCCTTAGAGCTTCCTTAGGACCAGGTTACATGATAGTATAACCCTCTGTGGTTGGATCGTTGATTGTCCGATTCGTTTACACGTTTCCGTTAATTGCTTAATGTTGACCATAATGCCCTTTTGACCATAAAACGAGAATTTTGGAATTGTGAGAGGACAATAATCCTTATTACTGATTTATAAACATGTACCTAAAGTTTCATATCAGTTCGAGGTCCAGAATAGGAGTTATGCTAAATAGCGCATTTAAAAAGCTTTTTGTTAATTAAACGGCGCAACTAGCATAAGGCCTATCTAAACCCAATTTTTGACACCAAACCTTTTACCCACTGATGTAATACAATATTTTGGGATTTTTAAAGATTTTTAATTACTTTTAACCTGAGCATAACCTAAGGTTATGGCCTCGATTCGGTAAATACCGATTATACCCTTTTTGTTTATAAAATGAGTTTTACATAGTATTTTGACACCAATCCAATTGCTACTGATTTTATATGATAAATAAAGTATTTTGAACTTTATAACCTGATCAGAAAACTCAGATTTCCTGTTAAACCCGGAAATCGCTTAAAACGGCTTTTTACGCGTATTAAACGCCTAGTATGGGTTTAAAACCATTTTGGCATATAAGACTTATCACCAACTGATATAACCTATTAAATTAAGTTGTTTTACTGATTATTTCAGACCCGAGTCTCAGAATTAAAATTTATCTCTTTTATAATCTTTTAAATGACCAAAATACCCCTACGGGGCTTATATTGAGATTAAACTCGTTTTGGGCATAATGGAAGGTATCCTACTGATATCACAACATGTTTAAGGCATATTAACTTAGGAAACCTGTATAGGATCCATATGGTTACCCGTTACGCCTCTTGCACGTTCGGTTCGGTTTATGTAACTAGTTTGCATAAATTAGCCGAAACGGGGCAAACCTTATCATTTTCATTTCAAAATCCAGAATGTATTTAGTTTACCCATTTTATACAAGTCTTCATACTTGTTGGGTCTAAATCACATTCTAATCCGGCCTCCACTTAATCTAGCGTGTCGTACCTTTGTTCTATTTAAAAACTAGCCGGTCTAAGTCTATGACATAATTAAGACCCGTTAGTATTCTAATTGGTTATTTATACCATCATTCCAGACTAGAGCCTTCCGGTAAATTGTACCTATGCTTACTTAAGTGAATACGGCTGAGTTATTATAATTCTTGCTATTTAAGACAGGAGCTAGCTCAGGTAAATACTCTTAACTTATTTTCCCTTATACGGGCTTGGGATACGGTAATATAAATACCGCATGGTCAGGTATGGGATTCAAAGACCAATAAGTCGGGAAATCCAAATAACCTGTTTTAATTCGTATTGCTTGACTGAAACATTGGGGGTTAATACGACCGTGTCCTGGATATCATTGACTCATTAAATGCAATGGCCACGACCTAAGCACGGGGTGTAGGCATACACCTGACAGATGCCATATGCTTATTAATTAATTATACCCAATATGGGATTCCCAATAAGGGAATAGTGGTGTGTCGGTTAATCTTGAACCGGCATAGAACCAGGCCCCGTATGTAGAGCAAGTTATGCAAAACTGATAACATGAGATATAGTTTGTCCCAAGTATAAAAGATTAATTTTGCCTTGTGCATTTTAATCAAAGTGTCAAAATATTTTCGTGCCTTGTGCACCTAAACCAATTTTCATAAACATTTTCAAATGAGTCGGTTGAGTGTATTTACCAGTGAAAACTGACGTATTTTCCAAAGTCTAAGTGACAGGTACAAGTACGTAATAGGCTGGAAGCTGCTCAGGACTTGTTAGTTGAGGACTTTGCAACTCCTTCACATAAGCCATTAGTCTGATAACTTCTTTTGTTGATTTGATCCGCCTGTGGATTATTACAAGCTAGTCTGTACGGAATACTTTTATATTATCAGACATTTGTGTTTGTAATAATACTTTATATTTCAAGACTTCCGCTGTGCATTTAAGTTGTGTTGTTTGACTATGATGATATCAACTACGTCATGTACTCCCCACCGGGCCCACCGGTAATACGTGGAAATATCGGGGTGTGACAGGTTGGTATCAGAGCCAACATTGAGTGAATTAAACACTAGCCTTTTTGTGTTTAATCTCAATGACACATTAGCACATTCCTTGACCTTCTGAGTCTAGACTTAACATAGGAATACTCTCAATCCTAATCTGGAAATTTTTGCTTCCAAATTTTTATATATACGTCGCCAAGCGAAGAAGCTGTAATAGGAATTCTCCACATCCGGAGCCTTGAAATGCTGAGCTTCGTACCGCGGCTAGAATGAAACGAGCATCCAGGGAGGGAGCATTCAGACATAAAATGAAGAAGAAACTCCTTTTGCTGAAGATCGTTTCTTTAATAGTCCTTATAGGGACATATTTATCTTTCAGTCCCTTCGAGGACAACATTATTCCTTTCAAGTCCCGTTTAGGGCAAACCTGAACTTTTTAATTTTATAGTGGAATGACTAAATTTAAATTTTCATCCAAAACATGAAATATGAAATAAATGAAAAATAACATTCTTTTTTTTATAAGATCTACCATTGTAATAAAATGGCAAAATCTAAAAAGGACAAGATGTAACAACCCTCGGTAAAACCGACACCCTCATAATATTGTTGATACCTTATTATATGTTAGAATGTCCCAATATGTTTTATATTACACCCCGTATGTGAAAACCGAGCCCTATTTTATGTTATAATTATAAAATAAATTAAAAATAAGAAAAACGGAGTTGAGGCGGGCCGCGTAGACCCACCTTAACCACTTACGCGGGCGGTATAAGGGCTAGAACTGACTTCGTTGATTCCATTAGTTCAAGCGGGTCGCGTAAGAGTTCTCAATAGTTGACGCGGGCCGCGAGAAACCTATACACGCGAAGACACCAGATGCCGACACGTGTCGGCATCGTGTCAAGTCTACTTGGTGACCGGACTAAGCTATTCTGTTGACCAGGTTTGACGCGGGCCGCGTAAACCTTGGCCTGTGTCTTACGCGGGCCGCGACAGAACTCAATATCACAACTATAAATAGCAGGCATCAGTTTTCGATTTCCGTCGCTCATTCACACTTCTCAATCTCGAATTCTGAAAGTATTAAGCATTATAGTCGGGTATTATACCCCTAATTAGCGAGGTTCTGCTCCGTTGTAAGTATTATAACCCCAGTTTCGTAATAGTTACGCTGCCCGATTGATTTAGGGTTCCGTAACAACTGTCGTGGTTCTGCCCGACGTAGTTGTTGGAATACCATCTCGGGGAGGGTATCATTAATAATTTCAAAGGGTTATGATACTAACCAATGTACATTTGTATAAATTATAGATTATATCCAGGAAACCCTTACGAAAAGCCTAAGATAGCAATGTGAGTAATCCTTCTTTTTGTGTAAACCTTTTTGTGAGTTTATCCTCTTTTTGTTAACGTTTTTGGAATAATTTACAAAACCTTAATTGTTTTACAATGTGATTAAGCGGTGATTGAGTCTTTGTAGTTCTTCAATTACTGCCGGTATGTTGGGGTTTTGTATACAAAATTTGTACTACTTGTGAGTAGTAAGTCAAGGTTGACAGTACGTTACCATTGGACAATGAGTTAGCCAATGTGTAATATGACCCACAAGTCAGTGGATTGATAGTACCAAATGGAGTAATTGTGTAGACATAAACATTGTAATCGTCCTCGATACTGTTTTAATCAGTAAAAGATTTCTAGATTAAACTGGGATTCACTCACCAGTATTTCCAACTGACAAATGTTTTTAAAACGCGTTTCAGGTAACCCAATGTGAAAGCCAATTAGTAAAAAGCCAGCTGGAGAGCACTGAAGGCTTAGGGAAAATGTGGCTATAAAAGTTACCTAATAAACGATGTTTTAAATTCAATAAAATAGGGTTGGTCCCTATAAATGTATTGTAATAATAAACTTGGGTTTTGCCCATGTGTTTATTAATATCAAGTATGGTGGTTTTACTCTGATAAACATTTCCTAACTACGGTCCTGATGTAAATTCCGCTGCGAGACTAAACAAACTGATACCACCAAACTCTGTGATCACGTCCGCCCGTTCCCGGGGATCAGGGATCGGGGGTTCCGACAGGAGGTGGTATCAGAGCCTAGCCACTGGTCTGAGCCAAAGAAGTGTTCTGCTGACACTTAAAATTTTGAAATTTGTGTTAGGAAATAAATTACGGAAATAAGTGCATAACTGTATTTAATTGTTATGTGTTATTTGACTATTTGTTAGTTTTCAGTATGAGTGATCAAGAACCATCAGATATGAATCGTCAGTTATCTGATTCACCTAGGAGTGAAGGTACATCATCACAGCCTGCCCTTTCTGGGTATACTGCTGATCAGGAAGATGGAATATTTGCCTTTAGAGCTAAGTCGGAGGAACCATTTCCTACTAAGAAACGAGGATGGTTCAGTAAAGAAGCCTTTGCTCGTAGGAAGAGAATGCGAAAATTGCAACAACAAAGGGCCTTAGCAGCTATTAAGCGAGAGACAGATGCTCATACTCAAGATATGATAAATAGACGCCTAGCTAATTTCCATATCCTAGCTACAACTGCTGCTGACCCAAGTCTGGAACAACTAGTAGCCCCACAACCACAAAACCCAGAACAACCCATGGAAATAGAAAATCCGGAGAATCAAGTAGAGATGCCTGATTTTAACCCTGACGAAATTCCTAGGGTACCTGCACCAAATCCCCTAGACCCAAATTATGACCCATGGTGGGATGAGAATAGGGACTATGTGCAACGTTACTCTATTCCTGAAGACACACCTATAGGAGCCTATTCAGGTATGGACCCTTTAGATCCCTATTACCATGATAACTACATTAGGGGAATCTTGGAAGATCCTTACCAATTACAGGCACTTTTACCTCCATATCAGGAACCTGCACCCCAGATTCCAAACCCAGTCCTAGAACCTGCACCCCCAATGAGTGCAGAAAACATCCAAGAACTTAGGACTTTTGGGGAGGAAATTTTAGAAAACAGTGAGAGGATGCGTCAGGTGGGAGAGCGTCTCGTATGGAAATACGATGAGCGCAATATGGATTTTTGGATGAATCCATATCCGTGAATGGTAGAATGAAGGAAGCAGTAGTAATAATAATATAATAAAAATAAAATAAAATATGTGTGTACGGATGCATATTACTATTTTATTTCTGTTGGTATTGTAATCTTTATTTCTGTGCTAGTGTGTAATAGACGCATAAGTATATGAAAAAGAGTATAGTAGCAATGATCTACGTTTTTGACTAGATTATGTGTTATGTGAGTAACTATATTAAAATATTAATTGTGATATTAATATGAGATAAATGTTTAAAATTCAGATGGCCGACGAAGGAAATCAAGGAAATCTGAATAACGATAACCAGAGTAACATTAACGTGGTTAATGATAATCCGAGTATCAATAACAATGGAAATCAAGTGGACAATTGTGCTATTCAACACATAGTAGCACAGGGAATTATAGATGCAATGCCATTTATACTTCAAACTGTTAAAGATGCTGATAATAAAAGTAAACATAGCAGTAAGCGACCCATTGAACCAGAAAATAGTGTAAACAATGGACCGGTACTTCAAATGCCTATTCCCAAAAGAAGAAGAACCATGCCTATGGTTGTTCTTATAAAGAATTCTGGTCTTGTAAACCAATGGAATTCTCAGGCAATGAAGGGGCCATTGCAACCTTACGCTGGATAGAAAAGACTGAGGCAGTCTTAAGGATAAGTAAGTGTGCTGAAGAAGATAGAATATTGTTTGCTTCTAATCTATTTAAGAATGCAGCACTAGAATGGTGGAACACTATCCTTCAAACAAAAGGAAGTGATAGAACTTACAATATGACATGGGAAGAATTTAAGGACAAGGTAGAAAGGAAATTTTGCCCACCCAATGAAAAGGAACAGATAGCAAACAAATTCCTGAATCTTAGGATGACTGGTGTAGATAGTAAGGGATATACTAAGATATTCTTTGAATATGCTAGAATAGTACCAACTCTTGCTTCACCAGAGCCAGTGTTAATTTCTCGTTATATTTGGGGATTAATTGGAGAGATTAGACACATAGTCAAGGCAGCTAGACCTCAAACCATAGAAGAAGCGGTAGAATTGACAAATACCTTGACTGATGAATTAGTCCGTACTAGAGAAGAAGACCAGAGGAGAAACCTAACCCAAAGGCTTACTCAAGAATTCCGTTCTGGAAATTTCAATCGTAGGAATATGGGTTCTACCTCTGCAACATACTGCAAGGTCTGCAAGAAAAAGCACTCGGGAAAATGCTCCAATCTCTGCAATTACTGCAAGATGCCAGGACACAAGGAAGAAAATTGCAAGAGGAAATCCAGTAATGGATTATGTTACAACTGTGGAGAAAAAGGTCATATCAGGCCAAACTGTCCGAAATTGGCCCCAGCTGCAGACAACAAGAATACTAAAAATGCTAGAGCATTTGTTCTAACTGCAGAAGAAGCCAAGATGATCTCAGAGGTTATAGCTGGTACGTTTTTAGTTAATGATGTTTTTGCTAAAGTATTATTTGACTCTGGTGCAAACCAAAGTTTTATTAATACATCGTTTTGCAAATTTTTAAATCAATCATTAACTAAACTACCACATGAATGCTTAGTAGAGACAGCAAATGGAGAAACCATTAAGATTTCTGAAATCTTGCAGGGAGCAAGCATAGAAATTTTAAATCAGAAATTTATTGCAAACCTGTATCCCATGAATCTGGTAGGATTTGATGTTGTTTTAGGAATGGATTGGTTAATAGCCAATAAAGCCAGTATTTTATGTGATCAAAGGTAATTCAAGTAAATTCACCAAAAGGTAAAAAGATCACAATTAAAGGAGATAAACCTTCTAAATCCAATAAATTTATCTCTGTGATGAAAACAGCAAGTTGTATGAGAAAAGGTTCTATAGTGTATTTGATTTCTATAATCACTAACACTAAAGGAAAAGAACTAAAAGATATTCCAGTAGTATCTCAGTTTTCAGATGTCTTTCCAGAAGAATTACCAGGACTACCTCCAGACAGAGAAATTGAATTCAGAATCCACCTGCTACCAGGAACATCGCCAATTGCCAGAACACCCTACCGTTTGGCACCTGCAGAAATGCAAGAATTGAAGAAACAACTAGATGAATTGTTGGAAAAAGGATTCATACAGCCAAGTTCGTCGCCATGGGGAGCACCGATACCGTTTGTTAAAAAGAAGGACGGATCAATGCGTATGTGCATTGACTACCGTGAATTAAACAAGGTCACGATTAAGAATCGGTACCCATTACCAAGAATCGATGATCTGTTTGATCAACTGCAAGGAGCTCGATTTTTCTCTAAGATCGATTTAAGGTCAGGATATCATCAATTAAAGGTACAGGAAGAGGACATTCCTAAAACTGCATTTAGAACAAGGTATGGTCATTATGAATTTACTGTCATGCCATTTGGTTTAACCAATGCCCCAGCTGCATTTATGGACATGATGAACCGAATATGTAAGCCATATTTGGATAAATTCATAATTGTATTCATAGATGATATTCTAATTTACTCTAAGAGTAAAGAGGATCATGCAAAGCATTTGCACGCACTTTTAAATTTATTAAGAAAGGAAAAACTTTATGCTAAGTTTTCTAAGTGCGAATTTTGGTTAGAACATGTACAATTCCTTGGACACCTAGTCAATCATGAAGGAATTCATGTAGATCCAACAAAGATCGAGGCAATTACTAAATGGAAAACCCCTGAATCACCAACTGAGGTTAGAAGTTTCTTAGGATTGGCCGGTTATTATAGAAGATTTATTAAAGATTTCTCTTGAATAGCCATTCCCTTAACTAAGTTAACCTGTAAATCTGTTAAGTTTGAATGGGGATTAAAACAAGAAGAAGCCTTTAGAATCCTTAAGCAAAGATTAACCCATACACCCATACTAGCATTACCAGAAGGAAATGAAGATTTTGTAGTTTATTGTGATGCTTCTAGATTTGGTTATGGATGTGTATTGATGCAACGTCAAAAGGTTATAGCTTACGCATCTAGACAACTTAAGAATCATGAAGAGAATTATTCAACCCATGATTTAGAATTAGGAGCTATAATTTTTGCTCTTAAGATTTGGAGGCATTACCTTTATGGTAGTAAGTTTACTGTGTTTACTGATCATAAGAGTTTAAGGTATGTTTTCGGACAGAAAGAATTGAATATGAGACAAAGACGCTGGATGGAATTTCTTAGTGATTATGACTGTGATATTCAGTATCATGAAGGAAAAGCAAATGTAGTAGCAGATGCTTTAAGTAGAAAGTATCATGAAAAGCCAAGAAGGGTACGTTCTCTTAAATTAAATCTGCAAGTAGATTTAAATAATCAGATAAGAGAAGCACAAGAATCAGTAATCAAGGAAGATACTGAAAAATTGAAAGGTATGCTGAAAGAATTAAAACAAGGAACAAATGGAATTTGGAGATTCCATGAAAAGAGAATGTGGATACCTAAATTAGGAAACCTACGCCATCGTATACTAGAAGAAGCTCATAAATCTAAGTATACAATGCATCCAGGAAGTGATAAAATGTACCAGGATTTAAGGAAAAATTTCTGGTGGATAGGAATGAAAAAGGACATAGCAATCTATGTTTCTAAATGTTTGACCTGTTCACAAGTTAAAGCTGAACATCAGAAACCCTCAGGTTTGTTACAACATTTAGAAATGCCCGTTTGGAAATGACAATTGATAACAATGGATTTTGTTACTAAATTACCCAAAACTAGGAAAGGAAATGATACAATCTGGGTGATTGTAGATAGACTAACCAAGTCAGCTCATTTCTTACCAATGAAGGAAACAATTAGTATGGAACAATTATCTAAATTGTATGTAAATGAAATTGTTTCTTTACATGGTATTCCATTATCAATTGTTTCTGATAGGGATAGCCGTTTTACATCTCATTTCTGGTCAAGTTTCCAAAAGGCAATGGGAACTAAGTTAAAGTTAAGTACGGCTTATCATCCACAAACAGATGGACAAAGCGAAAAGACAATGGAAGACATGCTTAGAACTTGTGTAATTGACTTTGGAGGTAATTGGGACGATCACTTACCTTTAATAGAATTTTCTTATAATAATAGTTATCACACAAGTATCAATGCTGCACCATTCGAAGCACTTTATGGACGAAAGTGTCGAACCCCAATCTCTTGGGCAGAAATTGGGGAAAAGCAACTATCTGGACCTGAAATAGTACAGGAAACAACCGACAAAATTATTCAAGTCAAGGAACGATTGAAAGCAGCACGTGATAGACAAAAGAGTTATGCTGATAACCGATGCAAACCCTTGGAATTTCAAGTAGGAGATAAAGTATTGTTGAAAGTCTCTCCTTGGAAAGGAGTGGTAAGATTCATCAAACGGGGAAAGCTAAATCCCAGGTATGTTGGACCTTTTAAGATTATTAGAAGAATAGGACCTATAGCCTATCAGCTACAACTGCCAGAGGAAATGGCAGGAATACATGATGTGTTCCATGTATCTAATCTTAAAAAGTGTTTAGCTGATGAATCATTGATAGTGCCTCTTAAGGATATAGAGGTAAATGAACAACTCAAATTTGTAGAAAGACCTCTACAGATTGAAGACAGGAAAGTCAAGAATCTCAAACATAAGAGACTAGTTCTAGTCAAAGTGAAGTGGGACTCCAAAAGAGGACCTGAATACACATGGGAGCTCGAGTCAGAAATAAAAAGGAAATATCCACAATTATTCCAGTAGATCTCGAGGACGAGTTCTAAATAAGGTGGGGAGAATGTAACAACCCTCGGTAAAACCGACACCCTCATAATATTGTTGATACCTTATTATATGTTAGAATGTCCCAATATGTTTTATATTACACCCCGTATGTGAAAACCGAGCCCTATTTTATGTTATAATTATAAAATAAATTAAAAATAAGAAAAACGGAGTTGAGGCGGGCCGCGTAGACCCACCTTAACCACTTACGCGGGCGGTATAAGGGCTAGAACTGACTTCGTTGATTCCATTAGTTCAAGCGGGCCGCGTAAGAGTTCTCAATAGTTGACGCGGGCCGCGAGAAACCTATACACGCGAAGACACCAGATGCCGACACGTGTCGACATCGTGTCAAGTCTACTTGGTGACCGGACTAAGCTATTCTGTTGACCAGGTTTGACGCGGGCCGCGTAAACCTTGGCCTGTGTCTTACGCGGGCCGCGACAGAACTCAATATCACAACTATAAATAGCAGGCATCAGTTTTTGATTTCCGTCGCTCATTCACACTTCTCAATCTCGAATTCTGAAAGTATTAAGCATTATAGTCGGGTATTATACCCCTAATTAGCGAGGTTCTGCTCCGTTGTAAGTATTATAACCCCAGTTTCGTAATAGTTACGCTGCCCGATTGATTTAGGGTTCCGTAACAAATGTCGTGGTTCTGCCCGACGTAGTTGTTGGAATACCGTCTCGGGGAGGGTATCATTAATAATTTCAAAGGGTTATGATACTAACCAATGTATATTTGTATAAATTATAGATTATATCCAGGAAACCCTTACGAAAAGCCTAAGATAGCAATGTGAGTAATCCTTCTTTTTGTGTAAACCTTTTTGTGAGTTTATCCTCTTTTTGTTAACGTTTTTGGAATAATTTACAAAACCTTAATTGTTTTACAATGTGATTAAGCGGTGATTGAGTCTTTGTAGTTCTTCAATTACTTCCGGTATGTTGGGGTTTTGTATACAAAATTTGTACTACTTGTGAGTAGTAAGTCAAGGTTGACAGTACGTTACCATTGGACAATGAGTTAGCCAATGTGTAATATGACCCACAAGTCAGTGGATTGATAGTACCAAATGGAGTAATTGTGTAGACATAAACATTGTAATCGTCTCGATACTGTTTTAATCAGTAAAAGATTTCTAGATTAAATTGGGATTCACTCACCAGTATTTCCAACTGATAAATGTTTTTAAAACGCATTTCAGGTAACCCAATGTGAAAGCCAATTAGTAAAAAGCCAGCTGGAGAGCACTGAAGGCTTGGGGAAAATGTGGCTATAAAAGTTACCTAATAAACGATGTTTTAAATTCAATAAAATAGGGTTGGTCCCTATAAATGTATTGTAATAATAAACTTGGGTTTTGCCCATGTGTTTATTAATATCAAGTATGGTGGTTTTACTCTGATAAACATTTCCTAACTACGGTCCTGATGTAAATTCCGCTGCGAGACTAAACAAACTGATACCACCAAACTCTGTGATCACGTCCGCCCGTTCCCGGGGATCAGGGATCGGGGGTTGTGACACAAGACCTAGCCCAGGTATCATTTTAAGAACAGGGCCAAGATGGCAGTTCCTCAATTAGATTCAGATCCTTATTAACATCTCAATTTGGGATTGTTCTACGTTAATTATTAAAAAGAATCTTAAGGGTAAACCTAGCCTATATGACAAGGCCAAGATGGAAGAACCTATTCAAAAGATTCAAATCCTTGTTAACATCTGTAACATGTTAACATTCCTGGCAGACGTGGTTCGATAAAATCGCATAAGTCATCCTTAAATTGGATTACTCCAATTTTCCTTATTTAAATTAATCATCCTTTAAGGATGAAGTGTCCACGGGCTATAATTAACGTCCTCTGAGACTAAAGACAGTCGTAGCCTACAACTCCCTGTCAAGAAAAGGTAATGAACTTTGATTCAAGCCTTAATGCCTCGATTCTATAAAATCTGGGCTTATAAATTAAACTTGTCTACGTGACTAGGCCATTTGTGCTATTATTAATTTGTAAATTAGGATTTATGATGAAAATCCTGAGTAAAATAAATATCATTCTTTTCCTGCCAGTATACATATTAAAAGAAAATCTTAAAAGGTATAACCTAGCGTGAATGTCATTAAGGACCTAGCTATGATGGTAAAACCTGTTTAAAAGAGATTCAGATCCTTGTTAACATCTGAAAATGTGTTAACACTCCCGACAACAGTGATGCGATAAAATCACACTTGTGATCTTTATATTAGGAATTTTCCAAACCCCTTATTTTAGCGTAAATGATCAAGAGGGATCATGGTTAATAAACGTCGAACATGATGTACACATCAAAACATCCATTTTGGGATGTATACCTACGGGCAAAGATGAATGCATGAAAAAGATAGTTTTATTTCATAACTTCTTGTCAAGACAATGAACTATGAAATTTTCCGATCCAAAGGAATCATCGATTATGTTTTAAATTTTTCCCTAGTGACAAGGCCCCTGTGCCATCAAGAGTCCTTTGGAATTTGCTCTTGTGCTATATAAAATGTCGGTACGACATTGACAGTCGTGATTTATGTCCCCTGTCTAATAAATATGAAGGATTATATTCCGTTTACACGCCAAGGATGGTTTATTTAAAAACCTAGGCCAAGCATAATCAAATAAATTTAATACTATCTACTGGTCTATATGGTTAAGTTACACCATGGCTATTTAATCGTCAAGTTTGACAATTCGCTATATAATTAAACAAATTATTACTACTTGGTTAGTAGCCTTCAAAGCTTCACCACGGCTGACTCCTCTGAAGCTCACAATCATCCAGTCAGTCAGAATGATGTTCATTGACTAGCCTTTGTGGCAAAATAAATTATCTTCCAAAGAGATAACGGCTGTAGTCTTTGACTCTCTGTCTAAAGGTGAAGGACTATGTTCGAACCTTAAGATCTCTGATCCAAGAAGATTGCGCCTTATATATTAATGCCTTAAGTGCCATATCTTATATGTCCTTTGTGATAAGGCCTTCGTGCCTATGACTATTAATGTCCTTCGTGACAAGCTTTCCAAATATCTAAAGATTGTCGTCATGACAAGGACAGTTGTGACATTGTGATTCCCTGTCAAAAGGTAATGGACTTGGTCCAAACCTTAAACACAATTGATGGTCCTTTTTGACCTAGGCTAAATAATTGACGTACTTTCTAGTAGCATACTATAATGAAGTTAAAAACCTAACAGCCATTAGGGTTTAATAATACCATGGTTTATAAATCATCCATTACGATGATTCCATAATAGTTTGTGGCTAAGCATATGTTATTATTGGTGTTTAGTTCCAAAGCCCCGGAATGGTGGATTCCGACGAAGCACACATCAGTACTGCGGCTAAAAACAAGGATGCAAATATAAATATAAATGTTAATGGCACTACTCTTCAGGCCTTGATTAGCGCAGCAATTAGTGAAGTTGTGGATAAGATCCTTGAGAACAAAAAGGAACCGAGTGACACTCACTCAAAGGTCCATACGGAAACACATACATCAGCTTGTGAGGAGAGCTCCGTTCACTCTTCAGATGAAAAGAGCGAACCTCAGAAGTTAGTACTCTATGATAAGCCCTGTTCAACTGAAGACGGGTGCACCTACAAATACTTCGTCTCATGCAAACCCAGAGATTTCAATGGCGAAAAAGGAGCAATTGATGCCATGGAATGGCTTGAGGAAATGGAAACTGTAGTAGACATCAGCAATTGTGCTGATAAGGACGTAGTAAAATTTGTTTCACAATCTTTCAAGGGCGAGGCTCTTGCATGGTGGAGGGCCATGATGCAGTCCACGGGGAAAATTCCCCAATACAATATGGGATGGTCCAAGTTTGTGGACCTTATCAAAGAGAACTACTGCCCACAACACGAAGTGGAAAAGGTGGAGACAGATTTTCTGGCTCTCACAATGAAGAACCTAAATTGTCAGCAATATGTCACCGACTTCAACTCCCTATCTAGATTGGTACCCTATTTAATTACCCCGGAACCAAAACGCATTGCGCGTTTCATCGGTGGTTTGGCACCCGAAATAAAAGGGAATGTTAAGGCTTCAAGGCCAATCACCTTCAGATCAACTGTAGATCTATCCTTGTCTCTCACTCTAGAAATAGTGAGACAAAAGTCAATCAAGAATGAAACTAACGAGAAAAGACAAAGGGAGGAGGATAACCCCCAGAATCCTAAGAAAAGCAAATCCGAGTTCAACAATAGCCAACATGATTCCAATAAAAAGCCTACATGCAAAACCTGCAAAAGAAGACACTGGGGACAGTGTCGATCAAACCAAAAGATAAAGCAATGTGGCATCTGTAAAAGAACTGGCCACCAGTCCCACGAATGTAGGGACATAAAGAATGCAAACTGTTTCAACTGTGGCGAAAAGGGCCACATCAGTACTAATTGCCCTGAGGCTGCCAAGGAAGGAGCAGCTAAGTCTGGGAAGGATAAGAAAGGAAACGCCTGAACTACCGATTGAATGCCAGAGACAGTGCATATCAATATTAGCATTAGGTACGTCCTTACCATTTAGCATTGATAATGTCTGCTAAGTATCTTACGTTAATGCAAGGGATAATAAACCTTTAGTAAACCATAAGCTTAGTAAACTTTTGATTACATTCATAAGAACTCCAGATATTAAATATAAGGTATAACTTACCAATGGAATCCATAATGACCATCTCTCCCATCCTCGAAGATAATCCTTTCATAAGAATCTGGAGTACTCTTCCCCAAAAAGAGTATAGCAATATATATTACTTTATTTTATTTTATTATTTTCTCATTGTTTTCTATCGCCTGCGAATGCCGAACTATGTTTGATAAAAGTGCCATATGAGGAATGGCGTATCCTAGTGTGTCCCATAGATTGCTTCCATGCCTGATCAGTATGGAGGTTTAATGCATGGAACCCCTGAGATATCCCAATGGTCATATTGTACTAAAGTCGACTAGTAGTATTCAAAGAAGATATCCAACATAAAAATGTCCTTATAAGTATCTATACTTAGGGCATCCTTGCATTTGTAAAGAGAATGTGTCATTTATCTGACACCAACATCGATAGATGAACCAAAGCCTGAGAATACGGACAACTCTGACATCTTTATGTGTCATAATTATCTTCTTTATAAGAATTACCATGTTACCTCCTGAGAGGCAAGAGGATGTTAGGACAAACATCCCGCTTAGGGCTACAGTTATTGTAAAACCCTTATATCTGTTAGTACCAATGGAATAGGAAGAACTAAGAGCCAAATCGGTAAGTTTTTAGAGAAGGTTTCATAAAGCCAAAATTCAAAGTTCTAAGAACTCCGATTTTTAGTAAATAAGAAAGACGGTTCATCTTGCTTATGCATTGATTACCGCAACCCTATTTAGGCAACAATTAAGAATCACCATTAGCTGCCCAGGATCGTCGATTTGTTCGACTAGCTGTAAGGATTAGCTATTCTTTAAGATTAGTTTTAAGCAGTGGGTGGAACAACCATCTCACCATAAAATAAGTTTCTATAGCAATTATTATGTAAGTATCAAGGTTACTCCTTTGGAGACCTTGTATAGATGGAATGTTAAACAACTATTATTAGAACAATAGATTGCTAAGTCCAATTACCAGGATCTGAAAGTTGCATTGGAAACAACAAGTAAGATCATTCGAATTCGTAATCACCTTAAATTTGCCAGTAAACGGCAGAAAATTAAGGATTGAGAAAAGTCGCAACCTTCTTAAGTCCTTAATAAGGACTAAGGTTCAATCGAAGGTATCGCCCTAAGAAGGGTATACTAAATTTTAAATTTCGCAGGGTAAGTTAAGACCTGGATATATAGGAGCATTCGGAAATCGAATGCAACAAAGGTCAATAGCCTATAAGCTAAAACCTATATAAGGAGCTTAGTGGAGCTCGCAATGCAACCCACACTAATGATTTAAGGATAAGTTTCGCCAATAAGTCGAAACACATTATCACGTAATGATAAGCAGATTAATGAAACTTTATGATTGGATGAGAAACCGTATCGATTAAGGATCGGCAGATTAAGAAGCTCCAAGAGGATACATGACCTATCGTAGAGGTCAACTGGGGTGCCTTAGAGGCCCAAATGTACTGGGGAAGATTAAGTTTAATATAAGACAGAAAGTACTTCCCTTACTTTAGCAAATCTCGAGGTCGAGATTTCTTTTAAGGGGGTGAGGATGTAACACCTCGTAAAATCACGTTCAATGATGTATTGACACGTGTAATAAGCCCTAGTAAAGTCAAACCTTAAATATATGGGACTAATTTTTCGAAAAATCGAAAAACATTAATTATGAAAGAACTGGAAGTATTATCATACCTAAAATAAGTTTCTAAATAACCTTTTATGGTTTTATATTCACAAACGAGCTACTTGTTGATCAAGTGTAGCCGTGTGCGTAATTAATTGAAAGTTTGCGCAATAAAGGGTTAAAAGCGTCAACATGTTAATTCTTACCTCTGAGTGACCTTTTATATGAAAAATGTGACTTTCTAAAAACTTTGACAAGTCAAAGTTTATACGTGTTTAAAGTAAACAAAATATAGTTCCAAATGTTTACATAGTTCACTTAAAACAAAAACAACATAAGTCATTGCGGAAGCTTCATTTGACATGTGTTCGGTTCACTTGATTGCTTGATCGTCTTCCGGATGCTTGCTATACTCACCTATGATCAAAACCAACTTAAAAGTTAGTTTTGACAGTTTATAAACATGTATAAATAAGTTCCAATAACAAATAATGATAATCAAAATAAAATTTCCAAAATCATGCCTCCCGCGTGTCGCGGAAGGCAACCTTTAATCTGTCGCGAGTCGCGACACCTGTCGCGTGTCGCACCCCAATTGAGGGACCCTGTCGCATGTCGCGTGGGAGACTAATTTCTAGCAGGTCCGTTTCTGAACTTGCATTTTCTGCCCAGCTCAATTATTCAATAAAAATCGAACTTTAAACGGCCATATCTTTTTATCTACTAGTCCGTTTTAGGCGATTCTTTTTCCTATGCGTTCGAAATTTAATTCTCCATCTTATGGAGTTAAAACTTGACATTCCACTAGTTCAAAAATTCAGATTTCAAGCTCTCGGCTTGAAATCCCTTTTTAACACTTTTGACCCGTTTCATGATTCCTTAAGCCACTTTCACCCATCATTTTGCTACATTAAAGTATCTACTTTTATTTCGTAATCTTAGTACTAATTCCTAAACAACCTCTAAGGGTCGTTTGCCCGGTTTTCCCATCAAGGGCTTTTTGGTCAATTTTAGTCCTTCATTTTACGACGAAGGACTTTCGCTAATATTTGACCAAGAATATCGCTTTTAACAATAATTCTAAATATGCGTACCTGGCTCGAGTCATAGGATTGACCCGTTTAAATATCTTTCACTATTAATTTCTAATTAATACCAACGCGAACCGTATGATATTTCCTGTAATCACAAAACTCAACAAGCGATCATCAATTAATATTGTCAAATGATCTTGCCAATGTCATTTGACCCGTTTAGTCCGAACGACCCTTTTCTGTTATGAGATGATATCTAGTTACCATCTCGCCCTTTTTCCCATTCTGGTTTACACCATAACGTAGTGTTTCAAAATTTCTTATTAGTTCATCGTCATATGACTAATTTACCAATTTACCCTTTTTGCCATTGTTTATGATTTCTCACCATTGCACTAGTTCCGACTCATATTATTTGCGTCGGAACATTATAACTCTATTACTAACTTTTCCTTATTCATTTTCAATACACACAACTGATGTATACTAAAAAGGGTGTAAGCTTTTACTTACCTCGCATCCAAATTACGCTTTCCTTTTCGTACTTGCTCCGTTTGACCCGCTTCATTCCCAAGCCTCCATCTAGCTTGTCAAGAGTCAAACTATCATCATAATTCACAAGGTGGTTAGATTAGTCATTATAACCACGGCTATTCCACCTTACGTATTTTCTATGTCAAAACTACTATTCGACTCCGTCCATGGTTAGTTTAACTTTTCAAAAGTTAACTACCCTTAATTATATGATATGTGCATATAAGCTAAATCGACTTCATAATTAAAATTTGTATTACCCCACATCACACGTAATTAGTCGAACTAGGAAATTACGCGTTTGATTCATAATTTCAACATATGAACATTGTGGGCATAATTTATAACATCAACAATCAAGTTTCGTATTACTGAAAATATGCTGTTTTTGGTGACCTGTTTAACCTGTTTACAAGTCTTCAAAAATTATGATTTTTTTTATGTGGCGTACCTCTCGGAGGGTTAGACCTTGTGTTAAAATTTCAAGATCTATCTCTTTACCAAAAATTCATAAAAATTCATCTACTAAGCTGCAATCAGATTCGTCACTTCTGACTGCAGCTTACGGAAAAATTCATTAAAAATTTCTCGTTTATCCGATTGACGAAACTCCAATTGGAGATTCTTTTAATCACTTAATACTTTCTACAGTAAGAATTTGAGATCATAACTCAATTCCTAAATTGAGTTATGACATTCGTAATGGGCTGCAAATTCTGCCAGAAAACGCAGCTTGAACCTTTGATACGGAAAAATTCATAAAGCGCTCAATTTTCGTCGAAAAAATGCGATTCCAGTGGGGTTTTAAAGATATTTCCTGGAATTACATTTTAGACTCAAGAAACAAACATTTTTGTCATGTTTTATCCATGTTACAGCCAATACAAGTCGGCTGTAAATTCTGAGCAGAAGCTGTTTGAGTTCAGCTTTCAATCGAAACATGTTTATGACATTATAGCACTATTTTTAGCCATCAAAAACCCTAAAAACATCACATTACACGAATTTAGCATCATCACACTTATCACCTTCAATGGTGATCATGAATTCACAAGATTTAGACATAATATCATCATATGCTTGTCTAGGGTTTACTCCTAGACACTACAATGTTCCTATTTCATCATATAACGAACATGCAACCATCTAATTCAAATTCTCTAAGTTCATCCAGAAATTTAGATGGAAATTTTCTACAAAATTTACATACCTTATGACCCTTTTTCATAGGAGATCACCAATCTATGCTCAGATTTTGTTTTAGAACCGATTTGTACCTTCAATTTGTGAGATTTGTTGAGTTTAGGGTTTGAGGAAATCCTGTGTCGCCCCTCTGTGTTTGATCAAACCAGACATACTGGTTTTAATTTTTTTATTGTTTTAATTATTATTAGTTTCAAACTTAACAACTTTGGTCCCCCATCTATTATTTGGTTCATTATTAACTAGGTCACAACCTAATTATTTTTAACAATATTCCCATTAATTAACTAGGTTAAATGTTCCTAGTTAACTTAGTGGGTTCGGGGAATTTATGATTAAGTTTATTTTAAGTCCCGTTAACTCGGGCCTCTTATAAACTTATTTCCTTAAAAGCTTTTATTCACTTGTATTTAATATTAGGATTATTTATTTAAATCCTAATATTTACCGGGTTACTTTTACCCGTCTTTTAGTATTAACGGGGTTTAATTACCAAACCCGTTTTCGGGGTGTTACACTCATATAACTTGGTAATAAGTATAAGAACTGGTCTAAGCTTGTTTGATCCGACAATTTTCTGTTTAGGCTCGGTTCGGAACCGAAAGTCGCAAAACTTTGACTTTTGCTTTGACTTCAGTTCTGACCCGATTTAGATGGGTTTGGAAATGCCTTAGAGCTTCCTTAGGACCAGGTTACATGATAGTATAACCCTCTGTGGTTGGATCGTTGATTGTCCAATTCGTTTACACGTTTCCGTTAATTGCTTAATGTTGACCATAATGCCCTTTTGACCGTAAAACGAGAATTTTGGAATTGTGAGAGGACAATAATCCTTATTACTGATTTATAAACATGTCCCTAAAGTTTCATATCAGTTCGAGGTCCAGAATAGGAGTTATGCTAAATAGCGCATTTAAAAAGCTTTTTGTTAATTAAACGGCGCAACTAGCATAAGGCCTATCTAAACCCAATTTTTGATACCAAACCTTTTACCCACTGATGTAATACAATATTTTGGGATTTTTGAAGATTTTTAATTATTTTTAACTTGAGCATAACCTAAGGTTATGGCCTCGATTCGGTAAATACCGATTATACCCTTTTTGTTTATAAAATGAGTTTTACATAGTATTTTGACACCAATCCAATTGCTACTGATTTTATATGATAAATAAAGTATTTTGAACTTTATAACCTGATCAGAAAACTCAGATTTCCTGTTAAACCCGGAAATCGCTTAAAACGGCTTTTTACGCGTATTAAACGCCTAGTATGGGTTTAAAACCATTTTGGCATATAAGACTTATCACCAACTGATATAACCTATTAAATTAAGTTGTTTTACTGATTATTTCAGACCCAAGTCTCAGAATTAAAATTTATCTCTTTTATAATCTTTTAAATGACCAAAATACCCCTACGGGGCTTATATTGAGATTAAACTCGTTTTGGGCATAATGGAAGGTATCCTACTGATATCACAACATGTTTAAGGCATATTAACTTAGGAAACCTGTATAGGATCCATATGGTTACCCGTTACGCCTCTTGCACGTTCGGTTCGGTTTATGTAACTAGTTTGCATAAATTAGCCGAAACGGGTCAAACCTTATCATTTTCATTTCAAAATCCAGAATGTATTTAGTTTACCCATTTTATACAAGTCTTCATACTTGTTGGGTCTAAATCACATTCTAATCCGGCCTCCGCTTAATCTAGCGTGTCGTACCTTTGTTCTATTTAAAAACTAGCTGGTCTAAGTCTATGACATAATTAAGACCCGTTAGTATTCTAATTGGTTATTTATACCATCATTCCAGACTAGAGCCTTCCGGTAAATTGTACCTACGCTTACTTAAGTGAATACGGCTGAGTTATTATAATTCTTGCTATTTAAGACAAGAGCTAGCTCAGGTAAATACTCTTAACTTATTTTCCCTTATACGGGCTTGGGATACGGTAATATAAATACCGCATGGTCAGGTATGGGATTCAAAGACCAATAAGTCAGGAAATCCAAATAACCTGTTTTAATTCGTATTGCTTGACTGAAACATTGGGGGTTAATGCGACCGTGTCCTGGATATCCTTGACTCATTAAATGCAATGGCCACGACCTAAGCACGGAGTGTAGGCATACACCTGACAGATGCCATATGCTTATTAAATAATTATACCCAATATGGGATTCCCAATAAGGGAATAGTGGTGTGTCGGTTAATCTTGAACCGGCATAGAACCGGGCCCCGTATGTAGAGCAAGTTATGTAAAACTGATAACATGAGATATAGTTTGTCCCAAGTATAAAAGATTAATTTTGCCTTGTGCATTTCAATCAAAGTGTCAAAATATTTTCGTGCCTTGTGCACCTAAACCAGTTTTCATAAACATTTTCAAATGAGTCGGTTGAGTGTATTTACCAGTGAAAACTGACGTATTTTCCAAAGTCTAAGTGACAGGTACAAGTACGTAATAGGCTGGAGTGTATTTACCAGTGAAAACTGACGTATTTTCCAAAGTCTAAGTGACAGGTACAAGTACGTAATAGGCTGGAAGCTGCTCAGGACTTGTTAGTTGAGGACTTTGCAACTCCTTCACATAAGCCATTAGTCTGATAACTTCTTTTGTTGATTTGATCCGCCTGTGGATTATTACAAGCTAGTCTGTACAGAATACTTTTATATTATCAGACATTTGTGTTTGTAATAATACTTTATATTTCAAGACTTCCGCTGTGCATTTAAATTGTGTTGTTTGACTATGATGATATCAACTACGTCAAGATACTCCCCACCGGGCCCACCGGTAATACGTGGAAATATCGGGGTGTGACAAAAATGAAAATTTTGAAAATTTTTTCATCGCCTTAAACAAGCTAATTGAATACGAAAACCTAAAGTTTCAATCACTAATAGGCTTCTTACCGGTAGTAGGCTAGATTAGTCCCTTGTCATGGTTGTCCCTTTAAGTTTCATGAGAGTAGGTTTGACAAGTGTTTTATAGGAAATGAGTTGAAAAGAGATGTCTATCTAGGGGTAACATGTTTTAATTGCATATGCTACATGTCGTCAACCTTTTTACATTTTCTTGGTGAGATTTTGAGCCTGTAGACGGATAGGATACATTATATAATGAATTCGTTTGTTGAGTGCAGGCTTCTTTCACGCGGACTAAGGAAGCAAACATCATCATCACAATCTAAAGGAGCATCACGTGAACATCATCAGAGAGAAAGAGGAAGCAATTTATGTGAAGATCATTATTGTCAAAACATCAATTGGGCCGAATTCATATTGGATTTTAGGCTTCTTCTTTGGGGCCGACACACATAATCATCATACATCACATGTGGGCCTGACAAACTCGTAGACAAAGGGGGCCCAATATATTACTCACATCGAAGATACAAGAACATCATCACATCTTTGACGGCAGGATGAGAGGCAGCCGTGTGGTTCGAGCTTGTGAAGATCATCCCACCCTAATGAGCGGCTAGTATTTTTATGGTTTCCTCCGGATGGAGGGTTTTTGTAAGTTGATTGATATTATGTGTTGACACAATCGTTTTACTTGGTGATCTAAGCATTCGATGCTTTTCACCATTGATTTGATTTCTTGATTGTAAACAATTACGTTTATTGAAACCTTAATTTCTAAGCATTCAGTTCCCGAGAGTTCTAGTAATTGGGATATATTTGACATGGGGTTAGGGTTTGTAAATTGTAATTGATAATCATTCGATAACCTCCCGTTACGTATTGACCGGAGTACTTAGTCGTTGGTTATCACAATTAATTAATCGAGTTTAATACCTATGTCTATGTAGGTTACGATTAAACACATAATTGAAGTTAATTGCAAAACCTGAAATCTGGAGGAACCATCTTTTCTATCATTGATTTAAAACACAATTTTTATTCGTTAATTTAGCTATTTCTCACAAGCAAACAAACCAATTTTCTCATTCAGTAATAGTTAATCAACCCTTTTCATTACGACACTTTCCACAGTCCTCACTTGGTTCGATACCCTGCTTATTCTATACTAATAGTTTAAATAGGTTTTTGCATGTCCATAACGACAGACATCACATTCTCTCTAAACACCAGCCGTCAGAGCGTTTTTCCAGCCAAAAGTCGGCTTCCAGCCGTTTTCTTTTTCTAGCAAGCCAACCACACACCCCCTGTCTTGTACCACCTTATACACGCACTCATCTGAGACCTGTAGAGAGAGAGATCGACGAGAGAGTAAGAAAGATCGGGGAAAGAAAGAGAGCAGCAGGAGAGAGAAAGAGGCCAGCCACCACCGACGGTGGCGGCGCACGGCGGCCGTGGCAGAACCCCACAGACGGCGACGCTGTGGGGGTGGTGTCGGGTGGTTTTTTCGAGCGAGAGAGAGGAAGCTGTTGAGGGAGCGAGAGAGAGGAAGCTCGCGGTGGCCATGGTGGTGCTAGTTGTGGTGGAGGAAGAAGTTAAAGTTGGGGTTTGGAGATTTGTTGAGTTCTGATTTGTTTTAAGGGTATATGAGTTTTGTGAAGGTGTTTGAAGAAAGGGTTCCATAGCTTTTTTTTTAAAGTTTAAAGAAGCCATTTTCACATCTGTTTAAAAAAACAAACAAACAGTCTTCAAGGGTAACGTTTGCGCGTTTGCAGACATCATCAGGTCCTTGAAGATGTTAGAAAAAAAAACAAACACCCCCTAAAAAGTAAACGGTTTTCAAACCTAAAAGGCCGGACTTTCTAGTCCAATCTAAATAAAACCGACTTCCTCGTTTTGTGCAAACACCGATCTAAAATGAACCGTGCTCACCGGTTGTCATCATAGACCACCGTAGAAAAATAAAAAGTTTTTTTTTTTATAAGTTTAAAGAACATGCAAATTAAATGACAGTTTTAAATATGTTAAATATTATGGAAACACTAAGATCCAACGTTCGATTAAATAAGACATTCTCAATTTTACAACAGACGACATAGAAGTAAAAACATGTCATAAAAAAACTCGAACTTGCTCTAAACATAATTATACACACGCTGTTCGGGTTTTGGATTAAAAAACATATAACATCAAAAGAGACTATAAGAGTACGAAAGAGTCTAAGTCGTATATGGTCACAACATACCAAAAGGAAGCTTCCTATCCCATTGCATATGAAAGAGGCCAATCATTGAATGTGACATGGTTAGGACAGGTGCACCCAATTGGCAACCTAGTTTGTGGTTTACATCAAATGGTCCATGGCTGACAAAGGTTATTACCGGTCCATTTCACAACAATTACACTATTTTGCTCAAAACTAAAAAGGTATTGTTGTTAAATGGTCCATGCTCACAAAGTTAAATACAACTGTTTTCAGAATTTGTTGGACCCGTAACTAGGTATAGGACCCGGGCAGGTCGATTCCATTGGACCGTCTCTTTTTGACAGATTGCACGGTGGTTGGACCGGATTAATTTTTCTTTTATTTTACAAATTTATTTACTGATTCACTATTTAGATTTCATATTTATTTTTATATTATAGTCTTCAAATTTTATCTTTTTGAGCGTACGACAAAACCTGGTCACCCGGATACACCCATTGACAAAATACAACCCACGTCCGCGATCGCAGACTGCGCTGGTAACCCGACCTGTCACTAATTCCATAGAAATCTCAACGTCTAAAGACCCACTGTGGTAAAACATGTGTCTCGTGCATGACATTTTGTCATGAAGAAAACTCCAACTGACAACCCCTCATATAGAAAGTCATTAGGGTACTGTTAGAGCACTGCCCGCCCCTTTGGTAATCTTCATATTTTGTTAATACTATAAATACACACCAAAAGATAAAGTAGTTTCATGATTTGTTTTAAGTTATGTATATACGTGTATGAACACACATACATATAAAATAAGTTAAGACATCACACGATCTTTAAAACTTGTCCGACTAGTGGACCAATAAGGCGGCGACTTTGATGATCATTGGTCTTGTTATATAAAGCATTGCTAAGACCGTGAGGTATGGTGGGGCTTGGGTTAGGGGCATGAGTTGACACGTGGAGTTGGAGCCCCCCCACCGGTGAGTGACGTGTCCGTGGGGTATGGCGGGGCTTGGGTTGGGGGCGTGGCTTGGCAGTTTATTAAAAAAAAAAAAATTCAAACACCCGCTATGACATGGCGGTGGATAGCGAATAGGAGGCCGCCACATCGGATCTCAAGCCCGCCCCACGCCTGGCTTCAAACCCAAGCCCCAAGGGCCACGCCCCAACCCAAGCCCACCCGGGGTGGTGGCTTGGGTGTTTTCCCCCAACCCATGCCCCAACCCAAGCCCCATACCCATAGTCTAAGTAGTAATTTATAATTAGTTAAATTAGTATTTAACTTTTGTAAACAACTAGTTAGATGCCCCGCCCGCGTTGCGGGGCGGTGGACGAATAATGAGCGAGTGTTAGGCAGCAGCTCATTGACACGAAAAACAATTAAATCGAGTCAACCAATTAAAAAAAAAGTTTTATATTTTTGATAAAAAAACTAAAACAATGGCAACATTGTAATTTTTAACTGAGGGAAAGTTCTATTTTTTGACTGGGGTAAAATCGTAAATTGCCAAAAGCCAAAGTGATGGCAGTACTGTAAATTTGAAGGGGGGGAAATTTGAAATTTTAATAGGGACAAATTCGTTATTTTGCACCTAGGGTAACAGCGTAATATAAATTTGAACTACGGGCACAATCGTAATTTTAAGCTGGAGGCAAAGGCACAATTTTATTTTGAACCGAGGGCAAAATCGTGCTTTTGAGTTTGGGGCAAAAGCGTCATTTTATTTTGAAGGGGGGAAAAACGTAATTTTCAACTAAGGGCGAAATCGTAATTTTTTTAACGGGGAAAAATAACATTTTTTAACAGAGGGCAAAATCTTATTTTTTAGCTGGGAAAAAAAAATAATTTTATTTGGGACAAAAGCGTAATATTATTTTGAGCTGGGGGTCAAAACCGTCATTTTAAAATGGATATAAAATAATAAACTGGTTGGTCCAATGGGAGAGTGGCAGACGAAATCGTAATTTTTACCTGAGGGCAAAATCGTAGTTTTGAGCTGGAGACAAAAGCGTAATTTTAGGTTGAGCTAGGGGCAAAACGGAAAAAAAAAAAAACAAAAAACAAAATATAGCAGCTGCCCATTTTGGCCAATGGAAGCAGGCTGCCGACACTTCCTTTTGTAGTAGTATATAATAATGGAGACAAAAGCGTAATTTTAGTTTGAGCTAGGGGCAAAACGAAAAAAAAAAAAAAAAAAAAAAAAAAAAAACCTATTATATGTGCCGCCCATTTTGGCCAATGAAATGCCCCAACCGACACTTCCTTTTGTAGTATGTTATAATATCACAAAGAGCAACCGAGTGATTTTTATTTTTTGAATTTTATAGCACATAAATTATTATTATATATATCAATTGTCATGTTTGCTACAGTTTCTTTTGTCTTTTTCTTATTTTTCTTTTTTTCTTTTTCATTAAGTTGTTTTTAAGCTACAATTACACATTAATATTTCTATCGTAACTAACTTGTGTTAATTAGTTACACTGATTGTCGATATTGTATAGGTAACAAATGAACCAGACCAACTTCGACTGAACGTCGGTATCGATATTGGTATTCATTTTTATTGTTTTCCACTGAACGTCGGTATCGATATTGGTATTCATTTTTATTGTTTTTGATCGATGTAAAATATGTCTCGATGTCCTTTTAATCATATGACGACTTTATTTTTTAAGCTTCCTCTTTGTTCATTAGTTACACTGATTGTCGATATTGTACAGGTAACAAATGAACCAAATCAATTTCGACTGAACGTCGATATCGATATTGGTATTCATTTTTATTGTTTTCGACTGAACGTCGGTATCGATATTGGTATTCATTTTTATTGTTTTCGATCAATGTAAAATATGTCTCGATATCCTTTTAATCATATGACGCCTTTATTTTTCAAGCTTTCTTTTTCGATTGATATGTCGAGTTTCGTTATTGTATCGATACGATAATAAACCAAACTGATAGCGACCGGATTCATGCTCTTAATGTTATTTCTATCATTGCGTCTACGTTTCCATTTAAAATTATAAACCGGGTCTCGCGCCGCGAAGTGCGAGTATCACTAACTAGTTATCATTAAATGAAATTGGTAACCACATATCACTCAGATTTAAAAAGGTTCACATACGATCAGGGGCGGACCCACATAGATTGGGTCGGGGTCCCCGGACCCCAATGTTTTTAAAGAATGTAGTAGAGCCGATATATTAGTTTTCTATAGGACCCCATAAAAATAATAAGATGGACCCCATAATATCAAGTTGAACGATAGTGCAGTGGTAATTCCTTGATTACTTTATCAAGAAGATTGCAAGTTCGAGTCTTGCAAGGTAGCTTTTTTGTCTTTTTAAATCCAAATTATAAAGGTAGCTTTTTTGCAAGGTAGCCACACATTCAGGATTTGTTGTTTAAGTAGTTTATTTGAATGTAGAAATCAAATTACCATGTAAACATTTGTGTGCTATGAATCTAAATTTTGAATTTGTGAGTAAGTTTGTTAAAACTTGAATTTTTTTGTAAGTTCTATTTTTCATTTTAAAAGACATTGTACTTCTATTTTGTGTTTCCTAATGAGTAATCATTATATATATTTGTTATGATATTGTATTTTATTATGTTCTTCTCCCCGGCCTGACCCGCACGACGACCGACCCGAAAATTCTAACGTATGGTTGTGAAAAATCTGAATACCAAAAAAGGTGGACCCCATTCGAAAAAAATCCTGGGTCCGCCACTGCATACGATATTGGTAGGGGTACAATATCATGTAATGGATGGTAACAACTTATAAATAGCGACGTAAACCCGATGTTTTGTTGAAGCCAAAACATTTTGTTTACCTTAACAACAAATATATCATAATCATCTATATAGCAACAAATAGATTTTCGAATTCGAGCATCACAAGACAAAACGACAAGAGATAATTTTATTGTTTTACATACGCGTTATTGTATTTGAAAACGTTTTAATTCAACACGAGTGTAAATTAACTCATATGCTTACTCGTTCTTTCAAAAGTATATCAGTTATCAGGCTGATTGGACGAAATGTGAAAAAAGGTGCTACCACGTGGGCGCCACGTAGACACTTTTTTCACCTTTGACACCGCTAAGGTGTGTTGGGGGAGTGTGAAATGTGATAGGGTGAGTAATAGAAAATTGAAAATAAAGATGAGGAGGTTGATCTAAATGATTCGTTTGTATAATAGTTAATGATTAAATAAAAAAAACGATCTCTGCCCCCCTAACCTGGTTGTCATCCCATAAGTGCCTCGGCCCTGGGCACCCTTGTGTTGTGGTGTTAGTGCCCTCTCCAATGTGACATAATCTGTTTAGCGCCCCCCACACGACGCCCACAACGTATAATCTTAGGGCTGTAAACGAATCAAACAGACACTAATAAAGATGTGTTCTATTCATTCATTTTAACCTTAATTAAACTTCATTTTTACTTTCTTAGCATAGTAATTACACTAATTACTTTATATTAAGGTGGAATATTACTTTTTTTTCTTCTAATTTGTAAGCATTCATTAAGGTTGAATATTACTTTTTGAGTTTTTTCTTCTAATTTGTAAGCACTTCACCCCACCAAGGGCTTGTGAATGCATCTTTCTCGTATAGTTACCATTTTTACATATATGTAAGCACTAGGTCCACATGATCCACGTATCTAAGAAGTGGTACCATGATGATTGTAGATATTCTTATAGGTTTAATGTTGACAGTACAATTTAATATTACCGAATTAATGGGAGGGCCGGATTCCAAGAAAGAGATCGTATATGGTATCCTCGTGTTGACTTGTTGGAGTATTTGGAAGGCTATGAACAAGAAGGTGTTTTCAAGTATAGATACGGGCGTGGTTAAAATTGTTTCCGACATCAAGTCTTCGGGATATCTTTGGTTCAAGAGTAGGTTTAAGAAGGGAACGGTAGGGTGGAAGGATTGGTGTAATTTTTATTTTCCGTTGATGTAACTCTTGTTTTGGCGGGTTATTCTAGCTTGGAGATTCCGCCGGTTTTTTGGTGTTAATGAAATTTGCCTTCCAAAAAATAAATAAATTTTTGATCAATTTTACAAAATTGATTGTTGAATAAAATGAATTATAACAATCAATGAACGTGATTTTGATGAAAATATGAGTTTGGATCGGAAGTACTTTTGATGAAAATCCGAGTTTAGATTGGAAGTATTGTAAATTCTTTGCTAAAATTGATTGTTCATGAATTAATTACTTGACAAATTTTAGTAAGTGTGTTTCTAAATAATAATAACTAGGATAATACCCCGCGGGTGTTGCGCCGCGGACAACACATGAGGACATCACGTTAAAGCGTGCGCGGACGTCACACTAAATCGAGCCGAGTCGTTGCGTCTCTCAGCTTTTATTTAGCGCGGATTATAACAAATCCATTGTGTACATATATTAGTAAGAATAACTATCCGTGGCATAATATTCTACATATCATCTAGAAGCCGAAAAATGTGGTGCCAGTGACAACAAACATGCCAAACGACAACTATTTTGTCAAGCCTGGTGCCAATGTGGTGCCGATTACAACAAATCTATTGTATACAAACGTTATTTTGTCAAACCTTTAAAATAACCTTCAAACCAATTGTCAAATGACCATAAATCTCACCAATTTAACCAAAACCCTTTGAATCTTTCAACTTCAATAATCATACACGAACTCATTAAATCGAATTTAAAAATAAACAAAAAAAATTAGCATACTTTTTGTACAATTATCATTAGAACCCCTCGCTCGAGCCACAATTGTCATACCGCAACCTAACCGTCTCCATTTTGCGAGTATTCGGCCCTTCACTACTTAACCCAGATGGGTGCAATATGTATTCACTCCTGGGCCGGCTGTACTCACTGTTGGCCTAGTGTTGTGTGCCCAAAGCCATTTTTCTGAATTTGATCATGTCTTCGTTGTACTGGGCCGTGTCATAGTGTGAGCTCCCATTGTATAACAACCAGTGTCCTGTCTTGATCCCATTATCAAGATCAAACAATGATGCGGAGGCGAGCAGAGTGGCGGATACACACAGCTCACAGCTATACATGACAATGTCCTGCTCCTCTCATCTTGTATTTCTTTTGTGACACCGGCGTTGTGGCCAAGGTGGACTACTCGACTGCCGTCAGCCCTTTGGCTCTCCCCAGATGCGCGGTAACCCGACCTCCACCCGCCCAAAGGCACGACAGTGGAATAATCGGTAAAATCTCGCCTCCCATCTAAGTCGAACCGGCGCCACTCGTATTTGCTCTTCACTTGGATGCCGCAGAAAATAATGAGGAGAGTGGGAATCAAACCTGAGTCACAAAGAACACCGATTCTTTCTCTAACCACTCCACTCATTGGCAAATATTTATTGGGTAATTTCCAAATTATAAATTAACAACAAATGTATGCTTTATGTTGTTGTAATATGGGCATTGGGAGTTTTTCAAAAAAAAAATTGCATTTTTCATTTTTAACCCAAAAATTTTAATCTTTTGCATTTTAACCCCTTTAACTTTTTTACTTTTAACAAAAAAGTTTTTCATCTTTTGCAATTTAACCCCAAAACATTTTTATTTTCAACTTTGGTTCCCCATACTTTTTATCTTTCGCAAGTTTTTCGTTTTAAGTTTCGTTATAAATTTTTCAAGTCAACACGCCATAACGTGCATGTAGGGTTCAACGTTTTTTCTTCTGTTTTTTCCCGGTTGACAGGCAGTCACAACACGTCTATTTTTCTTCGTTTGACAAGTTCGTCGCAACACACTGGTCCTGGATCGACTTAGTTATTCTTTTCTACGTTTTACATTTATGTCTAATATTCCGTATTAACACGCTGCAACGGGCGTGCGTGGTTCAATGATTTTCTGTTTGTTTTTCGTTCGGTGTTAATTTTTACTTTTTTTATTTATTTTATTTTTACGAGCTCTTCTGATGTTGGTGGTCGCTGGTAGTGGTGTGGCATTAGTGCTATTTGGCATGAATTTACGAACGTATTTAACCTATTAAGTTTTTAACTAATAATTTGTTTCGAATTTACAACTATATCTCCTTTACTTAAGAAAAACTAATTTTTTATGTGCATATTTTTATGTACGTGTCGATATAAATTCGATTTGCTCTACGTTTCGACGTAAACTTTTTATGGAAACGAGTCTGGTTAAATATAATACGTTTACGTTTAAAAAATCAAATTTTACGTACATATTTTTATGTACGTTTCGGTATAAATTCGAATTGTTGCATGTTTCGACATAAACTTTTTGGGAAACGAGTCAAAGTGTGGCATTAGTGCTCGCCCCCGCCGCAACGCGGGGGTACTTAATACTAGTTACAATTAAGTGGACATATTTTATTTAATTATAATTACATGAATATTTTATAAAACATAAAGTTATATGTTGCATTTTAGAATTCTTTGTTTTACATTTTATTTGTTATTAATAATGCACTTCATTTTCTAATTTATAAACATTTAAAACCACATAACTCATTTTTTTTTTTGAAACTCATCCAAAGCTAAGACTAAGAGTATAACCAACTAAGCTAAAACTTGTTGTTTATTTATAATGTTTAAATAATAATAAAAAAAGAGAGTTCAACGAGTGCTTTTAAACTTTTAAATTGATGCAAAATATGACCAAACTAATTTTGATGGTTTTATATTTATAATTACATGAAGGTTGCATAAATTATTACATAAGTTACCTCAGCAACTTCAACATTGTTTGATAAAGCATAATTAAGGACATTTTTTTAGTACATGAAACAATCAAAACCAACATGTCTTTAGTTTATAACGAGATTGAAGTAAATTAATTAGGAGTCATTCAAGCATCGGAAACACTGGTGAAAGAAGATAGTAAACCCTAGATTGACAACTGTTGAGATGAAGAGAGATGAAATGGCCGATGAGTGTTTGTGTGGGTCTAGGGGTGTTCACGGCTTGATATCAGTTGTTAATTATCTAGAGAGAGAAAGTAAGAGCTTTCAATGCGGCCCCTGTCGATCCGATATTTGGTATCCACCTTTCCAAAATTTGGATATCGATAATAATACGGTACGGATCTCATGTGTTGCATTTATATCTCACGTTTAACTTCTCTTTTCTGAAAGCTAACATTTTTATTATTAGATGTATAAATAGTTTTGAGATTTTAAACTTTGATTAGGTTGGAATGAGAAGAAGTAATAATATTGTATACATAAGTTGGTTTTATTTGTGTTTTTTTTGCTAATTGATTATACTAGGAGTGTGAATTTTTATGCATCATGTATACAGGTTATGAACTAAACGTGAAATTTTTAAGTTTGGACGTTTGGGTTTAGTTTAAGCAAGTTAGAGACTTAGAGTTAGATTTGTGTTGAACCAACGAACATGTTAAGCTAACCTGATGGACTTGTTTAACACAATTATGTTGTAAGAATATGTTTTATACTTTTATGTTATAACTTGAACTGATTGTTTATTTTATGTGGATAATGTAAAAGATAAATAAGCAAACATTAAGGTAGGGCGAGGTTAACCACTGAACACTAAGGTTCTGTTTGTTTTTGCTTATATCGTCTGTAAAGAGCTTATGTCTGCGGGCGGGCAGACATAAGCCCTTGAAGACTGTTTGTTAAAAAAAAAAAAAAAAGATCTTCAAATGTCTTTTAATAGCTTAAAAAAAAGCTATGGATAATAGCTTCACAAACAAATCAGATCTTCACACACACCCTTCTTCTTCTTCTTCTTCTTCTTCTTCTTCTTCTTCTTCTTCTTCCTCTTCTCCCCTGCCACCACCACCTCCGCCACCACCTCCACCACCACCATCGTCAAAACCCACCACCACCATCGTCAAAACCCACCACCACCAAACCCATCTGTGAGAGAGAGAGAGATCTGTGAGAGAGAGAGATCGGTGAGAGAGAGAGACCGTAGAGAGAGAGACCTGTGAGAGAGAGAGAGACCTGTGTGATGGCGGAGGTGGTGCGGTGGTGGTGGCGGAGGTGGTGCGGTGGTGGTGGCGGAGGTGGTGCGGTGGTGGTGGTTGTAGAGAGAGAGAGAGAGAGTGTTCTGTGAGAGAGAGACCGTAGAGAGAGAGAGAGAGGCGGTGGTGTGATGGCGGTGGTGGCAGAGGTGGTGCGGTGGTGGTGGTGGTTGTAGAGAGAGAGAGAGTTTCTAGAGAGAGAGAGCAGAGAGAGAGAGCTTGTGTGTGTTGTGTGGTTGAAGTTGTTTTTGAAGAAAAAAAAAAAAACAAACCCTCTTCTCCTTGCAGACTGCAGACATTTGGGCCACATCTTCTCTTGCAGATGCCTGCAGATATGGTTCGCAGACTACAGACATTTTACATCTGAAAAAACAAACAGCACCTAAGTTACTGCAAGAAATAAGAACAAACCTAAATCGCTTATGTTTTTTTTTTTTTATAATGGTACATAATTTTAGAAAACAGTTTTACTTCTTAGATACAAATGCATATGTCATGTACACAAAAAACAACTAAATTGATTTGTTCATTTGTCTTCTTGATTTTTAATACCTACACATGATATGCATATGTGTACGTTCTATAAATAAACAATTATTTTTTGAATTTGATGAGAGATAAATAATAATTACATTTCAGTCATCTTCTTATATTTAAAATATATTAACACTAGGTTATAACCCCGTGTATTACACGGGGTTGAATAAATAAATTTTATATACTAAATAATAAAACAATATATCTTTAAAACCTCATTTATTGTACGGGTTGAATAAATATAATTATATATATTAAATAATAAAAAGTTATATCTATAAGAACCATATTGTACGGGTTGAATAAATGTAATTTTATATACCAAATAAAAAAGTTATATCTTTAAAACCACGTGTATTACACGGGTTGAATAAATGTAATATTGTTTACCAAATAATAAAATAATACGTCTTTAAAAATTTATTACACGGGTTGAATAAATGTAATTTTATATACCAAACAATAAAAAATTACATCTTTAAAAATATGCGCATTACACAGTTTGAATAAATGTAATTTTCTGTACTAAATAATAAAAAATATATATTCTTAAAAAACCCCGTGTATTGTACGAATTGAATAAATCTAACTTTATATATCAAATAATAAAAAGTTATATCTTAAAAACCTCATGTGTTAAATGGGTCGAGTAAATCTTACTACTCCCTCCGTCCCATATTAATTGTCCAATTTTGACTTTTCAAGTATTTTTCTTTCAATTTTGACCGTAAATATCTTAGAGATAAATGTAATAATCCCTTTCCTTTAAAGGAATACAATCTTACCACCGTAAATCCAATTCATTCATATATTTTATATCAAGTGTTACGTAACACACAAAAAAATATCTACGGTCAAAGTTGAAAGAAAAAGACTTGGTAAGTCAAAATTGGACAATTAATATGGGACAGAGGGAGTATATTAATACAAAGTTTGGTTTTCGTGATAAAATAGATTATTCTGTTGTTGCAAAATTTGTTAACGAAGTCTCAATAAATTTAACCCTTTATTTAAAACTCCGTAAATGAATAAATGATAAATAATATTAGTTAATTTTATTTTAAGTTTCGTACAATTTATTTGATACTAAACTAAACAAAACGTTCAAATATAATTAATTCAAATAAATAATATTATAAATGAGAAGGAGATTAAACTAAATAATAATTATCCATAAGATATTAAACTAATAATATTTAGTAGGAGGGTTATCTATAATATAATATATTAAATTAAATAATATTTAATAGGAGAGTTATCTATAATTAATTAGAAAAGATTAAATTAAAATAATAATTATCTATAAGAGATGGCATAATATGATGACAAGTGTCCCTAAAGTGGTTTCTTTTATTATATAGTAAGATAAGATTAATTTAAAAAAAATATTTTTAAAAAGTTAAATATTTGCTGTTTTTGTATGTTCTAAAAAAGGTTCTGCCTCAAACCCTTCCTTTATGTAAATTTGTACTTTTGTGGTAAATTTTTAAATACAAGGTATTAATTTTGTGGTAAATTTTTAAATACAAGGTATTCATATGAAATAAAAAAAAAATCGTGTTCATATCAATCCAAACAAAACTCATTCGTGTTCGAGTTCATAATTATTATCCGTGTGTGTTCAGTTACATATCATGTTCAATTTCATGTCTTATTCTATCCGTTAAGTCTAAACATAACCCTAACAACCCATTTAAGAATATTGTGTGGAAACTGTTCAAAGCCACCCAATATGTACACATTAATATTTATATTTATTAGAATCAAGGGTGAAGTTTTATTGGGGCCAGGGTATATCGAATTCTACCGATTTTTTATTTGTAGTATTAATTTTACTTTATTGGGGCCAGGGTATCTCGAATTCTACCGATTTTTTATTTGTAGTATTAATTTTACTAATAACTTCCAAAATAAAAAACTAGGGTAAAATATCAAATTTTAAGAGTTCGGCCTTTACTGATTTGGATTTAGAGAGTCTGGCTTCAACTGAATTTTCATTTAAGCACTGCCGAAAATTCAAGCACTGCCACTGATTAGAATATCAACTAACTAGGTTAGAATCTCATGTATTGCACGGGCTGAATATGCTATGTCATATAGGTCTTAAAGGGTCATATTGAGCAATATCAACATTGACCTAACCTAATGGGATATATTGATGATAAATGTCATAATAGCAATGTGTACTGTACCGGGTTGAGCTCGTTAATGGTTCAACCAGTCACTTCAAACGGTTGTACTGGGAGGTTAAAGCGATTTAAGTTTTGTTTTATTTGTTTTAAACTGACAGCTATGTTTGCATACGAAACAATGTTGATTGCAATATTTGTGACTGTTTGTGCGACTAATTTATTTACTTATCAGTTTATCGATGTAATTGTGACCAATTTAATGTATATTTCCAACTGCTTTTATGACCAAATGTATTTTTTATTAGTATATATAACTAGTGACTGTATTTGCGACCGAAAACTTTGGTCGTTACATTTGTGATCGTTTTTGCGACCAATTTAATTTATAATTCATAGCAATTTCTGTCGCTACATTTGCGACCAAATTAACTTCTATTTTTTGTAATGTTTGCCACTGGATTTGCAACCAAAAAAACATCGGTCGCTACATTTGCGACCGAAAAAACATCGGTCAGTACATTCGCGACCGAATAAACATCGGTTCCTATATTTGTGACAGGATAAACTTTGGTCGCTACATTTGCGACTGTTTTAAAAACTTGGTTGCTAATTTTGCGACCAATTTTGTTTTGGTTGCTATATTTTCAACCATTTTGATTTTGGTCGCAAATGTGGTCGCCAAATTTGCGACCATTTTTTGTTGGTTGCAAATTTCGGTCGCTTTTACCCATTTGTGTAGTAGTTTATCTTCTTAATACATTTTTAATGACTCATAGCAAGAGCAAGAGTTTTTTCAGGCACAAGGTATTGTTATAGATTATTTTGAAATATGTATCTACTATTATATTTTTGGCTGATCGCGATTCTAAACCCATCCACATACACGTGTATTTATTTTTCATATTTATGACCTTAAAACTGAAACATTAAAAACCTCAGACTTTAACTTCAACTAAATTATTAAATGTTATTTAAGTGGTAAATAAATATCAATGCAAAGTTCAATATTTATAATTAGTTTAGTTGATCAGTACAGCAGGCCCTGAGAATTCATATACCCTGTTCGAGCTCGAAAAAACGCACCCTTAGGGCTTAACGAAATTGGATATTGGGCTCACTAAAGGTCTAAACCTAATGTCAATGGGCTAATAACTAATCTAAACCATAAAAATAGTTTTGTAAGTGGCCTATGTTGATGTTTGTATGGGTATACCCTATTAATTTATTTATTTTACATATATACATATCATATTTTTTTTTAAATAACGTGTCCTTCAAAATATCGGGCCCTGGCCGGGGAGGACCACCGGCCAGAGCCCATATTAAACAAAATTAAAAAAAAAAATATTTGATTGGATGAAATCAGGTGGGCCCCACCTGAACACATGCTTCTTCCTCGTTACCATGGTGAAGCCCCCTTCAATGGCGCCCCTCCTTGAAGACGGCGGTGTGGGAGGTGGCACCCTCCAGGCGCTATGGGAGGTGAGGTGGCCACGGTGACGACTCCACACCCTCCCGCTTTAAATCTAAGTCATATGTAAACTTTTCTTTGTTGTCTCTTATGTGATTCAAGATTCTCCAACTTTTTCATCACCACCGACAATGAGAAAGAAACTTAACAAAATTTCTATGATCAAAATTAAAATGAACATGTTAGGTAGGATCAAAATTTGACTTACTAGATCGCTCATTTTAATTAAGAAGAAGATCAATAACTAAATTGTATGCATGATGAATATTTTCTTACCCAAAACAAATTAAGTTAATTATTGTTGCTTTTGAAAACAACAATAAAATACTTAATAAAATCATTAATTGGACAACATTGTTACTTTAGAAAACAACAATATAAAATACTTAATAAAATCACTAATTGGACAACGTTTTCAGTATTTTGATTATTGAAAACTATGGTGTCGCTCATTCTAAATTGCCAAAATCGTCCTTGAGGTTTGGACATTTTTGTTAGTTTCATCCAAAACAACTTTTTTTGTGCTATATTGATTATTGGCCTTCCCTTTTGGGATTTTTTTGCCGTTTTTATCCAAATGTTTAATTTCTTTATTTTTTATGTCAAACATTTGGATGAAAATGTCAAAAACCCCAAATCTCAGGGACAATTTTGCCAAAAAAAGTTAGACGTTATGATGAAAATGGCAAAAAAAAAATCCTAAAAGTGAGGGTAAAACTACATATTCTCCACTACTGAGCGAAAAGTTCGGGGGGGGGGGGGGGGAGCCGCCCCCTCTCGTCTCTACTATACTACACCCTTGGTTAGATGGTGACCGATCTCATATGATATTCCCAAGTTAGGTTTGTTTATAATTATAACAACTCTCGAAAAACGCCTTATTATACCCCGAATATACGTAAATGGACCCGTGTAACCTTAATATCATTAAAAATCAAATCAAATAAAGAAATTAGGGTGCTCGCGGGCCGCGACAGGGACCTCCCTGTGGTTCGCGGGGCGACACCGAGATTCGTTTGCCGGACACCCCATCTCGCCACGTGTCCTCCTGCGTGTGAGACCTACTTGGTGATCTGCCACCCTAGCCGTAGCTAGGGTGTTCCTCGCGGGGAACGTAAGAGAGAGGAAGGGGACTTGCGAGGCGCGAGCGAGCCCGGGATTAGCCTATATAAGAAGCTTTTCGGCTTCAGTATTCCTCGTTCATTTTCTTTTCTTCTCTCAGCCTCTATAATAGCTAAACGCTGCTCGATATTATACCCCTAAGACACAAAGCTCTGCATCGTTGTAAGTATTTTAACCCCCGATCACTAATTCGTTACCCTACCCGATTGATCTAGGGCTCCGTAAGCATGTCGAGGCTCTGCCTGACTAAGTTCGTTGGAGTTTTGTCTCGTGTTGTATGGCTAATGTGATTTGGGTTATCTTACTAACACGTGTGCATTGTTTGTTTTTAATAGAATATAATCAGGAAACTCAACAGGAAGTTGTAGTAATACCTAAGACTACAAAGTGAGTCATTCTCTTTTTCTACTAAACTGTTTTTACAAACCTCAAATATTTTCAGTTATACTTACAGTGATTGAGTCTATGTATTGTACAATTGCTGCCGGTATGTGGGGTTTTGTATATACTACTAGTAAAACGTTACTATTGGACAACGAGTTAGCCAACGAGTAATATGACCACAGTCATGGAACTGCCAACATGACAAATACTGAATGAGTATAGATATAAACATTGTAATCGCTCTTAATACTGTAAAGTTATAAAAGCTTGTTTTGATTAAACTGAGATGCACTCGCCAGTATTTCTTGCTGATAAAATATTTTAAAACGCATTTCAGGTAACTTAATGTGAAGCTAAAAGAAGCCAGCTATGGAGCACTGAAGGCTTAAAGAAGTGGCTATAAAAGTTACCTAAATAAAAAGAGATTATGTTTTCAATAATTAGAGTTTCTCCCTATAAATGTATTATTAATGAAACATGGGTTTTTATCCCATTTATTTATTATAAAAGTTTGGTGTTTTGAAACTCTGAAAATTAATTCCTAACTATGATCCTGATGTCTCATTTCCGCTACCAAATTAATAAACACCGATACCATCAGCTGTGTCCCGCGGCTCTCGCTCCTGGGGTAGGGGTCGGGGCTGCGACAATAATTTTCATCTTTGACAAGTAATATACATCAATTATCAAATTATAATGTTTTAAAATTTGTTTTAAAGTATATGTATATACAATATAGAATATAGTACAACAACGAAATGATGTACAACTATTATTGTCCTACAAGATTTGTATTGTAGGGTTATGTCTTTCATGTCATCCATCCAAGTGTATGCATGTGGAGCTGGACAAAATTATTGATACATAACAGTTAAAATCATGATCGTGTCAAGTTTAGGCCATGTAAGAAACCTCCAAACAAGATGGTAGGATGAAGCTGACAAAAAACTATCATGTATCTATTTGTATATATTATTATATAGAGTGGGGTATACATGGATGCTGATCTTTTATTTATTGAGGATCACATTTTCCAACTATGTAACATTGTAGGACCATGCGTAGACCGTAGCGGGCGATACTTTTTTTAAAAAAAAGCCCCCAAACACATCCTAACACGCCAGTAGCCCACCCCTTTGGGCGTTTTTGGGCGTGATTTTTGAAAAAAAGGTCCCCAGCGTGTTTTAAATCATGCCAAAATGGAAACGTGTTGGCCAATCACATGCATCCCTCTTTTTCTTGGCCAATCCCTTTTTTTTGTTAGTTTTTTTATTTAATTCCTTACACCCCTTTTTCACATAATACCCACATCCCCACTACACCCATTTTAGAAAAGCGTTCAATAATGCCCCTTGCTGACTGGAATGCCACATGACGGAAAACGCCCAAGAGTTGGGGCATTATTCACCCTTACCACTACGCATGGTCTAACCAAAATTCAACATATAGGTTCTGGGCATGGTAACATGCATTAAACGTGAACAAAATAAAGGAAATAACATTCATCTCAGGCGAAGGTAATATGAAAGGGGGAGGCCTTGTCCATAGGAAGTTTTTGAAAGTTTTTTCTGTAACTATGAACGAGATATGTGGGTCCCACACTCTCATGATGAGAAATTCTTACCTGTGTAACTCTTTAGAACATCTCTTTATTTTTCCTCTGCATCTCTCCTTTTTTTTTTCATAGGAGATCAGGGCCGGTCCTGAAAGTTTCTGTACCGTGTTCGAGTTTGAAAAATGTGCTCTTAGTCCTTAACGAAATAAATAATGTAAACTGGTTTTTCATACAACCGTGAACCGTTGACAAAAATATATCATTCGATCAACAATTCAATAAACAAAATACAAAATATAGTATTCGAATGAGTGATATCCCGTAAAAACTAATAAGCTAATAGCTAACCAATGATTCGTGAAGCCCTCCTAGCATTCTTGATAGCAAATTGGTGAATCAACTATTCACAGTTTATATCATCTAAGACTTCGTTCTCCATAGCTATCATCGCCAACCCACTAAGTCTTTCTTGGGACATTAAAGATCGTATGTAAGATTTCAATAACTTCAACTTCGAAAAACTTCTTTCTGCAGATGCCACAGTGACTGGAATAGTCAACAATATTCTATATGCAATGCATGCTTCTGGAAAATAACCGTCTTCTTTCATATACTCCAAAACATCTACAGGGCTGCTAAATTTATTGGTTAGTGATTCACGAAATAAAATAAGCTTTGTATAAAATGCCTCGGCATCAATATCCAATTTTTCTTTAAACCTTAGTGCATTTTCAAGACAATAACAAGACGACTTAAGATCTTCATCTTTAAGAATCCTCAACGTACATGGAAACAATAAACCAGGTTTAAGAACCAAAAGTGCAGATTGATGAAATCGAACTTTCCTATCCTATGTGATTAGTTAAACTGACGTTTGAATATCCAAGGCACTAGTTGCCGCCCTGTAACACTCTACTTTTATAAATATAAATTCTTACCGACAAGATAAGAATATTCATTATAACTTAAAACCACAACATTGATATTATCCTTAGCTTAGTATCTACTAGTTTAACAAACATTAAAATTCAACATTTGGATACATAAGTATTCCTTCTATTACATGCGTTTTACGAATAACTAAACAAGACAAAAGTTGCGGAACTAGATCTTGAATGTGTTCGGTTCGGAAGCATCGACTTCATCATCCACGTGCTTGTAATACCTAAAAACTGGAAATTTTGACAAATATTAGTATTACAGTCCTTAGAAAATTAGCATAATCGAAACTACACTAAAAAAGGGATTCGATTAACTAAGATATGCAAAATTCATCAAAAGTGACTGGGCTCTACCGTAACTTACGGTAGCTACTGGGCAACACTGGTCTACCGTAAGGCAGTAGAAAACTGCCGTAACAATTTATCCGCTACCCTAAGTTACGGTAGCTACCGTAACTTACGGTAGCTGCTGCATATTCTTCATGCTTTGCTGTTTTGACCCGTTGTTCCAGTTTCGCAATTTTTAAAACATCCAAAACACAATACGGGATATTATTTCGTAACAAAGTGACCCATCCTTGGGTTCTTTATGCTCATTACTCACGCTCCCATTACCGGTTTGCGTGTTGAATACGTTACTACCCGTCAACCGGGCTTATAGATTACGGGTAAGGTACTCCCGTTACCCGGTTTGTACCTACCCTTAATAACCTGTTTGATTTGCCATTATGTAGTCCATCATTCAAGCAAATCAACCACTTAAATCATCACATTCTAAATTGCCAATAATTATCAATGACAAAATTAATTTACAATAGTAATGAAGCGTTAGCCACATACCTTAAAGCTTTCCCTTCAAACGAGTATCCGCATCGGCTTGACTTCCCGATGCCTCAACCGTGTTGCCTAAAATACACAAGCCAATTATCATTAGAACCTCTCGGCTCATAACTAAAGCTTGTTTATTTATCCGAACACCACAATTATTGTCTATCAACATCTTTTAGGCGTTTTGTCAAGCACCTTATGTGCATATATTCTAATTAGCCATTTTCGTTCATTTAAACCTTGGTAAATCCAAGAATTCCATCTTATTCAAACTTAATTACTTATTACCTCCATATTAACATGCTAGTTCAACAACCCTAGATTATTATTCACATAATTCATACACAAATCTTGGGGCTTTTCATTTTAGATGAAAACCCACTTCAATATATGGCACAAGACAATTCCTAACACAAATTTATCAATCAATTCACATGATTTCAGTTAGGTTTTATAATCCCACACTTTAATCACACTTCCTGATATCATAACATCACCCAATTATTCAAGAACTTCAATTAATCAAATTACACTCAAGAATCAAACATCACCAAAACTGAAATTGTAACTTACCTAGTGTTAGACAAGTGTGAGTGATCAAGATTTTTAATTCATGCGGTAATTTCAAGCCCAATTCACCCTTCAATTTGATCAATTTGATGAAATAAGGGTTTGGGTGTTCTTCCCTCTACTGGTCGCTCCCACACGCACACACTGATGTGTGTGTGTGTTTGATTTGTTTTGTTTTTATTAAAATCAAGTTTGGCCATTTATACAAAATCAGCCCCTTTAGTTTATCTTGTTAGACTAATGCACATCAAACTAACTTCTTTCCTTTTAATATTTGGTATTTTTAACTATTAATTATTTTGGGGTGTTACAAGTCCACCCTCCTTAAATAGGGTTTCGTCCCCGAAACCATTTCACGTATAAAATTATAATGCATACATGTACCGAAAAGTGAAGGGTAGAGTCGTCTCATTTCCTCTTCAGACTCCCAAGTGGTGTCTGATCCTTTCCGGTGTTCCCAATTGACCTTCACTTGGTCGAATTCTTTGTTCCTCAATTTCTTGACTTTACGGTCTAGGATTGCGATAGGCCTCGCTATACAGTTGAGTTTGTTATCAACCTCTATATCATCGAGAGGAACGTAGGCCGTATCATCCGCTAAACACTTCCGCAGATGCGAGACATGGAACGTACTGTGAATCCCACTTAGTTCCTCTGATAATTCTAGTCGGTAAGCCACCTTACCCACTCGTTCCAAAATTTTAAAAGGCCCTATAAATCGCGGACTCAACTTTCCTCGTTTTCTGAATCGGATAATTCCCTTCCACGGAGATACCTTAAGCATCACCCTATCGCCAATTTGAAATTCGATTGGCCTTCGTCTCTTATCTGCATATGATTTTTGCCGATCTTGAGCAGCCTTCAAATGGGCCCGGATCTTATCAATTTTCTCGTTCGTAACCCGAAGCACATCTTTATGAGCAAGCTCTCGAGGGCCTACTTCTTCCCAGCATATTTGCGTCCTACATTTTCTCCCGTAAAGCATTTCATATGGGGCTCCACCAATACTTGAATGGTAGTTGTTGTTATACGAAAATTCCACTAACGGCAGATACACATCCTAACTACCGCTGAAATCTATTATACATGCTCGAAGCATATCTTCTAACGTCTGTATTGTTCGCTCACTTTGCCCGTCAGTTTGCGGGTGATATGCAGTACTAATCAACAGCTTGGTACCTGTTATGGGTGAAATTCTGAGCTCATATCCTGGATAATATCTTAAATTATATCTTGCTTGTATGATATATGTTCATGTCCGGGATGCTGATTCAGGATATTGGTAACATCCTGAATGGTATCCTGAGGATTACTAACGGATTATGTGCAGGAGTACGAGTCCAAGCTGGTAACGTTCATGAGGACCCTTTCCCCGGAAGACTCGGTCTAAGTCGTTCAATGGAAGACATTGAAGCCGCTTTACTCGGTCCATAACGTTAACTATGGAATATTCGGAAGTATCCCCCATTTATAGGAGTTTTTGTTTATGTTTCTTAGCTATAAATAATTGGATAAATCAGATCGAATAGGACACAACAACACTCACTGCTCTCTCACACTTTACTCTCTCGCAACTTTCACTTTCACAAAAAGCATTGTAACACTTAGCGATCTGATCAATATCCTACAATGTATCCTGACGTTTAAAGCAATAAGAAGAACAAGGCAGCTGCGATTGTCAGCTCCCGAGGTTTTGTGCCGGCGATCTAGATTGATCAAGGGCTTTCCTCGTATATCTCGTGTCACCCCCTTTACTTTTTGCTCATAGTTTGATCGCAGATACAGCTCAATATCCTGAGCCGTATCCTGAAAACTGCTTTTACAAACAACTTAATCAGCATATTTTCAACACACTTTCTTAGCACCACCGTGGGGCAAGTGGTGCTATCTTTACTAAAAACTTTTGCGAAATAGTTACTTGGTTTTCTATTCTCAAAACTTTTTGCCACACTATTTACAATGGCCTCGAGATCAAACATGAGCTCCTCCACCGTGTCTGCTACAACTTCTGCTACTACTGGTTCGGTGCTTCCACCACCTCCTCCAAGGATGCAAGCTTCTTCACAACCTCAGGATATTATCCCTACTCGGAGCACTCAGGGATCTGGTCCTGTTTTGGCTTCTAATGATGAAATTCTAACCTTATTAGATGAGGCAGCAACAGGAAACAAACCAAATGCTGATGAGAGAAATACAGCTCTTGAAATCCAGCTCAAGCAGGCCCGCTGAGGATATTGTCACCCCCTTACAACCCAGAACTTTGAACTTCAGTTCGGCCGTATATACTGAGGATAACAGGGGAAATATTGTGCCTAGCCATTCTCAAATTCATACTCCTGAAATACCCTCCTCAGTCAGGATGTCAACTGTGAGGAGCTCATGATATGCTTCAGGATATGGCCAGAATCCTCAGACCGGTAACGTGTCAAATAATAATAATACTCTTGCTGCTAACAATAGTGGATCTTTGCAGGATGCAGGTATGACGTCAGCATTTACTAGGGAGCTCTAGAAATTGAAGGACATGATATCCAGTGTACCTGGGGTGGTCCAGCCAATTCCGGAAGTGTCCCAAGACAGCCACATGATATCTCGGTTTGCATATCCTATTTGTGATGCTGAAATCCCAAAAAGATTTCAAACCCCCAACATGAAGCTCTATGACGGAACTACGGATCCTGAAGAGCATATTGCCCAGTATAGGGAAAGAATGAAGATTAACCCTATCCCTCCGGAGCTCAAGGAAGTATCAAGGGTTTTGGTTCTACCTTAATAGGATCAGCCTTGAAATGGCTCTTAAATGTTCCTCCTCATTCGATTACATCATTTGCTCACCTAGTGAATTTATTTAATAGTCAATTTTCTTGTAGTCGAAGTTTTGAAAAACTAACAAGTGATCTCTACAGGATAACTCAAGGACCTCAGGAATCCTTAAGAGATTATGTGAACAAGTTTAGCCGAGAATCCTTAGATATTCCACATCTTGATGTTGCAACAGCTGTGCAGGCTTTCAAGATGGGGCTGCAAAAGGATTCTCAATTTTACCAAGATCTTGTAATGAACCCATGCAGGAACTTGGATGAAGCTCGAAACAGGGCCCTAAGATATATTCGACTGGAGGATGACAAAAAGATGCAAGAGAGGATGAACTCGTCCACCACTTATGAGTCAACTAATAGGAAGTCAGAATCCTCGTTTAAACCATATCGCTCTAAGCCGTATGGCAGAAATGACAATAAGAAAGTGAATGCTGTTGAAGACGAGGATCCTGAAGAGTATCCTGAATTATCTGAATATTGCTTTTCTGTTAACATACCTGAATTAATGTATGCTATGCAGGGTTTAGGAGACAAAGCCAGGTGGCCTCGAAAGAATCAACAAAAAGCTGATTGGAAGGATAAGTCCAAATGGTGTGCCTTCCATGAAGATTTCGGACATGTAACTGAGGATTGCATTGCCCTAAGAAAAGAAATAAGTTATCTTCTAAGCAAGGGATATCTGAAGGATCTCCTAGGAAGAAAGAAGAATAAGGGTCAGGATACTGAGAAGGATCCCGAATGAGCAACGTCACCTCCTGCGGATGCCAAGATAATCAACTTTATTTCGGGAGGATCCAACATTTGTGGGACTTCGTATTCTGCGGCCAAGAGGCATGCAAAGGAAGCTAAGGCCGAAAGGGGAGATAAACCAGCCAGGATGACTACCCTCACAACTGATAAAGTGATCACATTCGACAGTGATGACAGGGATACTGTCCAGGATCCTCACCATGATGCTCTGGTAATAACATTATATGTGGCTAACCATTTTGTACGCAGGATATTGGTGGATAATGGCAGCTGTGACAACTCGAGTTTCCAAGATTTCTATCTTCGCATTAATTGCACGTTAATTGTTTAAGTTGTTTGTTTACACGACTTGTTTGTTTCACAACTGTATACGTTTGTAATATGTTAAATCATATTGTGTTTGATATGTTATATATGGTGTGTATAAGTGTTATTGGTGATGTGTTTATTATGTGTGAATAATTATTAAAATGGAACCTCTAGCCGAAAACACCCATGTTCCCCCATCCGAAAACACCCATGTCCGAAAACACAAGGTGTTTTCGTCCACCTTCATGCCAACGAAATCAAAGTGGGCCTTTGGCCCAGTAGCGATCCACTATATCTTTGCCTCAACCTTTACGTAAACGTTTTAATCGTCAAACCCTAACTCTCACCCTCAAGTCGACGGCAGCACTCCCCTCATTCGAAGCCAGATCTCTTGTTGATCATTCTGAGTTCGGTTAGTGACTTTCACGTTTAGTTGTTTTCAGATCTGAATATATATTGTTATGTTGTTGGTGGTGTTCTTGAAAGAATTGTATATGATCGGTCAATTATATAATTGTATGCGAAACATGATAGGATTTAATGATTTATCTTGTATGATATGAACGTGATCAGGATCGGAAAAGCATGTTAATTGTTATGTACTGTGATGCGTATGATGATATGGTTTCATGATTTTATGTAAACATTGATATTGATCTAGGGTTTTGACAGTTGGTGTAATTGGAATTGTTTAACCTTGTTGTTGATTAGTTTTGGTATTGGTGATTGTCTAGATCTGTTCCTCGAATACAACCCAGTTACTATCTAGATCGCTTATGTTGTCTTATGAGTTAGGGTGCATGCTAAACATCAAGGGTTGTGAAGATGGAATGATGATGCTGGTTGTATGATGATTGAACAAATGATAGCTGTAGCCGATGTAACTGTTAGTCGATCTTTAGCGTTTCTGGAATATGTAACTGACATTGATGATGATGATGCAACCGACGAAAACCAACCCCCCGACGAAAACACTTTGGGATTTCGTTGCCCAAGTGTTTTCGCCAACAAGGGATTTCGGCCCAAAGGATTTCGGCCCAAGTGTTTTCTTCACAAAGTTGATTTCGGCCCAACTGTTATGTCTGTTAAGTGGTTAAACCTGTTAAGTTGTTAACTTTGTTAAGTTACATATATAACTCTGTTAAGTATGCAACTATGTTTAACCTATTAACTGAGTTAAGTTTATTAACTCAGTTAACCTTATTAACTCTGTTAGACTCATGTATGTCACTCTGTTAAGTGGGTAACTTTGGTTAACTCTGTTAATTAATTATGTTAGTTAATTAGCTGTGTTAGTTTATTATTCCTATTATGTATAGAAACCCTCTTAAATTGCTAACTTCGTTAATACTGTTAACCCTCTTAAGTATGTAAATGAATAACCATGTTAGTACAAACTGTGATGGACATTTATGTGAAACATAAATTGCATGAGAACATACTAACTGCTTACGTGGTGCATGATGCTAATTTCCAAACACACTTTGTGACACAGATTACATGTGAAACATTGCGAACATGTACTGATTGAGTATACATGCATACTATAGGACTTGATTGATTATTTGCGAGCACATAATTTAGCATACCGAGCAAACCAAGGTGAGTTCACACTCTATCCAAGGCATGGGATTCCCAAGGGTTGGGAATGGGTTAAAGAACTGAACGGTAACTACAAACTTGCGTATTCCCCATACAACAGGATACGTACGACCATAAGACCATCACTCTATCACTTTAAGTCCCTCATTTATCGACTTAATCGCCGAGGCCTATGGCGAGCGGGTCATTAGTTAATAGCGCTATTAGGTTTAACAAACCTCACACCGTACCAGTCGGACGGGCGTGTACTAATGGACTATGGGCAAAGGGTCAATGCTGATAGACATTGACTTAGGGTACCTCTTACATTTTCGTAGCAGTCGATACGCGTGGTCTAGTAACACATGGGAAGCCCCCACTAATCTTCGCAAACATGTCTGGGAGACCGCGATACTAATTAACACGATACATGGGTTACAAACGAACATACGATTTACGAAACGAATGCTATAACTAAACAACCCACTGTGAACTCGCTCAACTTTGTTGTTGATTCGTTGCTACATGCCTTGCAGGTCGATAAGTACTCATGGATCTTGCACAGGGAGGCGCGGTCGTTGTGGGACATGGCAGTGTGTGCCATGCTAAAAACATTACTTTATTTCGTACTTAATACATACTTTGGGTTTTACAATTATGCTTCCGCTAAACACTTAACTATGCTTTGGTTTTGAACACCTTTCATATTGTGTGGTTGAATTTTACTTATTACTTGTTGTTTTGGTCAAAAATTACCGAAGCAATTAAGTGATCAAATTAGTAAAGTGAGGTAGTGTGCTAGATGTTGATGCAGATTTTGTGTCCGATGCTTGTCGAATAGATTAGTTTTATTTTACGCTGAATTTGTAATAGTTAGTGAAACGGTCTATCGAACGTGTATAGACCCGCTCGTTTGAAGTGGTCAAACGAGAGGGTTATTCGGTTGACCGTGTGTGTTTGAAAGACAAGGGGTGTGACTATAAATAGGAAACCCTTGTCATTTGCAACATTGGGAGTTTTTAGGAGGTTTGAGACCTCACCGGGAGAGATCACCACTTGGTCTCTCCCCGGATGTATACTTCTTTGGTATTAGTTCGGTTATCATGTAATTGGGCCGATTTGTAATGTTTTACTACCGGATTAATACAAAGTTGTTTGTTTATCATCTCTAATCTCTCCCGTCTTGAACCGATCTCACGATAATCACAGTTTCGGTCACGAAACACGGTCCTACAATTGGTATCAGAGCCATGGTGCCCGATTTAGTAAATCTAACCGTTTACTAAGTCACATGTGCTCTAGATCTGTGATTTTAGTGATTTTTGTTCAAGAAGAAAAGTTGGGTGAAAATGAGAAAAACTCAGATCTGGACCCGAATATTCAGATCTGTGCTGAAACGAGTGTTGGGTTTTATGTTTTTCACCTAAATATTCAAGTTATCATCATCAAAAAATCAAAAATACAATGTTTTCGTCAAGATCTGCATAAGAACAGTCGCTGTGTTCTTGAGATGTTCTTGGCGGCTGCTTAAAGAAACTAGGGTTTCTTCATACCCTGAAAGATGAAAAAGGTGCTCGAAAGATGAGACTTTGGGTCGAAGGATCCAGATCTGGATCGAAAGATACCAGATATTTGTGGGAACCCTCAACAACTTCGAAAGATGATCCTCGAAGGATATCTTTCGACCTGATCCATCTTTCGAAAAGTCTGATCAGCTCAAAGGATATCTTTCGACCTGATCCATCTTTCGAAAAGTCTGATCATCTTCTTTTATTATCCTCGAAGGATATCTTTCGACCTGATCCATCTTTCGAAAAGTCTGATCAGCTCAAAGGATATCTTTCGACCTGATCCATCTTTCGAAAAGTCTGATCATCTTCTTTTATTTGGGGGAAAATGCAAAGGTGAAGTGGTTTTTGACGGTGGAATAGAAAGGAGAGAGACAAAGTTGATGTTTGGGTTTTTTGTGTATTGAAGATGGGGGTATGGATGTTGGTATCGCAGAAATTAAAAAAAAAAAAAAGGGAAGGATGGAATATGTGTGTCTAATAATAATAATAATAATAATAATAATAATAATAATAATATCTAGACCCACTTGAGGGAAAAATGATAATGGTGGTTGACTCGTTGATGGAAGCTGGGTTATTTGCGGAGTGGGGTCGATATTCGCGAAGTTGATTTGAATGGCGCTTCTAAATATCAAGGTCAAAATTCGTATGGGTTTCGGGAGCGCGCGGGATGATGCGGCATGATGAAAACAAAAGATGATGATATTTTGAAAATTGTGGGGTAGTCACGGTTACCGATGCAAATGTCAAAAATGGTGACGCGACTATTATGGGCCAAAAACGAAAACGGTATGTTCACTTCCGCACGTCAATGTTTATGATTGTTATCGGTTATTCGTAAATGTTCGAAAGCATTTTGTTTATTGTCATATTCTCGCATTTGAAAACGAACGTATGAACCTAGAATGTCAATACCGGTCCTAACGAGTTCACAAAGTCTTTGGAGGGATACAAGTCGGATCCTACGGGGTACTAGGCGAAATTTCTTTATCAACTAGAATATGCAACGAAGAAATCTTTTTGTTTATTGTCATATTCTCGCATTTGGTAACGAATGAATGAACCTAGAATGTCAATACCGGTCCTAACGAGTTCACAAAGTCTTTGGAGGGATACAAGTCGGATCCTACGGGGTACTAGGGGACGTTCTTATTCAACTAGAATATGCAAAGAAGAAAGTCGTTTTCGTGATTTTTCGGAACCGAGAACATTCAATGAAGATTGACGACAGTTCCGCTTAGTGGAGGGAATTGGTGAACATTTGACGACAGTTTCTTTGAAGTGGAGAGAATCTGTTAAGGTTTAGAGATTTTACCAAAGAAATGGGGGGATAAAAAAAAAAATTCAAATGTTGAATTTCTTCGGTAAATTTCTAAACGCAATCACAGGTGGTAGAGTTTGTGATTTTTTGGTGATACAAACGGTTCGGCGTGGAATGTTTTGCACATACACATATTTGAGGATTTTAATTAATTCTCCAGCCAGCGTGAAGGGTTTTGCACGGAAAAATACAGGTTTCTAAAGTCTACAGTAGTTACAAAAGCGCTGTTCACTGAAGACCTGGGGAATCTTTATGAAAGCTGATAGTTCAAGACTGAAGACCTGCAGGATTCGGTTTTGGGTTTGATGTTTCTTTGGGATTTTACAGGGATCTGGGGGTAACTCAATTCGTTGAGTTTGCAAACGATGTACTTGGTCTAGCTGACTTCCTGAGTACTGATGCTGAAGATCCGTAGTGCATTACATGGTCAACTTCACAAAGGCGAGACAATGAGATCTGGATGTAGTTCAACTAAGCATGCTGGTTGAGCTTGCAAGGGATACACTTGGTCTAGCTGACTTTCCTGAGTGTTGATGCTGAAGATTAAAGTGCATTACTTGGTCAATTCCACAAAGACGGTTTACAGAAGACAGTTCACCAGAAATCTCTATCAATGTAGTATGCTTGTATGAAATAGAGTTCTTATGACAAGATCAAGACTTGATGCAGTTCTTAAAGATTGGAACCCTTATCAAATGCCGGTTGGAGTATTGGAAGATCAGCGGAAGATCGGTCAATTGAGGAAATTGCACAACACCCAACACGGATACGCGTACTTTAAGGGGGAAATATTATACAAGGAGCATCAAGATACTACTTACCTGGATCATCGGTCAAGGGGGAATTTGTTAACACAGAGAAGATGAATACTTGACTGAAGATCGATTGCAGTTGCATTTTCAGCATTCGACAGCAACGGACAAGGGGGAATTTGTTGATGCAGATTTTGTGTCCGATGCTTGTCGAATAGATTAGTTTTATTTTACGCTGAATTTGTAATAGTTAGTGAAACGGTCTATCGAACGTGTATAGACCCGCTCGTTTGAAGTGGTCAAACGAGAGGGTTATTCGGTTGACCGTGTGTGTTTGAAAGACAAGGGGTGTGACTATAAATAGGAAACCCTTGTCATTTGCAACATTGGGAGTTTTTAGGAGGTTTGAGACCTCACCGGGAGAGATCACCACTTGGTCTCTCCCCGGATGTATACTTCTTTGGTATTAGTTCGGTTATCATGTAATCGGGCCGATTTGTAATGTTTTACTACCGGATTAATACAAAGTTGTTTGCTTATCATCTCTAATCTCTCCCGTCTTGAACCGATCTCACGATAATCACAGTTTCGGTCACGAAACACGGTCCTACACTAGAAAGTGTATCGAAAATATGCTTGTTAAGTTATTTAGAAAATCAGTATTCAGGATACGGCTCAGGATATTGAGCTGTATCTATGATCAAACTATGAGCAAAAATAAAGTAAACGACACGAGATGTACGAGGAAAGCCCTTGATCAATCTAGATCGCCGGCATAAAACCTCAGGAGCTGACAATCGCAGCTGCCTTGTTCTTCTTATTACTTCAAACGTCAGGATACAGTGCAAGATGTGGTGTGGATCGACTATGTGTTACAATGAAGTGTGGTGTTTGCAATGAGCTAGAGAGTGAAAGTGTTCGAGAGTGTAAGTGTAAAATGTGTGCCTTAAACTGATCCGCCCCCATCTATTTATAGTAAAGATAATGTAACAAACTATCCTAAACTTCCGGGATCCAGCGAATATTCCCACTTGAACGTTGAGGACCAAGTCTTTCGGGTTCAACGGCTTCCTCATAACAAATTCGCCCGAGTTTTGAGGAGAAGAAGTCCTGATGACCGTTAGTAACTTACAGCCATTAACCTGCACGTGTTTAATTCACCCAAACTCAGGATATCGCCCAAGATGTTAGCAATATCCCCGTTCAGCATCCTGGTCACAAACAAACAATTAAAAGCGGGATATTAGTCAGGATATGTATACTCAGAAAATGACCCATAACAATTGTCCCCAAATATATCGGTTGGTATACCAATCCAACGGATATATTTCAAAAATCTTATCCCATAACTCAAGGCATTTAAAATGAAGCGACGGTCAAGATCACATCGTAACTTCCAACGCGCTTTTTGCTCAATGGAGATCCACAATGCCCCTATATCTTCTCTTTTCTTGTTTGAAAAGCAGATATCTTCAACAGAACCTTCAGGTAATTCTCCATTTCTGATTTACTTTCTATCAATTTACATCGCCTTACTTGCAATGGATGCCGAGACCTTCACCCAGCAGAATCTCCTTAAAAATCCCGAAAAGGAGATCTGTGCTTTTGACAATGCAGACATTGCAGCTTTAAGAGCCTCCGGTGCTTTCCCTGATAACACGGTCTTCAGACCATTCGATCGGTCAATCCGATCGGATGTTTCTTCCACTGAATGGGTTTGTTTTCCAGCATATCCTTTTTCGCTAGGTCTTCGATACCCTTTTCCTGAATTCGTGATGCAATTCTTTCGAACCACCGGCATCTCTTTTGCTCAAACCATGCCCATGGTTTGGAGAGTACTAATTGTACTTAATCAAATCAAAAACCTCCATTGTTCCGACCTCCGCATCGAGGATTTGCCTATTGCTTATCGCCTCCGATCCCATGGCTCTAGCCGGTTCTTGCTCTTCTCGACCTCCAGCAAACCCCTAATTCTCAAAGCCACCAAAAACGAAGACGGATGGCAACGCAAATTTTTCTTTGTCAAACGAGACTCCATTGCTGAGGGTGCCAACCTTCTGGTGGAGTGGTTAACCACCGGTAGGGTCATAAATATTCTTATAGACCATTTAATTCCTATCTTCTATTAATATCCTTCTTTTCGATCTTTATGCAGTGAACTTCAAGGAAGTCGCTCCCCCTACCGCCGAGTCAGAAGAAATAATCAATACTGTTTACCGGTTACCTGCAATAGACAGGACTTTCACCACACACGTCCCGAGTTCCAGCCAATACTCGTCATCCGAAATGTCTGGTAAGGATTACTTTCAAAATAATTAGTCAAGACAGTATAATAATAAAATGAAGAGTAAAACTTTTCCCTCTATGCAGCACCGGCCAAGATCCCTGAAGTCTTTGACCTCGATGAATTGGACAGTTATTCTGATCAGATCCAGGTCAAGAAAGAACCTAGCCCCAAGACCACAGCCACATCCAAACCCAGCAGCTCCAAAGCCATCGTTATCCCCAAACCTTCACCGGCTACTGTTTTGGTCAAAAAATCTAATGAGGATAATGCAACCAAACTCTCTGTTACGGGGTATGATGCTTGAAATGTGGAACAATGATAAGGATCACTTCAATGTATATTGCACAAACGACACAAGGATTTATACGGGGAAAAAACCCTTGATCAAAAGTTGATGTCCGGCACAAAAAACCCCGGGTGATGGAAACTACCGATCACCAAGCTCAAATAAATCAATAAATGTTTACAACTTCGGATAGTAACGAGCTAGGTACAAGGATCACTATTGTGAAATGTGTAAAAGTGTGTAAAAACTGTTAAGTATTGGTCGAGAGCTTCAAGAGTGCGATTGTATGAGAGTGTGTGTAGCTGAGAATAGCTAAGTGTTCCAATTCTAGCTCGTCACCCCTTTAAAAATAGAAGTTAGCTACAATAACAAACTATCCGACTTTTGTGCCAAGCTCCCACGTTCTCCACAACGTCCATTTCCAGTCAAACGTGTGCGAAATACCCGAGGAATATTCCATAGTAACGTTGCCAAGACCAAGTCAAGCTTGTTACTCCTGCGAAGTAATACAAAACACAAACAAACAATCGTCAGTATGAGGATCCTTAAAGTGATCCATGATCCTGATCCTGAAGCTCTTATGAGGATCACTATCTGTCACAGAAGTAAGGATCATTAATTAGGATAACAAGTAAGGATCACTAATTGTTAGAAAATCCTCCCCTAACAATTGCCCCCAAAATATAAGGAGTAATATGTAAAATGAGCGAATTATATTTTCCTTATCTTATCCGCAACTAACTATCATAAATATAGCCGTTATTGTAGAACTATCCGTTGCAACCATGACGTCACAGAAGTGACAACCCTGCACAATCATGATTATAAATAGGGGATAGAGATAGGATCGAATGCATTTAAAATTCCAGAAAGACTCCCTTTATAACTGCATTCCGAAGATAAACAGGTAATCTCTCTTCATCTTCTTCCTTCTCTTGCTCTGTTTTCCTTTTCTTTTCACCATTCTATCAAAGATGTTGCTCCGGAATTCCCCAGCTAAGGATCATCGGAAGGATAGCCCACTGAAAAGCCAGGGGATCATTGAAGATTCCATAAGAGAACGCTGCTGTTTCAACGATGCACAGATTGATAGGATCCGCCACTGCTTCCCGGCGAACACCGAGGTCAGACCTTTTGATCCCAATGCCCTGAGTGATCATATTTCCGATAAGTGGGTTGCTTTTCCAGTCACTCCGTTCACCATAGGCTATACATATCCTTTTCCAGCCTTCACCCAATCTTTCTTTTCTTTAACCGGCATTTCTTATATCCAAGCCATGCCAATGATCTGGAGGGTTTTATATACCCTTGAGAGGATCATTGAGCAGGAAGGGATAGACCTAGGAATGTCAGAGCTGGGAGAGCTGTATGATCTTACTACCTTTGGTTCTCATCGTTATCTGTTTAAACGTAAACCTGGTGAGGAACATCCGATCTTTAAAGCTACCAAGAACGACACTAACTGGAAGCGACGTTTCTTTTTCGTCAAGAGAGATTCTATTGCTGATGGGAAAGATTTACCCAAGAAGTGGGCTACCCATGGTAGGGTGGAGGATCCTAAGAAGGATCACCAGAGACTTTCTTTTCATGTATGGATCACTTATATATATTTTTGCTTTCTTGTTATGCAGCTATTGTCGTTTCACATCTCAAACTGACCCCTGCTGCCGAAGAGAGACTTGCCACTTTCAAGAGACTTGATCCTGAAACAAGAACTTTCAAGATAACAACCCAGGATTCTCAGGAGGTATCCTCAGGATCTGTCACAATGTCAAGTAAGTATCCTTGTTTTTAAAAATTTAAATAAGTAGTGAAATATAAGTGAAATAAAGATACTTATCTTGTTTTGATTGTGTAGGTGCTGGAAAATCCACCAAGCCTGCTTCTCAATTCAACACGGCGGACCTTGATACTGTTAAACCCAGGAGGAAGAGATCCACTACCAGTCCTAGCATCTCCATTCCCAAGGCACCCCTCAAAGGAAAGGGAATCAAGAAGAGAAAGGTCTCCGAGGCTGAGGATCTGCAGGGTCTGCCTCTGATCCGCCACCAATTCCTCGAGTACTTCAACGATGTAAGGATCACTGTCTCTGCTCATATATCCTGCTGAGATATCCTGCTGATGTATCCTGCTGATTTGAGGGTCACTTGGTCCTGACCTTATCTTTTGTCCCCTTTGCAGAAATTCACCGAGATTGAGGATTATGTTGGCCACGTTGAGGATCAGGATAGGAAGATTGCCGATCTCCAGCAGGTTGCAGTGCTTAAGGACCTCCAAATTGCTGATCTTCAGAAGGAACTCCAAGATGCCAAGACTAAGACAGCTAAACTCCTGATTGACCTTGACTATGAAAAGCATGATCTTATTGAAGGTGCAAAGGTCTCTGCTGCCATCACAATGTATCAGACAAAACTAACGATGGCCCAGGAAGCTCAAGATCCTAACTTCGACAGAAGCAGCTGGGATGTTGAGGGCTGGAAAGCAAGGTTGGCTGATCTTGAGGATGATGAAGAGGCTGAAGAAGTTTTGGCGATTGAGGCTGGAGGCAAGGTTGAAGGTGGTGAAGCAAGTGGAGCCGGAGGTGGTGATGCAGGGAAGGTTTAGGATGCATGATTGGGTGATGATGGAAATTTCTAGACGTAGCCGGAGCCCAATTTTAGTTTGATGGTTGTTTTGTTTGAACAATTTGATGGTTTGTACTGAACAATAGTTTTTAGGATTAAGGGTCATGTATGATCCTTTGGACAATAGGCAGGATTGCAAATGGTGGAGGGATCCTCTGTTTGGGGGATGAAGCCGTTGTGATCCTGCCGCCTTTATATTCCTGCACTGCTTTTGAACCTATTATCATGGACACCCTTTACTTACCCCAGCGGACGGGCCACGTTTTGCTGGTAGATGCTCGGGGTAAGTAATTTTGACAACCTTTTAAGGGTTAGTCTTTTGTTAATAAATAAAATCTTAACCTTTTGTCGCTTACCTTGTGTTGTTATCCTTTTGTTTTGATGCACATTTATTGAATAAACAATTTTGAATAAGTCAAATTGAAAATGTTTAGGACATGATCCATGATCAAATATCCTATAGTTAAAGAATCCCAAAAAGCAATATATTTTAAGGATCACAAGTTTAGTTGTCAAACTTTAAGGGTTACTCAAATAAATAATGAATAGAATTAAAAATAGTTAAGGATCATACCTGAGAATCCAAGTTAGGATCCTAACCACAATAAGGATAACTGGAAGATAAATCTTAAAGAGAAGTAAGGATCAAGGATCCCTAGTTGCTTATCTTCAAGGACCTGAAATAGAGCATAACTTGGGACTAAGCCAATATAAGATAAGAGTTAGCAACTGGGGACAAGCCCAAGGATAACTGGGGACAAGCCCAAGGATAACTGGGGACAAGCCCAAGGATCGTATGTAAACTGGAGTACGGCCCTAACTGGCGACTATCCAAACTTAGTGACATGAACATGCCAAAACCTTAGCTAACGTGAAAACGTTAGAAACCTTAGGAACGGATGTATGGTACGTCTACCATTATACGTAGGATCCTAGGTATAGCCAGTACAATGGAATTATCAGCCCCTAAAGCAAGTACTGGTCCCACTGCCTTGAACTATACCAGGATCATCATGCGCTACAGGCGGAACTGGGGTCAAGCCCAAATAACTGGGGTTAAACCCAAAGGACGGATCGCTTCTGCAGATAACCAATACTTTGCTAAAGATTCCTGAACTTTCAAAACTTAAAATCACGTGAGAGATGGATAAAGGATACATGATCCTTATCCTTATAAGGAAATGAAATAGTTCAAGATTAGGATATTACCAAAGTAAGGATCACCGATACTTTAAGGATCCTTTAAGGATATTCCTGACGTAAGGATCATCTGTGCTATGAGGATCCTGCTCACATGAAATATTTCTTCAAGTGGATAGCATTCCAAGCTCTTGGTAGCAAATCACCTTCCATGGTTAGCAATCTATATGCCCCCTTTCCTGCTTCAGCTTCAATCAAATAAGGGCCTTCCCATTTTGGAGCCAATTTTCCATCAGCAGGATTGGTGGTATTCTGAAATGCTTTCCTTAATACCATATCTCCAACTTGAAACTTCCTGATCTTGACATTTTTGTTGTAAGCACCAGCCATTCTTTGTTGATAACTGGCCATCCTTATCCTAGCCATATCCCTGATTTCTTCAATAGTATCCAGGTCTTGAGCCAAGTTCTCATCATTTTCTTCAGGATCACGAGTACTTGTTCTAGCAGTTGGAACCACCATTTCTGTAGGGATCACTGATTCTGCCCCAAATACCAAATAGAATGGCGTTTGACCAGTAGCATTCTTAGGGGTTGTCCTATCAGCCCAAAGCACATAAGGTAGTTCTTCTGCCCATTTCCCTTTCTTGGATCCAAGCTTCTTCTTCAAATTGTTGATGATGATCTTGTTGGATGATTCTGCTTGACCATTAGCTTGTGGGTGGACTGGTGTTGATGTTATCATCTTAATCCCCCAACTGTCACAAAAGTTAGTAGTTCTGCCCCCAATAAATTGGGAACCATTATCACATATAATTTCAGAAGGAATTCCAAATCTAGTTATAATATTTCTTTTAATGAAGGATATAACTTCCTTTTCTCTAACTTGGGCAAAAGCTTCAGCCTCTATCCACTTGGAGAAGTAATCAGTCATAGCTAGCATGAACATTTTTCCACCAGGTGCCTTAGGGAGCTTACCAACTATATCCATACCCCATCTCATAAATGGCCAAGAGGAGGATATAGGATGCAATAATTCAGCTGGTTGATGAAGGATATTGCTGTGTCTCTGACAAGGATCACATCTCTTAGCATACTCCACAGCATCTCTTTTCATGGTTGGCCAGTAGTATCCTGTCCTCAGGATCCTCGAGAATAATGCCCTGCCCCCAGTGTGGTTTCCACAATCTCCTTCATGGAAGTCTTTTAAAACTTCTTGGATTTCAGGATCCTCAATGCATCTCAAGTATGGTCCTGCAAGAGATCGTCTATACAACATATTATTTAAAATTGTGAATTGAGATACCTTAATTTTGAAAGCCCTAGGGTTTTCTCCTGTAGGAATCTCTCCATATTGTAAGTATCTCATGATTGGTGAGATCCATGATCCTGATCCTGAATGAGATTGAGTATCCTCACTAGGGATAATTGCAGAATCATTTCCTATCTCCATAGCCACATGATCCTCGATAGCCGGGGTCAGGATATGGATAATAGGGATCTTGATATCCTCAGGGATCTTCAAAGATGATCCTAAGTTAGCCAATGCATCAGCTTCTGTATTTTCTTCCCTTGGTACTTGTGTCAAACTAAAGGAAACAAAAGAGAGTGCCAAATTTTTTACTATCTCTAAATATTTGGATCTTGATAATAGGGGTCAGGATATGGATAATAGGGATCTTGATATCCTCAGGGATCTTCAAAGATGATCCTAAGTTAGCCAATGCATCAGCTTCTGTATTTTCTTCCCTTGGTACCTGTGTCAAACTAAAGGAAACAAAAGAGAGTGCCAAATTTTTGACTATCTCTAAATATTTGGTTAGCTTTTCACCTTTAACAGCATAGGATCCATTAAAGTGGTTTGTAATTAACAATGAATCTACATGTACCTCAAGATACCTGATCCCCATATGCTTAGCAATTTGCAAACCAGCAATTAAGGCTTCATACTCAGCCTCATTGTTAGTGGTTTGGAACTCACAAGCTATAGAGTGGGGTATTATGTCCCCCTGTGGCGATTTTAGTAGTATTCCAAGCCCTGTGCCTTTAAAATTTGAGGATCCATCAGTATAGAGTATCCAAGGATCCTTGGTCTCCTGTAGCTGCTGGACTTCTAACTCAGCTTCCTTTTGTAAATCACTACTGAAATCAGCCACAAAGTCAGCTAATGCTTGGGATTTGATGGCTGTCCTAGGCTCATATCTTATATCATATGCACTTAGCTTCACTGCCCACTTAGCCATCCTTCCTGACATCTCTGGTTTCCTGAGGACATTCTTAATTGGGAAATTAGTTTTAACAACAATAACATGAGTTTCAAAATAATGTCTCAACTTAGTAGATGCCATAATCAATGCAAGAATAAGCTTTTCAAGGTGTGAATACCTGGATTCGGCATCAAGTAAACTTTTACTTACATAATAGACAGGATGTTGTGTACCTTCATGATCCTTAACAAGGACCGCACTTACTGCTTTTGAGGATACTGCAAGATATAAGGATAGTACATCGCCTTTTTCTGGTTTCATCAAGGCCGGGGCTGAGGATAGGTAATCTTTGAGAGCTCTTAAGGCATTTTCATGCTTCTCCGTCCACTCAAATTTCTTGTTCTTCCTTAGGATATCATAGAACTCTTTGCACTTCTCTGAGGATTTGGATATGAATCTGTTCAAAGCTGCAATCCTGCCTGTTAGCCTTTGAACATCCTTAGCATTGGCCGGAGATTTGATATTCACTATTGCTTTGATTTGTTCCGGGCTAGCTTCAATACCTCTCTTTGTCACCATATATCCTAAGAATTTACCTGCTTTAACACCAAAGTGACATTTTGAAGGATTAAGTTTCATGTTATATTTGTCAAGGATATCGAATGCTTCCTCCAAGTCTCTTAGGTGATCCTCAGCTTTTATGGATTTTACCACCATATCATCTATGTAAACCTCCATAGTTTGTCCAATCTGATCCTTGAACATCATATTCACCAGCCTTTGATATGTTGCACCTGCATTCCTTAGTCCGAACGGCATAGCAATATAGCAGTATATACCAGTTGGAGTCATGAAGGCTGTATCCTCTTGATCGGATGGTTCCATATGGATTTGTTGAAATCCAGATGAAGCATCCATAAAAGTTAACAGTTCATGACCCGCGGTTGCATCCACCATGGAGTCAATGTGGGGTAATGGGAAAGGATCCTTGGGACATGCCTTATTTAAATCTGTAAAATCGACACATACCCTCTACTTTCCATTTTTCTTTTGAACAACAACCACATTGGCCAACCATCTTGGATACTTGACCTCTCTAATCATACCTGCCCGGAGCAATTTCTCTACCTCTTCCTGGATAATGGCATTTCTTTCCGGTGCAAACTTTCTTCTCCTCTGATGGATCGGTTTGAAGGACCTGTCAATACCAAGTTTGTGAGTGATTACATCTTTAGATATACCTGTCATGTCTTCGTGTTTCTATGAAAAGGTTGTCTTTCTCCTTTTAAGGAAGGATATAAGGTCTTCCTTCATATCGCCAAGGATCCCTGATCCGGTATAGATTTTGGGTTCAGGATCATCAGGATCCATGAGGACTTCTACCACATCCTGCTCTCTTGCCTCCAAGACATCCCTTGGAGGATACTTTGATTGCTATTGCTCCCTTGACTTTGAGGCTGGTTTCATCGATGAAGTATAGCAATTTTTAGCCTCCTGTTGATCACTATCAATCTTCACTATTCCCCAAGGACTAGGGAGCTTCACACATTGATGGTAAGTAGATGGGACTGCCTTCATATCGTGTATCCAGGGCCTGCCAAGGATAACATTACAGCAAGATAAACAGTCAATAACAAAAAATTTTTGATATGAGTGTAGGCCTTCGATGTATATTGGGAGTTTAATGTCCCCCAGGGTATTCTTAGTTTCGCCACTAAATCCCACGAGCACGGAGGATCTTGGTACGATATCTGATTCAGGAATACCCATCTTCTTTAGAACATCAAGCTGGATAATGTTCACTGAACTTCCTCCGTCTATAAGGATCCTGCGAACAAAATGGTTAGAAATAAAAAGAGTGATAACCAAACCATCATGATGAGGATCCTGGATGTCAACACGATCATCCTCATCGAAAGTTATAACTTTTCCTTCGGAGACACTTGATGTTCGAACAGGTCTTTCTCCATTATCCATTTTAGTTTCCTTTGCATGCCTTTTAGCTGCTGAGAAGGATGTGCCGCAAATGTCTGATCCTCCAGAAATAAAGTTTATTACTTGTGCATCTGCTGGAGGGGCCGGAGCTTTCTCAGGGATCCTTTCAGGATCCTGAGTCCTTGACTTTTTTCTTCCCAACAATTCTTTCAGATGTCCCTTGCTCAACAAGTATCCAATTTCCTTTCTTAGTGCAATGCATTCTTCTGTAAGATGCCCAAAATCTTCATGGTATGCACACCACTTCGATTTATCCTTAGTTGCAGCTGGCCTATCATTTTTTCTGGGCCATCTAGCCTTATCACCTAGATTCTGCATCGCAAGGATTAGTTCATTGTTATCAACAGAAAAACAATATTCAGAAATTGGAGGATAATCCTCATCATCCTCTTCTTGATCAATAGCATGCACGTTCTGGTTATCAGATCTGTTGTAGGATCTGAACTTGTTGTTTCTGAATGAGGATCCTTGCTTATCTTGCTTTGAGGATCCTGCTAACCTCTCCTGGATCCTCTTGTCATCCTCTAGCCGAATGAACCTAAGTGCCCGGGTTCTTACCTCATCTAAGTTCCTGCAAGGTGTCATAACAAGATCATCATAGAACGACGAATCCCTAAGCAATCCCATTTTAAAGGCCTCAACAGCCGTGGCTATATCCAAGTTGGGAATGTCTAAGGATTCTTTACTGAATTTGGTAATGTAATCCCTTAATGATTCATTATGACCCTGAGTTACCCTATACAAATCACTAGTTAATCGTTCAAATTTTCTACTACAAGAAAACTGATTATTAAATAGGTTAATTAGATTAGCAAATGAGGTAATAGAGTAGGGGGGAAGACTTAGCAGCCATTTGAGAGCTGATCCAGTAAGAGTGGATCCGAATCCTTTGCACAGGCATGCTTCCTTTAACCTTTCTGGGACTGGATTGATCTCCATCCTCTCCCTGTATTGTGCTATGTGTTCTTCAGGATCCGTCGAACCATCATACAGCTTCATAGTTGGAACATGGAACCTCTTGGGTATCTCAGCATCACAGATCGGTGGTGCAAAACGAGATATCCTGTGGCTCCCATCTGCAATCTCTGGGATAGGTTTGACCACTCCTGGAACACTTGATATCATATCCTTCAACTTTTGCAATTCTCTGGCCATGGCATGATTGATACCTGGATCCTGCATAAGGCCATGGTTAGTAGCATAGGAATTATTAAAAGTGTTACCTCCCATTGGATTCAAATTAGGAAGAATGGATGTGAATCCATATTGTTGGGACTCTGGAATGATTGAAGGACCAGTAGAAGCATTGGTCTGCATTGGAATAAAATCTCCCTGATGGACATCTGAACTTCCTGTCTGCAAACTCCTCAAGGATCCTGGCATCTGGAAGGATCCCTGAAACTGGGATGATCCTGGAACAAGGGAGGATCCTTTAACCTGGGATGATCCTGGAACAATGGAGGATCCTTGAACCTGGAATGATCCTGGAACAATGGAGGATCCTTGAACCTGGGATGATCCTGGAACAAAGGAAGATCCTTGAATCTGGTGCGCTCCTGAGTATCCTCCTGAGCTTGCAAAGGATCCTGTATGCTGAGGATGGGACCCTGATGGTTGAAAGTGTAACCCTGAAGTCTGAGTCACTGCTGTTGTTCCATAGTGCACTCCTTTTGGTCCACCCACATATTGAACATCTGGAACCGCTGATGGCTGAGAAGTAATCACCGGAGTATCAAAATTCAAAGATCTGGGCATCAGTGGGGAATGATCCTCTGCCGTTTTCTTTTGTTTCTTGAGATCTCCGATTTCTTTGAGAATCCTTTCATTGGTCTTATCCTGTTGCTGTATATGATCCTTCATCTGCAAAATCAAAGTAAACATGTCACTAGTAGTGGGAGTGTAAGAAGCAGATGAAGTTGGAGGTTTTGAGAAAATGGGAGTTGGTTTCTTCGCGGCATTCTCAGCATTCTTCTGGGATCCAGAAGGTGGTGGAGGCAAAGGGGGAACGCCTTGTGAAGAACTGAATGAGGGCATCAAATTTGAAGCATTCTTCGCTGAGGAAGCCATCTGCTTGGTTGTAGTGAACTGAAATGAGCACAGAAATACGAATCTTTCTAAGAATGAAGCACCAATTGCCCCACGGTGGGCGCCAAACTATTTTGGTCAAAAAATCTAATGAGGATAATGCAACCAAACTCTCTGTTACGGGGTATGATGCTTGAAATGTGGAACAATGATAAGGATCACTTCAATGTATATTGCACAAACGACACAAGGATTTATACGGGGAAAAAACCCTTGATCAAAAGTTGATCTCCGGCACAAAAAACCCCGGGTGATGGAAACTACCGATCAGCAAGCTCAAATAAATCAATAAATGTTTACAACTTCGGATAGTAACGAGCTAGGTACAAGGATCACTATTGTGAAATGTGTAAAAGTGTGTAAAAACTGTTAAGTATTGGTCGAGAGCTTCAAGAGTGCGATTGTATGAGAGTGTGTGTAGCTGAGAATAGCTAAGTGTTCTAATTCTAGCTCGTCACCCCTTTAAAAATAGAAGTTAGCTACAATAACAAACTATCCGACTTTTGTGCCAAGCTCCCACGTTCTCCACAACGTCCATTTCCAGTCAAACGTGTGCGAAATACCCGAGGAATATTCCATAGTAACGTTGCCAAGACCAAGTCAAGCTTGTTACTCCTGCGAAGTAATACAAAACACAAACAAACAATCGTCAGTATGAGGATCCTTAAAGTGATCCATGATCCTGATCCTGAAGCTCTTCTGAGGATCACTATCTGTCACAGAAGTAAGGATCATTAATTAGGATAACAAGTAAGGATCACTAATTGTTAGAAAATCCTCCCCTAACAGCTACCAAGCCCCGAAGTTCAAGTTCCCGCAAAAGGAAAGAGCCTGATTCCCCTGTCATCTCTGACACATTTCCTTATGAGAAACACGGGTTCATCGAAGCCAGCGGGTTTATGACTTCCTTTCTCAACCAGGTTAGTTTTCTCATATCGCATCCTGCGGCTTACATTATTTTCAAAGATTTATCAATATTAATACCTTTCCTCTTACCTTTGTAGGGCCTTGAGCGTTTGGTTAACCTATATCAGGAATCCTGCAAGCTCAACAAGACGCTTGAAACCAAGCTAAAGGAAGCTGAAATCACAATCTCCGATCAAGGCATGATTGCAGCCGCCAAATCTCGTCATTACGAGCAGAAATTTAAAGCCATGACTCAAGAACACCAAACTGCTCTCAACAAAGCTACTCTTCAAGCCCAGACCGATCTTGAAGCTGCCCACGCGCAGTACGAACGGGATATGGTCAGCTACCGGGAAAGCCTCAAGAGTTCCGTCGTCATTTCTCTCCTTCAAGCCAGGTTGAAGTTGGCCCATGAAGCCAAATCATTAGGCTTTGAATGCCCTTCTTGGAATGTTGGTGCCTGGGAGACCAAGCTAAAGAACCTCGGCGACATTTCTTTTAAATCAGCGGGCGAAGAATCTTCCAAAGCAGTTGAAAAAACGACCGATGCTGAGAAGGATACTGAGGCGGATCCCAAGACGGATGCTACTGAAATTACTATGGACGAAGAAGGCACTACCCCCTAAAGCTTATTTACCTTAAATCGTTTGAACAATTTTAGGTTTTTATGAACAATTTTTATTTCTGTATCGAAACAATGTGATAGCCGAAGGTGGATGGGTCCTGGGTTTCAGGATGAAACCTTCGGTTATCAACCAGTATTGATTGCTTCGAGAATAATTTCATCTTTTTATTTTTCTTGCCATTATCTTCCGTTTTTCCTAAGTATAATTCTTAGCCTTGCAAAAAATTTTATCTTGTCATATCCTGATCAATATGCTCAGCAATATGTTACAAAAGCTTTTTTATTAGATAGGACTCCCAAAGGCTCGTTCAACTTTGTAGAAGGCTTTTGAAAAACAATCTATTTTTCCAAAACCAGTTTTCGATAATACTTAAACGATCAAAGTCCCAAACTAATACTAGTTTCAAACACCTTAATCAAATATTCTGAGAAGGACTTTGAGAATATATCAGGATACTTAACCTTTTATAAAACATAATGTTACTAAAAACTTAGACGATGTTTACAAAGGAAAGATCATACCCGGAGTAGTATATAACCCTACTACCAAGCCTCAATGTCTTTGCAACTTCTTCAATGAAGATGTCCCCTGTGCGAGGTACTTAGTGCATTAGTTTCGAGCCTTATCTTTTTAACTTTACATCACCACCTTGGTAGGAACGTCCCCTGTGTACAATGTCTTCAAATACTTTAGAAATCTTCTGAATATCAGTTTCCATTGTATAGGCAATTTTTTACATCCCAAGGGTAAAACCCAAAGACGTACTGGAGATAAATCCCTTGTATCCTGGGGAAAATCCCAAATTTTCATGCGCTACAGGCGGGAGTGTATAAACTCCAAGACTTAGAAAGGTGAAAACCTTTAAACCTTAGAGAGTATGAAAATACCCTTTCGTGAGAGAGGGTGATCAATCCTCATATACCTTTAGGATTCAGGATATAGCCAACAGTAACGAAATTGTCAGCCACTTTTACATGGTCTGGTCCCGCCACCTTGAACTATCCCTGAATAACTTGCGCTCCAGGCGGGGTGTTTAAACCCAATTCGGAAGAAAGGTGAATACCTTTAAACCTGTGAAGGGATCAGGATCCCTTGTACGTGAGAGAGGGGGCCAATCCTCTAATCTTCCGAAATATCCTGAGTGAGCATCCCGGAGCTATATCCCGAAGCATATGCTGCAAAACATCCTTACACTAAGGTGGGTGTTAGCTTGGCTAACACCCCTCCGATGCTTAAGTCAGTATTGGGTTACAAAGAACAAATTAAATCAAACATATTTAAAAAAGGTAGAATTCATACCATCCTGAGTTAGAAATTAAATTCTAAACTCACTTAAAATAGAGCTTAAGGTGTATAGCATTCCAAGATCTCGGTAGCATATCCCCCTCCATATTCTTGAGTCTGTATGCTCCTTTCCCTGCTTCTGATTCAACTTCGTATGGTCCTTCCCATTTTGGAGCTAACTTGCCATCGGCAGGATTAGTAGTATTCTGAAAAGCCTTTCTTAACACCCAATCTCCAACCTTAAATCTTCTAGTCCTAATATCTTGTTATATGCCCTGGATATTCTCTGTTGATATGCTGCCATCCTTAGCCTTGCCGCATCTCTCTTCTCATCTATAGTGTCTAAATCCTGACTCAAGGCCCCAGGATTCTGCTCAGGATCACTCAGGGTAGATCTTGCAGTGGGTATTGTCATTTTCGTTGGAATCATTGCTTCTGCTCCAAATACCAAGGAAAATGGGGTTTGGCCTGTTGCATTCTTTACCGTTGTCCTATCAGCCCACAAAACAAAGGGTAATTCTTCTGCCCATCTTCCTTTTTTGGCTCCAAGTCTCTTCTTTAAGTTATTGACTATTATCTTGTTTGAGGATTCAGCTTGTCCATTCGCTTGAGGATGTACTGGAGTAGATGTTATCATTTTGATTCCCCAACTCTTGCAAAAGTCAGTAGTTCTCTTGCTTATAAACTGAGAACCATTGTCACAGATTATCTCGGCTGGTACTCCGAATCTGGTCAGGATATTCCTTTTTATGAAGGATACTACTTCTTGGTCTCTAACTTGAACAAATGCTTCGGCTTCAACCCACTTAGAGAAATAATCCGTCATTGCTAGCATAAAGACTTTTCCTCCCGGAGCTTTTGGTAGCTTTCCCACTATATCCATACCCCACTTCATAAATGGCCAAGGGGAAACAATAGGATATAATGGTTCAGCGGGTTGATGCAGTATGTTACTATGTCTTTGACATGCGTCACATCTTCGAGCATATTCTGCGGCATCTTTTCTCATTGTTGGCCAATAATATCCTGTCCTTAATACTTTTGAGAATAACGACCTGCCCCCAGTATGGTTGCCGCAATCCCCTTCATGTATATCCTGAAGTACTTCTTTGGCTTCAGGATCCTCCAAGCACCTCAAATACGGTCCTGCAAGAGATTTCCTGTATAAAATATTATTTATAATAGTGAATCGTGATACCTTCATCCTGAATGCCTTAGGATTTTCATTTCTAGGGATGTGTCCTTCTTTGAGATATCTCATTATTGGAGCCGTCCAGGATTTAGGATCCTCTTCAGGATGCTCTGCTCCAGGATCCTGAATACCCGCTACTTCTTTATCCTGAGGATTCGTTGCAGGATATAGGACATGTAATATTGGTATTTGGGTCCCTTCAGGTATCCTGATCGATGATCCCAAATTTGCTAAGGCATCCGCTTCAGCATTATCCTCCCTTGGTACCTGTTCAAGTATAAAAACATCGAAATATCCTGCTAATTTTTTGAGAATATCGAGATATTCGATTAATTTCTCACCCTTAACTGCATAGGATCCATTAAAATGGTTAGTAATTAACAAAGAGTCAACATATACTTGCAAATTTTTGATACTCATGCTCTTAGCCAACTCTAATCCTGCAATTAAAGCCTCATACTCTGCTTCATTATTAGTAGCAGGGAATTCACACCTAATAGCCTGGGGTAATATGTCCCCCTGTGGCGATTTTAGTAGTATTCCTAATCCTACTCCTCTTACATTAGATGCACCATCAGTATATAATGTCCAGGATCCTGAGGATTCTCCTAACTGTTGAACTTCTAGGTCTACCTCGTCCTGAATGTCACTACTAAAATCAGCCACAAAGTCAGCTAAAGCCTGAGACTTTATGGCATTTCTAGGTTCATATACTAAATCATAAGCACTTAGCTTTACTGACCACTTGGCCATCCTGCCTGACATCTCTGGTTTCCTAAGCACATTTTTGACAGGATAATTCGTTTTAACATGTATCCTATGTGTCTCGAAATAATGTCTAAGCTTTGTCAATGCCATGACTAGAGCTAATATTAATTTTTCTAAATGAGAAAACCTAGTTTCAGCATCTAACAAACTTTTACTAACATAATAAACAGGATATTGCTGACCTTCATGGTCTTTTATAAGAACGGCACTTACAGCATTCCATGATACTGCGAGGTATAGGGATAATGGTTCACCATTCTCAGGCTTCATCAGTAGAGGTGCGGTTGAAAGATATTGCTTTAAATCCTGTAGGGCCGCTTCATGCTTCTCGCCCCATTTGAACCTTTTGTTCTTCTTCAGGATATCATAAAAATCTTTGCATTTCTCTGAAGATCTTGAGATAAACCTGTTTAATGCTGCCACTCGCCCTGTTAATCGTTGAACATCCTTCATATTTGAGGGCGATTTAATATCCAAGATGGCTTTAATCTGCTCCGGGCTCGCTTTTATTCCTCTTTTGGTCACCATATATCCTAGGAATTTTCCTGCCCCCACTCTAAAATGGCACTTAGCAGGATTCAGCTTCATGTTATACTGATCCAGGATATCAAACGCTCCTTTAATATCCTGGAGGTGATCCTGAGCTTTCTTTGATTTTACCACCATATCATCAATGTACACCTCCATGGTGTCCCCTAGTTTTTCTTTGAACATCATGTTTACCAATCTTTGGTATGTTGCATCTGCATTTTTCAAACCAAAAGGCATAGCCGTATAACAATAAATACCTGTTGGTGTCATGAAGGCATTATCCTCCTGGTCAGAAGGCTCCATCTGGATCTGTTGAAATCCTGAGGATGCATCCATGAAGGTCAGCATTTCATGCCCGGCAGTGGCATCTACCATTGCGTCAATGTGGGGAAGAGGAAATGGGTCTTTAGGACAAGCTTTGTTCAAGTCTGTGTAGTCTACACAAACTCTCCATTTCCCATTTTTCTTCTGTACCACAACCACGTTTGCTAGCCACCTTGGGAACTTAACCTCTCTGATCATCCTGGACTTCAATAATCTCTCAACTTCCTCTTGGATAATCGTATTCCGCTCAGGAGCAAATTTCCTTCTTTTTTGCTGAATAGGCTTGAATGATTTATCAATTCCAAGCTTGTGAGTGATAATATCTTTGGATATGCCTGTCATATCCTCATGCTTCCATGCAAACGTTGACATCCTGCATTTCAAAAAGTTAATTAATTGTTTTTCAATATCCTGAGGGATATTGGTCCCTATGAGCACCGAAATATCGGGATTATCCTGGTCCAAGATAATTTTCTTCACATCCTGCTCCGGATCCTCCACGATATCCTGGGCCCGCGTCTTTAATTGCTATGCTGCACTAGGTTTGGTTGAGGATTTCATTGAGGATGAGTAGCATTCTTTCGCCTCCTGCTGATCACTATCAACTTTGACAACTCCCCAAGGGGTAGGGATCTTGATGCATTGGTGATATGTTGATGGCACAGCCTTCATATTGTGAATCCACGGTCTTCCCAGTATGATGTTATAGCAGGATAGAGAATCCATCACACAGAAACGTTGTATCGAGTTGACTCCTTCAACGTATACTGGCAACTTTATCTCTCCCACCGTGTTTCTAGCCTCTCCACTGAACCCAACGAGCACGGTAGACTTTGAAGTGATATCCATTAGAGATACATTCATTCTCTTTAGAGTCTCTAGTTGGATTATGTTAACGGAGCTGCCGTTATCAACCAATATCCTGCGTACGAAATGGTTAGCCACATATAACGTTATTACCAGAGCATCATGGTGAGGATCCTGGACAGTATCCCTGTCATCAGCATCAAAAGTGATCACTTTGTCAGTTGTGAGGGTAGTCATCCTGACAGGCTTGTCTCCCCTTTCGGCCTTAGCTTCCTTTGCATGTCTCTTTGCTGCCGAATACGAAGTCCCACAAATGTCGGATCCTCCCGAAATGAAGTTGATTATCTTGGCATCCGCGGGAGGTGATGCTGCTCGCTCAGGATCCTTCTCAGTATCCTGGCCCTTATTCTTCTTTCTTCCTAAGAGATCTTTCAGATATCCCTTGCTTAGAAGATAGCTTATTTCTTTCCTTAGAGCAATGCAATCCTCAGTTACATGTCCGAAATCTTCGTGGAAAGCACACCATTTTGACTTATCTTTCCAATCAGCCTTTTGTTGATTCTTTCGAGGCCACCTAGCCTTGTCTCCTAGACCCTGCATGGCATACATCAATTCAGGAATGTTAACAGAAAAGCAATATTCAGACAACTCAGGATACTCTTCAGGATCCTCATCTTCGACAGCATTCACTCTCTTGTTTTCATTTCTACCATATGGCTTAGGCCGATATGACTTGAATGAGGATTCTGACTTCCTGTTAGTTGACTCATAAGTGTTAGATGAGTTCATCCTTTCTTGCATCTTCCTGTCATCTTCCAGACGGATATATCTCAAAGCCCTGTTACGAGCTTCGTCGAGATTCCTGCAGGGATTCATTACAAGATCCTGATAAAACTGAGAATCCTTTTGTAATCCCATCTTAAAAGCTTGCACAACTGTTGCAACATCAAGATGTGGGATATCCAAGGATTCTCGACTGAATTTGTTCACATAATCCCTCAAGGATTCCTGAGGCCCTTGAGTTATCCTGTAAAGATCACTGGTTAGTTTCTCAAAACTCCGACTACAAGAAAATTGACTATTAAATAAATTAACCAAATGAGCAAACGAAGTAATTGAGTGAGGATGAACGTTTAACAGCCATTTTAAGGCTGATCCTGTTAGAGTATAACCAAATCCCTTGCACAAGCATGCTTCCTTGAGCTCCGGAGGGATAGGGTTAATCTCCATTCTTTCCCTATACTGAGCAATATGCTCTTCAGGATCCGTAGTTCCGTCGTAAAGCTTCATGTTGGGGGTTTGAAATCTCTTTGGGATCTCAGCATAACAGATAGGATATGCAAAACGAGATATCTTGTGGCTGTCTTGGGACACTTCCGGGATCGGCTGGACCACCCCAGGTACACTAGATATCATGTCCTTTAACTTCTGAAGTTCCCTAGTAAGTGCCGATGTTACACCTGTATCCTGCAAAGATCCACTATTGTTAGTAGCATGAGTATTATTATTATTTGACACGTTACCCGTTGGAGGATTTTGCCCATATCCTGAAGCATATCCTGAGCTCCTCATGGTTGACATCCTGACCGAGGAGGGTATTTCAGGAGTATGATTCTGAGGAAGGCTGGGCACAATATTCCCCCTATTATCCTCAGTATACACAGCTGAACTGAAGTTCAAAGTTCTGGGATGTAATGGAGTGACAATATCCTCAGCAGATCTGCTCGAGCCAGACTTCAGGAGTTGTATTTCCCTTAAAAGCATTTGGTTTGTTTCCTGTTGCTGCCTCATTTGTTCCTGCACACTTCCAAATAAGGTTAGAATTTCATTATTAGAAGCTAGAACAGGAGCAGATTCCTGAACACTGCGAGTAGGGATAATATCCTGAGGTCATGAAGAGGCTGGCATCCTTGGAGGAGGTGGTGGAAGCACCGAACCGGTAGTAGCAGAAGTCATAGCAGACACAGTAGAGGAACTCATGTTTGATCTTGAGGCCATTATGGACAATGTGGCAAAAAGTTTTGAAAATAGAAAACCGATTAGCGATTTGACAAAAATTTTTAGTAAAGAGAGCACCACTTGCCCCACGGTGGGCGCCAAATTGTTTTGGTAAAAAATTACCGAAGCAATTAAGTGATCAAATTAGTAAAGTAAGGTAGTGTGCTAGAAAGTGTATCGAAAATATGCTTGTTAAGTTATTTAGAAAATCAGTATTCAGGATACGGCTCAGGATATTGAGCTGTATCTATGATCAAACTATGAGCAAAAATAAAGTAAACGACACGAGATGTACGAGGAAAGCCCTTGATCAATCTAGATCGCCAGCATAAAACCTCGGGAGCTGACAATCGCAGCTGCCTTGTTCTTCTTATTACTTCAAACGTCAGGATACAGTGCAAGATGTGGTGCGGATCGACTATGTGTTACAATGAAGTGTGGTGTTTGCAATGAGCTAGAGAGTGAAAGTGTTCGAGAGTGTAAGTGTAAACTGTGTGCCTTAAACTGATCCGCCCCCATCTATTTATAGTAAAGATAATGTAACAAACTATCCTAAACTTCCGGGATCCAGCGAATATTCCCACTTGAACGTTGAGGACCAAGTCTTTCGGGTTCAACGGCTTCCTCATAACAAATTCGCCCGAGTCTTGAGGAGAAGAAGTCCTGATGACCGTTAGTAACTTACAGCCATTAACCTGCACGTGTTTAATTCACCCAAACTCAGGATATCGCCCAAGATGTTAGCAATATCCCCGTTCAGCATCCTGGTCACAAACAAACAATTAAAAGCGGGATATTAGTCAGGATATGTATACTCAGAAAATGACCCATAACACTTGTTATGTTCAATATGATTGGTGGCTTGATCCTGGTCCAGTCACGCCTCCAAGCGGTGATACTCCGCGTGTGGATTTTGGGGGTGTGACAGCAGCTCCGTCAACATAATCCAAGTAGAAACTTTGAAAAGAATGAATGTATCTCCAATGGATATCACTTCGAAATCCACCGTACTTGTTGGGTTCAGTGGAGAGGCTAGGAACACAGTGGGAGAGATAAAGTTACCAGTATATGTTGAAGGGGTCAACTCAATACAACGTTTCTGTATGATGGACTCCCTATCCTGCTATAACATCATACTGGGTAGGCCATGGATCCATGATATGAAAGCTATGCCATCAACTTATCATCAATGCATCAAGATCCCTACCCCTTGGGGGGTTGTCAAGGTTGATAGTGATCAGCAGGAGGCAAAGGAATGTTACTCATCCTCAATGAAATCCTCAACCGAGTCTAATGCAGCATAGCAATTAAAGATGCGGGCCCAGGATATCGTGGAGGCTTCAGAGCAGGATATGAAGAAAATTATCCTGGATCAGGATAATCCGGATATCTCGGTGCTCGTAGGAACCAATATCCCTCAGGATATTGAAGAACAGTTAACTAACTTTTTGAAGTGCAGGATGTCGACATTCGCATGGAAACATGAGGATATGACAGGCATTTCCAAAGATATTATAACACATAAGCTCGGTATTGACAGATCATTCAAACCTGTCCAACAAAAGAGGAGGAAGTTTGCTCCGGAGCGAAATATGATCATTCAGGAAGAAGTAGAGAGGCTATTGAAATCTAAAATGATCAGAGAAGTTAAGTTTCCAAGATGGCTAGCAAATGTAGTCGTGGTACAAAAGAAAAATGGGAAATGGAGAGTTTGTGTAGATTACACAGACTTGAATAAAGCTTGTCCCAAAGACCCATTTCCTCTTCCTCATATTGATGCAATGGTGGATGCTACCGCCGGCCATGAGATGTTAACCTTCATGGATGCATCCTCAGGATTTCAGCAGATTCAAATGGAACCTTCAGACCAGGAGGATACTGCCTTCGTGACACCAACAGGTATTTATTGCTATACTGCTATGCCTTTTGGTTTGAAAAATGCAGGTGCAACATACCAGAGATTGGTGAACATGATGTTTAAAGACAAGCTTGGGGACACCATGGAGGTATACATCGACGATTTGGTGGTAAAATCTAAGAAGGCTGAGGATCACCTCCAGGATATTAAGGGAGCATTTGATATCCTGGATCAGTATAACATGAAACTAAATCCTGCTAAGTGCCATTTCGGAGTGGGGGCAGGAAAGTTTCTAGGGTATATGGTGACTAAAAGAGGAATAGAGGCAAGCCCAGAGCAGATTAAAGCTATCTTGGATATCAAATCACCTTCAAATATGAAGGATGTCCAACGGTTAACAGGGCGAGTAGCAGCATTAAACAGATTTATTTCAAGATCCTCGGAAAAGTGCAAGGAATTTTATGATATCCTGAAGAAAAACAAGAAGTTCGAATGGAAAGAGAAGCATGAAGCAGCCCTGCAGGATTTGAAGCAGTATCTTTCAACTGCACCTCTATTGATGAAGCCTGAAAATGGTGAACCACTGTCTCTATACCTCGCAGTATCAGGGAATGCTGTAAGTGCCGTCCTTATAAAGGATCATGAAGGTCAGCAATATCATGTCTATTATGTTAGTAAAAGTTTATTAGATGCTGAAACTAGATATTCTCATTTAGAAAAATTAATATTGGCTCAAGTTATGGCTTCGACAAAGCTTAGACATTACTTTGAGACACATAGGATTCATGTTAAAACCAATTATCCTGTTAAAAATGTGCTTAGGAAACCTGAGATGTCAGGCAGGATGGCTAAGTGGTCAGTGAAATTAAGTGCTTATGACTTAGTATATGAACCTAGAAATGCCATAAAATCACAGGCTCTAGCTGACTTTGTGGCTGATTTCAGTAGTGATATTCAGGATGAAGTAGACCTAGAAGTCCAACAATTAGGAGAATCCTCAGGATCCTGGACATTGTACACTGATGGAGCATCTAATGTTAGAGGAGTAGGATTGGGAATACTACTAAAATCGCCACAGGGGGACATATTACCCCAGGCTATTAGGTGTGAGTTTCTTGCTACTAATAATGAAGCAGAATATGAGGCTTTAATTGCAGGATTAGAGTTGGCTAAAAATATGAATATCAAGAATTTGCAAGTATATGTTGACTCCTTGTTAATCACTAATCATTTTAATGGATCCTATGCAGTTAAAGGTGAGAAGTTAATCGAGTACCTCGATATTCTCAAAAAATTAGCAGGATATTTCGATGTTTTTACACTTGAACAGGTACCAAGAGAAGATAATGCTGAAGCGGATGCCTTGGCAAACTTAGGATCATCAGTCAGGATACCAGAGGGAACCCAAATACCGATACTTCATATCCTGTATCCTGCTATGGATCCCTTCAAAGCTCAGGATAAGGAGGTAACAAGCATTTAGGATCCTGGTCATGATCTTGATAAGGATACTGAATCCTGGATGGCTCCAATCATAAGATATCTCAAGGAAGGACACATCCCTAGAGACGAAAACCCTAAGGCATTTAGGATGAAGGTATCACGATTCACTATTATAAATAATGTTTTGTACAAGAAATCTCTTGCAGGACCATACCTGAGATGCTTGGAGGATCCTGAAACTAAGGAAGTGCTTCAGGATATACATGAAGGAGATTGCGGTAACCACACTGGGGGCAGGTCATTATTCTCAAAAGTATTAAGAACAGAATACTATTGGCCGACTGACGTGTGCGCGACTACACATATTTTTACAATGAAATTACACATGATTTGGTTTTAAATTTATAAAAGTGATTATTACTTTTACATCAAAACACACACGAAAGAGGCAAGTGTACCCCGTCATATATGTAGTAAAGTATCGGTAAGAACCAAGTATCGATCCAAGGAAATGGGCGGAGAAATAATACTAGACCTTTGTCACTAAACTACCGGTAAAAACATAAGTTGATTGATTTTTAATTAAACTAAAGTAAGCGTAAACAAATACATATAAAAACATAATAGATAATAGATAAATAGCCTTGCTTAATACACAACCAAAGCATGTCAACTAAGTCAGTTTTGGCACTAGAAGCATTTGATCAATTCTCCAATTTTAAGACAATAAGTATCTCTTTCGGAAATCCTAACATGACAATCATTCGGAAAGATAAAACGATAAACACACTTTAACCACCTAAAATTGTTCTTTGACGTGCAATTAATAAATGTCTATGAAAATCTCTTAAAAATAAGTTAGTCATCCGTTAGGAGTTTTCTAACCGCACTTAATCAAGGAAAGCGACACCGATAAACACAATGCAACCACCGAGACAAGCATAAACTAGATTAAATCACAACCGAGTTCATTTTACAAATCTTACACATAAATTCACCAAGATAGCAATTTTGGCCTAAACTACTAACTAAGTTAACAAATCATGGTAAAAATTCATAACGACACCATTTAACCTGTTTAGGTCCTTACGTGACGGCAAGCTTTCTTGATTAACAATAATTACATTTTATTAAATCACTAACCATTTCTAGTATCATGATGCACACATTTAAACCAAGCTAAACTAGTTAACCAAGTTCAAAGTTTACTAATACAAGATTAATTAAGCTTCATTTTCAACTATCTTAACTAACCAAATACCAATCATCCAACACAATTACTTATAATCAAGAAATCAATATCAATAACAAGTTTGTAAACTAATCATCAAAGATTAACATAGAAAATACTTCCAAATGTCATTACAAACAAAGATTAACATACTAATGATTATAATCAAGCAAGGGATTGTTGTGTTTTTGCCCAAAGGCTACAATAATACATAAAAATTAATCTAAATGCTTGAAAGATTAACAAAATTATGGAAAGATTAGAAAACCAACCATAAACAAGCATAAGATTAAGAATCTGGAAGATAACGAAGCTAATCGGCACAATGTGGCTTGAATCCGGGTGAAAGCAGAAGCCTCCGGAGCCTGAAAATCGCCAGAATCGCTTCCAAAATGTCCAGAGTTACGAGCAGAATGTTTCTGCAAGTTTTTATATAATTTCGATGTTGCACGGTCGTGCGTCCTGTTGCACGACCGTTCACTTTTTGCATTATTGGAGGTATGGGTGCACCATACTGCATGACGTCACAGATCTTGACCGGTCTTTGGTCTCGCACGACCGTTCTTCATAAGGCACGACCGTTCCATTCTGGGTTCTTGTTGCATGGACAACAGAACTGGTCGTTCAGTTCCAGGGTTTGGCTGGTCATCGCATCCGCACGGGGTGCAATAAGACGCACGACCGTGCGTCACCGGGATTGCCTTGCACGCTTAGTCGCACCCTCGTTCATTGCCGGGCTGGGATGGTTTGTCGGAGATGCACGGTCGTGCATCAGGTCGCACGACCGTTCCATTCGCCCAGGTCAGAATTTCAACAGGAAGTTCGCAGCTTTGTCGTTTCGTCCGGAAAGTCCTCGTTTTCGCTATCATCTTGTCTGGTATGCTGTTTTAGGCCTGTAAACAAAAATATACATTATTAAGTATCCGAATGAGGGTTTTACGGCCGAAAACGCATAAAATGGGGATAAAACGGGGGACTAAAATATGTGTAAATTAGCGAATATCACCGACAATGAAAAAAGATGCTACAGAATATGCTCAAAGATGTGATGCATGTCAAAGGCACAGTAACATACTACACCAACCAGCTGAACCACTATATCCTATAGCTTCCCCTTGGCCATTCATGAAATGGGGTATGGACATAGTAGGGAAATTACCAAAAGCTCCAGGAGGAAAAGTCTTTGTGCTGGCAATGACTGATTATTTCTCTAAGTGGGTTGAAGCTGAAACATTTGTTAAAGTTAGAGACCAAGAAGTAGTATCCTTCATAAAGAGGAATATCATGACCAGGTTTGGAGTACCAGCTGAAATCATTTGTGACAATGGATCCCAGTTTATAAGCAAGAGGACTACTGACTTTTGCAAGAGTTGGGGAATCAAAATGATCACATCTACTCCGGTACATCCTCAAGCAAATGGACAAGCTGAATCCTCGAACAAGATAATTGTCAACAACTTGAAGAAGAGATTAGGAGCTAAGAAAGGAAGATGGGCAGAAGAACTACCCTTTGTTTTGTGGGCTGATAGAACAACGGTAAAAAATGCAACTGACCAAACCCCGTTTTCCTTGGTATTCGGAGCAGAAGCAGTGATCCCAACAGAAATGGTGATACCTACGGCAAGATCTATCATCCGGGATCCTGAGCAGAATCCTGAAGCTTTGTGCCAAGATTTGGACACTGTAGACGAAACAAAAGATGCAGCAAGGCTAAGGATGGCAGCATATCAACAAAGGATATCTAGAGCATATAACAAGAATATAAGGACTAGAAGATTTCAAGTTGGTGATTGGGTATTAAGAAAGGCTTTTCAAAATACCACTAATCCTGCTGATGGAAAGTTGGCCCCAAAGTGGGAAGGACCATATGAGGTTGAATCAGAATCAGGAAAAGGAGCATACCGACTCGGGAGTATGGAAGGGGATATGCTACCAAGATCCTGGAATGCTATACACTTAAAGCTCTATTTCAAGTAAGAATAGAATTTAATTTCTATCTCAGAATGGTATGTATTCTACCTCTTTTAAATATATTTGAATTTGTTTATTATCTTGAACCCAATACTGACTTAAGCGTCGGAGGGGTGTTAGCCAAGCTAACACCCACCTTAGTTTAATATTGTTTTGCAGAATATGCCTCAGGATATAGCTCCAGGATATACGCTCAGGATATCTCGAAGGATTAGAGGATTGGCCCCCTCTCTCACGTATAAGGGATTCTAATCACTTCAAAGGTTTAAAGGTATTCACCTTTCTTACGAATTGGGTTTAAACACCCCGCCTGGAGCGCAAGTTATCTAGGGATAGTTCAAGGTAGCGGGACCAGTTCATGTAAAAGTGGCTGACAATTTCGTTACTATTGGCTATATCCTGGATCCTAAAGGTATATGAGGATTGATCACCCTCTCTCACGAAAGGGTATTTTCATACTCTTTAAGGTTTAAAGGTTTTCACCTTTCTAAGTCTTGGAGTTTGTACACTCTCGCCTGTAGCGCATGAAAATCAGGGTTTATCCCCAGGATATTAAGGGTTTATCCCAGGATATTAAGGGTTTGCCCCAGGATATTCAGGATTTATCTACAAAAAAGCTAAAGTATGACTATGTTGAACACAGGGGACATACATTACACAATTTAAAGGATGGATTCAAACTTATAAGTGTACACTGGGGACATTCCTATAATTGAAGATTGGAATTGACTCTCTGGGAATATTTGGTATGGTCTCTCCTTTTTATTTGGATAACTTGAGTTTTACAAATTATGAGGAAATGTAATTGATGACCAAGGGCTTCATCCTGTCAGGATATCCTATCAGGATATGTGTGCAGGATGTAGTCACAGGATATTACCTTGTTGAGGAAGGATGTCATCGGTTCTAAGGAATCAGTGAAGCTGAGTTCTTCGTATGAGAACCCCTCAGGACCTGGAGTGCTGACCTCAGAACCTTTCCTCTTCTTGGAGGTGGAAGCACGGGTTCTCGGAGTAGGCTTGGGAGCCGGGGGCGGCTTGGAGCTGGTAATAACAGGAGTTTTTTTCTTGACATCGACTGGAGTAGGGTAGCTATCAAGCTCTCAAGGTCCAGGAAGACTGGAACTTTGCTGGAGTCTGCGTACAGGGAGTGAAATTCTTTCCTAAATATATCAAATAAAAACATGTATGGACGATATCGTGCAGGATCATTACCAGACATGTTTGCACTGGAAAGAGGGCTTGGAGATGGTGGAGACGGATTAAAACTTCTTTCAGCCTCTGGGAGGAGTCTGATAGCGTCAATTCTCTTGTGTGAGTCAGCTAGGGGAGGTGCAAGCTTCCTGAAATCGGCTGTGTACAAGAAAATAAAAAAAATTAGTACAAGATATGAAACAGGATATAAGGCAGGATCATGCTTATACCCTAAATCCTACCCTTTCTCAACCACTTCACCGGATATTCCGTTCCACCAGGGATTGAGTCTCTTTTTACAAAGAAGAACTTGGATTACCATTTCTCCTCATTCCTGGTGGCATGAAGTATTAGTGGATCGCCGTAGGTAGAATAGAACAAGAATCTACAGGAACCATGGCATCTAAGCCGATATGCTAAGGGGAGGTCATGAACGGAAAGGTCAGGAATATGATTTTTCTTGATCTGATCAAGAACGGACAAGACTCGCCAGAGCATTGGCATTATTTGGCTAAAACAGATTTTCGTGGTATTAAAGAAATCAGTGATGAAATCAGGAAAGGGGAACTGCAATCCTAAGGTAAAGGGAAAGGCATTGAAACATAACCACTCGTCGGAAACCATGTCTGACCGGATTTCCCGGTCAAACGGCCGGAACACCGTCCCTTCTGGGAAGATGCCAGAGGATTTGAGAGCCAACAAGTGGGCACTATCGAAGGAGCATATCTCTTTCTCCGGTTCTTGGAGAAGATTCTGGTGGATGAACGTGGGAGCAGAGTCACTGGAGCTCGATCTTGTTTGTCTCATGGTGCTGGAATACTGAACAGAATAAAGGAGAAAGATGAGATTGAGAGAGAAATGTTTACCTTTTTTCTCTTCGGTAAAGGTTAAAAGAAGATGAGGATGAGAAGTTATAGGGAGGTAATGAGTAATTATAGACTAAGCTGTTACAAGCTGTCACATCAAGGTCCAATCTCTTAATTGCCTCGTTATTCGTAAAAAATATAACCGTTAATGCTAGGATACTAAACGGTAACATTTTTTTGGGGACAATTGTTATGGGTGAAATTCTGAGCTCATATCCTGGATAATATCTTAAATTATATCTTGCTTGTATGATATATGTTCATGTCCGGGATGCTGATTCAGGATATTGGTAACATCCTGAATGGTATCATGAGGATTACTAACGGATTATGTGCAGGAGTACGAGTCCAAGCTGGTAACGTCCATGAGGACCCTTTCCCCGGAAGACTCGGTCTAAGTCGTTCAAAGGAAGACGTTGAAGCCGCTTTACTCGGTCCATAACGTTAACTATGGAATATTCGGAAGCATCCCCCATTTATAGGAGTTTTTGTTTATGTTTCTTAGCTATAAATAATTGGATAAATCAGATCGAATAGGACACAACAAGACTCACTGCTCTCTCACACTTTACTCTCTCGCAACTTTCACTTTCATAAAAAGCATTGTAACACTTAGCGATCTGATCAATATCCTGCACTGTATCTTGACGTTTAAAGCAATAAGAAGATCAAGGCAGCTGCGATTGTCAGCTCCCGAGGTTTTGTGCCGGCGATCTAGATTGATCAAGGGCTTTCCTCGTATATCTCGTGTCACCCTCTTTACTTTTTGCTCATAGTTTGATCGCAGATACAGCTCAATATCCTGGGCCGTATCCTGAAAACTGCTTTTACAAACAACTTAGTCAGCATATTTTCAACACACTTTCTTAGCACACTACCTCACTTAACTAATTTGATCACTAAATTGCTTCGGTAATTTTTGAACAAAACATTACCCATTTGTTCTTGAAATTCACGCCAGAAATTCAAAGTAAACCGGGTATCTCTATCGGACACGATAGTTTCCGGCACCCCGTGGCGTGCTATGATCTCGTTCACGTATACTTCCGACATCTTCTCAGAGGTGTAGGTTTCTCGAATAGGGATGAAGTGAGCGCTCTTGGTTAGTCTATCAACAACTACCCAAATGGCATCAAATCCCCGAGCCGTTCTTGGCAGTTTTGTCAGCAGGTCCATGGTAACATGTTCCCATTTCCAAATCGGAATATCTAGTGGTTGGAGTTTGCCATAAAGTTTTTGATGCTCCGGTTTGACTTGTAAACACATCATGCACTTCTCCACGTATTTAACTACATCTCTTTTCATCCCTGGCCACCAGTAGTTTTGTTTCAAATCTCTATACATCTTGGTTGCTCCAGGATGGATCGAATAGCGAGACTTGTGAGCCTCGTCAAGTAGAAGATCCTTAACACCACATGTGTTTGGGACCCAAATCCTACCATACCAGTATTTCATCCCATTACTTCCTTCCACAAGATCTTTTATCAACCCTTTTATACGCTCTTTCTTCCAATTTTCTTCCTTTGCTGCTGCGACTGGGCTTCTCGAATTCGTTCGAGCAAGCCTGAAGTTACTACCAACTGCATAGACCGTACTCGAATCGGAGTGTATTCATCTTTTCGGCTAAGGGCATCCGCCACCACATTAGCCTTTCTGGGGTGATAGTGGATTTCGCAGTCATAGTCCTTCACTACTTCTAACCAACGCCTCTGCCTCATATTTAACTCCTTCTGATCGAAGAAATACTTTAAACTTTTATGGTCTGTGAAAATAGTACATTTCACGCCATATAAGTAATGCCTCCAAATCTTTAAGGCGAATACTATGGCTGCCAGCTTGAGATCATGAGTCGGGTATTTTGTTTCGTGTAGCTTTAGTTGTCTTGAGGCATACGCAATTACCCTTCCCTTTTGCATTAACACGCACCCAAGGCCTAAGTGCGATGCATCCGAATACACTACCATGTCATCCGTACCATCTGGTAATGTCAGCACCGGTGCACAGGTTAACTTTTACTTTAGTGTCCGAAATGCCTTTTCCTGATCATCTTCCCAGACGAACTTCTCGTTCTTGCGGGTTAACTTGGTTAAAGGCGATGCAATCTTGGAGAAATCATGAATGAATCTCCGATAGTAACCGGCCAACCCCAAGAAACTTCTAATTTCGGATGGATTTCTTGGAGGGTTCCATTTTGATACTGCTTCCACCTTCGATGGATCCACCAGTATTCCTTCGGCACTTATGATGTGCCCAAGGAATTGCACTTCTCGTAACCAGAAGGCGTATTTCGAGAATTTAGCATATAATCTTTCCCGCCTTAATATCTTTAACACTTCTCGTAATGGTTAGCATGATCCGCCTCATTTCTTGAATAAACAAGGATGTCGTCGATAAAAACAATCACCGACCTATCAAGCATCGGCTTGCAAACCCGGTTTATGAGATCTATGAAAGCCGCGGATACATTTGTTAATCTGAAGGACATCACGAGGAATTCGTAATGTCCATATCGCGTACAGAACGCCGTCTTTGGTACATCCTCCTCCTTTACCCTCAATTGGTGGTAATCCGATCTCAAATCGATTTTTGAAAACCTGCTAGCGCCTTGTAATTGATCGAACAGGTCGTCAATCCTCGGGAGCGGGTATCGATTCTTTACCGTGAGTTTATTTAACTCCCGATAATCAATACACATCCGCATGCTCCCGTCTTTCTTCTTTACAAACAGCACCGGCACTCCCCAAGGAGATACACTAGGCCAGATGAATCCCTTATCAAGTAAATCTTGTAATTGGGACATTAATTCTTGTAATTCCGACGGTGCCAGTCTGTATGGCGCTTTAGCTACTGGTTTAACACCCAGAATCAGTTCAATACCGAACTCTATTTCACGCTCTGGCGGCATTCCCGGAAGATCCTCGGGAAAGACGTCTTCGAATTAACGCACCACGGGTACGTCTTCAATCCTTGACGTCTCTTTTTCCACATCACGTACATAAGTTAAATATGCCTTACACCCGTGTAGTATAAACTTGCGGGCTTCTATCATAGAGCATATCATGGGATTACAAGCCTTCTCCCCATAGATGATGACACGCTTTCTGCTCGGAGACGTTAAGTGTATCTCCTTACGTAAGCATATCACCTTAGCGTGGTAGCGAGACAGCCAGTCCATTCCAACTACCACTTGAAATTCACCCATGGACATGGGTATTAAATCAATGGAGTATTCCTCGCCATCAATATTCAATTTGCATTCCCAACATACATCACAAACAATAAAACTTTTGTTATTACCTACTTCTACTTCCATTGGCATAGGTAATTTTGTTAATGTAAACAAAGGGTTTTGAATGAATCTATGTGAAACAAAAGACTTATTCGCACCCGTATCAAATAAAACACGTGAAAGGACAGAATTTACAGTAAATATACCTGTAACCACATTAGGTTCCATCTTTGCTTCAGCAGCAGTGATTTGGAACGAGCTTGCCTTAGACTTTGGGGTTTCATTCTTGGAGTCAGCACCCTCTTTCTTTCCCGTCAGTTCCGGACATTCTGACTTTTTATGACCCGGCTGATAACATTTATAGCACACCGTCACTTTGTCTGGGCAGTTTGAAACCCCATGCCCTGTTTTGCCACATGCAACGCAAGGTTTGTTCTTAAAGTAACATTCGCCTTTATGAGCGCGTCCACATATCTTGCAACTCGGAGAACCTCCTTTCGCATTTCCTTTCTTCGAAGATTCAGCCACCTTCGACTTCTTTGTGGGACTTGGGTTTTCATCCAAGGTTCTTCTCTCGCCTCTTTCAACTTGCCTTTTCAATTCAATCTCGCGCTCCCGCGCCGCATTGATTATGTCGGTGAGGCTTTCGTAATGTGAGGGAGTTATAAACTCCCTATATTCAGCCCTAAGCATGTTATGATAGTAATAGATTTTCTGTTCTTCGGTTTTGACCAACTCATCACAAAACTTGAGCTTATCCATAAATGTCCCCGTAATTTTATCAACGGTTTCACCCTTTTGCCTCAATTGCATTAATTCTTCTTTTATCTTATTGATTACCGCCTTGGGGCTATGATGTTTGAGAAATGGTGTTTTAAAATCGTCCCAAGTCATCGCCCTCGTTGCTTCGACACCCCTTTCATTTCTGAGGTTGTCCCACCAATCCTTGGCTTGGCCTCTAAGTTGGCTAGTTCCATAAGCCACGAAATCGCTTACATCACAGTGTGTTCGTTCGAAAACACCTTCGATATCGCTTATCCACCTTTGACAAGCAATTGGATCTACCTCTCCGTTGAAGATCAGGGGTTTACACGCCATAAACTTGTTATAAGAACAACCTTTCTTTTCTTTGGCCTTGCCTCTATCATTGGTAAGGTCTTCTCTTAATTCACCCATCCTTTCCTCCATAGTCGAAAGTAATGTGTTTTGCATCCTTTCCATAAATCTTGGTAGGCTAGCTTCAATTGCCCTTCCGACTTCCTCGGAAATCTTTTCTTTCAACTCGTCGGTAGTGAGGGATAGAGAATTGTCACTAGCACCTCCCGACATCGTCTTACTGAAACGCTAAAATAATTTGATAAATAATTTGTTCATTCACTCTCATGCCTTTACATGAGAATTCAAACTCACTATTCGGCCAAGTATACAACTTTGCCTTAACCGTTTATACCAAGTGTACTTCCCGGGCCAAATAATTTGATAAATAATATCCCGTATTCCTTCTAATCTTTTAATTTAAAATTTGCTTTAAATAAATTCTTACCGGATGATGATCAAGCCTTGAACCGAACACATTTGTCTTTAACCTTAGCTCTGATTACCAACTTGTAACACTCTACTTTTATAAATATAAATTCTTACCAACAAGATAAGAATATTCATTATAACTTAAAACCACAACATTGATATTATCCTTAGCTTAGTATCTACTAGTTTAACGAACATTAAAATTCAACATTTGGATACATAAGTATTCCTTCTATTACATGCGTTTTACGAATAACTAAACAAGACAAAAGTTGCGGAACTAGATCTTGAATGTGTTCGGTTCGGAAGCATTAAACCTTGGTAAATCCAAGAATTCCATCTTATTCAAACTTAATTACTTATTACCTCCATATTAACATGTTAGTTCAACAACGCTAGATTATTATTCACATAATTCATACACAAATCTTGGGGCTTTTCATTTTAGATGAAAGCCCACTTCAATATATGGCACAAGACAATTCCTAACACAAATTTATCAATCAATTCACATGATTTCAGTTAGGGTTTATAATCCCACACTTTAATCACACTTCCTGATATCATAACATCACCCAATTATTCAAGAACTTCAATTAATCAAATTTCACTCAAGAATCAAACATCACCAAAACTGAAATTGTAACTTACCTAGTGTTAGACAAGTGTGAGTGATCAAGATTTTTGATTCATGCAGTAATTTCAAGCCCAATTCACCCTTCAATTTGATCAATTTGATGAAATAAGGGTTTGGGTGTTCTTCCCTCTCCTGGTCGCTCCCACACGCACACACTGATGTGTGTGTGTGTTTGATTTGTTTTGTTTTTATTAAAATCAAGTTTGGCCATTTATACAAATTCAGCCCCTTTAGTTTATCTTGTTAGACTAATGCACATCAAACTAACTTCTTTCCTTTTAATATTTGCTATTTTTAACTATTAATTATTTTGGGGTGTTACACGCCCAATGGACTATTTGTTTTTATTAGTTTTAAAAATTATTATTGGGCTCACTAACCTAATGGGCTAACTAATTTAAACCATATGATTTCTATAAGCCTTCCACCATTTCATCTAGAAATCATTGGGTAGTGACAGGGCCGGCCCTGGAGGTGGGCGGGAAGGACCACCGAGTCAGTCTTTTGGCTGGTTGACAGGACCAGAACGCGGCCAAAGCTCAGCGTTTTGGTCAGGTCAACAGACCTGTCAGACACCCGTCAGTCTTTTGTCTGGTTAACCGGACCAAAACGCCGCGCTCTGACCACAGCTTGACACTGTGGGGTGTGTGAATAGACAAAAGGGTAGGTGGGGGTGTGTGAATAGCAAGACCTGAAATGGAATTCCAACGCATCTACATTATTAAATGAGAGAATTCTCAACTAATGCAAAGATAATACCCCACAAGTTGGAACCGCCTAAATCGGACACTAACACTCGATTATTGAGTTTTCTACTCGCGCGTAAACAACCTGGGTCGTTCAGGGATTACTCGATATTGATTCACTAAAAGCTTGAAATGAGTTGATCTTAAACGTGCTCGAACCTAATATAAATCTCATTTAATAGACAAGCTTGAGCCCAAGCTTCGCATACCAAACTCGATTAAGGTCATTTAAAAAGTTTATAAAGCCTCTCTCATTCTTTACTAATCGTTAGGGCTCTTCATGAGCCGAGCCGAATCGAGCACGCGTCTGCTCTTACTTTGCTCGAATTGAAACCGAGCAGCTCGGCTCTGTTCGAATTTAAGAAAATGAGCAGAAAATGTTGCTCAAACTCGCTTGGTTTACAACCGAGCAACTTGATTTTACTCTGCCCAATTTTAATTTTAAATTAAATTTTAATATAATGACTTCAAAGTTAAATGCCACTATTGTTTCACTGAAAATTGTTTCACTTAAGATATTGATCATTTATGCTCAACTGTCATTCACTCAAGATACTTATAAGTTAAACAAATATAAATATAAGATTGTTGACTAGTCAGACGGAGTCATTGCGAATTGTGATGGCCATGAGCGGTGCGGGTAGTGGCTGAAGTATGAAGAGTGAAGCGTAATTGCGTGAAGCACTAAACCCTAAAGCACGAAGACGTGAGGTAATTTGAGCGGGGCAACTCAATATGATATTTGTCAGTAAACGTGTGAAGTCAAAACCAAAAGAAATTTGGTTCAGTGACTTAGATTTGGTGTTGGGCTACTATCACAACCCCCGACCACACCCTGGACGGGAGCCGTGAGCAGTCAAGTGGTACCAGTGATTATTTCAAAAATATTCCAGCAGAAATTTCATCAAGACCGTGAGTTAGGAAAAATATCAGAGTTTAGAAACACCTGATTTTATTTATTAAACAGACGGGGATAAACCCATGTTTTACAAAGGTAGCTTTAATAGGGGATAAACCTGAATGCATAAAACAACATTTCTTAATTTAATTGATAAAATAAGCCACTTATTTAAGCCTTTTGGTGCCGTATCACAACTCTTATTCAAATCTACAGTAATCACCTGAAACATGTTTAAAAACATTTTAACAGCAGGAAATACTGGTGAGATCATTCATTTTGTATAAAAAGACATAGTGTTATAATTACAGCATTAAGGGTTTTTACATTTGTTTATATCTTTCAATTACCAACAGTACTTGTCACTCGCCCATTTCGGTGATTGTGGTCATATCACTATTGGCTAACCCTTTGTTCAATAGTAAGGCTTATTAAGTAATGTATACAAAACCCCGCATACCGGTTGTAATTTAAGAATACAAAGACTTAATCACTGTAAATACAAGTAGTAAACATTTAGGGTTTTGAAAGCATTTTAATAAAAGAGAATGACTCACTTTGCAGAATTAGAGTTTTAATTTAACAGGCCTCCTGATTCTAAGCCTCTTGATTAAAAGTAAGTTTATAGCTCTAAGCCATCTGATAATTAAGTATATACTTTATCAGTGAATTTAAGCCTTCTGATTCTAACCCCTAATTTCAAAGAATGTAATCTGTATTAGTGTATAAACCCAACTTAAACTTTAATGATAATCACGAGATCAAAACCTCAACGTAGTTAACAAAGTATAGTCTCATACAGGCAGCACTTTGGCGTCTGTTTGGTTGGTTTATCGATCAATCGGACTGGGTAACGTTTCAATGATTAGGGTTTAGTACACGAGAATACAGAGTAACGAGGGATCAGAGGATCGATTCAGAAGTCGAAAAGGTGCAACTGGATCTGTCCCAGACCTGGCCCTTATATAGGCCAGGTGGACCTTTCTCGCGCGTCGCGGAGGAGACATGGCATCTCCCGCGTGGCGCCAGGGAGGTCAATCTAGCCTAGACCTGCCACGTGTCCAGCATAGGTCTGACACGTGTCCTCGGTCGCCTTTTTCGTCCAGTCGCGTATTTTTCTCGATTTTCGTACCGGTTCTTAATCCTAAATGGTTCGGTTTTTAATTGTGAGTTTAGTAAGGGTATTTTTGTGCGGGTTGGTTCATCAACTGCCAAGTTCTCTTAACTGCTAAGTTTTTTGATTGAGTATTACAAGTTTCGTCGTGCACATTTGGGATTTTGATTATGGGTTGTCGTTGGGAAAATTTTTGAGGGTTGTTACAGCTACTAAGAACTTTGGCAAAATCCACTTACAATTCCAATACTCAATAGGGTAATAATTATAAAAAAATTATGTATTTATGCATGTAAAATTATATAAATTAAATAAATAAAAAATATTCGAGCCGAACCGAGCTGAGTGGACATTTGCTCGTGCTTGGCTCGTTTAAGGTTTGAACTAAGCTGATTGGCTCGTTTATAATCGAGCGGGCATACTTCAAGCAATTTTCGAGCAAGCGACGAATACTTTACCCAACCCTGCTAATCGTTGGAGTCAAGTTATAAAAGAAAACTCTCTCTCTCTTGAAAGCTCGGGAAAACGACATTTTCCTTAAACGAACAAACAGTATAAAAAAGAATGGAGAGGAACCATAAGATTACAAACCTAGTATGGAATGTTTGCTTGGTTGGGGAACATGTTATAAGTGTGACTGGATGGATGGGGTCTCAATATATTCTCAAGCCAAACGAGACAGGAAGCATTAATCTAAGTGTCAATGATGACATTTTCTTGACATAAGCATGTGTCTGTATCGTTGTTTCACATGCATGTTTGGTACAATGCCGATAATACAATGCTTAAAACATGCATGATGATCAGTGGACGGACATCATCGAAGACACCAAGTCAAAATCACATGGCCAGTTGGTCGTTGTTAAGTAAGCGTACGTCTTCTTGTCATTTCTATCGTTAAAACTAATCACGCAAACGGGGGTCATCACAAGTTTTTTTTATATATTTTTTGAAAAGTAAACTTTATTAACATACCTTCGACCCAAATGGGCAAAAGACCATACAAAACAACACGAACTAGGAATTAAGGGCAGTGGCGGATCCAGGAATTTTTCCATGGGGGTGCGGAACATTTTTAAAAATTTTAGGCCCCTAGGTATATAAGTAAAAAAATCGGTTCGTATCGGGTCGGGTCGGGTCAGGTCATGTAAAACAAACGAATATCAAACTAAATTTATATAATCATAAAAAACATGTCAAACCTTGTTACAAACATAATTAAAACGTCAACACCCTATGGATTTTCGTTTTTTGAAATCTATCCAAAACATAACTTAAAACTAATTTCTTAAGCAATTCTTTCTCTATATAACATAATGTTTCAATTTTAATTTTTAACTATTCAAGCCCTATAAATCATAACGTAAGTTGTAATCACCCTAAAAATATATGAACATAATCACCCTAAAAATATATAAACAACATAATCACCCTAAAAATCATCTAAACAACCATAAACAACGTCAAAACACACAAAATTTCAAACCTATTTAACAACTTTATTACCCTTTTTTCTCCTATAATATCAACCAAAATCATCAAAATAACAAAGAAACTTACCCGTGTTCGGATTCCGGTTAGATTTGGTGTCAAACGACGATGGTGTGGTGGCTGATTACGGTGGTCGTCGGCTGCTGTACTGTTGTCGCTGGGTGATGTTGTTCGTTGGCAGTGCAGGGACGCAAGAGAGAGAGCGGGAGAGAATTTCTAAAGGTTTTGGGCTTTAATTATTTTATTATAGTTTGAAATATTGTTGGGTTTGGTTAATTGTTGAGAATTTCTAAAGCTAAGACTTAGTGGGCTAGCTAGTTAGGAATTATAAGTGGGTAAAGGTATGGGTATTTGGGTTTAGTTAGTTAGGTATTAAAAGTTATATAATTTAGGTAGTATTTTTTAAAAAAAAATAAGAGTTTACTAAAAAATAAATTAAAATATAAATTGATAACATTTTTTACCTAAGGGGTGCGGACGAAAAATTTCAAGGGGTGCGGACGAAAAGTTCCAAGGGGTGCGGACGAGATTTTCAACGAAACTTAGCACTAATTTTTTCCCCGGGGGTGCGCCCGCCCACCTTGGGCTGGACTTAGGTCCGCCCCTGGTTAAGGGATTCAACTCGCTGCTAGAAAAGTGCTAATTTAGATACGGAAATTTGTAAAAGTGTTGCCGCAAAGTTTTCTCTTCAACTGTTTTTCCGACAAAAACATTTTTGTCACAAATGGGTGTTTGGCTATTAACTATATTACATTTGCCTATGAGATTATAGTCTAGTGACATTTTAGATATGCTTATAGACCATTAGGTCCTGGGCTCGATTCCCACAAGGGATGCTTTTATATATTTATTGGGTTTCCTCCTGAATTGGTGTATAAAAATTATTGTCTAATGGAGATGAATATGATTAAGTGATTCCGCTGATGGCATGATAATACTCCAATGGTCCATTAGTGATCCAAAATTGCCGTTAAAAAATATATAATTTAAATTTTCACTTTCCCCCTATATAATATTTAATATACATTTTAAACCTATTTAATTAACTATACAACATTTGGGAATTATATCAACATTGTACAATGTTTAATTTCTAAGTTTCATTTTTACCTCTATAGTATCTATATATAATATAAATTTTAAACTTATTTAAGTTTTTTTATAAATTTGTTTTTCTATGATAAATTGTGTTCGTTAGCGTTTTGTTTAATTAACAATTCCACGCCGTTCAAGTATAATGTTTTTGAAAATAGTGTTATGTTCGAAATAAAATATATATTTGGCTTCCGATCAATGTAAGTTATATCGAGTGTCGTGTTGTACCATGACTATGACAAAAAGACTTATCAACATCGGTTTATGACTTCCGATCAATGGAAAAACTACCTTTTTTGGGTCACACGATTTTTTTTGTAACATCAGACAAATTTAGTATAATGAAAATGTTGTAAACTAATTTTTTATATCGTACGAGCTGTATTTAGAATAATGTATATCTTTTTTCTCATAAATTATACCTATTGTCGGTACCGGTAGCGAACTGAATCAGCTCGATGCCGACCGAATAACATAAGTGCTGGTATCGATATTCGTTTTTATTGGGGTCGATCAATGTCAAACACATGTAGATGTCATTTTGGGCCATATCGCTTTCTATAACAAGTAACATAATCGTACCATACTGAACCTAGTTGATACTAACTGAATTCCCGCCACGTAGAGTGGCAATCCTACTAGTTTGCTACAATTTCTTAGTTTTCTAGTAATGACTCGTATTTATTTTCTAACAAAATTGTAAATTTCATAAAAAATATTGCACGACCTCCCCTTCACTCTCATTGGTTCCATTAAGGTTGGGATTCAAATAAATCACTTTGTTAATAATAACAGGAATAGGGCTGTTCACGAGCCGAGCCGAACCGAGCGGACCTTTGCTCGTGCTTGGCTCATTTACAAACCGAACAGAGCGGAGCGGCTCATTTTAAACCGAGCCTCAAATCAAGCGAGCATTTTCCGAGCAGTAAATATTCCGAGCGAGCGTCGAGCGAAGTTCGAGCGATGTGGACAACCGTGTCGCCCGATTTAAATTTGCTGAGAGAGATAGTGACAATGTTGGGTCTCATGTTTTTATGTCTTTAAAAACAGGCACATTTCATGGCATAATATTTTTCTTATGAATAACAATGTTGTGGCCGACGAGGCGATGATCATATTGCATGAACATTGACGTTGAGACCAGGAGACGATCTACTTAGGATAACGACATGAAACATTGAGGCGATGAGCAGACTGTGGTTTATCGGTTTAGGGTTTAACTTTTAGACTTGATATTAATTTTTTATTGGCGTGATTAGTGGACCAAAATCTAATAGAGTAGTATATATAAAACTATAAATTTAATTTATAATTAAGTATATACGTATGTGTAATGTGTGTATATATAGGTGTGTGTATATATATGTATAACTCATATTTGTGTATATATATATGTGTATATACATGTTTACATATGTATGTGTATATGTATTTGTATATATTTACTAATTAAAAATAAATTCGATCCGAACCGAGCCGAGCGGACCTTTGCTCATGCTTGGCTCGTTTACAAACCGAACCGAGCAGAGCCGCTCGTTTAAAACCGAGCGTCAAATCGAACGAGCATTTTCCGAGCAATTTCCGAGCGAGCGACGAGCGGCGAGCAATTTGAACGGCCCTAAACAGGAAGCCCGATAATTGGGCTTCATCATACTGATAAGGAAATAATTCATTAGTATCATTTAGTTCATAATATAAAAAAAAATACGTAACGATTATTCAACTTTATTCGTTATGATGTTCGTTCTTGCTTCTACGTTGTTTTTTTTGAACGGTGAGAATCTTTAACTTGTTGTAAGAGAGATCTCACACCCTCTTAAACAGAGGGCCTAACCCTACTCTGGTCAAACTATGTTGTCTTAACCGGGTCTATGCTGACGTCAGAATTTTGCTTCTACGTTATTACCTACGTATACGTGGTGTGTGATGTGTACAAGATATGACTTACTTAAAATGATATATGGTATCATACAAAGGCTTCAAAACAAGCTTAAAGAACATAATAAGGGGCTGTTTGGCTAAGCTTTCCAAAATGACTTATTTGCTTATTTGCTTTTCTGAAAAGCAAATAAGTCAATAAGCTGTTTTGAAAAGCTTTAAAATGGAGCTTTTCAAAATGACTTATTTGCTTATTTGCTTTTCAGAAGGCAAATAAGCAAATAAGTCATTTTGAAAAGCTTAGCCAAACAGCCCCTAAATTAGAGTATAAATTATGTTATAACGTTGCATGTTTTTTAAATAGTTTTCGTGAAAGCCAATATACAAATACTATATAAAAAGTCATCGTTTTTCTCTATATAAAATAAAATTTGTAATGCTATCTTCTGATTATCAAGTCATCGTTTCTATCTATATAAAATAAAATTATTATTATTATTATTATTATTATTATTATTATTATTTTATTATTATATATAAATACAACTTATTAGATACAATGAACTTTGTTACGTTGAGGTTTTGGCCACATAGTTTTGTTGATTTTTCTTTAATTAACTAGTACTTTGATGATAAATATGAAGCATGAATCTTATATATTTATTGGTCCACTTGATGATCCTCCATCTCTGATATTCAAATTCCATGTCACATGTAGTTTTTTTGTCAAGTTTCAATTTTATTTTTATAATTTTATTATTACATTTATTTTTAAGCATATTTTGTTTATCTTATATCTTTTAAAATACAACGTTTTATGAAATTTCGAGTATGTCGTCGTAACGTACCTATTTTTATCTACGTTTTGATATAATATTTTATCAAAACCGGGTGGTGAGTAGTAATCTACATGTTATCAAAGCTTTTACTTTTTCTATTTTTTTAATGTTGTTTACCCTTTTTATTATTCTATAATGTAGTGCTTTATAAAATTCCGAATATACCATTGGGGCATGTTTATTTTTATGTGCAAATTTTGGTGGAAAAGGAGTTGTATTTACAATAGAGTACTTTTTTGTATCTAAGCTATAGTGAGTGTCAGTGCTATACTGGTATTGTGACGAACTAAATTGATACGGTCCAAAAACATTGGTACCATGATGAATGATTCTGACCAAAAAACATCGGCCTTAGTATTGGTACAATTGGCACAAATACTATATTTTTTTGTATGGTTTTCAATCGATGTAAAATATGTGTTGACATTCTTTTGGGTTACTATATTTTTGTTTTTGGTTATTATATCGAGTGTCGGTACAATATCAATACCGTAATGAACCGAACAGACACTGATTGAATTTTCGCCGCAACACGTGGATGAATTTTACTAGTTTGTTGTAAAATTTGCAAAGTTATCTTCTGATATACAAAATGATAAGTCAAATTAATTAAAGATGCTTATACCTAATTATCCATTTAAAACATAACCGATATGATAATTTGTTTATAACATATATTTTATCTAAGTTGAAGTTTATGTGTTTGACAATTAAAATCGCATACGTCTCTATTACTAATTTAAACAGTTGTTAAATAAAGGTTTAAAATATGAAATATGTGAACTGGGTATACAAACTAAAATATCTATAAAAATATGAATGATTCGGTTAATTTTGGTTAAATGAGGGTATAAAAAATGATAACGAATTTTTGGTTAATTTGATTTTTGATTGATCGGGTTTCAGTTAGTTCAGTTTGCAGTTGACTTCGGTTTGGTTTTCTCTATGAACCTTTTAGTTTTGGTTAACGATTCATATCAATTTTTAATTAAAAAAACTATAGCAATACTACTAAAATTAAATAGAATAAAATGCTCGTTTTCATGGTGTAACCAAAAAAAAAATATTAATGTGCTAAAAAGTTATGCTCGTTTATAAATCGTGGTATAGTTATTTTTTTTTTTTTTTTTTTGTAAGGGGTGAAATTGTATGTGCTAACGAATTATGTAATTTGATTAAAAATGTAAATATAATAGGATTAAAATGTAATTAGTGTTTAAAAAAACAAATTACCATCATTTAAGGCTGTATGTTATACATATGTTAAAATATATAAAACATTTATATTTTTCCAATTCAATTCTCTAATATCCTTTCCTTTTTTTGTCATGTTTTTGTGAGGTTCGATTGGGCTCTTGTCTTGGGCTGCTCTTTGGGCTCGGCTGGTCATCTCTGGGCTCGTTTCTAGGGTTCGCACTCCTTTACATCTCCTCTGCATTTCTTCTGTATGATCATCGACAAAAGTAGCCTCTCTTCACTTGCTCTCTAGAACATTGTCTCAAAGCTTTGGCTCCTTCCTGCTGTTCGAGTGCTCCTGTGTTGCTGCTGCTGATCTTATTAAAGCAGAATCATCAGTTGATGATCTGCTCTGTTTTTAGTTGTTTGTAAACGGTGTTTTTATCGTGTTTTGTTTCCTGTTTGCATAAAGCCTTGTACCTCTTGATTCAGTTTATAAAAGACCTAGTGTTTTCACATGGTATCAGAGCCAATCGACTCTCTGGTACTCGTCTCTTTCCGCTGCTGCTACTATTGAACGAACAGATCCGTTAGGATCTAGGGTTGTGGTTAAAGGTCTAAGGAATCTTGGTGGTACTTCGAATCCGTCGATTCCTGATCATCCGCCTGAAGATACCTCTGATTGAAGGCTGCAACCCTAAATCTAGGGTTTGGGAACAGTTGTGGTTGGGAGTTCTTTGGATTGTTGTTTTGGGTTGTGACGGGATGAAAGACTAAAACTCTTTCTAGGGTTTCTTTTCGTGCTTCTAAAAGGGCTCTTGTTGGTCTCTGTTACAGAGCAAACCAACGGAGTTTGTCACTGATCTTCTTTGCTTGAAATCAGACTTGTAACCCTAAGTGAAGGTTAAAAGTGTGATTATCTGGAGTTAAACGCACCCACTGTGAGATTGTTCTATCTCTGTCCTTTATTTCTTTTTTGTTTCATGTATCACTGAGTCAGGGTGTCTAGGCATCCCCTGTCTACCGAACTAGTCGGGCTGGCTCTTGATCGAGTCTTATTTGATTATCTGTTGCATTGGTTTAGTTTGTGTGTCAAAGATCCCTGAATATCGTCTGCGGAGGCACCTTTGAGTGATGAACCTCTGATCGGACCTCTGTTCAGGCTTCGCTGTCCTCTGTGTTTTTATTTGCACTATCTGTTTTTATTTGCACTATTTGTTCTTGCTTTGCCTGTTTTTTTAGGTAATTGTTTTTAGTCTGTGTTATCAATATGTCTGGTGATGATGACTCTGTTATAACATCTCCTAGTGCTACCTTGGTTAGCAAAATAGATGTTGGTGATCCTCTGTTTCTTCACCCTAGTGACTCTGCCAATTTATCTATAGTCAGTGTAAAACTCAAAGGGTCAGAAAACTATAGGATCTGGTCCAATGCCATGTATCTTGCCTTACAAGTAAAAAATAAGATAGGGTTTGTTGATGGTTCTTGCCTTAGGTCTAAAACTGATGAGGTTTTGGGTAGGCAATGGGATAGGTGCAATTCTATTGTGCTTACTTCGATCCTTAACTCCGTATCTGAGGAATTATATCTTGGTCTTGTTTATTCTAAAATTGCTTCGGATGTGTGGAAAGACTTAAAGGATACTTATGATAAGATAGATGAGTCTGTTGTGTTTAATCTGTATCAAAAGATTAACTCCTTTAGTCAAAATGGCATGCCTGTTTCTAAATATTATCATAAGTTAAACTGTATGTGGAAACAATTACACAGTTACTTGCTTTGCCTGCCTGTTCTTGTGATGCATCAAAACAATTTAATGACTTTAATCATCTCATTAAGCTTATGCAGTTCTTAATGGGTCTTGATAGTTCCTACCAGTCTGTGAGAACAAATTTATTAACTAGAGAAACTCTCCTTCTGTGAAGGATGCTTTTTCAGTCATCTCTAGAGAAGAATCTCACCTTCACTCTAAAAATATTTTTGATAAAACTCCTAATAACCCTGTTGGTTTTTCTGTTAAAACTTGTCAAGTTATTGATTCAAGAAAAAAGAATAATAGAACTCCTAACCCTAATCTCAAATGTTCTCATTGTAATAAGACTGGACACACTATTGAGAAGTGTTTTGAACTTGTTGGGTATCCCTCTTGGATGAAGTCAAACCTGGTGGGAACAAGGGTAACAGGGTTAGTAATAATGTCACTACTGATCCATCTTCTGTTGTGAGTTCATCAACTTATGATCAGGTAGCTCAGTTGCTTAGTCTCTTGAATGATAAACCTAAGGGTGACACTCAGAATAGTAACTTTGCTGGTATGCGTGCAAATTCTATATGTCTAAATAGCTTTATTACATCCAAACCCACTTGTGATTTTAAACCTATCTATTGTTTTTCAAACTTTATTAACAATGGGGAAAAGGTTGGGTGGATAATTGACTATGGTGCTAATCAGCATAAGGTTATGACTGATGATTGTCTTATTAATCAAAAGGATGTCACTGAATTCAACATCAAAGTTAAACACCCTAATGGCACAAGTGCTTTGGTAACTAAAATTGGTGATATAAAATTGAGTGACAATGTCATTCTCTATGATGTGTTCGTTGTTCCCAATTATTGTGTTAACTTAATCTCTGTTCATAAACTTACTAGAGATTGTAAGCTTACTGTTTCTTTTGATAAACATAATTGTTATATCCAGGATTCTCATCTAAAGAAAGTCCCGGAGACTGGTAATCAGTTTGATGGTCTTTACTTCTGTTGTAGTTCTTCTGTTTCGAATAAGGTGTGTAATGCTAATTGTGATGTTAATCTTTGGCATGCTAGGTTAGGACATCCTGCTCAACCAGTTTTGCATGTTTTAAGAAATAAATTAAATATTAAAACTAGCTCTAAGCTAGCACCTTGTGAAACTTGTCATAGGGCTAAACAACATAGAGAACCATTTCCCTTAAGTAACCACAAATCAAAATTATTAGGTGATCTAGTTCATCTAGACGTTTGGGGTCCCTATAGAGTTCCAAGTAGGGATGGTTTTAGATACTTTCTTACTATTGTGGATGGCTTCACTAGAGCTGTGTGGGTATATCTCATGAAGTCAAAGAATGAAGTTTTTTACTATATTAAAGGCATTTATAATATGCTAAAACTCAATTTAGTAAACCTGTTAAAATATTCAGGAGTGACAACGGAACAGAATTCATTAATAAACAAATGAATAATTTTTGCTATGAAAATGGTATCCTACATCAAACTTCATGTGTTTATACCCCACAGCAAAATGGGGTCGTTGAAAGAAAACATAGACATCTATTAAATGTAGCTAGAACATTACTTTTTCATGGAGATTTTCCTCTCAAATTCTGGTCTGAATGTGTTCTAACTGCTGCTTATCTGATTAACAGGTCTCCTTCGTCTGTTTTAAATGGGAAGTCTCCGTATGAACTAGTGTTTGGTTTTGCCCTTGTTTTAAGTCAACTTAGGGTGGTAGGGTGTCTTTGTTTTAGCACTGTGTTAAATAACCCTAATAAATTTTACATACATGCTGAAAAATGTGTCATGATTGGATATTCAAATGAGAAAAAGGGGTATAAACTTTGGAGTCTTGATCAAAAATTGATATTTTATTCTAGGGATGTCAAGTTCTATGAAACCGTTTTTCCTTTTAAAGAAAAGAAAATGTCTATTGATCTTGATACCTTTTCTGAGGCTAATACTCTAAACTTTTTGATTTATCCGATTTAAACTACACCCAAAACCCCCAATGATGAGAATATTCAAACAAGCACCTCATCAGGACATGGGTCTGAGCAGTCGACTGATTCAAGTGCTACTTTAGGGATGGCTGATAATCAGCAACCCAGTAGTGAAGAATCAGGACCAGACAGGGCTGAGCATGGCACTGAATATGAGGACAACAACAATTCTGAGGGAGGAATTCTGGATCAACCAAGCACTACTCTTAAGAGATCTTCTAGAAATATCAAATTTCCTTCTAAACTTTATGATTTTGTGGTAGATGGGAAGGTTAAATATGGTTTAGAAAGGGTCCTAAATTATGCTAACTTATCACCTGAAGGGATGTGTTTTGCTGTTGTCCTGAACAAAAGCTGTGAACCAAAAAACTATTTTGAAGCTAAAACTGATAGTAACTGGGTTGATGCTATGAACTTAGAGATAGAAGCATTACATAAAAATAACACATGGGAAATTGTTGACTTACCTCCTAATAGGAAAGCTATTGGATGTAAGTGGGTATATAAAATAAAGTACAAATCTAATGGTGAAATAGAAAGATATAAAGCTAGACTTGTCGCTAAATGTTTTAGCAAAAAAGAAGGCATTGACTTCTTTGACACCTTCTCACCAGTCGTAAAAATGGTCACTATTAGATGTGTTTTGTCCATAGCTGTCCACTTTGACTGGGAAATATTCCAACTTGATATTAATAATGCTTTCCTTTATGGTGAGCTCAATGAAGAAGTTTATATGTGTTTGCCCGATGGTTATGATCAATCTAATGGGACTAAAGTTTGTAGATTAAAAAAGTCCCTTTATGGCTTAAAACAAGCTCCTAGGATGTGGAACGAAAAACTCGTTTCCGTTCTCCTTGATCTAGGTTTTGAACAAAGTAAGTGTGATCATTCCATGTTTATTATGACAAAAGACTCTAGTTTTATTATTCTTCTTGTCTATGTAGATGATATTATTATAACTGGTAGTTGTCCTAAACAGGTTAATGAAATCAAATTGTTACTAAAGTCCAAATTTTCAATAAAGGATTTGGGAAACCTACAATATTTTTTGGGTCTTGAGGTTGTTAAAAATATTGCTGGCGTATGCCTAACTCAAAGAAAATATTGCTTGGACTTACTTGCTGAATTTGGTATGACTGGTTGTAAACCAGTTAGTTACCCCATGGAACCCAATCATGTTTTAAACCATTTGTGTGAAAAAGATAATCAACCTTTAACTAACATAACTGTTTATCAAAAACTAGTTGGAAAATTAATTTATCTTTCTCACACTAGACCGGATATTGCATATCCTGTACATTTTCTCAGTCAGTTTATGCATTCTCCCACTCAAGCTCTGTCACACCCCGAATTTTCACGTGTCACCGGTGGGCCCGGTGGGGGAGTATCGTGACGTGGTTGGCAACACAATAGTCAAACAACACAATATTTAAATGCACAGCGAAAGCAAAGTATAGATTCATTTCAACCAAACGATATTGTAATATTAAGTATCACAAGTAGTTGAATATAAATCCACAGGTAGATCAAACATAAAAGGAAACAGTGTTCAACAGTCTATGACATCCCAGCTTGCGAAACTTATTGTGGATGCTAGGAGAAAAGCCAGCCTATTACGCGTAGTACCTGCACTTAACCTTTTTAAGAAAAATACGTCAGTTTACACTGGTAAATACAATCAACCGACTCATTTTGAAAAGAGTTTAAGAAAATGCATTTAAGGCACAAGGCACAAATAATATTTTATAACTTGGGATAATTATTTGAATATAATACTTGTAAAGGAATTACATGTTACTTATGCGTTCAGTAGCCCGGATCGAGCCGGGTTAAAGATCAATAGACACACCACATTATGTATATGAGACACCGACAGGCGTACGCCTACGCCCCGTGCTAAGGTCGTGGTCATTTCGTAAAATGATGCCAGGGATATCCGGGACATGGTCATTAACCCCCCAAAGGCTTTAAGCAAACAAAACAAATTAAACGAGACATCTCAATACTTTAACCATCACACAATTAAAGATTCAATGCCCGACCAAGCGGTATTTTATATACCGTACCCCAAGCCCGTATAGGGAAAATAAGTTAAAAGTATTTACCTGAGCAAGTATAAATCAAAATCAGCGAGTGCAAGTATCTTTTACCGGTTCTCCTAATCTGGAACGAAGGTTTATAATAACCTATTAGAATCCTAACGGGTCTTTAGTTAAGCTTAAGCTTAGACCGGTTAATTTTATAGATACGGTTCGTACGCACGATTAAGCGAAGACCGGATAGAATGTGATTTAGACCCGACAAGTTTGAAGACTTTCTTAATATTGGTATATCATACACATTCTGGATTTTGAGATAAAACTGATAAGTCTTGACCCGTTTCGGCTAATTTATGTAAACTAGTTACATAAACCGAACCGAACGCGTATGAAGCGTAACGGGTAACCATAAGAGTCCTAAACAGGTTTCCTAAGTCAACATGCCTTAAATATGTTGTGATATCAGTAGGATACCTTCCATTATGCCCAAAACGAGTTTAATCTTATATTAAGCCCCGTAGGGGTATTTTGGTCATTTTAAAGATTATAAAAGGAATTAATTCATCTTCTGTGATCCGGGTCTGATTAAGTCAGAAAAATAACTTATTTTAACAGGTTATAACATTTGATGTTAAGTCTTATGTAACAAAATGGTTTTAAACTCAAACTATGCGTATAACACGCGTATAAAGCCGTTTTAAGCGAAAAGCCGTTTTAAGCGACGTACGGTTAAAAATAGGATTCTGAGTTTTCTGAACATTTAAACAGGTTCAAAACACTACATTTATTATTTAAAATCAGTAGCAATTGGATTGGTATCAAAAGGATTTGTAAAACCCATTTTATGGCCGAAAAGGGCATATTCGGTATTAACCGAATCAAGGCGATAATCCTAACTTAGGATCAGTTTAAAAATAATTAAAAATCTTTAAAAATCCCAAAATATTATATTACATCAGTAGGTAAAAGGTTTGGTGTCAAAAATTGGGTTTAGATAGGCTTTATGCTAATGACGCCGTTTAATTAATAAAAGCGTTCTTAATTACGCCATTGAGCATATCTCCTAATCTAGACCTCTGATTGACGTGAAATTTTAGGGACATGCTTAATAATCAGTAACAAAGGTTATTGTACTTTCATATTTCCAAAAATCTCGTTTTATGATCATAAGGGCATTATGGTCGCTACTTAAGCAATTAACGGAAACGTCGGACAATTGAGGTTTCAAGTGGTATAAACGCAGAGGGTTATACACACATGTAACTAGGTCCTAACGGAACTTTAAGGCATGTCTAAACCTACATAAATCAGGTCAGAATCGAGGTCAAAGCAGAAAGTAAAACTATGCGACTTTCGGCTCCGAATCGGTTCAAAACAGAAAGTTGTCGAATCAAACAAGTTTAGACAAGTCCGTACACTTATTAACAAGTTATAAGAAAGATAAAACAGGTTATACGCCTTCTATATCACTAATTACATGTTTAACGGTTCTGTTGACTTTTTCTAATTACCGTTGACTCGACAAACGACCTAGTTAGATTAGGAATCAGTGAGTGCCCTTTTAGGGGTTTATTACCCATATAATTACCAAATTATAACAACTTTTATTTCGACAAAACTCTGGACCGATTGTGTTTTATCGCTAAGTCAAACCGTAGTTACGACGGTTTGACTTCTAGGCTATAAACTAAGCAAAACTTAATTAAGAAGGGTCAAGGGTACTTACACGTGTCTAATGGATGATTAGGAAGTCTTGTATCAGTTCTTGAGCTCCTCAAAATGTCTAGAAGTTGAAATGTGTTTGTATGTTGCAACATGAGACTTTTATATGAACTTTGATCTTTCTAAAATGATGCCAAATGGGTCTAGGATGATCCAAGATCAGTACATGTGCCTTCTATAGGCTATAAACCACCTTAGACAAGCCCATAGAATCGAAAACTTGCAATTAAAGTCGGTTACAACATGCAAACAGGCACCTGTCAACCTTTTCTGCATCTGGCAGTCGCAGGCGGCCCGCTTTAGATCTTGATATATCTTAGGCGGGCCGCATGGCCCTTCTGATCAGGTAAACATGTTTTTCTTTATTGCATTTTGGTCCCTGGTCCCCCGAAAGATCGTTTTCAAGTTGTTTCTTGCATTTTAAGGCTTTAATATTTACATATAGGGGCTTTAATACTTATACCCACTTTGTCAAGTCCTCGGGTAACTTTGTGATCACCCGAAAAGCCCTAAATTTCAATGTTGACGATTCTAACCCTCACACACGAATTTTATCATAACTTTCTCATACGGTAACGAAACTTGGTGAAATTTTTATGGTGCATTCTAGTAAGCATAATTAATTGTTACAAGGCTTCGGGTTTGCTAAAAGGTCACTCAGAGGTATATCTTTAACATGTTGACACATTTAACCCCTGTAGTTTGTAATCTCTCACTTTCTTTCACAATTCGCTTCGTATGATCCATGATCCATTCGTTTAAAGTTATAAACATCATGTAGGGTTATTGTAAAGTGTATTTATTCATTGTTGACATTTTGAACCCTTATATTCACATAGTTTCTATGTTTGTCGACTTTAGTCCTTCAAGAACATTCTTTCACACGTTCAAACCTATGACACGTGTCAACACATTATAGGACGTAAATTTTCGAGGTGTTACAAGCTCACTTTAAAATTGCGATAAGGCTGTTAAGATATCTAAAGGGTGCCCCTGGCAAAGGAATTCTTTTTGCAAAAGGGGACTCTTTGAGAATGAAGGCCTTCTCTGACTCAGATTGGGCTAAATGTTTGGGGACTCGAAGGTCTATTACTGGGTTCTGTGTTTTCTTAGGAAAAATCTTGTTTCATGGAAAAGTAAAAAAGCAGTCCACCGTTTCTTGATCTTCTGCCGAAGCAGAGTATCGTTCGATGTGTGTTGCGATATGTGAAGTTATGTGGATTTTCAATTTACTAAAGGAATTGAAAGTTGATGTCAATCTGCCCGTTCAGTTATTTTGTGATAACACGGCTGCTATATCAATAGCAGCCAACCCCATGTTTCATGAACGCACAAAACATTTCGAAATAGATCTTTATTTTTTAAGAGAAAAAATCTCTAAAGGCATTATTCAAACGGTGGGAATCAAAACAGAGGATCAAGTTGTCGTTATTCTCACAAAAGGCCTATCTACAGGTCCGTATGAAAATGTTTGTTCTCTCCTTAACATGTTTGATTGTTTCAAGTATTGAATTGAGAGGGGGTGTTAAAATATATAAAACATTTATATTTTTTCAATTCAATTCTCTAATATCCTTTCCTTTTTTTGTCATGTTTTTGTGAGGTTCGATTGGGCTCTTGTCTTGGGCTGCTCTTTGGGCTCGGTTGGTCATCTCTGGGCTCGTTTCTAGGGTTCGCACTCCTTTATATCTCCTCCGCATTTCTTCTGTTTGATCATCGACAAAAGCAGCCTCTCTTCACTTGCTCTCTAGAACATTGTCTCAAAGCTTTGGCTCCTTCCTGCTGTTCGAGTGCTCCTGTGTTGCTGTTGCTGATCTTATTAAAGCAGAATTATCAGTTGATGATCTGCTCTGTTTTTAGTTGTTTGTAAACGGTGTTTTTACGGTGTTTTGTTTCCTGTTTGCATAAAGCCTTGTACCCCTTGATTCAGTTTATAAAAGACCTAGTGTTTTCACAACATACTAAAAAATGTTCTTAATTATTATGTATTTTAAAATGTCCTTTCCAAATGCACTATAATATAGCATATATATAGATTAAAAAAATAATTTTCGAGATGTTTTATTATTTTTAAACCATATGTCATGGTTAATAAACGCGAATTTGAATGTGAAGCCACACATGCATGATGTTGATAAGAGGGGACGGGCTCCAAGCAGGTAGCCTTTTTTCAGTACACCGTCGTCACCCTAGCGGGTTGGCTTGGCCAGCTGAGAAACCTGCGTGACATTTAATGATTTCGAGACATTTGACCGTTGTGCAAAGGGTCACATCTTAAAAAATTTATTTTAAATATTATATATATCTTATACCTACATAATTTAAACACACACTCTCAAAATCCTTCATTATCAAAACCCTCAAAAGTCTCTACAATTGATTCACATAAAAAATCTAGAGGTGCCGGATTGAACAAACGAGGAATCGGTTCGAGCAAAAGAGCCGCCAGTTCGAGTAACTGAGGTGCCGGTTCGAGCCGAGGTGGTCCTTTTGGTGGTGACGGGTATATGCCACAACATCCTCTTACTCAACCCATTATACCGACCTATATGTTTGGGCAACAACCAAACTATTTTTTTTTTTTTGATAACCTATGGTTCCAATGGGCCGACGAGCCATTTACCGGATTTCTAGGATGTTCTATTTTTAAAAAAATGTCATTTTTTTATTTATTTCCGGTTTTTATTTTAATTTAAATTATGTATTTTTATTTTCATTTTCATTTTAATGAAGTTTATTTTTTATATTAATTAATTTTTGACATTATTTAAATTTAAAAAAAAAGTTTGCGGCTAGGTTAGGCGCCGCCACCACTTACTAGTAATGGATACTTGGTACACTTTTTGATGTGCCGACTGCCGAGTGATGGTTGGTCGGGGCTAGGACACTTACCCTATAGTGCCCCTTCCCCGTAAGTGTTATGTTGTGTAAAACGTAAAAGATGTCATAGTTGTATACTGGCTTCGTTCGTTATTATAAAAAAGGATATTGGATTAAATAACCCCAACTTTCATCAATTGGTTGATAATATTCCTAACTTTCGATTTGTACCACACCACTTCCAACTCTTAACTTATTGGCCAATAACACTCCTAAACTAATTGAACCCTAACCCAATTAGTTTTTTGCTGATGAGGCACTTGTGTGGTAATGTGGCATCTGAAGTGGAATTTTTTTATGACGTGGCATCTTACTTGTCTTTTTGGATGACATGGTGATCAGCGTCGGTGTACCGATCAAAGTTAGAGAGAATTGTGTTCCTGAATACCTTAATTTAGTTAGGGTAAATAGAGTGTCGAACCACGAAGAGCTTTTGGTTAGTGTTTATACCCAATTGATTCATGATCATAATGTAAACTTGATTATTTGATTGAGTTGTTTAGATTAGGAAATTTGCAAAAGTAAAACCTAAATTGATTGATTTGATCACAAGTATTTAAAAGATGGCCACACCAAGGATTGGGTTTGCACGTTCAATATGCATTCTAATTCAATAGCACATTAATCAGTGCATAGACATAGTAAGGTTCACCACATTCACACATTGGATAATCAATAGACTTTTCAATCAAACAACTCTTTTAACGATTCTAGACCGAATAATTTATGTTGTATGATGAGGTTATTATCAATTATCAATTCATTATCCGACGCTATCAATCAAAACACCTTGTTTTCTAATGATAAACACCAAATAAAAGAAACAATATTATGCAGTGTTCAAAATAGTAAATTGTTCAACATAGAAACGTGATAAATATATGAAATTACAAAGAAAATGTCAAGTACTTAACAAATCAAAGCAAATCCATGTCAAATGTACTTAGAATTCAGATTAAATACCAAATGAAATCAAACCCTAGACCTTGATGCAACCATAAACGATTAAGATACTCATGAGGATGTAAAATGATGATGGAATGTGAAATTCGGAAGTGAAAAACATCACTCTAGATCTTATTCCTTGATCGCCCCTTAGTACCTCCTTGTGTTCAATGATGTATTTTTCACGTTATTGGCATTAAAACTCGTCCTAGAACCACCTAAAACTGTTGGAAACTGCAGGTTGGGCGTATTGATACTCTGGTGGGCGTATTGATACTTTGGTTGCATCCAGAAACTATGTTTTCAGCTGGAATACGCCCCCAAATACGCCAAGAAATCAATACGGGGTGAGAGTAGGGATACGCCCATGGAATTATGGCTAAGTTCATGCTCTTTCTTGTCTTGTTTCTATCTTCGTGCAAATGTAAAGCTTTCGCCACTCGTGATATCTTTACTGCAAACCTGCACAATCATAAAATAAACAAAGTTACTAATTCCAAGCATAATTCCTAGTAAAAACATACAAAACCATGACATATTAGACCATCCAACCATAACTCATCACCTAGTAGTTGACTTGGCTTTTTTATGACGTGACACTGGTTTGGTGACGTGGTAGCTGATGTCAGCAAAATAGGTTAGTGTTGGGTTAGTTTGAGAGTGCTATCGGCCATTAAGTTGAAAGTTGAGAGTGGTGTGGTACAAATCGAAAGTTCGAAGTGCGATCGGCCAATTGTGTAAGTTAGAGCTATTTAAATCAAATATCCCTAAAAAAATAATGTCTCATCTCCTTCACGCCTCTTTCACACCGTGAACACCTTCACCAAACCTGCTTCACACTCGCACCATGTAGGTGCGACATAGTGTGACATGACCGTGGTGCCTACATGACACTCCCCTCCTTCACAAACAAGCACCATAATGGACGTTTTTAAGGGTGTGTTTAGGCGTAGAAAATAAGGGTGTTTCAAAGAATATCATGTGTAAAGATCGAAAAACCTAAAACATGTTTGCATAAAATTGGTTTTATGAATTTTAGTTTATATAAACATAGTTAATTTAGTCTTTGTAAATATTTATACGCTCTAAACTTCATAAAAATCCAACATTCTTTCTCGTGACCATGAGAACTGATTAAAAAAAAAAAAAAAAAAAAAAAAAAAAAAAAAAAATTAAAAACCTTTCAATACCTTGTTTATCAATAAAATCACAAAACTTCTACATGTGTTCAAACTTCCACTCATAACTTTATTTCTTTCTTTTTATACAAGAATGATTTAGCTTATATACTTTCAAAACTAAAATGATCAAAAAGTTAAATTATATCTTATATAGGGTAAGGTTCAAATACACAATCTCCTAAAAATAAGAAGTTGTAGGAAGAAGATCAAACGGACTTCGATTAAACTCATTCAAGCAGAATTGAAACTGTGTCCGCTTTTGGATTTTTAGCTTGCAGATTTTAAATTTTTTGTTTAAATCACCTTGTTTTTTATTTATCATCGTGTTTTATCTTTATTTGCGTCGTTGTATCTTTTTTTACAACTAACTGTGTTTTTTCTCATCAAAATTTTATTATATTTATCGATATTGTGTTATATTTACAATCAATTGTGTTTTGATATTATTTCTAGAATCAAGACTTTATACGATATCTTTACCATATATTATACTAGGTTATAACCCCGTGTATTACACGGGTCGAATAAATGAATTTTATATACTAAATAATATAAAACAATATATCTTTAAAACCCTCCTTTATTGCACGGTTTGAATAAATATAATTTTATATATTAAATAATAAAAAGTTATATCTATAAGAATCATATTGTACGGGTTGAATAAATATAATTTTATATACCAAATAGTAAAGTTATATCTTTAAAACCACATGTATTACACGTGTTGAATAAATGTACTATTGTTTACCGAATAATAAAATAATACATCTTTAAAAAACCTCATTTATTACACGGGTTGAATAAATGTAATTTTATATACCAAATAATAAAAAAGTTACATCTTTAAAATATGTGTATTACACAGGTTGAATAAATGTAATTTTCTATACTAAATAATAATAAAAAATATATCCTTAAAAAAACCCCATGTATTGTACGAATTGAATAAATCTAATTTTATATATCAAATAATAAAAAGTTATATTTTAAAAAACCTCATGTATTACACGGGTCAAATAAATGTAATTTTGTATAGTAAATAATAAAAAACTGTATATCTTTAAAAAACCACGTGTATTACACGGGTTTAATAAATCTAATTTTATATACCAATAATAAAAAAGTCATATCTTTCAATATACTAATGGATAATACTCGATACGCGATGGATATGGTGATTGTGAAGATCCCTTTATTTAAAACTTGTAAATGTAACGAAGTCTTAATAAATTTAACTCTTTATTTAAAACTTGTAAATGTAGAAATGACAAATAATATTAGTTAATTTTATTTTATGTTTTGTAAAATATATTTGATACCAAACTAAATAAAACGTTCAAATATATAGTTAATATCAAGAGTAAATTACGATTTTGACCCCTGTGCTTATATCACTTTTACCATTTCAGCCAAAAAAATAATCTTTTAACATCTAAACCCCAAACGTCTTTTTTTATAACCCTTTTGGCCCCTAACACTAACCCTTCAATTTTATATTATAATAATAATAATAATAATAATAATAATAATAATAATAATAATAATAATAATAAATAAATAAATAAATAAATATACATTCAAATTTGATAATACCCCATAGAACCATCCCCATCTATAAATTCATGTGCCATGTGAGGGATAACATGCCTACTAGTTGGCTTAACCTGCCTGCTATCCCGATTGTCGTCTTCTTCCTTCATTTCTTCTTTTCATAAAACAGAGCACACACCAATAGAGCATTTATGGCGACCAGAGGCTTCGTATTCTACCTGTTTTCAGCTTTCTCCGCCGCTGTTTTATCAGCAATCATCATCAACAACCACAATACTTCCAAAAACAACCACCTTCTCCACCATAATCCTCTCAATTCCGTTAATTCCGATGAAAAAGTTTGGCCCGTAAGTTTCTTCAATCCCATCATCAATATTCAATAATATTATCATTGTCAATTAACTTCGGGTATTGAATAAGAATCGCTAGGCGCTAGTCGGTGGGTTGGGTACCGACTAGTGATTAATCGGGATTAACAGGGATTAATCGGATTGAGTTTTTTATATGTAATTTTTAGTTATCTATATACACACATTTTCATATGTAGTTTTTTTAAAGCAGACATGTTTTAACCAGTGGCGCGAAGCTTGAGATTTCCGACCGGGATTGAAAACGTATATGCCCAAAACTTTATATAAAACGGGGGGTCAAAAACGTATATACCCAAAAATTTATTTACGAAAACTACATACTCTCCACTACTGAGCGAAAAGTTCGGGGGTTCGGCCGCCCCCACTATCCTTCGCCCATGGTTTTAACCACTCATTAACCTATTTTTTAAGTAATTGACGGGAATTTATAAGGTTTGCTCGAAATTTGGCAAGGATCTAGCCAAAATTTTGGCCAGGACTGCCATTGACCACCTAGAAATTAATCGGGCTGTTAGTCGATGAACCTCCGATTAGTGATTAATTTGAGGCTAGTTGGGTTTTTTACAAGCATGTTGAATTTGTGTTTTTGTTTGGTTTAATATAGGAATTGGAGTTCAGTTGGAGGATTATGTTGGCTACATTAATCGGGTTCTTGGGTTCGGCTTTTGGAACAGTTGGTGGTGTTGGTGGTGGTGGTATATTTGTTCCGATGCTTACGTTGGTCGTTGGCTTCGATACAAAATCTGCTGCTGCTCTGTCAAAGTGTACGGATTGTTTTTTTTTTTTAAACTAAAGTTGGTTTGGTTTTGTACTTTTGTTGGATTAATATTGCGTAAGTAAGTTCAGGTAAAAAGTGACTGACTTACAAAGTTTGGGTAAAAATGACTGATTTAACGATGAGCTTGGTACTGTATCGAACTTACCAGCATTGAAAGTACCGGTTCCAAGAATCGCCAAAAACGGAAACTGGTACCGGTACTGAAAGTGCTGGTAATCGAAGGTGAACTTACCGGTACTGAAAGTACCGGTTGCAAGATTCGCTAAAAACGGGCACTGATACCGACCGGTACTGAAAGTGCTGGTATTCAAAGGTAAAAAGTGGGTAAACTACAATACCTAACCGGTATCGAACTGTATTGTATCGATTGAATTTTGATACCGGTACTGAAAGCGCTGGTATTCGAAGGTAAAACGTGGATAAAATAGAGTATCTAACAGGTACTGAACTGAAATACCGATCCCGAAAAACGCAAAAAATGGGTACCAAAATTCAGTCGGTACAGTACAATTTGGTACTGGTATTTTTGGTACCCAGTACTGATTGCTCATCCCTAGACTGAATGACATAACTAGGAGATTTGATTGAATTATGTGTGTGTTGATGTGATTTAGGTATGATAATGGGAGCATCAGCATCATCATTTTGGTACAATTTGAGAGTACCACATCCATGCAGAGAAGTACCAATATTGGATTAGGATTTAGCACTCTTGTTTCAGCCTATGCTCATGCTTGGAATCACACTTGGTGTTGCTCTTAGTGTTGTGTTCCCCTATTGGCTCATCACTGTTCTCATCATCATCTTGTTCTTAGGTACAAACAAAAAAAAAAAAAACAATTTCCCAATTATTACTCATTATAATCTTGCACAATTTCTGTTTTTTTCTTCTTTTTTATGATTATTATTTTTAGTATATGGTGTTCATAATCTTCCATTAGCTTAAGTTTAGGGGCATCATGACTTGATTTGAGATGGTATTTGTAGTTTTGGGGACTCTTATTTTACTTGGGGACGATAAGATAAACAGTTTAAATACGCAACTCTAATCGGTTATTTTTGTATGCTAAAAAATAAACAAATAAAACAATTTTAATAACCAATCCCAACTCTTGGAATCTTGGTACAAGGACTTTGATATTTTCTTAACAAGTTGTTAAATCTTGATTCCAAGTAATGATTTAATATTAATAAATTAATAACAATGATAGTTGTTGGTGTTAAGGTGCATTATGGCTTAAATATAAACTCAAAAGACAATGACTTTGCATCTATTTTATTGTCAAGTAGCTTACAAGATATGAAACCAAGATTTTTATATGACTTTCAAGTGTTTGTTAGTTAATAATAAGTAGCTCTCGCTTCAAGCGACATCGCATTTGTTTATACATTATTGTTTTCAACGCTATTCATCGATGATGTTTCGTGACCTTAAATTATAGTCGTTTATACCATCATTGTCTAGAAGAAATTGCAACATTCTTTTTGTCCATAACATTGGATTCCTTGATTTCAGATTTTTAACCAACTGTTAAAAAAATGCTTATTTACTGCTGTCATTTTTTTTACCACAGGGACTTCTTCGAGGTCTTTCTTTAGGGGCATTGAGATGTGGAAGGAAGAGACTATACTAAAGGTGTGATCAAATCGTGATAATGAAGATTATTATTACATATATATATATACACACACACACACCCGCGCATATGTTATAAGTTTATTGTTGTTATGATGCAGAAAGAAATGGCGCAACCACGAGAAACATTTGCTAATTCTCGAGGAGAACGTGAGTTTCATAACGATTTTTTGATTCATTTGTCGCGATTATAAAAGTTTAAAAATGCGCGTATTGATAAATTGTTGTTTCTTTCAGTTTTAATCGATGCTTATGAGCCTTTGCTTCCAAGAGAAGAGAAAACTCCAATGGTGACCATTGACAACTTTAGCTTGTTGACAATTTTTTTAATAAATTTTAACCATTTTTCCTATAAATATTTGCAGGAAATATTTAAATTTAATTTACGCTGGAAGAAACTTATGATCTTGGTAGCTGTATGGGCTGCATTTCTAGTTCTTCAAGTCATAAAGGCAAGTCAATAATTTGTTACCTAATTGGGATTTTTTTTTAATTAATTTTGACAATCAAAATGGGTAATTTACTAAAAGAAAATCACAAAAGTTGCGATTTCTCTAGGTGCGTTATAACTTTATGGTTAGAACAATTCACGTATCTATTTTGACTTGCATAAACGTAAGTGTTTTTATTTTATACACAAATAACATTGCATATTTGAATCTACCGGCAACTAACAATGCACACGTGAATCTACACGCAAATAACAATATACATATGAATCTATATGCGATATGGTGCTGCGTATCTTATGTGAAAAGCCATTATTCCCTACCAAAAGAATAATTACTTTTGTGATTTTCTCATTAACAAATTATGTCACTTTAGCCTTGTACCATAAAAAGTAAACTTTATAATCATCAAAACACAACAAAATGGAATATGAATATTCTTGCAGCCCCCCTAACTTTTTGGTCCATTTGTGTCATATGCAGAATGATTTAGTGGTTTGCAGTACATGGTACTGGGTACTCACAGTTGCACAGGTAGTACATTTTATTGTAGTAATAATAATAATAATATCTTGCATCACCTTGTTGTACTGTACAAACACCTAATGCACACATAATATCTTACAATTCCCATTTATGTTTTTTCAGTTCCCAGCAACACTAGCAGTGTTTGGATATGAATGTGTTAAGTTGTACAAAGAAAGCAAGAAGAGAAGAAGCCTAGGGAACACTGAATCAGTGTGTGAGGCCACAATTAACTGGACCGTGCCGAATCTTATATTTTGCGCGCTTTGTGGGATCTTGGGTGGCACTGTAGGCGGTCTTTTGGGGTCTGGTGGCGGCTTTATTCTTGGCCCCTTGTTACTAGAGATCGGTGTCATACCACAGGTACACAAATTTTTAAATCATTGAGTCATTGGCGTTAACATCGTACATTATCTTGATTGGGAAATGTCGTTTTAATTTTTTTAACGTTTTTTGGATAGGTTGCGAGTGCGACAGCAACATTTGTGATGATGTTCTCTTCATCCTTATCTGTGGTTGAGTTTTATCTTCTCAAGAGGTTCCCTATCCCGTATGGTATATTCCTTGTCTCTAAAGCTAATAATATGGTCGTGTCAGGTTGCGTAACCGGTCAAAATTTGTTCGTGTAACAAAAATATATACTTAGTATCAGTGGTCAAATCGGGTCGGGTTAAATCAACAATCTTTCTTTATTCCCATTTCCTTCATCATCATATTCAGTAAATCCCACAAAAAGCAAAGCTAAGGAATGGTCTCAGGAGGGTAAGATGTAGACAGCCTTACCTCTACCCCGTAGGAATAGAGAGGCTGCTTCCAGTGAGACCCCCGGCTCGATAGTAGTTTTGCATCAAGCCTTGGACATGAGGCACATAACACTCAACAATTAAGACAAAGGCCGATTAGTGCATGTACTCCCTTGTCTTTCAGCTATCAACGCTACCACATGATGCATGATTAACCATCCCCCTCTTTTAATGTTATTTTCACGAAATTAGTAAAATAACGTTAAAATTAGTGAACTTTCACTTTTGCCCCCCAGTGCCCACACATATATACATTATATGCGCATACCGTAAGCGGGACGTACTTTATTCCCTTTTCCTTAAATTGTGTTAATATTTATTTTGTTAAAAAAATGCAATGTAAAAGAAAATTTGTGAAAACTATATTAGTAAAAATGATTTAAGATTTCCCAAACAGTTAAACTAGTTTTGGGCCACTTTCAACTAGAGGTGCACAAACCGGCTATTTTCTCTAACTAGTTTGGTTAACCTAACGTCCGTTATTTTCTAATTTTTCCTTTAACCTGTTATTACTTTAATTGGTTCCGTTATTCACTTTAACCGGTTATTTTCAGTTATTAACCGGTTATTTAAAAAAAATCATTTTTTCGGTTTTTTTTCCTGGTTAACCAGTACATCATTTAAAAACCAGTTAATAACTGCTTATTTCTAAAAAAAATCCCTAACAGTTACTAACTTACGGTTAAAACTAACCACTAAACGGTTACTCCTCAGTCGGTTATTAAGCGGTTACAGTTTCGGTTATAACCGGTTATTTTGTGCACCTCTATTTTCAACTCATTTGACGGGTTACCGTTTTTAGCTAAATTTCTGAAGTTTATTCCTCTGACTAATGCGTTTACAAGTAAACGCATCAAAATTGTCAACTTTCGCACACCCGTCTGAAAGTAATCAATTATTCCAAGTAACGTAACACCCCGAGTGTGATTGATGTATTTTCTTTATTCTTGCAGCATTATACCTAATGACGGTATCTATTATGGCCGGCTTCTGGGGTCAATTCTTTGTTAGAAAACTTGTTGTATTTCTAAAAAGGGCTTCACTCATTGTCTTCATTCTTTCTGCTGTCATTTTTGCCAGTGCTCTTACAATGGGTAAGTTTCTATAATTATCTCAAGTTGTACATTATGCTTATGGAGTTGTACATTGTGCTTATCGACTTGTACATATATGCGCAGGGGTTATTGGTATCGAGCAAAGCATAAGGATGATTCAGAATCATGAATTCATGGGGTTTCTTGAGTTTTGCAGCAGTCAGTAAACATTCAATAGTTGTGGTATTTATTTATGTACATAACATATGTTGTGGTGGTTGTTTAGGCCAATGTTCGTTGGCATATCGACCCCCAACGAATGTGGTTAAAATTTCGGTTTAAATTCGTTGTCAACGTGGTGGAAAGCGGCTTTTGGGTATGCTAAGACCAGCGCCACGAGCCGCCACCATGGTGTCAATTTGTAGTGTTGAATAAAGTTTTTGGGTTGTGTTGTGAGTGTTAGCTACTTGTTAACACCAAAGCAACCTTAAATTGATTGGATTTGTATTTGTGTTTCATTGTGTTGGATTTGTTTATCATCTGCACATAAATTATAGGTTGCAAGTTTTGTTTTAGTGTTGTTCTCAATAAATCTTTTGGTTCTAGAAAAAAGCGTGATTGACACGTTCGTTTATGTTGAGAACTATGAGAATCACATAAAACAAATGAAAATAGTGCATTGATGATTCAATCAGACGGTGCATAATAAAACGTGAGTGACGATTATGTAAACACGCCTTCTCTATCACACTTAAAACGTAAGATAAAAAAAGATTTTACGGTTTAGGTTTTCACGGTTTGGTTCTCAAATGATTGCCTCTTTCCATATGTGTGTGTATATATTAAAATTTTCATTTGAACATTCAAAACTTCATAAGAGTATATTCAATCTTTTAAACATTATTCATGAATAAGTGTATCGTACATTTTGCCTACGAGCGTACGCAATGTCAAATTCGCACGTTATAACAAAAGGTCACATGTTGTAAAAACAAGAGATCACATATTAAAAAAAAATCGCATTTTTATAAAAAAAAAAAAGTTTCGCATGTTGCCATGTTATAAAAAAAGTAAAAATCACATGTTACTCAAAATATCAAACTCGCATGTTATAAACTTTTTTTCGCATGTTGATATTGAATCTCGTACGCTTCGTACGTTAAGACAACCGGCCTCATTCTATATGAATTAATGTTAATTATCAAATTATAGTGTACCAAAGACCAAAAAATAAGGATAGGGAGGGATGAACTTGTGACACGTAAACTATACAACAATAATTTAATTATAATAATGTTTTTTTATATAATAAAGATGTGACAAGTAATCATTCAACAATAGGAAGGGACAAAATTACTTTGTTTATTTGAAAGACAGATGAAATGTATAGAAGGATACAAGTTATGATACGACATCACATAATAAAAATGAGACTACAAAATCAAATTGTTTTCTTCTTGCATGCTGCTTTCAAAGACCAAAATAAACCAGTCTACTTGTACTTTAATAACTATTTAGTTCTATAATTGTGGCATAAAATAAATAAAATGCGATAACGAAAATCGTTATAACAATCAATGCTATTTAGTTGTGTAAAATAATTTAATTAATATGATTATACAAATTTACGAGGTTCATGTTTTTGACCAAATATACAAGTGAAATTAACATGAAATTGTATAATTATAATCCCACCAGTTATAAAATGATCTAAAAAAAGAATACGGAATCAAATTGTATACAATCTAAGATAATAAAACCAATATAAAATGAGAATGCAAAATCAAATTGTATACAAAGACAAATGAGATTACAACTATGATTATATGAAGACAATGCCTACCACCACCAAATATTTATGGTCCATTCTTTTAGATTGTTTGTTTTGTTTTTTTTTGGAACGGCAAATTTGGATAACTGACGGATCACTGGAGTATCATCGTGCCACCAGCGGAACCACCCGATCATATCCATCTTCACTAGGCAATAATGCCAACCTTAATTAAATTTGTTCTCAACTTCAAACAGCTTTGGTATTTTAGTTTAGATATAACATAATAACAATGAGCGTCACCTATTTGATTCTTATTTCTTCTTTTCTAATTTGAAGTTATGAAAAGTTATTTTTTTTTCATTTTAAGACTAAATGTTACAAAAAAAAGTCTTATGAAAGTTATACATATTGTATACAGGAAGGAAAACAAAGCTTTGTATTTTAATCTTTAAACAAAGGTTCGAGAACTTACTCTATAATAGGTTGTAAGTTGATTGATCTAACGTAACCTTGTTTTTATAAAGAACAAAAGGATTGTTATTTAAAATGGCTAACGGCGTAGCTTGTTGCTCGTTTACCTAGTATTATTTTGCTATTGAGAAATTAATTAATATAAATATGAGACCATCCGTAGTGATACAATTTTTGGGCGTTTTTTTCACAAAAGCACGTCCCCAAACGCCCCTATGACCGCCCCCTTGGACGTTGTTGAGGCAAATTTGGTCTCCAGCGTTCTTTAATCCACGCCCAACTTCCAATTCTTTGGCTAATCACATGCATTCTTGTTTTCTTGCCCAATCACATGCATTCTTCCTTTTAACATAATGCCAACATCCCCACTACACCCATTTTCAAAAAAACGCCCCATACAGCCTCTTTGCTGACTGGACCGCCACATGACGCAAAACGCACAAGTGTGGGGCGTCTTCCACTACGCATGATGTTATAAGAGGTGAATGGTTCTAATTAAAAAAAGGATCTTGAAAAATAAAAACGTCATTACTTTACTATATATGAACACCCTGCGTGAATAGTTGGTTCTTAGGCTATGAGGTGTGGGGGCTCCATGGGGCTCCATCCCCGCCACGTCACCATCCATCACCACACCCTCCATGTGGGGGCTCCATGGGGCTCCATGGTGGTAACTTGTGGTAGCGCCCAAGTTGAAGAATTCAGGTGGGGCCCACTAGTTTTAAACCAATCAAATGTTTTTTTTTTTAATTTTGTTTAATAGGGGCTCCATCCACACTCTCCAAATTAAAGGGGGGCTCCATGGCTGACGTGGATCCTATGTGGACTTGATAAAGCCCCATGAGGCTCCATCCACACCTCATAGCCTTAGGTGTTCAGTCATGAGTCATTTTTGGTTCAGAGTCAACAAATTTTAATCACGTGTAGGGAGCTATTACCGATCCGGGAGACAAGAGTGGATCAGAGAGTAAAACCAAACTGTTGCCCCTCCACAACCAATCATATTTCAATGTTTTTTTAATTGTTTATAAGGGTGTAAGGGGTACTCCTCTAAGTGGGGAGTGACCTCTCTTACCCACAGCCAATCAGCACGCGCCACGTCAACTCCTAACTTAACTCCCCCCACACCCTCAATTTGATGGCGGCACTCCTCTCTTGGGGGACTTGTTTTTTTATTTTTTTAATTAAGAAAATATTTTTATAAAAAGTAAAACATAATTTACATAAAATAAAAAATTACATTTCATTTAATAAAATAAAAATTACATCGCAATACTACATAAAAATTTTAGAAATTGCACGGTCACCCGTACTTGTTAGCGATCTCGCGCTTTTTCTTGGCTTCGCGGGGTTGGTTCTTCATTGCTCGGTTTGGCTTTGTGTTGTATTTGAAAGAATTTTAGAGGAAGAAGATTGAAAATTTGTGTGGTAAAAAATTAGATTTAATGGGGTATTTAATTATTTATAGGTTAAAATTGGATTTTTTTTTTATTTTTATTTTTTTTTTAAGGAATAGCCGTTGCCAAACGTTCAAAAAATCAAAAAGTTTGAAAAGTTGTGCGGTGAATCAATGCCGCAGACCTGTCCCCGCTTAGCCTCCCCGAGGGGTCGGCGGCGGTGTTCCCGAGCGGGGAACTCACTCACCGCACGCCACCCCGAGGGCGCCCCGTTCACCCTAAGCAACGCTAGGGATTATCTTGTGATTGACACTTGGCTAGGAAAAGTGAGGGGAGTCAAAAGATGGACTCTCACCATTTAAAGAGTTTAATGCATGCATGACACACATTTGTTAGTTACAATTTACTTTCATTAGTGCAAAAGGTTGTAAATGGTGTGGTTTTGAAACGTCCCTTTTTTTTTTTTTTTTTTTTTTTTTTTTTCCTGAACGGCATACGGTTAGGATATCGCTAACCGGGTTAGTAGTTAGTATGTTAGTATCATCAAGTTAGTATTAAAACTCACTTGTTTGAACTTGAACTCAGGACCTCCAAGAGAAGCAAAGCTTCTCACCTCCCCTTTAACTACTAGACCGAGAGATCATTTTGTGAAACGTCCCTTTTGTTATATATATTTTTTGATGTAATAGGTGGTAAATGGCAACCATCTAAAGCTTTGGTTATACTGTTGTTGAAAAGATTAGTAATTCTATTTATATATACTTTCTAACTAACGCGATTTTTAAACGAAATGGTACAAGTATAAAAGTAGTTTGAAGGGTTGTGACTTTTTATATATGTATGAAGGGTTGTTATTTGTATATGAAGGGATGTGAGTTTTGTAAGGGTGTGAAACATATAAAAGTAGTTTGAAATGTTGTGACTTTTTAAAGGAGTGCGATATATTTAAAAGTTGTGACTTTTTTATAAAGGGTGTGATATATTTAAAAATAGTTTGAAGAGTTGTGACTTTTTAAAGGGATGTGATCCAAACCATTGTGTCTTAAGTAACTTTTTGTATGTCTATATATATAATATAATTACAGCAACATGAAAGGATGTGATTAAAATGAGCTAAAGGGGTGTGAATTTTAAACAAATGAGACATAACCGAAATTACTAATTGTATAAGGGTACAATTATCATCTTTCACCCACTACACATTTGATCTCAGTAGTGGATGTTGCAGCGTTGGTTGGATGTTGGTGGCGGGAAGTGGGATGTGGTGGTAGTGGGTGAAGAGAGAGATAGAAAAAGGGCGTATCCACCCCATGAAAAAATAAATTTTAGTATTATTTTTTGCCGGAAATTTCGACCGCACCCCTTGAAAATTTCCACCCGCACCCCTTGAAAATTTTCAACCTCCTCACTTAGAAAAAAATATTATAAGATTGTAAAAAAATCAAAGATTATTATTTTATATATAAGTATATAACACAATTTATATAATTATTTTTTATCCACTTATTAACTTAATTACTTAACCTAATCAAAGCCCAATCTACAATCTATTTTTATTAACCCAAGCCTAAACCTAACCCAAAGAAATTTGAATTAAATAAAATAACACAAACCCATCGACTCATTCCAATTCCAACTCCAAATCCTGCCCAAAAAAAAAAAACTCCCAACAACTTCACGCCACTGCTACTCCCGAACGGTTTTTTTTGGTTGGAAAAACCAAAATTCCGGCGAGACCGACCCATATTATGCCATAATTCCGATATAGAACTAGTATGGTTTCTTTATTGATTTTTTTTTTGTTTTATGTGATGATTAGGAAAAAAATGTAGACGTATAAGGATTTGATCTTTTTATGTTTTTTGATATTTTTTCGGTTGTTCTAGACTTGTAGTTAAATGATTTTGTTGTTTTATTTATAGTTTAATTTGTTTAAATGATTAGTTACAAGTAATCAATATTTAATAGTAAGGCCTAAATGTTTGAAAATAAAATTGAAAATTATGAACTATGGTTGATCATGATTGTTTATTTTTTTAACTGTTTAGTGTTATTTTTTGAACTTTTAGACCGAGTTATATGTGATAGTAACCTTGAGTAAGAATATAATGAATTTATGGAGTGTTTAGTATCTCTAGATGATGTTTTGGATATATTTAAAAAAATGAAAACATGTAGGGCACAATTTTAAATACGTTTGTAATGAAGTTTGACGTGTTTTTGATGATTATATAAATTTTTGTTTAATGTTCTTTTGTCTTACATGACCCAACCCGACCCGCTATGAACCAATTTTTTTATATAGCTAGGGGCCTAAAATCTTTAAAAATATTCTGCACCCTCAGCAAAAAAATTCTGAGTCCGCCACTAGAGAGAAAGTGTATTGTACAATTTTGCTTAACGTACCCTGCGTACGCTGTGAAGATATATAACATGGGGATATTGGATTTACAACATGCGGATTTGTGTTTGGAGAGGTAAATCAACATGTTTATGTAAGAAAAAGAAAGTCCGCGTGTTAAAAACAGAAAAAATCGCATGTGGGAAAGTATAAAGATTCGCATGTTAAGAAAAAAAAAGCCGCATGTTGATAAAAAAATAATTCCGCATGTTAAGGAAAAAAACCTGCATGTTGAAACTATTTAGCGTACGCAGCGTACGTTAAGCAAAATTGTACGTTAACCAACCCATATATATATATATATAATTTTTTTGTTTTATTTATTAAAATACTTTAAATAAATGAGTGAGTAAAAGACCTAATTACCCTTGTGTAATATGATTTTACAAAAAAAAATTATTTGGGTTAGGGGCAAAGGACAAGATGTGCAACAATTTTCCCTATAAAGGGCAAAAACTGTCAAAATTCGTTGAAAATGACACCGTCTGAAAAAGGGTATCAAGATAAAGGACAAAACTTGTAATTTTTCCTTATTTTGATGTACGTTTTCGGTTAGTATACGGTTTGACATAATTTTTGTTCGGAAACAAGTCGAGTCAAATATGAAGCGTTTTCGTAAGGCTATATAAATTCGAGTTACTTTACGTTTCGACGTCCCCACAATTGCGTGACACCATTCTTTAACTTAAAGTCGAGTCAAATATAAAGCGTTTTCACAATGTAGCATAAATTCAAGATGCTTTACGTTTCGACGTCGTCGCGATGTGTGATACTATTTTTTTTTACTTGAGAAATGCTACTTTCTTATATCCTTAAAGTACGTTTTGGTATAATCCAAGTTGATTTATGCTTTGACATAAAAATATTTCGGTAATTAGTTAGTTCAAATATAATACGTCGTGCTTATATTATGGGCTTATAAAATTTTTAACAAAAATTCAAATAAAAACTTTTAAAAGACTTTGGACAGTCATTTCTTCAAGTTTAGTTAGACTGTGGGGTATGGTGGGGCGTGGGTTTGGGGCATGGGTTGACACGTGGACTTCGAGGGGTACCGCTGGTCAGTTGCATGTTGGGTCGGTATGGCGAGGCGTGGCTTGCCCGCGTGGGTTGGCCACGCGTTTTATTTTTTTTTTTCAATTATTATAAAAATACACACAAAATTAAAAAAAAACCTAAAATTATTATTAAAATTTCCTAAAAATTACAAAATCCTACAAAAAAAAAGGATTACAAATCTAAAAAAAAAACATAATTAGACATATAAAAAAACCCTTAATTAAGCGTTAGGTAGATTTCGAACACGGCGAGCTTGTCAAACGGCTTCCGCTCCTTGCCCCGGAACTCGATGTTGGCCACCGCCACCCGGTCTTCGTGACTTATATCACCGCCCGGGACGCTGTCGTAGTAGGCTTTAAAACGGTCGAGCTTCGGTCGTAGTTCGCGCCACTTGTGTTGGCATGCGTTTAGATTGTGCTGGTCGTTCCCCACGTTGTGCCGGTAGCTAGCGAAAGCTTCCGGCCAGTAACGGGTCTCACCAGGTTGGCGGCCCTTCATCGCGTCCACGACGCTCGTTACAAGTGCTATCTCTTCTTCGTGCGTCCATGTGGCCATTTTTCAAGTGTGGGTAGCGGGTTCGGGTAGGTGGAGTGAAGGGTTGGGGTAGCGATGTGGACAGGCGGTGGGGGGTTTTATAGTAGTTGGGGTATGGGTTTGGCTTGGCCAAACGGTTGTTTTTTAAATTTAAATCCTAGCCACCTATAGCCTAGCCAACCCAGCCAATGAGAGCCGGCCACGGAAGACCGCTAGGCCCGCCCAACGCCTGGGCTGAAACCCCCGCCCAAGGGGACACGCCGAAACCTAAGCCCACCCGGGATGGTGACTTGAGCGTTTGTACCCAACCCACGTCCCAACCCCGCCCCATACCCATAGACTTTCGTCTATTTCGAAAAAAAAATAGTAGAGTAGAGTAGACTACCATTTCGCCATTAAAAAAAGTTCCATCACGGAGAACTTCCGCTGAACCGCTCCCGGAGTTTTCGCACAAATGGCGACGCTTCGGTTCCACCCTAAATAAAGGTTTCAGTTTCTCATTGACTCCCACACTTCAACTGCAATTGCAACCAGGTAAATTCTTAATTCTTGCTTCATATTTATATACGTAGATAGATAACACACCAGATTATTAAGAAATGTGACCACTGTTCCAACTGCAACCTATAACGAAGAAGACGACCATATATAGCATTTATTTAGGTTTTAAAATTAAGAGTTATGTTTTGCATATTAACCGGTGGTGTAGGCAGGGGCGTAAACGAGCTAGCAAGTAAGTAGTTTTTCAAGTTTGCGCTTGCTGCCTCGTTTTTTATTTATTAATCATCATTTAATATACAATCTACATTATTTATAAAGTTAATTGTCGTCCATGTGGTTTGTCCAGTTATGCCAGCCGCCAAATTTCAAATTTGTACCATTTCTGTTGCTGAATTTCTTGAAACATGTCAATTCTGTCCAAAAAAACTAAGGTTGAATTGAATAACTGGACAAACCACAGGCACGGAAATGACAGTTAACTAATGTTTTTTTGGACGCAACTAACATGTTTCAAGAATGTCAGGGACGGAAAATCGGAAATGGTACAAATTTGAAATTTGGTCTGAACTGGCATAATTGGACAGACTACATGGATGAAAATGACAGTTAACTCTTATTTATAAGTATTTTTTTAAATACATTTATCATAATATTATAGATAATAAATATTATCATATGATATTTATTTAACATATTAAACAAAATATATAAATATTAGGTTCGTTTAGCTCGACAAGTGAAGCTCGGGCTCATGCTTGTTTATCAAACAAGCTTAGTTTTAGGCCCAAGCTCCTTTAAGTTCGGTTCATTTCGAGTAGCTCACGAGTAGCTTGGCTTGTGTAGACCCAAGTGTAGACTCCTTTAGTCCTTTGTTCAGCCCACGTACGTGAAGCCCTGATGAAAATAAATATAGCCGTCGTCAGGTCAGTTAAGATTTGCTTTTATTAGTTACTTGGCTAAGTTCCATATGTTCCAGACCATCTACTGATCAGTAGTAGAGAGAGACCATTTTGAAGAAAGATACTGCAAAGAACATATGGGATATTCTGAAACAGCAAAAGGCATATTATTTGATCACTATACTTGTTCACACATGTTTCTCCCAACTGGTGTTCAGTCTTGCATACCTATGCAATGTTTAAGATATGCGTTAGTACACAGCGCATCCATCTGGTTTGCTCATGAAGCAGTCCTTGCTTGTTCACTTTACAAAGCTGTATGGATCGATTGATATTACATACTCACCTTGGTTTTAAAAAGCGAGAGGCGCACAAAAGCGATGAGGTCTAAAAATGAGGCGCAAAGCGCAAAAGCGGTGGGCTTTTCGTACCCGAGGCGCAAGAAGATTATATAAATTTTTATATATATCCCATAGGTTTTTAGCATCCCTTATCCAAAATATAGTTATAACTAAGGTTTATTTATGATTTTACCTACATGTACAAGTCAAAAAACCTATTGTCCAACACTTTCATGCATAAAAACAACATAAAAACACCCAAAATACATAAGGTGCACGCCTCAGACGTCAAAAAACCCAAAAAAATGCCCTTTTCTTGCGCTTAGTGGAAAAAGCGCGCCTCAGGTACCCTGAGGCGCTGAGACCTGCGCCTTAGTGCGCCTCCGGCATGTTAATACCTGTTAACACGAACACGACATGCTATCTGAGAGTTACAGAGGGAGTTTAGGATTTTATTTTTTTTGAATTGAATAAGGAATGAAAATAGAAAGGAATTAAGAAACCCACACGCACATGGTTGATGAGTTTTATTTAATTTAATTTCTTATCGTGTACTAACGGGTATTAACAGGTAAACAGGTATTTAACCTGTTTATACACGAAAATTAACAGGTAATCTCGTGTCTACCTGTTTGGTACACGATACCTGTTAAGGCCATACACGATACCTGTTAACTTCGTGTAGGTTCGTGTCGTGTATTCGTGTAAAATTGCCAGCCCTAGTTTACAAGGGATGTTAGTAATTTATACCAGTTATTGTTATACTAGCGGTATTCTCAACTATATCGTTTTGCGAGGAATGCCGGTATATATTTACATCAGCTATTATATGTTATCTGTTATTAGGATTCCAATTAGTGATATAATATGCATTGGCTACTTACTTTTAAACTGTAAGCTATGTGCTCTTATATTTTATATGCTTTTCACATTTTTTTTGATATAAATTTAAATGCCATTTATTATATATATATATATATATATATATATATATATATATATATATATTTTCTTTAACAAAAATACATATCATAAACCAGAGACGATTACAAACTAATGACAGGTAGACGAGCAACAAGTTGTGCCGCTACCCCCTTCTGAATAGCAAACCCTAAATAACTAATAGACATCCAAAATAGTTACCTTAGACATCCAAAATAACTAATAGACAATAGTTACAGCTACCTTTACACTTGTGAATTGTTAGGATCGGAGGCTCACATGATTGTGCTAGTTTGTGTAAATTGTATAATCAATAGAGATGAAAAGAGATTAAGTGCAGCGGAAATGATCACAAACTTTGTAAACACAATCAAAGGAGAAAATAGTTTTGAGAAAGCATATGCAATTCATTTAGTCAAGAGATTTACAATAAGAATAAAATGATTACAGATATGCTTACATACTAAGCTCCCCCTCAGCCAGATACTTCAGGGTTGGTTGCACAAGATGAAAGGATTGAATTGAGGAGAAGAACTCACTGAAAACGATCAAATGTAACAGTACAGAGTACTGAGTACTGTTCCATTTATAGACAAACCAAACCACTGAGGCATCTCAGCTGACGTCACCATGAAAGTGACATCTAACAAACTAACAAACTCTATCTACTGTTCTTCAACTACTGACCATACAGACACTGACTACATTCTAAACACTGATATATAAACGCTGACTCTTCATTCCACTGATGTAGTCAACCACTGTTGTTTGAGCAACAATGCTTTCTTCAAAGGGTGATCAGGCCTTGAATCGGCAGTGCTTTAACTCTTCAGCAGTACTTGGATTCCGTTAGTAGATTGAGCTTCAGCCTTTAAACTTCATCAGTGCTTTGGCTTAGCAGTGGTTTATAGGATCAGCAGTTGTTGATAAGGGCAGTACTTGGAGCATATCAGATGTTGGATCCACTGTCAAGGGGAAAGCTTAATGTAAACTGCTGCTTATGATGAATCCACTGTTTTGAACCAGTTTTGGCTTTACATCATCTGTTCCTCTGTAGGGTTCAATCCCAACAATCTCCCCCTGGAACAGATGATGCCAAAACACTTCATTATTCAGGATCTTTATTGACTCATCAATAATTCCCTAACTTGTCCTTTGAATTGTAATTCAAAGTTCATGGAATCTGTGTCATCCTCATCCCTGCACAGTGTAAGCTCAAGGAGATCTTGCAAATCTTCAACACCCAGGCCAAGTGCTGTTTCCCTTGATATATGCTTCACTTCACCATTGGACCTGAGCAAAGTCAATACGTAGGTCTTTTGATCAGACATCCACTTTAGTATTTTTGAATCCAATGGGTTTCTTGAGAGAGATTTATTTGACGAGTTTGGAGATTGAGGCCTGGTAATGACAACTTTGAGCAGTGTCTTGAGATTTTGCTGTTTCTTGTAGTTCTGCTCTAAGTGTCTGAAGAACCATTTTCATGATATATTCTTCTGAAGCTTGGTCTTCTTTTGGTATTTCTGCATCCATCTGCTTTGTTTCCTTCTTTGATAAAGGATGGCAGCAGGTGGTGTTTGTGGTGGTGGTTGATTTTTTAGATGTGGCAGTGGTTGATTTAGTAGGAATGGCAGTGGTTGTGGTGTGTGTTGATGTGGTATTGGTGGCAGTTGTTTGGGTGACATATGTTGTTAATGGTGGAGGTGTAAGTTGTGGTGGTTGATTGCCTTGTTTTTCTAACAGGACTCTTTTTTTAATGAAGTACCAACCTCTTCTTTTTCCTTTTTGCAGAACTAACTTTTTCTCAACCAAAGCTCTGCTCTCATCCCTTACCCTTTTAATATCAGCAGTGGCTTTGAGACCAGCTGAATTGACTTGACTTTGTACGATCCTCATTTGTGTATCTTCATCATCTGCTTTGAATTTTCAGGGTTTCATCACCTCCCTTTTCCTTTTCATTGACAGATGTTTCAGCAGAAGTTACTGAAAGATTTTCCTCAGAGTCATCTTTCTCCCCCTTTTTGGCATCATCAACTCTTTCGAAGATAGTGCAGGGGTTGAAATAAATTCCACAGCTCATCTGGAGTAGGAGCAGATGATGGAGTAGCTGTTGGAGATGGTGCAGCAGTGGATGGTACCGTTTGTGCTTTCAACAACTGTTGCAGCATGTCTTTGATTTCTGCAACAGATGTATCCAGTTTATCAATTCTAGCCGTCAATTCTTGGTACATTAAACCATCACCCAACTTAATGGGGTCATCTGATTTCCCACTAACAGTGGTTGTAACAGTGGTTGATTGAGGAAGTGTATCCCAAAAATCATCCACTATTGCCCCTTTGTCTTGGTACTGGGGACTTCTTTCTTCATAATGAGAAACACTTTTTAGTGAACCAGTGAAGACTGGATACACAAGAGTTCCCAGTGAAGAAATTGCCTTCAAGGAAGTCTTATTGATGAAACTACTGTCCAAGTGCAAACCAGTGGGTTCAGCACTTGTAGTAGCTGCTTCACTTGAACTACCACCAAGAGTTACTTGTAACTCAAGGGGTGTAACCTCCTCAGTTGTTGCTGGGATAGCAGAGGTATAAGCATCAGACTCAGTCACTTGTTGGAGTATACTCTCAGTGATAGGTGATTGAGATAAACTGATTTATGTCTGAGTTATATCCAAAGCATGCAACAAGGTCATTATTGATGGTGGTATTTGTGAAGTGAGGATATGGGATGAAAAAGAATTTGCCCCGGGAGAAGGGCTGTGGAAGTTAGATTCAAGTGAATCCATTGCTTCATAAGATGGCGTCCCTGTGCTTACAACCTGTTCTTTTCGTGAAGAAGCAGGAGGAGTTTTAGGCATGGGTTGAGACCTTTCTACCATCTGCTGTGAGGAAGTAGCAGCAGTGGTTTCTAGTGACTTTTGTGTTGTCACTGGCAGTTGCTCCGGGATCTCATCTTCCAGAGTTGCCTTTATTGTAGGTTTGGTGGGCTTTTTGGTTGATTTCTTTTTGGTGGTTTTAGGTGTGGGTTTCACAGCAGTTGTGTTACTGCTGTGATCACCTTGAGCAGTGGGCTCAGCAGCAGATATCTGAGGAGCAGTGGTAGCTGCTAAAATCTGCTCAGGTACCTCTGCTTTTGTTTTGGAAATTTTTTTGATAGCCTTGTAAATGTTTTCAGGTGTAAGGCCATTTATTTGAAAAAAGTGATGATGGCATCTGATGCACACAACTGTTGAATAACATCTGTCCACGTGTAACCTCTGTTGTAAATCAGTGTTTTGCACAAACAGAGGATACACTTTGGCAGTGGATAGATTTTACTATTTAACAGTGTTTTTATGCCATCAGTGCTTTGAACAGACTTTGAGGATTTATTGAAAAATTCAATTTTAAACTATTTTTAAGGTTATTTTTAATTTTTCTAAAAACATTTTTATGCCATTTACACATGGAACACAAGAAAGCTTGCTTTAATCCATGTTTAGCACTCCAATCATAGAGATCAAGTTTTTAACAGTAGATGAATCCAATTCTGTACATCTACCAACTGATCTTTAAGATAGACATGTTAAAGATGAAATCAAACCATTTTATAGCAATCCCTCACAAGGTGATGTCTGATAATGAATGATGGTGAATGAATGAGATATTGAACTCTTGATGATATATTTCAGCTACTTGACTGTCCTGCATAAAAAACAATCTTTTGAGCAACTATACCAAAATTCAATAACATATTTTGAAGTTACAAACAGTTGGACTTTTCAGCAACAACAGCAGCATCATAATATTCTTCAATCTGTGGTTGGAAATATCTGCTGCATGTGCACAGTCAATAACACCTTGATGTTTGTACTTGTTTTGAGTTTGATAAAACTTGTCAATCATGCTCCTAGCATATGCAATGTTCTTTCAGGACCCACTTTTCGCCAAATAGATTCTCATCCTTTGGCTGTGGCACAAGGTTTTCAAATTTGTTGTCACTGAACTGCTGAAGCTCCTCTTAAATGACAGCTACCCAACTTTCTGTCTTTCAGTGCTATAAGGCACATGACTTGTTGATGGAATGGTAGAAAGTCAAGAAGAAGACAAAGGTTTTGGGATAAACTTTTTATAAGAATCCCTTCCAATTGATGTTGTCAAGTGTATGGTAAAATGGATGTGGTTAAAAAGGATTGAGGTTTAAAAGGTGAGGCTGCAGATATGAGTCATCTGAGCTAACAACTGTTGGTGACTTTAATGATCCAACAACTGTTTGAAGGTGAAAGTGGAGGAATAAAAGGAATTGGTGATAACCAGTTGATTTTTATCCACTGTTAGTAGATTTTTATCAACAGTGGTTGTGGACTTGGAATAGAGGTGAAGGGCTACTTTGATCAAGCAATTGTTGAGGTAGCAGTCAAGTGATTTCTATCCATTTTTGATGGACTTCTATCAGCAACTGTTGGTGGATCAGTGGGTGAGCTTTACCAGCTGTTTTGTACATCTGCTGCTCAGATGAAGGAAATGATTTTGTCATGTGATAGCACAGTATCATGTCCAACATCTTTTGATGGTGATAATGAGATATCTGCAAAGCAACATCCTTGACAAAACACATTTTAGATGCATATTATCAAGATTAACACATTAGCAGATTTTTTTTTTATGAGGATTTGTATTCAAGGTTTTACTACTTATCTATTTCCTGTTTTAAACATTTGATAAATTTTGACAGTAGTTGAGTATCCCAGATGATGGCAACCTTTTCACTTTGACTACACATTTTGTGTTCTAATCCTTAGAGTAAAACATGAGTAGTCAAGAATTTTAAGGTCTGTTAGCAATCAATCTTTGATCTGTGATGAAAACTTGAGTTTGAAATGACCTTAACTTATTTCACCATCTCCTTTTGATCTATTTTCAAGGACAATATCACCCTAAGAAAAAATATAAGGGATCTACATCCTGACAGGAATTGAAACTTTTACTATAAAAAACAAGTAGAAGTTCAAAATATATCATCCTCATAAAAAAAAGAGAATAATATATCCTGTTTTATTGAGAAAAACCTTTACAAAAAAAAAATTAAAGGTTATTCTGAAAATGATATAAAAAAGGATCTGGTACATTTTTTAATAAAACTCATAGTCATATCATTCTCAAGTCTTATGAAAATGGTCAATGATTTGAATAACCACTGTTTGAGACCATTTCCTTGTCAATTGATTGCTAAAATGAGGAGACATGTACACATAAGTTTTGAAAGTCCTGTTATAGACTTTGTTACCATGTGATGACACTGAAAAATTTTGTCTAGTCCTTTTTGTAAGTTTAATCACTGGTGATACTTTTGTTACCTGAATTTCCCTGAATCAATGAATGCACACAGTTGCTTGATGACCATTGTTCACCCAATTTTGGACTCTTAAGTGTTTTATGTTTATACTTTTTTCTTTTGATTTCAAAAGTTTTGAGATAAACACACTTTTGAGTTTTTGTAATTTTTCTTCTTTCCCGTTTTACCCTTTCCATAGAAGAGTATTCAGACTTTTACTGGAAAGTTTTCAAGGAAAGAATACTCAAACCAAAATCATTTTCAGCAATGTTTTGAGAGATTTGGACATTTTTGCTACTGCTTATGCCAAATTTCACATTACTCATGATTTGGTTTTCTCAACAACAGCATATAACCTTTGTAGGATTTCAACCTTTTTCTCACAAGAGATCTAGGCTAATTTAAAACTCTTTACAACACTGATATTTTACTATCAAGGTTTTGAGTAGATCCATGGTTATATCTGATTTTCTTAATGTATTCTTAACATAATTGATTTTGGTCCTTTTAGAGGATTCTCAACCTGTTTTTCAATACATAAGACCTTATAACTAAAATTTTCATTTCCCTCTTTTTATGTTAGCAAAAACACTAATGTTTTTATGAACATAGGCTTTCGTTAGACAGAGGTTCACACTTTAGCATATAATATAATGACATCACAAGTTTCATAACAACAGTTGAAATCAATTTTGAAAATAAGAACTAATCCCATAGTTTAACAGATATGTTTTCAGATCTAAAACCACGAGTATCTTGTGCATGATATCACTTGTTGTGTGAGATTTGTGTGTCTTATGACATCTTGGTTGTTATACAGAGTATTTGAATAGCAACTTTAAGCGTTATCGCTCGTTACTCTGTTTTACAACAAAATACAACCAACCTTAGTATCAATGAATTTTGAGCCGAACTGTTATGTCAAATTGATTGTTAGATCGAATTTGACTGTCCAGGCTCTGATACCAATTGTTAGGATCGGAGGCTCACATGATTGTGCTAGTTTGTGTAAATTGTATAATCAATAGAGATGAAAAGAGATTAAGTGCAGCGGAAATGATCACAAACTTTGTAAACACAATCAAAGGAGAAAATAGTTTTGAGAAAGCATATGCAATTCATTTAGTCAAGAGATTTACAATAAGAATAAAATGATTACAGATATGCTTACATACTAAGCTCCCCCTCAGCCAGATACTTCAGGGTTGGTTGCACAAGATGAAAGGATTGAATTGAGGAGAAGAACTCACTCAAAACGATCAAATGTAACAGTACAGAGTACTGTTCCATTTATAGACAAACCAAACCACTGAGGCATCTCAGCTGACGTCACCATGAAAGTGACATCTAACAAACTAACAAACTCTATCTACTGTTCTTCAACTACTGACCATACAGACACTGACTACATTCTAAACACTGATATATAAACGCTGACTCTTCATTCCACTGATGTAGTCAACCACTGTTGTTTGAGCAACAATGCTTTCTTCAAAGGGTGATCAGGCCTTAAATCGGCAGTGCTTTAACTCTTCAGCAGTACTTGGATTCCGTCAGTAGATTGAGCTTCAGCCTTTAAACTTCATCAGTGCTTTGGCTTAGCAGTGGTTTATAGGATCAGCAGTTGTTGATAAGGGCAGTACTTGGAGCATATCAGATGTTGGATCCACTGTCAAGGGGAAAGCTTAATGTAAACTGCTGCTTATGATGAATCCACTGTTTTGAACCAGTTTTGGCTTTACATCATCTGTTCCTCTGTAGGGTTCAATCCCAACATGAATTTATAAATTAAACTGTTGTATTACCTTTTAAGGTTATTATTTGTTCAAGTTTATTCATATTCCATAGTTTTTATTTTCTTTGATTTTTGTTACTGTGACACATTAGCTCATTCTTTGTTAGGGTGTGTAGTTTAGGTCTTTTATGTTACTTTTTTTTGCATAAGACCAACTATCACTCCTATGTGCATCATTTTCAGGTGATTTAATTCGAAGTTAAGCAAGAGTCGTGTTTGATGGCCCCGAAACCTGAAACAACTGCTAAAGACCCCACAACAGTTTCAAAGCGCAAAAGATCCGAAACGGTTTCTTCTTCAACACAACCACTGGCAGATGACACCCTTGCGGTTAAACCGCCACAAGAACTAGCTCCCAGAGAGTTCTAAAGACTGTCCCTCACAGTCAACCCGGAGTTTGTCCGTAAACTCTGTGCTGAAGGCATCATCGGTTACGCTCGTCTGGACAGTCAGCGTTTACGAACGATGCGTTACTACACCATCAACGTCGACACATTTCGTGAAACCATTTCACGCTTAATTACACCTTACATCAGCAGAAAGCTTTATGAGTGGACTTTCGATGAAGCCGACAACCTACTAACAACAATAATCCCTGCTATAACCGATGCATGTATGTCTGCTTTGTATGCAAAGCTTCATTCCATACACACAAAGTTTCAGACTTATGCAGACCGACGCTCCCACTTACACACAAGATATCAAGTTGCCGATCCCACTCGCGGACGCGATCCAGAATTTCGGACCTTTTACTCCGAGTGGCACCGTTATCCACTATCTTTGCATCCCCACTTACCCTGAGAACATTGCCAATGAGGGTCGGTGCAGCGAAAACCTGTCTAGTTCTCAACTGGATCAATCTTACTTGCCATATTTAAAACAGATTGGAATCCCGGTTATGTCAGTGGACACACGAGCGCATGGGCGTAGCTTAAGAGGGGCCGGGAGGGGCGCCCGACCCCCCGAACTTTTCGCTCAGTAGTGTTATATATGTAGTGTTCGTATAGAAACTTTTGGGTATATACGTTTTCGACCCCCCGGTTCTATAGAATTTTTTTTGGTATATACGTTTTCGACCCCCTCGTCGAAAACGTCAAGCTTCGCCACTGTACGAGCGGACCTTGGTTCGCCCTGGTGGAGTTATAAAGTGAAGTACATTTATGGACAGTATGATCTTCGTTGCATATTTCCTCCGAGCAATTACGCTGATCACTCTGCTATGGTTGCGGCTTTGTTTGCGCGTGCCAATGATGAAGGTGAGGCACTCCCGATTGTTCAACATCTTGCGGATGACAAAGATTATCCGTTTCGTCTTAGAGAAGCTCCTGATGGTATTTTCCAACAGAAAATGTTTGCAGCTTTGTGCAATGCTCCCATTGTAGAGTGGAGCTAGTTTAATTGTAACCAAATGTCATCTGTTTGATTTCAGGTATTTTGCTAACCTCTCCTTTATATCATTATGGCATTATTATAATCCTCTACAAAACAGAATTGAAGCCTTCACCAACAAAATGATCCCTCAGAATTCTATTGGTAAAAGGGGAGTCATCGGTAATTTGTCAGTGATACTTCATCGTAAAACATTGGCTTGGGTGATTCGTTTACCAAAGATGTTATTACCTACGAAATTAAGAAAGAGATTGCTGACGATAATTTCAGCGTCTGAGTCAGTAGGGGTGTTCATCGGGGTTTTTTCTTCGGGTTTCGGGTTTTTCGGGTCGGATTGTTTGGGTTTTTCTCTGGGAAAAATTGACCCGATAACCGACCCACTTTAAAGTTCGGGTTGGTCAGGTTTGGGTTGGTTCGGGTCGGGTCGGGTTATTCGGTTTTCGAGTTTTCGAGTTTAGATGTAAAATGAAAATAAATGTTTTTTTTTTACAAAATATCATCAAAATTCATATTGCTATTTTAAAAATATCATCAAAGTTAATGTTCCATCTATTAAAGACTCCAAATCTAAACACTTCTATAAGAAGAAAAAAAAAATGTTAGGGTTTCGTGTTTTGGGTTTTTCAAGTCGGGTTGTTCGGGTTTTTGGCCGGGAGAAAGTGATCCGATAACCGAACCATTTAAAGTTCGGGTTGGTCGGGTTTGGGTTGCTCGGGTATTCGCTAATTCGGGTTCGGGTGGCTTTGAATACTGGTTGGGTTTTGGATAAAAATGAACAGCCCTACGCATCAGGTTATCATTCGTTTGTGATAGCTTTTTTTAGTGCTTATTAGAGTTGCAAGAAGCTACACTAATATCTTAACTTAACATTGGTCAAGGGCGGACCTAGCATGTTACTAGGGGTAGCCCCCGCTACCCCTTGACGCTCCGGCGGTAGTGTAAATTTTGGAAAAAATTGACGTTTTATTTTATTTGTTACGCCTTTTTATATGAAACGTTGTCCCTACAAGAATTTTCTAGATCTGTGTAAAGACTTCAGTAAATTGTATTTTGTTACCTGAGTAAAGTTTAACTGTCATTATGGGTGTGCATTTGGTTTTACTAGCTAATTTCGAGCGAGTTTTGTTCCACAGGCTATTTGAGATTTTTAATAGCCCCAGGCGTAATTACACAGCCTACTAATAAACAACATAATACCATCAATGGTGACGATAGATGTTAAAGTAGATAACGGCTTGAAATTTGCTCAAAAATATTAGAAAAATATCTTTCAATATTAGTCTGTATAGGTTTCGACTCAGGCTCGTTCATATTAAGTTTGGGTTGAGCTCGCTTGTTTAAGTTAATTAGGTCATTTAAAAACCTAAGCCTTTACCGGCATCTAAAACTCACCGGTCTTTTTCTTAATTGTTATATCTTATATAGTTTGTTTTATTTATACGTATGTGCAAGATATACAAAATCTTCAAAACTTCAAAAATATATGAGATGGCTCGAGATTTATTGAGCCGAAAGCGAACTTAAAACTCAGCTCATTAACATTTTCAAACTGAGCTAGATCGTTTAACTTTGAAATTGGCTCACTCATGAAGCATACCCAGTGAAAGCTTGTATTACTAGATTATTTGATAAATTAATTCAAATATTAATAATATTAAATAATAACCATATGACCCAACATCTGTGTGGTTTATGTTTTTTACTTTGGGTTTCTTTTTTATTGGGCTAAGCCCTAAACAATAAATCTACATACGTCAAATCACGTCATTTTTGTTTGTAATTTGATTTTTCTCTATTTTGAGAAAAAAAGATAGCAAAGCCCAATAGCAACAACCAGAAGAGAACTTTGGCCCAACGAGAGCAGGCCTGCAATATTGCAAACTCATTACTCATGATCATTAGGGTTGTAAACGAGCCGGGTCGAGCTCGGCTCGTCATGTTTTTATGAAGCTTGAGCCGAGCTGAGCTCGAGCCTACTTATTTGAGCTCGATCCATCTGAACTTTTGGAACCTTTCGGTCGAGTGACACAACACGCTAATAAAGTTGTATGGGTTTAAATCTTACAAGGCGTAAATTATTTAAAGAGTGTATTTTTAAAGGGTGTATGTTTGTCGTTTAAAAAAAATCTAATTGACTTGAATAATAGTTTGTAATCAAACTTTAAATCACCACGGTTACCAAAATCAACATGAACTCGACTACTTATAAAGAACAAGGTCAATTAAAATATATGTGAATCGGTTTATAAAATCTATGGGCACAATTATTAACTTGGATTTTTTTTGAGAAAGGGCGAAATTTTATAAAAACTTAAGCAAGAAGCTTAATAAGACAGTACAAACAACAAAAATGGAAAAGGTACTAAACTACTACAATGCAGAAAGTAAAGTTCAAAATCTAAAGTTCCTCCATTTATCCCAAGATATCTCCGAGAGGCCTGCACGATTCTTGATCCAAGAGTACGATGTAGCTTTGATATCCACCAACAGATTTGCAATATTGGCTGGTTTTTGTTTGAAAATGAAATCATTCCTCATAAGCCATATTTTCCAGCAAGTTGACGCCACAATTGCATAAATCGCCTTTTTTGTTATCTTTTGACTTTCGTGTGAAGTAACAACTTCCAGCAATTGAACTACACTTAATATGTATCATGGCAGGGGAATTATCATCCATTGAAAAGTCAGAGTCCAAACCTGTTGAGCCGTATCACATGTCACAAGAAGATGGTTGGCCGATTCCATTGCACTATTGTAGAAAACACAATCCAGGGAGGGCAAGTGAATGCGGCGGCGCTGAAGAGCATCTCTAGTTGCAATTCTATCAAGTACCACTCTCCAAAGAAAACAGTTTACTTTCTTAGGAATCCAGTGCAGCCATTTTAATACCTTAGTTTCATTGATGATTTCAATCTGGTCCAATTCAGTTCTAACTGTGCTAACCGTGAACTTTTCAGTCTTCGAACCTGATCTCCACAACCATTTATCTGATCTTGGTTGAATGTTGACACCCATTAGAGTCGAGACGCATACAGCCCATTCTGCAAACTGCTCATCATTTGATAAAGGATTGCTGCTGCCCCAATACCATTCAGTAGTATCATGATTAATTATATACCGGTCCGAGACTTTGCAACTTTTATCGCTTTCTAATACATACAGATTGGGGAGCGAGTCACGAAGTGGTCTATTCCCTACCCAATTATCCAGCCAAAATAACGTCTTGTCGCCTCTACCCAGCTTCGGAGTTAGCCTTTCTCGAGCATTGATTGGTTGATTCTGATTTATACGACCCATATTTACAATGGATTTCCAAACCCCGCTTAAAGAGTTTTTCATCGGTATGTAAGATTGACACCTTACCCCACCATGTATGGCTGTGATTATTCTAGCCCACAACAAGGATGTCTCATTCTTGTACCGAACACACCATTTAATCATAAGAGCTTTATTTGTAGAGGCTAGGCTTCCAATCCCCAATCCCCCTTTATTTTTTGGTGCTACTACCCGAAACCATGGAACCCAACTTACCTTATTTTTCTCCATACAACCACCCCATAAGAATTTACGACGGATTTTTTCAAGATTTTTTAACACTTGAGTTGGTGCATTGAACAGAGAGAAATAGTAGGAAGGGAGATTACCGAGAACCGCCTCAATAAGTGTCACTCTCCCTCCAAATGACAGAGTTCAAGCTTTCCACAAAGTGAGTTTTTCCTCAAATCTTTTTATTATAGGTTTCCAATTCTTGACCAACCCCATGTTTGCTCCCACCGGGAGTCCCAAGTAGGTGAACGGAAACGCACCCATCTTGCATTGTAGGATAGAGGCTTTTTCTTCAATTATTCCATTAGGTACACCCACTCCAAAAAGTTTGCTTTTGTTAAAGTTGACCTTTAGACCAGAAGACAAGTGAAAGCATCTGAGCAAACGGGCAAGGTTATGGAGTTTAGCGTCCGACCATTCCCCGACGAATAAGACATCATCCGCGTATAATAAGTGGGAGATGGTTGGCCCATTGTTTGGTGTTCTGAAGCCCTTGAAAATACCGTGAGCGTTTGTAGAGACTGTGGCCACGTGTAATGCTTCCATTGCAAGTATGAACAAAAGGGGGATAGGGGGTCACCCTGACGAACACCACGCTCAGTCTTGAATTCAAGAGAGGGTGAGCCATTAACAAGTACGGAGGATCTCGGAGAGGACAAGATACCCGAAATCCAACGTCGCCATAAAGCGGGAAAACCCATTGTGAGAGTGTCGAATCCAGTAACTTCCAACTGATAGAGTCAAAGGCTTTTTCAAAGTCAACTTTAAATAACATCATCTTGTTTTTTGATTTTTTACACCAAGAGATTAACTCATTGATGATTAAAGGTCCATCTAAAATGCTACGACCTTCAATGTAAGCCGTTTGTGAGTCACTTACCAAAGAGCGAATTACATGTTTCAATCTCTTGGCTAGTATTTTTGAGATTAACTTTGATAAGCAACCAATGAGATTAATTGGTCTAAATTCATTGATAATCTGTGGGTTAGCGGACTTCGGCACCAATGTAATGAAACTAGAATTGCAACCCTTATTTAAACTGCCATGGACATAAAAATGTTCTAAAAGCTTACCGAAATAAGGTTCAAGAATGTCCCAGAACCGTTTTATGAAACTGAAAGTGAACCCATCAGGTCCCGGAGCCTTGTCGCCGCCACAGTCCCAAACAGCTTCCTCAATTTCTTCTTTAGAGAAACGTTTGACTAACTTGGCAGATTGTTCCAGAGATAATACCTTGAAGCCATCATTAGTGAAGGATGGTCTATTTTGATTCTCCTCCGTGAATAATCGCTCAAAGTAGGATTTTATTTCCTCCTTAAGATCATTAGGTTCCGACATCCAAACATTATTGAAAATTAGGCCGTTAATTCTGTTGCACTTATGATGACTTTTGATCATGCCGTGGAAAAAGGATGAGTTCTCATCTCCATCCGTTAACCATTTCACTTTCGCCCTTTGTCTGAGATCCTCCATGTTATTGTCTTCAATTTCCGATAACGTTTTCGCCCACAGTTCCCTATTAATGATCTCCTCCTCCGAGAGGGTTTCAGATTCAGCTTTGAGGTCTAGTGCTTCAATCTTTTTTGCAAGGTCATGAATGAGTTTATTGTCACAGGATTTCAAGTTCTTGCACCAAGGTTTAATTGCTATTTTTACTGCTTTTAAACGCTGGCTTAGCAACTTATCTGGAGGATTCGACAGCTGGAAACTTGAATACGAATATATGACAATCTTCTGCAAACTTTCTTTATTAAGCCACGAATTAAAAAATCGAAAAGGAGGGTTACCAAAATAAACCTCTGAGCATTTCAAAAGTAGTGGTCGATGGTCCGATCTGTATCTCGGAAGACCAGAAAGAGTTGCAGATGGCCATTTCGTTAGAAACGATTGACAGACCAAGATCCTGTCAATTTTACTAAAACGTTTGCCGTCATCAGAACTGTGTGTGAACTTACAGCCAATCATAGTGTATTCTGAAAGAGCGGCAGAACGGATGAATTGGTTGAAAAATTCTGCCTCTTGAGGATTGAATTTCGAGTTTTTCCTCTTGCTGGGTTCACGTACACAATTAAAATCGCCCAAAAAGATCCATGAACCATTGTAATTATTCATGAGATTACTCAATTCTAACCACAGGTCTTTTTTGAGGTTGTTATCATGTGGGGCGTATATATTCATGGTTGTAAAACAAGGTCTCCAAGGCCGAGTACTCCGCGAGTAGTCGCTACAAGGTAGGCTACCGAGGCGACTTTCTTCAACTCCGACTAATTACTCGGAATCAATCAAATGCGATCAACATTGGCCAAAATCGGATCTAGTACGTCAACTCGGGCCTAGTTTGACTTAAAATTAAATAAAACATAATTTCTATGCCTGTCATATTAAAGAACGAATATCAATTTCACGTATTATGTTATAAATATTAGTAAATTTATGTTATTAAATATATATTTAGTTTCCGAAAACTAATTTCTTTATAATTTGGCATCTCCGAGTACTCCCCGTGTACTCTCCGCCTAAACCGAGTACTCTCAACTCCCCGGTCGACCGACTAGGGAGCGCCTAACGACTTTTACAACCTTGTATATATTCACAACATTAATATCCCCGCCCCCATTTTTTAATTCCCCTAATGTTGCTAAGAAGAATCTGCTTGAGATTGAGTATTTACGAGCGAACAACGATGGATCCCAAATATTTAACAAACCACCAGATCTACCGGAGGTATCTACCGAATCAGATTCAAAAAGTGAATTTCCCCAAAACGTGTTTACCTGTAGCTTGGTTGAATATGTGAATTGTGTCTCCTGAATTGCAATGAAGTTGATGTTATTTTTCTTTTTCAGCTCCTTTATGTGTTCTGCCTTCAAGGTGTTACCCGCCCCTCTGATATTTACTGTTAGGTAATTCATTGAGGATGAATCGACTCCTGTGCATCCAAAACCTGCTTCCTCAGTTGTTCTTCCTTGCCATTCAAATTAAAACCGAGAAACTCCCCTACCTCTTTAGTAAGATTAACTTCCTTTTTGACCTCTATGTTGTCTGGCCTCATATCTGTAGCACTGCTAGAAGAGATTTCTTCATCAGCTTTGGAATCGACTGGTTTGTTCCTGGACTTTGAGCTCTCGCCATTTCTGGTTGCCCACAGAGTATCTTTCATTTTCATCGAAGGAAACCGAAACTTTGATTTTTTGTTGTTCACGGGGCGAATTGCAGTTGGGGATGTTTGATGTGAGGCCACCGAAGGTTGATTTGGGGGTTTATTGAGATCAATAGGTTGTGCTTTATCTTGTACTTGTTGAAGTAATACCTTGAGGTTAAAGGGGTCTGGGGATTCTTGTTCACCGATACTCTTCGAATTGGATAGATGATTGGAATTGTCAATGTTGGGCTCAATAGGTGGCGTCTCCACAATGCAAAACTCATCATCAAAAAGTTTATTAGCCCAATAGCAGAGTTTTTGGCCCACAAATCAATTGGCTTTTCACGTGGTGGGGAGGAAGGGTATCATATGGGCCCAAATTGGATCCATCTGAATTTGGTTCTGTAGAGGCCCACTCGTTTAAGATATTATTATGAGTAAACTTCTGTTTTGCTCCCTGTGGTTTGGTCGTTTTAATGGTTTTGCCACAATCCTTTTAAAAATAGTCATTTTACTCCCTAATGTTTCGGTTTTGTCACCAGTTTGTTCCCCGTCGCACAACGTTCTCTTTTTTTAATGATTTAACTGAGTTAAGAGCCGGGGAGCAAACTGGTGACAAAACAGAAACATCAGGGAGTAAAATGGCTATTTTTAAAGGATTTGGGCAAAACCATTAAAACGACCAAACCATAAGGAGCAAAACGAAAGTTTACTCTATTGGGTAAGATTTGTTAGGGGATGTAGCGGCCATATTTAAAGGGTCATGCTATTAACACACAGACAAAATTATTTTCACACCTTAAAGCGCCGCGCTTTGGCCATAGCGCGGCGCTATGATCGACAAAAGTGCTTCGATTGACGTTTGAGACATTCCCTACTGTTTGACAGACATAAAGCTGATTGACATGTTTTGTCGTTAACCCTAAGCGCCGCGCTTTGGCCATAGCGCGGCGCTTCGATCCAAATTTTCACTTTAAAATGCAAACTACTGATTGAGGTTCTTCTTCAGCAGAAAGCTCGGTCTTCTTCTTCTTCACGTTGTTTACAAACATACGTGGGTATTCGAGTGTTTTGTTGTTTGTTGTTTACAAAAAACGATGTCGTGGTTAAACAACTATATTTTCGGTCAATATTCTGACGAGACAGTTGTTCCTGATTCTTACGAGGGGACCGCTATTTCTGACTCGTATGAGAAACCGGTCTCGTCCAACTTGAGGGAGGCAGAGGTTGTATCTGGCATTCGTTATCGTGATAACACGGTGACGCTGGATTTGAATACCCCTGTGGAGGACCCTTACGCACAACAAGGTTATTCGAATTTCGGTTACGGTGGCGAGTACAGCTTTGTACAGCAGGAGTGTGGTCCAAACGACAGTTACGGTTGTCAACAGAGCTTACAAGGTTATTCGAATTTCGGTTACGGTGGCGAGCACAACTTTGAACATCAAGTATATTCGGACCTCGGTGACGATGGTGAGCCGGGGGATGTGTCTGTTGACGAGGAAGGCTGTTACCCGGTTACGTTTTCGTTTGATACAACGCAGACCTTTACGTCACGTAAAGAGTTGGTGCGTTGGGTACAAGACACGGCAAAAGACAACGGTTACCTCATTGTGACTAAGAGGTCGAATAAAAGAGGAGAGAATTACAAGATTTGGTTTCAATGTACTTTTGGTGGGGAGCATAAGAGTATAGCTACACAGAGGAAAACGGGTAGCAAGAAAATAGGCTGCCCGTTCGAGATGATCGGGTTTTCAGAATCATCCGGAAGTGTTTGGAGGATCGAGGTGACGAAGGCGAAGCATAACCACACTCCTATTGAAAACTTAGAGGGTCACGCGTATGCGAGAAGGCTTTCTTCGGAGGATACAAAACTGGTTAAGGAGCTGGCAGAGCAAGACATTCCCAACCAAAGTATCTGGCGAACGCTGACAAAAAACAATCCGGCTAGAAAGCTTATTCCGAAAGATATACACAACGCTGTTCAGAAGATCAACGCCGAAAAAAATGTCGGTAAGTCTCCGATGCAAAAACTTGAAAGCATTCTTCTCGAAAAAAATTACACTTATTACATGCGCACGAATGAGATATCAAACGAAGTTGAAGATGTCTTCTTTGTTCACGAAAGATCATTCAATATGTGGTATGCCTTCCCGCATGTGCTAATGATTGACGCCACCTACAAAACGAACATGTACAACCTGCCATTTGTTCAGGTCGTAGGCATGACGTCGACAAACAAATCGTTTACGGCTGCTTGTGCGGTAATTTCCGCTGAGAAGTCAGAGAACTACCTATGGGTGTTGCAGAGGATCAAGTCTATGCTGGTAGGATGTATGGAACCGCGCGTGATTTTAACAGACAGGGATTTTGCGCTAATGAACGCGTGTGAACAAGTTTTTCCAAAAGCGCATAAGTATCTTTGTCGGTTCCATATTCAACAAAATATTAATAAGAACAGCAAGAAGAAATTCTCTGACAAGGAATGGAAAGAATTCGTACGTAGTTTTTGGTTATTGTGCGAGTCTACGACCGAGGAAATATACAGGTATAACTTGGAAAACCTTGAAGCACAGCTGAAAGAAGATGACCGTGAACGTAGGTATTTCTTACATAATTATGTTCAAATTTTATATAATAACAAAAACTGACTATTTACGTTTTTTTTAATTTTAGAGGTTTTTGATTATATGAAGAAATCCTGGTTGGATCCGTACCGTGAAAAGTTTGTATCATGCTGGATTAACAAAACTATCAACTTTCACCAAACTACGACCAACAGGGTTGAGGGCATGCATGCAACACTAAAAAGTCACTTTCCAAGTCATCGCAACACACTGGATAAACTTGTACTGTATGTTGATCATGTTGTTGATAGACAATACACCGAGATTAGTAGTAGCTTTGAAACAAGCCTCCGAAAAGTGATGATGCACCACAAGAAGCAGCCCATGGTTGCATATATTCTCAGAAAGGTTTCAATATATGCGATTGAGCTTTTGAGTAGGGAACTAAAACGTAAGGAAGACGGGTTGAGAGCCTACGGTGCAAGCTGTGGTTGCCAACTTTTTACCAGCTGTGGTTTGCCATGTGCCTGTCGTTTGGAAAAGTTGGAAAATCATGGTAATTAATATCTTTGACCTTTCTCGTTATGATTCTGCCACCTAATTTGTTTTCGTCCACAGGTCAGCAAATCCGTATCACACACATAGACGTGTTCTGGAAGAAGCTTAACTTCAAGCCTGCAAAGAAAAACATAGAGGATATCGATGTAGACGCGGAATTTGAAAAATTGAAACAAAAGATCGATCCAACACCCCCTCAAGTGAAAAGGAGCTTCTTTGAAAAGTTTCAGCAAATCCTCAATCCAGGGAACAATAACAAAAAACCTCCTGCTGTTCTGAAGAAAACTCGTGGTCACCCAACATTGAAAACGCAGGAAGAAAGAAAGGTTGAAGCCGCTAGAAAAAGCTCGTACATTCCGTCGGAAGAAACTTGGGTCGAGGCCTCAGATGATCTTCCCCGTCACAGCTCGTACATATCACCCGAAGATTCTAGAAGACAAAAGAATACCAAACCGATCAACATGCACCCTGATTTCCCGATGATCAAGCTCGGTCCTAAGACGGATATAGCGATCCGCAACTACGCATCTCAGATTCCCGAAGTGATCCATCCATACATCGTTAGAATAAAGGACGTGAAACCAGATGGTCATTGTGGGTTTCGATCGGTGGCTGTTGGGTTAGGAGTGAAACAAAATTCATATATGATGATCCGGAAACAACTTATAAAGGAGTTACGTACGAACGAATCGCTTTGGAGGCAGTTTTTCGATCCGGAAAACATAGGACATTATGATGCGCTGCTTAGACGGATCGCTTTCAAGGGGGTGGGACGAGCAGATATCGAAAATTACATGACGATGCCTGACACGGGGTTTCTTATTGCCCAACGATACGGTGTGATTGTTCACACCTTCGACATGCGTGGGAGCTGTACAATTTTCCCTCTGCTGGGCGGGCCAAACGAAGCTGAGGAACCTCACCTGGTGGTTGCGGTTGTGTTCGTCGACCGTGGGCATTTCATACATGTAGAGCTTGGAGGTTGTTATCCAATGCCTCCCCCAAACCCACTCTGGACAGCGAACAGAACAGAGCGTGCAGCAGCCTGGCACACATTATACAGGGATCAGATCAACGCGTACGAAATGCTTACGTATCGTGCCCCTGACCTTAATGTAACCCCATATGTTCACGATGTAGGTTAAATGTGTTTAATAATAATCACGTTTGTGTTTGTTCAATATATGCGTTACATCACGTTAAAAACCGAATGTCACCGACACGACCCAATCAGATTCAATACGCACTTGTACGACCCAAAATGACAATATACATCATAATACTACAATTAATGAAAAAATACGTCATGTTCATGTACGGTAGGCGGCTGATACACATAACACCTCTCACAGGAGTACTTGTGCTTTCAAACCAAAATGATACGATATAACGGAATAAGACATCACACGTAACCGATTTGATCCGGAACTTGCAGTATAGTCCATATATAATAAAAAATGATGTATAATGGAAAAAACGTAAAATTTAGACTATTATCGACGCGTTTGTGAATTAAAAACAATTTTAAAAAAATAAAAAAAGGCCTTAAACGCCCCGCTTTGACCTAAGCGACCCGCTTTGACCTCAAAGCGCCGCGCTATGGCCATAGCGGGGCGCTTCGATCCCTCGCTATAGCTGAAGCGGAACGGCCTTCTCCCCCATTTCAAACCCAACACACAAACACACACACAAGGTGCGATTTACACACACTTGAGCCGGATCATCAACGTTTTCACGCTTTCAACCGCTAAAAGGTACGATCGAACTTCATTTCTTGTTTTGGTTCAAGTTATGTGTTTCAGTTTGTTTGATATGTGTTTGATTTGGGCGTGGGGATCGATCTGGTGGGCTGTTCTTCATCACGAAGAACCAAAGCGCCGCGCCGAGGCCAAAGCGCGGCGCCTTGGTTCATGTTTATTTTTTTTTTAAATATTATTTGTTTATTATTTTATATTTAATATTATTTGTTTATTATTTATATTTTATAAATAATATTATTTGTTTATTATTTTATATTTAATATTATTTGTTTATTATTTAAAATTTTATAAATAATATTATTTGTTTATTATTTTATATTTAATATTATTTGTTTATTATTTATATTTTATAAATAATATTATTTGTTTATTATTTTATATTTAATATTATTTGATTATTATTTATATTTTATAAATAATATTATTTGTTTATTATTTTATATTTAATATTATTTGTTGATTATTTAAAATTTTATAAATAATATTATTTGTTTATTATTTTATATTTAATATTATTTGTTTATTATTTATATTTAATATTATTTGTTTATTTCAACGTGCAGGGATGGATTCCTCCGATGACGAGATTGAGCATATGGAGGCTGAGGGAGAGGTGGGAGATGAGGGAGAGCAGGAAGAGCCGACATGTCCGTACCTGCAGTTTCCGCCGGGGTCACGGGCGAGGGGGAGATGCGCGAGGTTGCGCGCCATCCCCATTAGGGAGCATGTAGGGATAGACTGGGGCCTGCTGGAGACCGTGGGAGAGGCCGCGCGGGCGCGTGAGATAGTTGGACTAGATACTCCTTGGTCGCGCCTATTTGAGTTAGCGATGGAGGACTCGTACCCTGAGCTTACGTGGGAGTTTCTTTCCACGTTTACATACGCGCCGCATCCGACGGATTACGTGGAGGACCCGGATTTTCCAGTCCACGAGGTAACATTCCGTCTCGCCGGTCAGGAGTTTCAGATGAGTGTGCGGCAGTTTGTTGTCCATACAGGTTTGTTTAAATAATATTATTTATTATTTTATATTTAATATCATTTGTTTATTTAATGTTATTTGTTTATTTAATGTTATTTGTTTATTTAATATTATTTGTTTATTATTATTATTTGTTTATTTAATGTTATTTGTTTATTTAATATTATTTGTTTATTTAATATTATTTGTTTATACAGGTTTGTACACAGAGGCCAAGCTTGATACTGATTTATATACGCAGGCGGTTAGGATGATGGACAGGCAGACGCTTATCAGTTTCTGGAGGTCCATTTCCAGGGTTCCCTTTGGGAAATCCTGGCAAAAGGCCACCACCATTAGAGACCCCTTGTTCCGATACCTGCAGCATGTTATCGCGGCAACTATCGTGCCGCGGGGTGCCTGCAGGGAGAAGGTCAACCTCAGTGACCTTTTCTTTCTATACTGCCTACTGCGCCGCCAGCCCTGCGATCTAGCAGCCTGCCTGGCAGATTACTTTGCCACAGCATACCACCGGCAGCTCCGCGGGTGGGTGCACACTGGCTCATTCATCACCGCCATCGCACGCTCGCTCGGGCTCGTGCCCGAGCATGATCCGGAGCTGTCCGATCCGGTCCCGTCTACCAGGTTGGGCCGCGCGTCAGTATCTGCCCTGCAGATTACCCGTACCTTTGATGTTGGTCTGAGGTTTCGGGGACGTGACGGGCTGATTTGGCAGCCGGAGCCGGTGCCGGAGGTCATCCCGGTTGTTATTGAGGTGAGGCCTGGAGTGTTGGCCCCTCCTGATGTTCAGGCGGCCGCTCGGCAGGCTCAGCTACAGGATCTGGGACTCGATCAGTTCCCGGGCCAGCCTCAGGCTGAGGCTGAGGCTCAGGCTCAGGCTCAGCCTCAGGCTCAGCCTGTATTAGAGGATCCGGCTCAGGATGAGCATATCGAGGAAATCCCGGTACCACCAGTTCAGTCAGCTCCTGAGCCGCCACAGTACCCGCAGCATGTTTACGCTGACCTGCCTCCGGTAGCGCGTGAGTTGGCTCGGGACTTCGACCGGCGCCTCAGACGCCAGGCCGCACGCCAGGATTGGATCATCGAGACGCTCGTTTCTCTACGAGAGCTCGCTGGGTTGCCTCCACTTCCCCTCCCACCGTCCCCACCGCACGAGGATTAGTACCTTAGTTTGTTTGTATAGTGTTTTGTTATGTATTATGTAGTCAGTTGTACCTTTTTGTTTTGTATGTACAAACTGATATATATATATATATATATATATATATATATATATATATATATATATATATATAGGCTAGGAGTTGGCCAGAAAGTCCAAATTTCCTAAAAAGTGTAAAAAGTCATAAAACACTATAATGTCAACCATAAAACACACCAAAAACCCACAAATAATATGATGAAGATTACTAAAACATCATGTATGTGGGTTTTGTGTTGTGTTTTAGATGTTAAGGCTCTGATTGTGGAATGACAAATACTATTGTGTTTTATGTTGTTTAGCATTGTGTGTTTTATATTCATAGTTCTACGATGGTGTGTTTGAAGTTTTTATGGACTATTAGAGTTTGAATATGGTGTTTTAGTAATATTCATTCTATTATTTGTGAGTTTTAGGTGTGTTTTATGCCTGAAATTATTGTGTTTTATGACTTTTTACACTTTCTAGGAAAAACACACTTCCCGTAGGATCCCCACTCTATATATATATTGCAGTTAATCTTCTATTTACATCACGTTGGTTTTGGATTGTTTACGTTTAATTCTTATGGCTTTCTGTACAATTTATTTAACGTGTTCGTTTAATTTAACAAAATAAACTAGGTTAACAGTTTATAAAGACGCACTTATATTATATACGTTCTATAAAAATAATGACGTAAAAAAACGTAATTATAAAACAACGTATTATAAAACTCAAATACAATTTTTTCCTCCAAAAAACACTACCAAACTAACCCACATCCCACCTATTTAAAAAAAAAACAACACAAATTCCAGCCAACGCCTTTGTCTTTTTGCACACTCAAAGCGCCCCGCTTTGGCCATAGCGGGGCGCTTTGGCCAAGGTCAACAGACAAGGACTGACTTAAAACAACACAAATTCCAGCCAACGCCTTTGTCTTTTTGCACACTCAAGGCGCCCCGCTTTGGCCATAGCGGGGCGCTTTGGGTGTGCAAACAGACGGGCGCTTTGGGTGTGCAAAAAGACAAAGGCTGTGTGCGAATAGACCAGACCTATTTAAAACAGGAGATTGCCCATCGCCACCCCCATATTATTATTACGTTCATTATTTCCAACATCTCCACTTTTCAAGGCAGACCCTCCATCTTCCCTGGAGTAATTGTTTGAACCAGACTATACGTATTCTGCCTCGTCTCCCGAATCATTCCGATAACCGGACTTTACCGGATTATGTTAAAGGGGTTTAAAAGGCAAAATGGATGTCGAATCTACGAAGCCAGACGTGGATCTAGAAGCTTCTGTTGCTGTAGATTGTGGACATGATAATGTTGGACATGATAAGCTTCCTGAATCTTTGGGGGGCACACAAGCTGACTCTTCATCTGAAAATATTAGAAAATCATCTTTTGCACGCTTGACTAACAGGTTTGGTTGTGCAAGTAAAAACCCCAAATTGAATTTGTATCTGGTCAAAATGTTGGATCCTCCTCTTAATGCTATCTACCGAATTTCCTTGGCAGATAGAACTCAAATTGACGACACTTGTTGAGTGGGATGATCGGTGGTGGCTGGTGATGGTAGGTGGGGCAGTGGAGGCTGTCAGCTGTGTGTAGGTGGTAGTGTGTGTGTGAGAGAGAGATCCAGATCTGAAATTGTTTAATATAAATAAATGAGTTAAATGCCATTTTAGTCCCTGTGGTTTGGGCCATTTTGCCAGTTTAGTCCAAAGGTTTCATTTTTAACCTGTGGGTCCAAAAAGGTTTCACAGTTGCCATTTTAGTCCACTGGGTTAATTTCATCCATTTTTTCTGGTAACGAGAAGGCCAATTAGGTCATTTTATATGGCTGAATTGCCCTTTTAGTTAACAGAATTACATAAAAAATGACCGAATTCGCCTTCTCGTTAACAAAAAAAAATGGATGAAGTTAACCAAGTGGACTAAAATGGCAACTGTGAAACCTTTTTGGACCCACATGTTAAAAATGAAACCTTTGGACTAAACTGGCAAAATGACCCAAACCACAAGGACTAAAATGGCATTTAACTCTAAATAAATTATAAAATTGTTTAATATAAATAAATTATAAAAGTCTAATTTGCCCTCAAATGGGGTCCATTTGGTCAAATTTAACTATGAAATTAAACTTAGTTTGGGGTAAAGGACGATTTTTGTAATTTACCCTTTATGTAATAAATTTTTACCATTTGAAAAAAAAAACCACGAAACCTTAGCCTATAAGAATCTTGCGATTTATAACCTATAGAACGAGAACTCGTCTTTTGGCATGTAATATTCATCGAAAAATCCTTGAAAATATTAAATTTTCATTTTGATCACTTGGTTGATTCCATTCTTTTCCTTGCAAAATTAAACAGTAAAACTGTGTATAACCAAATCACACCCCTGCCACCATGGCGGTGATCCGACGTTAAACAACGCTCTAAGTAAAAGTTAGGGGAGGCTTTAGAGGCTCGATCGTTATCTCCTTAACGCGGAAATCATGCGGCAACACATAGTAAAGAGTGGGGAATTAATTAAATATAATGGCAATTAACCTCATTTTGTTTTTTAAGATTTAAAATTTATATAATTTTTATATTATTTTAATGGGTGATTTTTTTAATCAGTAAAACCAAGTGAAATAAATTGATACGATGATATTTCAATAATATTACAAACCACTAGACATGTTATAAGCATCATAGGATATCTTTAAAATTGTAGCTTTTATAACACTTGTCCACTTCTGAATATTTGTTTCAAGTAAGTTCTATTTCAACGCTCAAATGAATAATTTAACAAAATATTTTCGTCCTTTATATTTGTATCAGATTGAAATGGATGTCCTTTAACTTTAATGATTACATTCACAGTCCTTTATTTGGTAAACACATTACACTCTACGTCCTTTAGCACTAACCCAGTTAAAATTTCAAGTTAAGACTGCTCATGTGCATCTCATGTGAGGGCATTTGTGTCTTTTCACACATTTCTCCCCCTTTATGAAACCCCTCTCTCAAACTCAGACTCCTTCAACTATCTCTCTCTCTCTCTCTACATTCTGGTGTTCCACCACCACTGCCATTGCACCGCACCACCTGAAACCGCCTCCGTCACCATCACTTGCAAGATTTGATAACATTTAACCACCTTATTGAACTGCATACAAAATTGATGTTGAACTAGAAAATTTTAATCTAGTTAGTGCTAAAGGATGTAAAGTGATTAGGGTTTTACGTATAAAGGACTGTGAATGTAATTATTGAAGTTAAAGGTCATCTATTGTAATTTGATATAAACATAAAGGATGAAAAGTGTAATTTACCCAAAATATAATCAAACAATCATTTAAACAGACTTCAACACTTGTCAACTATACATTAAAAGTAATTAAATCAGACATATAGATTGACATGTATCCTGTCAAAGAGCAGTGGTGGAATGGTTGAAGAAAAACTTGGTGTTCGTATTCTGTGAGACCCAGGTTCGACTTCCATTCTCTCCATTATTTTATGCGGCATCGGTGAATACGGGTGGTGTCGGTTCGTCTTGAATGGGAGGCGTGGTTTTACCCATTATTCCACTGTCGTGCCTTCGGGCGGGTGGAGGTCGGGTTTCCGTGCATCTGGCCATCTGGGAGAGCCAAGGTGCTGACGGCGGTCGAGTAGTCGACCTTGGCCACAGTGTCCGGTGTCACGATGGTTGAGACGTCGTTACTTGTCTTTAAAAAAAGAGTAAATTACAAGTTTTGTCCTTTATGCTTACACCAAATTGCAGGCGCTATCCTTTAGCGCAAAAGTTGATAAGTTTTGTCCTTACTGTTCCAAAATCTTGCATGTTATATCCTTTAGGCCAAACCTAGTTAGATTTTTTGGTTAAATCTGGTCATGTGCCTTGCATATAAGGGCATTATTGTCATTTTACCTCCTTAGGGACTATTAAATAAATAACTTGATATTCAAGGGGCGAATTGTGTACGAATAAAAAATAAAATATAAATATTAAAAAAACCTCAAATATCTGACTCTCTCTCCCTCTCTCTCCTTTCTCTCTAACACAATCTCCTCTTCTTTCTCTCTCTCTTCACCCATTACCACCGCCTTCCACCTCCACTCCCACCACCAACACCCACCGCCGCCACATCCCAGATCGAAGATTCAACGGAACAACGTGTGTTTCCGGCGAAAGAGAAAGGGGTTGTCGGCCTACTTCCGGCGAACTCTGATCGACGATGGCAATCCCAGATCGAAGATTCAACGGAACAACGTGGTTTTCTTTCGTTCGTTTGTTTGGTGACGTTCACATTATTTGTCTGGATCTTGTTGCTGATCAGAATTCAGTTGGGAGCTGAATTTAGAGATGTTTAGAACTAAATTCACCTCTCGGATCTTGTTGCAGTTCCGTTATCAACCATGAAGTGTTTATTCATATCTCCCACTGTGTAAACATGCTTCCCGAATTGTTGTTGGTTGTCTGTAGTGGTGCGGTGGTTAAGGGTGGCTTGGAATAAAAAATATGGTGAAGGATAGTTGGGGTGTTCTTTTGATTTTGTGTTTGAGTTGATAACATAGAGAGAGAGAGAGAGAGTGAAGAGAGCAGGGGCGACGGCTGCAAATCAAACAATTAGGGTTTCATATCTTTTAGCAGGTGTGTGAGAAAGAGAGATAAGAGAGAGAGAGAGAGTGTGCTGAGTTTTGCTTTTCTTTAAATATCTTTTTTTATTTTTTACACAATAGTCCTTGGGGAGGTGAAAAGACAAGAAAGCCGTCATGTGCCTTGCATATGACCAAACTTAACCAAAAAATTTAACTGGGTTAAGCTCAAAGGGCATAACACACATGATTTTGATACGTTAAGAACAAAACTCATCAACTTTTACACTAAAGGACAGTGTCTGTAATTTGGTATAAAGATAATGCACAAAACTTTTTAATTTACTCTTAAAAAAAATTGACATGTATCCTTAAAAAAGGCTGTCAGAAAAGAAGAAAAGCAAAACAATGGGCAGCAACCTTCTTGTCCCTCTTGTCGGTAAAACCAGTTTCACAAACCCAAAACCAGTTGCTCCGCCCACCAATCCTCTATATCACCCCCACCCTACTTATCATGTACCTTCACCACCCCTACCAAAAAAATATCCACAAATTTCACATTTTGAATTCTGGGTTTTCATCTTTATACAATTTCAGTTAGTGGGTCTCAATCTTTATCCAATCTTGCACAATTTTTTTCTTCAAAATGGATAAAAATGGCATTTTTTCCAGCCCATTAGGGCTTGAAATCTCATTACACCACCACCAGCAAAACCCTAATTTCCACCACCGTCAACCACCGTTCGCCGGCGCCGGAACCACCGCCGGCGCCGCCGTGAAACAGCCGTACCCATCATATGTTCATAAACAAAGAGCTTCACCAATTAGTGATGAAGAAGTTCCGGCCACCACCCCCACCGACGACAGCGGCGGCGCCGGCGACGGAAAGTTGAGACAAGGGTCGCCGTGGCAGAGGATGAAATGGACGGATAATATGGTGAGGTTGTTGATAATGATGGTTTTTTATGTCGGAGATGAGGTGGGGTCCGATCAAGTTTCCGATACGGCGGCGAAGAAAAAAGGTGGCGGCGGCGGTGGTGGGGTGATGCAGAAAAAGGGGAAGTGGAAATCAGTTTCTAATGCAATGATGGAAAAAGGGTTTTATGTATCTCCACAACAATGTGAAGATAAATTTAATGATTTAAATAAAAGATATAAAAGGGTTAATGATATATTGGGAAAAGGGATTGCTTGTAAAGTTGTTGAGAATAATAGTTTGTTGGAAACAATGGATCATATTCCTTTGAAGTTGAAGGAAGAAGTGAAGAAATTGCTTAATTCTAAGCATCTTTTCTTTAGGGAAATGTGTGCTTACCATAATACTTGTGGCGGGGGTGTCGGCGGTGGCGGTGGTGGTGGCGGAGGAAGCGGTGTGGGTGTGGGGGTAGCGGGTCCTTCGCCACCATTGGACGCCACGGCTAGTGAACACCCTGGGCGCCACAGGCAAAAATGTGTGCATTCGAACGATGAGGAGGACGAAGAAAACGATGATGAAGATAGGGATGATGAGGAGGAAGATGATGGTTTAAGCAAGCGGAAGAGAAGTCGAACGGAGGAGAATGGTGGGCACAAGAGCGTGATTCGACAATTTAATGGCGAATTGAGCTCGGTGATTCAAGATTTGACAAAAAGTGTGTGGGAGAAGAGGCAATGGATGAAGGTGAAGAGGATGCAATTGGAAGAACAAAGAGTAGGGTTTGAAGGTGAGACATATGAATTGGAGAAAAGGAGATTGAGATGGGTTAAGTTTTGTTGGAGTAGAGAAAGGGAAATGGAGTTGGAGAAGGTGAGGAATGAGAGAATGAAGCTTGAGAATGAAAGAATGGTGATCTTGTTAAGGCAAAAAGAAAGAGAGTTGGTTGATGGTTCACAATAATAATAACAATATTCATCAATTGTTCATAAGAGGACTAGTTTAGTGATGATCAATCTTACAATATAGCATTGGTTATAGAATAGGATCAAATAAATAATGACAATCTTAAAATGTTTGAGAAATAAGTCTCACTTGACTTAACATGACTAAAGTGTCACTTTCCTCAGTTTCAACCAATTTTATCAATTTCACTAGGAAAATGTACCAATGTTGAAAGAATAGTGATCTTGTTGAGAGAGAGAAATAGAGTTGGTTGATGTTCAACAATGTTCATAAAGAGTTGGTTGATGTTTAGTGATGATCCATCTCCCAGTACAGCCTTGGTTATAGAATAGGACCATATAAATGATGACAATCTGGAAATGTTTGAGAAAGAAGTCTCTGTCTCACTTGACTTAACATGACTAAAGTGTCACTTGCGGAAGGATTAGCGGAAATATGATGTTTGTAGGGATTGAAAAAAAAGAGTGTTTTTAAAGTATTAATGAAAGTACGGTGTTACAGTTGTTTGGGCATGTTTGTAAGCCTATGCGTTCCCATGGCACATGTGTTTTAGTGATGCAGAAATTAATTTCACACGCATGTCTACACATCCCAGATAATTATTTCTTACGCCTAACACGATAATTAGACAAAAAAAAAAAACCGGACACTCCCAGTTTGCTCTTTTTTACTATAACCGGCCCTATGCCACTACAAACATATAATCATACAAGCTTTTTAAGTGTTAGTCACAGATATAAAATGTAATGCACTTAAGAAATATTATTTGTTTGGCAATATTTCATCTACACAAAATGTAACATGCTTCTGGAATAAAACGGTTAAATTGTTCTAATTACTTCTTACGTTATACACGATAGTTAGACCAAAAAAAATTAAACACGCCCAGTGGGACTCGAACCCACAATCGCCTGATTAGAAGTCAGACGCCTTATCCATTAGGCCATGGGCGCTTGTTGTTTGTTTTACATCGATTTTTTCCTTTAAACCTTATCTATAAAATATTTGTTTAACACTAATAGGATCTAAAAATTTATTTAAAACCTGAAACATACATTCTTTTGTATTAGATGATTTCAAACATTATTTTATTCTTCTTGAACAAATTCAACTAATAAACTATAAAAGAAAAATGAATTACAAGATTATACTGGATACCCTTAATTTTCAAGAAAGGAAACAAGAATACTCCTACTAGTGGCGGATCTAGAAAATCCTTAGGGTGGAGGGTATAGTCAAACAACTTAGGGTGTTTGAGTGAAATCCTACCCAATAGTATTATGTCATGTCAACTCCCCATTCTACTCCTCATTTTACACTCAATCACTAGGTATAGTTAAACATCCATCAATTAAAAAAAAAAAAATCCATGATTGGTCCCTCCTCTCTCTCTCCTCTCCTCTCCTCTCAAACAAATCGGTGAACACTTACCGATTTTGAGACTCTCTCTCTCTTGGTCACCGAATGCCTTGGAAGCGAGGGTATAGTCACCGAATCGGTGACTCAAGTCACCGCACAACTCCCCGAGGGTTATACCCTCCACCCTTATAAGTGCAACGTTTCAAAAAAATGGGTAACGAAATCGAAAACCGTCATTTTTTCCAAAATTTACACTACCTTCGGAGCGTCAAGGAGCAACAGAGGTTACCCCTTTGTTACAAGATAGGTCCGCCCCTGACTCCCACAACACCATAAATAAATTAACCACATCGAATAGGATGTGGATGAGAGCGATACTAACTTCATATAGAATGTCCTACCTCATATAGCATCAACGAGTTTTAGATGCGTCGGGTTGTGACGAGAAAACTTCACGGTTAAACATGCTAGAGCGGTAGCAATCCATAACGAGCGACCTCAAATGAAGCTTTTACGCAACCAAAAAGAAATCCATCATCTCATTGTGAGCAAAACAAACAATACTAATTACACCAAACAAAGAGAACACCACTTGAGCATAATAATTTATAAATTACACCAAAAACTGCAATACAACAAAACAAGAAACCCCTTTTTATTCCATTCATGATCAATCTATATTAAGATCAGAAGAGGCATTAGAAACTTATCACCATTTAAAACTTCCTATTACAAAATTTTGCCCCAAACCAAACCGTGGAATGCATAATATAGCACACATTTAAATATATGTCGTGAAGCGGTGCCCGCTTCCGACGGTTTCTAATCTTCAAGCTCGATGATTTTAACAACTGAAGCATCTCCAACCTTTTGACAGACGACGACTCGATCATGTGATTTGATCACTCCAGAGGCTTTTCCATGGTCTAGTGCAACCTTTAGAACGGATTCATTTGTTGCACTTGTAGATTCAGCCTGAAAAATACAAGAATTGTTTACTAAATTCCAACTTACATTAAAGGACAATAAAGAGAGTTTAATGTATTGATTATTACTTTTGTTTATATCACAAATATTTAGTATTACTAAAAGTAGTTAAAACTATAAAAGATTCAGCCTGAAAATACAAGAATTGTTTACTAAATTCCAACTTATATTAAAGAACAATAACGAGATTTAATGTATTGATTATTACTTTTGTTCATATCACAAATATTTATTATTACTAAAAGTAGTTAAAACCATAAAAAATCCACTGGAAAAGACAATATGACTTGAAAAAACAATTTTTATTAGACTTTTAATCGATTCAACGAAATGGTCATTTTTATATAAACATATCCCTTTTTAACATTTGATTATCTGATTCCGCTTATAGTAGGGGATTTATTTGGGGATCGTCTCAAGATCAAATACGTTTTAAATCAACAATTAAAATAAAAACTTACGGGATGTCGAGGATCAGCAAGCATGGGGAAAAGACCTCTGACAATAAGTGATTGCCTTGCCTAACCATTCATTTCAAATAATAAAATAGAATTAGTTTATATAAAATAAAATGTTGTTAGAACGTAGAAACAAAAGAATAAAAGATACCTCAAATGCACCACTGAAACTCCAACGTAACTGATTAGTCTTTAACCTTGGAATAACAACTGACAGAACCGGCATTGTTGGTCGATACTTCGCGATTAACCTGCATTCATAATGAGTTACTTTTTAAGCATACTAGAACTAGATTTTTTTTAGATTAATCGTAAAATACCTTGCAGCCCTTCCAGATGAAGTGAAGCAAATAATAACAGACGCCTTCACTTTAATGGCTGCACGAACCTAAAATACGCATTCAAATATGCTGATCAGGATTTTGCATTGACGGAAAAGGAAAATATTCAGGTGTAGAAAGTGAAAAGGATACAAGTAGGGTGTAAACGAGTCGTGAGCTACTCGAGATCGGCCCGTTAAAAGCTCGAAATGAACTTAAATGAGCTCAAGCCCTATACCGAGCTTGACTAGGCTCATCAACCTAGAAGAGCCCCTATACCGAGCTTGAGCTTGAAAAGATAGCACCCGAGCCAAGCTGAGCTTGAAAAATAACTCACAAGCCGAGCTCAAGCTTTAGTCATAGGAGCAACTCAAGCTTGAAAAAACTACTCGCAAGCTGAGCTTGTGTTTTAAACATAGAGCTCGAAACGAGCCGAACTCAACATTAGGCGAGCTCGAGCTCGGCTACACCCTTATAGACGAGTAAGAATGCAAGTTTACCGCAGATGAAGCAATTGATTCCAAGTGAGTCATTGGTTCTCCAACATATTTGACAGTTTTCTTGAAATAAAGATCTTGGTTGAAAACCTTTTCCGCCTGTAAAATTAACGCACTTCATCAGCACAAGGTTGCAGCACAAGAACATAATAAGACAAATTAATTCAATCTGTTGAGATGTTACCTCAGCACAAATTTTACCGACAATAGATATCGTTTCAACAGGGTATAATCCACGCAGAGTCTCGGCACCAAGAAGAATTGCATCACTTCCTGCAATATTATGTTGATTTATTTATCGGGAAACATGTCAACATATAAATTTACTGGAATTAAGACAAGAAATTAACCATCTAATACAGCATTAGCAACATCAGTTGCTTCTGCACGAGTTGGTCTTAAATTGTCAGTCATGCTATCCACAACACGAGTAAGCACTGCGGGTTTTCCAGCCATGTTACACTTGTAAAGAGCAGCTTTTTGAAATAAAAACACCTGCATAATTTACACTAGTCAGATTAAAGCTTGAACAAACATGATATATACTATAAATATGCTATTTTGTCACATCAATCAACTTTAGCCCCTCAACTTTGGCATTAACCAACTTTAACTCCTCAACTTTGGTAATGACATGTTTAGCCCCTTAACTAAAACAACTTTCGCCCCTAAACTTTAACAATGACATGTTTAGCCTCTCAACTTTAATAATGAAATGTTTAGCGGCCCCTGAACTACATCAAACAACTTTAGCCCCTCAACTTTAATAATAAACAACTTTAGCCCCTACACTTTAACAATAACATGTTTAGCCCCTCAACTTAATAATGGCATGTTTAGCCCCTGAACTACATAAAACAACTTTAGCCCCTCAACTTTAAATATAAAAAAGTTTAGCCCCTGAACTACGTCAAACAACTTTAGACCCTCAACTTTAATAATAAACAACTTTAGCCCCTCAAAATTAATGACATGTTTAGCCCCTCAACTTTAAGAATGACATGTTTAGCCTCTTAACTAAAACAACTTTAGCTCCTCAACTTTAGTAATAAACAAATTTAACCCCTTAGCTTCAATAATGACATCTTTAGCCCCTCAACTTTAATAATGACATGTTCAGCCCCTTAACTAAAACATCAAACAACTTTAACTCTCGCAATTTGCTTATTTTCTCTATGTTTCGAACCCGCTGCGGAGTGCGGGTGGTAACCCACTAGTTTATAGATAAAAAGAGAAAAGGCCCATAATGATGTAAAATTACATAAATTAATAATTTCAGTTCTCCCAAAATATATGTAAATAATAAAATACCTTTTCTGGTGGAAGATCAATGCCAAGATTTCCACGTGAAAGAATAATACCGTCTGCCTCTTGAAGGATCTCATCAAAGTGAGTTAGACCCTGTAGAATACGTTGGAGATATTAATGAATACGAAGACAGAAAGACTTTATTTAAAACAAAAACAAAATGATATAAAAAGATACAAATAATTACCTCAACATTTTCAATTTTTGCAAATATTTGGGTTTGGCTAAGATCACCAAGTTTGGAAAGAAATTCGCGTGCCTGAAATTGCGTGTCAAAATGATTGGAATAACGCGCAATAAAGTAAAGTGGAGGGGTAGCACATATGGAAATATAAATAAAGCTGAAATCTTAAAAGCACACTTACTTCACGGACATCCTGTGCATGTCGAGTGTATGACAATGAAAGGAAGTCGATTTTGTTTGCCACACCCCACGTGCTAATGTTCTGAAATAGAAGATAAAAACCATCAACACAATTTTCCAAATAATGAATAAATAAAATAAGTATATAACTACAGAAACAAGGTTGATTTTACTAAATAGCCATTATTTGGTCACTATACTTCAAAACTAATCATGGAAACTGTCCAACTCATCAAAACAGTCATCTAATGATTAAAAGCCCTAAGTGAGTTAGAGCCTCTATCTAAATATGATGATGAACCTAAAAGTATTTGATGTGTAGAAAATATTATTTCCATTAACTAAGATATTTAATGTGTAGTATAGCGACCAAATAATTTGCTGTAGAGCACAATGATATAAGATTCTTTATTTGATTACTATCTTTTTTTTAAAACTAAATGTAACCAAACTAGAACGTAAACTAGGATCTACTATGTGCAATTATAACAGACTATATAGTTCAATCATCAATGACCGGGCACTGTGTTCTTAAGAAGTTGAGCTTCAAATTTTTTATGTGATTGTGTAAGAAGCTTTTAGATGCAATATTCTTTTGATATACCGCCTAGATAAGAATATGGAAGCATAAATCCCCTTAAAATGGATAAAAATTAAATGAATATGCTCACCACTTTATCTTTTTCGGTGAGAGTAGGTAGATCAATATGAATTTGGGAGGCATGGAGAGTAAACAAGGCCCCAGCTAGAGTTGCCGAATTCTTTATCGTGCAATGAACATCTACACCATCCACTTTATCAACCTGCTCAGAACCAGTCATTAACATTTCATATTTCATTTTCCAGACGGACTTTATGCTTTCAGAATTTGATTTTGCATGTGTTTGCTTAACTTGGGTTGTGGATGCGTGAAAAGCATGTGTTGTGCTATGGTTTCTAAAATGAATTGAGAAAAGAAATACTATACCTCCAGCCAAACAGAGGTGGTTTCACTTCCTGTGAACAGGTATTGACCGACAAAAATGGTGTCACCCTTCTTCATAGCCTATAAAACATAAACAGCCTCGTAAGCATATAGCGGGCCACTAAAAAGGGGTCAGAATGCAAAGCTTAAAGAATTTTTTTGGGTTTATATTACATTAAATAAAGAGAAATTCCATTTCGTCCCTGAGGTTTGGCTAGTTTTGCAACTTTCGTCCAAAGGTTTGTTTTTCGCATCTGGATCCAACAGGTTTGAAATCTTGCCATTTTCATCCGCCTCGTTAACTCCATCCATTTTTCTCCGTCAAGTCATGGGTATTTCCATCTTTTTTGTTAACTTCAAGGGCAATTCGGTCTTTTTAAGGGGTATTCGGTCTTTTTACATAAAGTGAAAATGACCGAATTCCCCTATAAGTTAACAAAAAAGACAGAAATACCCTTGACTGAACGGAGAAAAATGGATGGAGTTAACGAGCCGGATGAAAATGGCAAGATTTCAAACCTTTTGGATCCAAATGCGAAAAAAAACAAACCTTTGGACGAAAGTCGAAAAACCAGCCAAACCTCAGGGATGAAAATGGCATTTTACTCTTGAATAAAAGCACTACAATTTTATGGATGACATCAATTACTTAAGTTTAAAACAATATAGATAAGAAAAGAAAAGCCAAGTAAACGATGATGATCAAATATGCGAAATCATTCTCACCTTAGCAAGTCCATCAAAGTTAATTGGTAGTACTTCAGAAGAAGCTTCCTGACCTTTATCAGGGGTCAGAATAACATTACCATCCTGTTGAAGAGAAATGGCCTTCTCGCTCTTATTCACAACCTGCATCTCAGCGCCAACTGTATCGAGCATTACCTGGAAACAATAACGAATTATTTTAATATGATTAAGATAAACAATTAAATTAATCACTCATGACTATTTTAAGATGATCAAGTGAAGTAGGTAAAAAGGAAAGAAAAAAGAACATACAGCACATAGTTTCTTAGTGCTCTTGATCGCCATCCTCAGATTATCCAAAGTCTCTTGGTGAACCGCAGAATCTCCCCATGAGAAATCGAATCTAGCAACTGTCACATCCACATCAAGCCATCAATCAAACCACCACAAAAGTTATCACATTCAACAACACAATAACACACTCATTCCTGACTAAAGGAAAATCAAAGACAACTTCATCCTACTTGACATCACTACACGAGTATAACAAATCTTCAAGTCGAATAGTCAATCACATGAATTCAAATTTTATACCACAAATGTTATCGCATTCAGCAACACAATAACACACTTAGCGGTAAGTAAATGAACCTCACTTATTCCTAACTAGATGAATTAAAGACAACTTCGAATTTCAATAAGAAATTAAGAATAAAAGTTTTAACACCACTTGCATATAATTCTGGCATTTGAAAAATACAAATTCTAACATGACTTGCACAAAAAGCAGATCCTACTTGACAGTTGACATCACTAATTGATTATAACAAATCTTCAAGTCAAATAATCAATCACATGAATTCAATTCCACACCACAAACACGAAAACGTACCAGACATGCCAGCGTTGAGGCAACCAGAGATAATCTCTACAGAACGTGACTTAGGACCTAAAGTTCCAACGATTTTCGTCATCGCAGGGAAGAAATTCTGCAAATACGTAAACAAGTTCGCGATTTATTCAATAAAACCAGATCGTTAACAAGCAAGCAACCGTACACACATATATCAGGTTCAATTACACGCGATTGATTCGAAATTCAAAACAAATACACAAAAACAACAACTACACACACATATATCAGGTGAGAGAGAATACACGCGATTGATTCGATATTCAAACAAAATACAAAAACTCAACAACTATACGCACATATATCACGTGAGACTACACGCGATTGATTCGAAATTCAAACAAAATACACAAAAACAACAATTATATGCACATATATCAGGTGAGATTACACGCGATTGATTAGAAACTCAAACAAAATACACAAAAACAACTACATATATCAGGCGAAATTACACGCGATTGATTTTCGAAATTCAAACCAAATAAATAAAAACAACTACACATATCAGGTGAATTACACGCGATACGATTGATTATAAATTCAAACAAAATTGACAAAAAAAAAACAACTGCATGTATCAGGTGAAACTACAAGCGATTGATTATAAATTCACACAAAATACACAAAAACAATAACTATACACACATATATCAGGTGAAATTACATACGATTGATCATAAATTCAAACAAAATTGACCAAAAAAAACAACTATACGCACATATATCAAGTGAAATTACACGCGAATGATCCGAAATTCACACAAAATACACAAAAACAATAACTACACACACATATATCAGGTGAAATTACATACGATTGATCATAAATTCAAACAAAATTGACCAAAAAAAACAACTATACGCACATATATCAAGTGAAATTACACGCGATTGATCCGAAATTCACACAAAAACAACTATACACACATATACAAGGTGAAATCACACGTGATTTATCCGAAACTTAAACAAAATACACAAAAACAACACCTATACGCACATATATCAGGTGAAATTACACGAAATTGATTCTAAATTCAAACAAAATACACAAAAACAACAACTATACGCACATATATTAGGTGAAATCACACACGATTGATTCGAAACTCAAACAAAATACACAAAAACAGATCTATGAATTGAAATAATGAAATCTTACAGGCTTCGAGGGCTCGAGGATCGATGCCATTCGGATAGGCTCTTCGAGAAGCAGGTGATTCGAATGCATATTGAGTGATTAACAGATGTTTGAAGATGAAATCGAAAGATGTGATTGAAGAAGAATGAATGGAGGCAGGTAGCGTGAATCAAATGGGGATATTATAAAGAAGAGGAGAATAGGGTGGTGAGTTACTGAGTTCACCGAGTTTTGTTTTCGAACACGTGAAAGTAGGAGAACCCGGTTTTTTTACCTGCTATTGTTATGTAATTTGCCCTGATGATTGGAATGAAAACAATATTATATTATTATAAAACCGCCTCTTGGTTTCTTTTTCCCCAAGTCACTTGTTTTAATTCCAGACATGATTTGAAAGTCTTCAAAGCAATTTAAGATCAATAAATTAACCAGACATGATTTTGGCCTTTAAAACAATTTAAGATCAATAAATTAACTAGAGTTAAATTCCATTTTAGTCCCTTTAGTTTGGATCATTTTATTAATTTGGTTCAAATGTTTTATTTTTCGTCTGTGGGTCCAAAAAGCTTTCACCATTGATATTTTAGTCCAATGCGTTAACTTCATTCATTTTTTTTGTTAACGAGAAAGACAATTCGGTCATTTTATGTAATTCTGTTAACTAGAAGAGCAATTCGGTCATATAAAATGACCGAAATTCGGTCATATAAAATGACCGAATTGCCCTTCTCGTTAACAGAAAAATGGGATGAAGTTAACCCAGTGGACTAAAATGGTAACGCTGAAACCTTTTTGGACTCATAGGGGAAAATGAAACATTTTGACTAAACTGACAAAATGGCCTAAACCACAGGGACTAAAATGGCATTTAACTCAATTAACTATTATTAAACATATATAATTTAAGTTTAGGGGGCGTCACGCTCAATCATGTTCCGCCACGTCATCAAATTTGGTTCCATCACTAGTGATGTATTTTTTTTAAATAATAATAAATTAACAATAGTAATTTCATTTAAATAAAAACAATATTTCAAGATATTTTTTAGGTTGCAACTTAAAAAAACATATAAAAATAAAAAGATACATAAAGAAAACGAGTAAATTACGTTTTTGGCCCCTGTGGTTATATCACTTTTGCTATATTAGACCAAAATAAGAATTTTTAACATATCTGCCCCCATGGTCCTTATAACTAACCATTTTGGCCCCTAAGTCTAACCAAAACCCAACTCTAGTTAATTAATTGGCACATGACTTGCACATAATGTCTAAAAATGTAATTTCCCCTCCAACTCTGTATCTTCTTCCCAGATTCTGCAAATCATGAGCACTTGTATCTTCCAACGCCAACACCTTCTTCTTCCTTCACAACATGATACTCGTTCTTTCAAGCTTCAATCCTTCACACAAATCCCCAATTCTTCACTTCGGTTTCGAACCCTATCATCCAGGCAAAACCCTAGTGCAAAACCCTCTCTTCAAAACCCCCAATCTGATTCCCCAATTGCTTCAAACGATGACGATCCTTATCCACCTTCTACTTCCACTGAAGCCAACCCATTCATCTTGACCTTGTTAATTCAAGGCTTCAGGTATAATTTACTACATCTTCTCTTACTTAACTTATGTTGTTTCTGGAACTTATACTCGGTTTTGTTTAGTTCGAAACACATTGAATTGCATCAACTTAATTAGGTCTTTAACTACTTTTTTATCAGGCTAGTTATTATGGTCTAGATTAGTTGTTTAATTTCTTCGATTGTTGCTGAGTTGATGACTTGTATTACTTTTTAATGGCGTTTCTTGATCAGTCTAGTGATTGTGGTCCAGATTAAATGTTTAGTTATGTTAATTGCTTATGAATCGATGGCTATTAATTGCATTTTGATGATATTTTTGATTTCTTGATCGGACTACTGATAATGTTCCAGATTAGTTGGTTGATTACTTCAATTGATGACTTTGAATAGCTTTTAATTGCATTTCTTGAATTCTTGATCGGACTATTGATAATGTTCCAGATTAGTTGGTCCAGATTTGTCGTTTAAATACTTCTGAAGTTGCTTAATCGGTGGCTTTCAATTGCTTTTTGATCGCATTTCTTGATCAGGCTATTGATTATGTTCCAGATTAGTTGTGTAAATCTCTGAATATGGTTTCTGTTTTCAGGTATTTGGGAAATGACAATTTTAGACATCATGTGCAAGTCATGTGCGAATTAATTAACCAGAGTTGGGGGGTTTGGTTAGACTTAGGGGCCAAAATGGTTAGTTATAGGGACCATGAGGGCAAATATGTTAAAAATTCTTATTTTTGGTTAATATAGTAAAAGTGATATAACCACAGGGGCCAAAAACGTAATTTACACTAAAGAAAACCTAATCCTCGCCCGAATCCGGAATTCCAAACCTAAAGAACCTACAAATTCAATTAAATCATATCTTAACCGAAAGTGAATTTCTTCATTGCGCAAGTACTGTTGAACATTTTCGGGAACGGAAACTTGTGTAGGAGGATCCGACACCTAATCTGGAGATATCGCACATCCATCTTCTTTTATTAGCATATTGTGCAATATGATACATGCATATACTATGCTATGGATTGTTTTTTTTATTCATTGCACGGACCGGTCGGTTTAGTATGCCCCATCTTTAAAACATCAAAAGCCCTCTCAACATCTTTTCTTGCCGATTCTTGCAACTTCTTGAACGTCTTTTATTTAACCTCGATAGGAAATGAAAGAGCTTCCACAAAAACAGACCATGATGGGTAGATACCATCCACAAGAACATAGCCTCGTCTGTACTATCTTACGTTAATAAAAAAATGGACAAAAGGGTGCTGTACCATCTGTTATGCTTTGAATCAACGGCGATGTGTACAAAACATTGATGTCGTTGTTTGAAGCAGGAACACCAAAATATGAGTGCCAAAACCATAAATCATTCGACGTCACCGCTTCAAGTATGATGGTCGGTCTTTTGACGTCACCCCTAACGTACACGATTCGATATGTGAAAAAATCGATGCTACCGAGCATCCCTGGAAAATATCATTGTAACGCCTCGTAATTTCGTATTTTATTTTTATAAATAAAAAATTTGTACTCTACGTTCGAGGCATTAATTATAAAAAAAACGAACAACGACGAAAATTACGTGATTTTACGTAGTCGACGAACGGACGCGCCAATAACGACTACCGACACCATTTTTCATATTTTTTTAAATCTAAAATTTTAGATTTAAAATTTTAGTTTACAACACTTTATCGAGTTTGGGTTTTGAGAACGAGTTCGTTGGAGCTTTCGAGCCGCTTAACACACGAGATGGGCTTGGGCCCAAGCCCAAAGCTCACTTAACCAACACTAAACCTAAGTATATAAAGAAAACTAACCCTAATCTCATTTCATTCACCAGCCGCTTAACACCATTTTCCTCTCAATTTGTCGGTACCTTATCCACTACAAACCCACACTAAATCATCCCCTCCTTCTCGATTTGTTCTTGCAGACACAAGGAAACCCTCATCATCTTACACTTGCAAAATTTTATCAACACCTTCATAAATTCAAAACACACACCTAGATCTGTCTTGCTTCCCTCTCGATCTCTACTATAACAAAAACACATAAAAGCAAACCCTACTCACTCAACACAACTGCACCCCATCAGTTTCCCCCTTCTTCCTCTCGATGTTTTGGCCGACGACCGGTTCACCACCGGCGCCGGTTAATCGGCAGTTATATCGCAAAAATCAGGCAGCAGCACGACATGACAGCAGATCAGAGAAGGAAGAGGGCTGCGATGATGGTTGTGCCGCTCCGGCGAGGCATTCGGGAGACGGCGCTGCCGTCAGTGGCGGCGGTGGTGGTGCGTTCTTGCTGTCCAACGAGTTGCTCCGATGGCAGTGGTTTCGGGATGCAACTTGCTTATTTTCAGGCGAGTTCAATCGCTTCGGTAGGAACCAACGATGGTGGCGGTGGAGGTGGTTATCAGTCGACTCAGCCTTCATCGAGTCAATGTGGTGACTGAGTTCGTGTTCTTTTGATCCGTTTCGGATCCTATCTCGGTTCGAGTTCGCAGCCGTTCGGTTCAGGTTCGATTCATGTTACAGTCGGATTTCGATTCGGGCTCAAGTCCGGTCAGTTTTGGAGTCGGTCGACTTTGGTCAAAACAGTCAACGTGGTCAAACTGGTCAACTATGGTCAACTGCAGTCAACCCTGTCATCGATTCGGCACAAGATTGGGTAAAATTATGTTACACGAATATTATTCATGTTTTAAATTTAATCATTACTGTAATCGTTAAACCGAACCGAACCGATATCGTTACATAAAATATACATTGTTCATATTTAGATTATGATTAATTGTTGAGTTTTGACAAGTATATCGACACTGAGATTGTCGGGATCGTCCAGAAACAGAGGAAACTCTGCCCGATTTTCATAAAAATCCATAATTCATAATGCGTTAAAATTATAAAACGAAGCTTAACGGATTCAATTAATTTTTATAAAAATAAGTATAAATGTGTATTTATTTCATTTTTAATTATTTTAACAATACTCCTATAATCTCCGAAGTCTCTCTAATTCTTTGCATTTGCAAGGACAAGACTAGACTTCTTAAGAACTAAAAGATGACCTCGGTGTCCCACCCTCCAACTCTGCGATTCTTCGCGGGATCACCCAGGGAAAGCTTTGCAAAACAGTAAGCATACTCGATCCCCTTTTTATGCTTTACTATTTTTGGGGACAATACATGTACTTAAAAATCATTTATACAACTTACATGTTATACTTGTAGTCTTATGTGTTTTACTTGTAATCTTACGTATTATACTTGCAAATCATATGTGTTATAAATTGTAGATCGCGCGTAATGTTTACATTAATCTAGTATATTAGTTACGCATGCGGAGTTGATTAAAATGCTTTCTTATCTATATTTATATCCAAAACTTGTATGCTCGCCAATGCTTTTTGTATTGAACTATGCTTTAACATGTATTGGAGGTTGACGATATAAATAAAGATGCCCGGAATCTAGTAGGATTTGCCTAGAAACGCATTTAAACTTTAATGCTTATTATATTGTATTTTACTTCCAAACTTGATGGATTTGGTATCTAAATCATGTACTACATTACATAAATGAAATAAAGGTTTATTATTTGACTATTTGTTGTAAATGATTTAAACTTGTTATATATTATTTCAAGTGATGTAAAATCAATAAATGAATACTTGTCATCAATAGCGTTATGAAGCCTTTTGTAATCTCGAACAAGTCCCGCTCCAATGATTCCGCCATTGGTTGGGGTGTGATAGATTGGTATCAGAGCCATAACTATAGGGAATTAGGTAGAATTGTCATGTTCGACCTAGTCTGTAGTAGGTACCATATTTTGACCATTCTTGCTACTCGCTTAAAATGCTTATTCTTCCAATTTGCTTCTCTCTACTTCTTTTGTTTTAATATGTACAACATACCTTTCCAAAGACATATGTGCAACACACATTGAAGACTTGAAGACACTCATATTCCACGATCGAAATAACTCATCAAAATAGGGGTGATTCCCGCCTTTGGTGACGAATTTCAATCCACCTTACATGTTATTTTGCACGAAATTTCACCATCAAGTCAGGAGTGATATCTGTATCTTGATGGGAACTCCCATTTCATACTCTAGTGGTTCCTTATTGATGAGTCGAGGTTTTATCTTGTTTCATTCAATAAACCACATTTTGGGGACGAAATTGTCAAGCTAGGATAGATATCCACACCTTGGTGACTGGTTCCACTCTTCGATTTTCAATCTCGACAAAGTTTCGTATTTTCGATCAAATTAGGGACATGTACTAACTGGAAGGGTAAAATACCGTTAATCGCCTGGCGACGAGAGTATTATGCCTATTAGGCCAAAGCATGTCTCCCTGATTCGAAAGGACTTGCGATTCACTTTGGAATAGTCGAAGCTTCTAAACCCGAAGCACTCCAATACTTATCAAGCCTCTCTTTTATATTAACTTAACTTTTATGCGATTTAATACTTGTTACCTAATCATCGTTTTACACAATAAATTAATACACGCATACTGATACGTTAAACTTGATTCGGGATTACTGGACATTCTTTATGTGATGAACTAGTCATTAGCTTCGTAAGAAGCCACACCTTAACATATATAGTGCTTGTGAAGCACTATAGGAGTAGCGCACCGCCAAATGGATTTGTGGTTACGTTAAGTTAAACTTTTACGGTCTTTATAGCAATGAAATGATGACATGTGCTATAGAGATGATACTAGCGGACACGTTGGTTCGATTTGTTCGAGCCTCACCTTAACATATATAGTGTTGTGAAGCACTATAAGAGTACCGCCTCATGGACTTGGGGTCATGTTAAGTTAAACTTTTACGGATCTTTTCATAGCAATGAAATGATGACATGTGCTATGATTAGATGACGCTTGCGTTAAACGTTGGGTTGACATTTTGTCATTAACTTCGGATGAAGCCTCACCTTAACATATATAGCGCTTGTGTAGCGCTATAGGAGTAACGCCCGCCGCATGGACTTGCGGTCATGTTAAGACATTCATACATACTTGCGGACACGATGGTTTGACCAGTGAGATCACATGCCAGTAATGTAACACCTCGAATATTCGTGTTAAATGAAATAATGACACGTGTCATGTAAGACAAAGAGCGTTATAAACCCGAATTTAATAAAGATGTTTTGGCAGGATTTAAAAGTGTCGTCATGTTAATTTTCACCTCTGAACGACCTCATTTATAAATCCCAAGACCCAATTATATATTATGAACATCTAATATACCTTCAATCCAGCAAATTGATGGCAGTAATTGAATTCAAAAGTGCAAGATAGGATCCTATGGAAATTTCTACGATAAACCTTCATTTTCGGCACTTTCAAAGGATTCAAGAAAAACATATCAAAGTGGTAGGGTATGTAACTGCTCAAAACCCAAATAAGAGGCCCCCATACTGATAAAACATGGCCAAAAATCGTTTATACTCAGTTGCCCTTTCGAATGCCTGAAAAGCCAAGATTTTTGCTTCTGCCCAGGGTCTTGCGCACCGTAAGACAACCCCTTACGGTCCGTAAGGGGTTGCCAGCGACAGAAAATGGGACTGTTTGCTGTTTAAACGCAATAACTGACCTTTGAACGATTTTCCTCATATTTGGACGACCCCTAAATGACTCCTAGACACTAGGGACATGTGTTAGTGATCAGGGAACATTGCTAGAGTTTGTTGTCAATGATGATCTAGGTGAGTTTGATCACTATAAAAGGGCACAAAGTTGCAACCAATTGATCACACCTCACTTCAGCAATTCTGATCATTTCTGGAGCTCCAAAGCAGACTCAAGTGACACTAATCAAGCATAGGACTTCAGTAAGTATGCTTAACCTTTCTTAGTTGAGTTTTTACTTAGTTTAAGCTTAAAAGTCAAACCGTCGTAATTAACGGTTGACTTCACGATTAATCACTAATGGTCCAGTGATTAGTCGAATTGAAAGCAGTTATAAGTTGGTAATTATGTGGGCAATAGACCCTTAAAAGGGCACCCTCTGATTCCCACTCTAACTAGGTCAAATGTCGGGTCAAACTTGTTAGTAAAAAGTCAACAGAATGCTTATTTTCCAATTTATGCATAATTAGCAATGTAGAACCCATACAACATGTTTGATCATTAATATAACTTGGTAATTAATGTAAGAACATGTCTAAACATGTTCAACCCGAAAATTTTCTGTTTAGACCCGGTTCGGAACCGAAAGTCGCAAAACTTTGACTTTTTCTTTGACTTCAGTTCTGACCCGTTTTAGTATGGATTGGAATTGCCATAGAGCTTCCTTAGGACCAGGTTACATGCTAGTATAACCCTCTGTGATTATACACCATGGATCATTAGTTATCCAATTAATATGCATGATTCCGTTAATTGCCTATATGTTGACCATTATGCCCTTTTCACCATAAAACGTGATTTTTGAAAATGTAAAAGAGTAGAAACCTTAATTATTGATATATAAACTTGTACCCAAAATTTGACATCAGTTTGAGGTGTAGATTGAGAGTTATGCTCATTAGCGTAATTATAAAGCTTTTTAGCGATTAAATGACATAATTAGCATATAGCTTATTTAAACCTACTTTTCAAACTTGTTACCCACTGATGTAATATATTATTTTGGGATTTTTGAAGATTTTTAATTAATTTTAGGCTGAGCATAACTAAGAGTCGTAAGCTTAATTCGGTAATTGTCGGTTTTGCCCTTTCGGGCTATAAAATGAGTTTTACATATCTTTTTGACCCCAAACCTTTTACTACTGAAATTATATGATAAATAAATTATTTTAAACCTTCTGGAATAATAAAAATATCAGCTTTGTATATAGAACCCGGAAACGGCTTCTAATCGCCTTTTTAAGCGTTTTTTTAACGCATAGTATGTACTAAAACTATTTTAAACATACAAAGGTTGATACCTACTGATATTTTAGGTAAATTATAATATTTTAACAGTAAGTAAAAGTTGTTTAACTCAGACTTCAGTTTTGAGCTTTTCGGCTTATGTGAAATTACCAAAATGCCCCTACGGTGCATAGTTTGGTTAAAATGGATAAATTTCACATATATACAATACCCTACTGTTATAACTTGGTAAACTAAGTATTGTTGCTGAACATATCAGACCTGTAACTCAGGTTAATACTTAAACTCTTTTATAACATTATAAATGACCAAATTACCCCTACGGGGCATAGTTTGTGTTTAAATTCGTTTTGGGAATAATGGAAGGTATCCTACTGATATCACAACATATTTGAGGCATATTAACTTAGGAAACCTGGTTAGGACCCTTATGATTACCCGTTACGCCTCTTGCGCGTTCGGTTCGGCTTATGTAACTAGTTTACATAAATTAGCCGAAACGGGTCAAACCTTATCGGTTTTACCCCAAAATTTAGAATGTGCCTAGATTACCCATATAAGGCAAGTATTCAATCTTGTCGGGTCTAAATCACATTCTATTCCGGTCTTCGCCTTATCATGCGTTTGGACCGTATCTTCCTTTTGAAAACTAACCGGTCTAAGTCAAGACTTAATTAAAGACCCGTCAGGATTCTAATAGGTTATTAAAAACCTTCGTTCCAGATTAGGAGCCCAGTAAAGGCTATCTGTACTTGCTGATTTGATATACGGCTGGGATTGAATTTATATTTTGCTCAGGTAAATACTTTTAACTTATTTTCCCTATACGGGCTTGGGGTACGGTATATAAAATACCGCTTGGTCGGGCATTAAATCTTCCATCGTTTGGTGGTTAATTGAATAATTTGATCGGCCCGTTTAAATTGTTTTGTTTACTTAAAGCCTTTGGGGGGGTTAATGACCATGTCCCGGATATCCTTGGCATTATTTTACGCGATGGCCACGACCTAAGCGCGGCGTACACTCGTCAGTGCATAAATAGATTATGTGGTGTGTCTATTGATCTTTAACCCGGCACGATCCGGGCTACTGAACGCATAAGGAACATGTAATTCTTTTACGAGATTATATATTTAAATAATTATCCCAAGTTATAAAGAGTTTGTGCCACGTGCCTTCAAATCAATTTTATAAAATCTTTTCAAAATGAGTTAGTTGAATGTATTTACCAGTGTAAACTAACGTATTTTCCAAAAAGGCTAAATGCAGGTACTATACGTAATAGGCTGGCTACTCCAGGCATCAATAATCAAGTCTCGCAAGCTTTAGATGTTAAAGTCTGTTGAACGATATTATCTTTCTGTTTAAGATCCGCCTGTGGATCCATCTTACATTCCGTTGTAATATTTGATATTACTTTGAATCGGATTGTAATATATTTATCTTTTGCTTCCGCTGTGCATTTATATATTGTGTTGTGTGACTATGATGATATCAACTACGTCACGATACTCCCCACCGGGCCCACCGGTAAAACGTGGAAATATCGGGGTGTGACAGGTTGCTATCAGAGCCAACACTGAGTGAATTAAACACTAGCCGTTTGTGTTTAATCTCAGTTACACAGATGCACATTCTTGAGTCTAGACAAGAACATAGGACTAATCCTAATTCATTTCATTGTCATTTAATTGCTTCTCTTGTTATTTTTCTGATTAGCCCTTGCATGGGCAAGTCATTTTCTTAAGAAGTCCCGTTTAGGGCAACCATATACTTGTTTAAATTTTAAAGGAACGATTATGTTTAAAATATCATTCCTATATTATAAGATCTACCATTATAATAAAATGGCAAAATCTAAAAAGGACAAGACCTAGCCTCGTGTCATTATTAAGACCCGGCCAAGATGGCAGTTCCTCAATTTAGGTTCAGATCCTTATTAAACATCCCGAGTTAGGATTGTTCTGCGTTAATTATTAAAAAGGAATCTTAAAGGTAAACCTAGCCTATATGATGAGGCCAAGATGGTAGGACCTATTCAAGAGATTCAAATCCTTGTTAACACCTAAGAACGTGTTAGCACTCTTGACAGATGTGATTCGAGAAAATCACAACAGTCATTCTTATATTGGATTCTTCCAATTTTCTTATCTAGTCTATTGATTTAGAAATCATGGCTAATATCATCCTATAAGATGATCATATTATAAACATCCCTTAGAAGGGAAATGCCTACGGGCTATAGTTAATGTCCTCTGAGACTAAAGACAGTGGTAGCCTACAACTCCCTGTCAAGAAAAAGTAATGAACTTTGATTCACACCTAAATGCCTCGATCCCAAAGGATCATGGCTTATAAATTAAACTTGTCCACGTGACTAGGCCTTTTGTGCTATTACTAACTTATAAATTGCCTCGATTCTCTGAAATCATGGCTTATAAATTAAACTTGTCCACGTGACTAGGCCTTTTGTGCTATTACTAACTTATAAATTGCCTCGATTCTCTGAAATCATGGCTTATAAATTAAACTTGTCCACGTGACTAGGCCTTTTGTGCTATTACTAACTTATAAATTTGCCTCGATTCTCTGAAATCATGGCTTATAAATTAAACTTGTCCTTGTGACTTGACTTTTTGTGCTATAGTTATATTTTAATTAAATCCAGGATAATATTAATAAAAATCCTGAATAAAAATAAATATCATTCCTTTCCTGCCAGTATAAATATTAAAAGAGAATCTTAAAAGGTTTGACCTAGCTTGAATGTCATTGAAGACCTAGCTAAGATGGTAAAACCTGTTTAAAAAGAGATTCAGATTCTCGTTAACATCTGAAAATGTGTTAACACTCCCGACAACAGTGATGCGATAAAATCACACTTGTCATCCTTATATTAGGAGTTTTCCAAATCCCTTAATTAGCGTAAATGATCAATAGGAATCACGGCTAGTAAACGTCGAACATGATGTACGCATCAAACATCCATTTGGGATGTATACCTACGAGCAAAGGTGTATACATGAAAAGATAGTTTTTATTTCATAAATTCTTGTCAAGACAATGAACTATGAAATTTTCCGATCCAAAGGAATCATCGATTATGTTTTAGATTTTTCCCTAGTGACAAGGCCCTGCGCCATCAAGAGTCCTTGGGAACAAGCTCTTGTGCTATATAAAATGTCAGTACGACATTGACAGTCGTGATTTATGTCCCCTGTCTAATAAATATGAAGGATTATATTATGTTTACACGCCAAGGATGGTTTATTTAAAAACCTAGGCAGAACATAATAAAAATAACTTAAATACTATCTTTTGGCCTATATGGTTTATTTACACCCTAGCTATTTAATCAACAAATTCGACAATTCGCCATATAATTAAATCAATTATTACTAATTGGTTTGTAGCCTTCAAAGCTTCACCATGGTTGACTCCTCTGAAGCTCACAATCATCCAGTTAATCAGAATGATGATACAAGACTGAATTTAACGGGCGCCGAGTTACAGGCTATGTTAGATACAGCTGTAAACAAGGCCGTGAACCGAGCGTTAAGGGATCATAAACGAAAGTACGATAATACCCCGAATAAAGGTTACAAAAAGGGTAGGACCAGTTCGAGCTATAACCAGTCCAAGCCAAAGAAGGCAAAACCCGAATGTGGAACCTGTGGGAAGAAGCACTTTAGAAAATGTTTCTATGATCAGACCAGGGGATGTGTCATCTGTAAGGAGATGGATCACAAGACCCATGAATGCAAGGACCTGAAGAACAACCAGCGGTCAGGTGAAAAGACCAAATGCAAAACTTGTAGGAAATACCACCTCGGGAAATGCAGATTGAAATCTCAGCCTCTACCCTGTGGAATCTGCAAGGCCAAGGAACATAAGACCTTGGATTGCAAGGGATTGGGAGACGCAACCTGCTATGGTTGCAATGAAATAGGGCACATCAAAACTAATTGCCCTAATAAAACCAAGAAGTCTGGCGAGGCTAAGAAGACCAAAACCGGAAACTCCCAAATGGATACTCAAGGGGCTATTCAGGATGACAAGGTCACAACAGGTACTTTCTATATCAATAACGCTCATGTTAGAGTATTATTTGATTCAGGTTCAGACAAGTCTTCCGTAGACAATAGATTTTGTAGATCATTAAATCTGCCTGTTAAAACTCTAAGCGTTAAGTATAAAGTAAAATTGACCGATAGTACCTCAGAGACTGCTTCAGCAACATTAGATGGATGTTTATATCCATTTAGAACCATTCTCTTTCCGCTATCCTTGCTTTCATTAATATAAGGACTCGATATAGTCATAGGAATGGATTGGTCGTCGTGTGACCAAGCACATATTGTGGGTGTAATAAGAAGTATGTAGTTATCAAACTCCTTATGGGAGCCTTTGACCATCCAAGAAGATACTGGGTATGGATTGCCTAAACACTTGTTGAATATAGTATTTAATACCAAAGATTTGAGCATGGAAACTCAGATAAGACAAACAACAGTCGCAATGCTGAGGATGCGACAAATGTTAATGTTGCATCCAATGTGAACCTCAATGTTAATAGAGTTAATCTCCAAAACGGTAATTAACACAGCTGTTAGAAAGGCTATGAGAAAAGTCATGAAAAGGTTCGAGAAGCCGAATGATGTTCGCTTTAAAACACATGTCGCTGCTCATGAGAAAGGGCTTTATTCATGCTCCAAATGCGAAGAATAACCTAAACAAAATCATATGTGGCAAGAAGCCCCTTTCCTTTTAGGATATACTTAAAAGTACTTCGTCTCTTGGAAGTCAAGAGACTTCAATAGTAAAAAGGGGCCATCGATTTCAGGAAATTGATGGATGAAGTAGAAACCATTAGGTATATCATCGGTTATGCTGGAAAGAACATGGTAAGGTATATATCACAGTCATTCGATGGCAATGCCCTTAATTAGTGAGGACATTAATGAAATCCTCAAGAAGGATCCTCTTATCCATTGTGGGATGGTCCAAGTTTTAAGGACCTTATTAGAAAAACCTAGTATCCGCTTCGTGAAATGGGAAAAGATGGAATAAGAATTTTATGACCCTCACCACAAAAAAAAAAAAAAAAATTCTAGGCTGTTGACAGTATGTTACCAATTTTAACGCATTGGCTGTAAATTAGCGAATATCAAATCTCCCCACACTTGAACCTTGCTTGTCCTCAAGCAAGCTAAACTAAAATGCAATAAAAGATAGAAACAGACAAGAACGATAATTTACACACTATTTTATTGAAAACTACTATAAACGGTTAGCCGGTTTGTCGAAAGACAACATCAAAAGACTCAAACCCAACAAGCATATGCAATTATAAAGCGACAACCAAAAAGCCGTGACATCACATTTAATTGACTCACATGTTAATCTACACACAACTCACAATGTTCACACACACTCGGTTTTATTTTGAAACATACATAAAATGTGTACGTGCAAACACTCAATGCCTCGTCAATGAAATGTGCAATAACATAAGCTTGTCATAAGATCTCGTCTCCACCAACTAACATGCAAACAAGTGTAAATCAAGAGGTCTTTACGGGTTGTAACGTTAGGCTTGGGCGAAGGGTATGGAAGTGGACATTTAAAGTGGCGAAAATGGTTGAAACTCGGTAGTAGCGTTTAACTAGCAAGAAATAATACAACTATACATACAAACGCCTTAAAAAGGCGACTAAAGCGCAATCGAGCTTATCAACGAAATTTTAACATTTAAGCACTCAAAATTGCTCGATTTCTATCAACTTCACCCTATTTTAGGGTGTTTTATTTTCTGTATTTTTTTTTTGCAAACTAATTTATACAAGGAAATATAAACAATAACAAGCGCTAGTTAAACGATTATTTTTGACCGAGTTTCAACACTAAAAAGGTTTAAAAACATAAAAAGGCTAAATTTGGCTAAGTGGGCGATAATGTAGGGTAAACAAAGGTAAACGGGAAGGCTCGACATGGTTAATCCTAAAGGGTAATATAAGGTGAACGGGAAGCACAACACAAAGAACAAGTACACAACAAAGGGGTAATCTAAGTGCCTCTATCACTTTTACACAAATCCGCACGTTCATGGTCTTAACAAGCATACTAGTGACAAGTTCTAAATTACACAAAACATCCGGCTCACTCCTATATCCGAAATGAACAAATATATAACAATAGGCTCAAATATGCTCACGTAACGGAAGGAATGGGTAAAAGTGTGAAAACTATCATGTAAGTCTTTCTTTGTTTGTCACGCTTTCCGGTTTCCTTTTTCAAAAAATATTTTGCTTGTCGAGTTTTTATCAAGTCCGAAGCTTTCTAAAACACAACCAACCGGTTTATTTACTAAAATATATACAAAAAACAGGTATTTTTGAATGATTTTTCTGATTTTTTTTTAAACAAATGAGGACAAACAAAGTTAACAAAGTTAACCCCCTCCCCACACTTGAACTTCGCATTGTCCCCAATGCGAGACCCGAAATATAGAGAAAGGGATAATAATACTCCCCTCAAGATGATGATGATGCCACGAGACTTCCGAAGCTGTATCTGGTACGTGCTCCGGTCCAAGATCCGATAGCCAGAACCTGCAAGTATGTCGCAAGTGCACCCAAAACATAACAGAAATAGAAAAATCACAAATCAACCATAATATACATAAATATAAATACTAAAATCCAAACAAAACATAAAGTAAATTGTTTGAAATACATAACCGGGGTGTTCGAAATAACAGTCAAAATAAACACCCAATAATAAATAAAGTAATGAAATAGAAAACACCACCAACTTCTATCACCACCGCCAACTACTCATCTCCATCATCATCGTCTCTCGTATAGGACGGGCCGGCATCGCCATAACCAGGGGGGTTCCACGGTGGGAACTGTGGAGGGTGCTGAAAGTAGTCGGGGTATGCGTGATGCATCTCCCCGAAAAGATATGAAAATCCCGCACTCACCCCCTGGTATAGAGTATCCTGGCTCTGCTGAAGCTGGTCCTGTGTGGCCCGAAGCTGCGCCTGACTGGCCCGAATCTCGTCCTGGCTAGATCTAATTTGGTCGATGTAGGTACCATGCTGCTCCTGAGTCACTCGCATATCCTGGAACTGCTGGTAGAACTCAGGCCACTCCTGATGCTGATGGAATGCATGGTGCTGCGGCGAGTGTGGTGGTGTCGGTGGCTGGTGCTGGTGCTGCTGCTGCGGACTGTGCTCTCCCATCTCAACATCCTCATCTTCCTCCTCAGCTGGAGGCAACGGGTCCCAGACCTCGTTGTTCAACCCCTTCAACCTATCCCCCCCTATCAAGCTCAACAATCACCCCCATGGCCTTCAGCGACCTGATATCGACATGAACCCCCTTCGGTAATCAGAGTGAGACCCTGAAGCACCTCCTCAGTCATATAGCGCTCATTGTACGCTATTTCGGTCACATACTGACCGCCATGTATCTCACTGTTCGGAGTCCGCCCCGAGCTCTTGACGAAGTATTCAGCCATTCGAGCGGCTAGGTTGATTGGTGCTTTGTCAACCAACGCATATAAAAAGATCAAATCAGGTGTTGGACAGTTACCAAGACTGTCCATGCGACCGCATATCGTGTGGCTAAAAACATGGTGCATCACTCGCACCAAAGGGTCTCTGAGTCGCGAGGCCTTCGACATCCTCGGGTTGTAGGGGCCCCCAACGGCATTTTCAGCCCAAAATTCATCCCGTGCTGCATCAGAAGGGAAGGTGAACTGATCGTTGAAGACAGCGGTATCATCCATGTCGTCCCTAGTATAAATCCCGAGTCTTCTTCCCAAATGACCAACTGACCACGAATGCCATCGTCCACATAACCTGAAAGCTACTCGCTCCTTATGGCGGAATTTGGGTTTCCGATGTGCAACCGGCTTTTCATAGGCATAAGACGCGAAGAACTCAATTGTCAGCTCCCGGTAAACGGGTCGGTTACAACCGACCAGATTTGCAAGCGGGCGACTCATCATGTCGTCTAATCTGTCATACTGATTGAGTTCCCGCATGACTTCCCAATCTAACCATCGGGGGACTCCGAACTGCCCCCGCCGTGCCCATAATGCGTCTCGTTTCGGGATGCATAAAGCTTCTCGCTCATCGTTGGGGTTGAATTGAAGGAAAGGATGGTCCATCTGTATGAGGAAAAACATTAGAGAGATGGAAACAGGAAAAATTTGAATCAAGAACAGCCGAGCAGCTCATTATGAAGAAACTGTGAAACTGATCTGGGCATATGGCACGGCCGTGCGACGAGATGCACGGTCGTGCGTCACCGATGACAAGTGCCAGATGCCCAGAGATGTCGGAACTGCACGGCGTGCGATCAACGGCACTACCGTGCAATACCGAATCAACAAGCTGACATCGTGAATCACCCGGAAAGGCACGAACGTTCCATCCAAGGAACGTCCGTGCGACCCGTGACCTGCAGATTTCGAACCCCTGAACTTCGAATAGCTTGATTTTCTCAAAATCAACAACTTTTTTGTACAAACAGGGGTCGAAAACTTAACCGGGTGTTCACGATAAGCAAGATTCAAACAAGGGTTAGGGTTTCGATTTGTTTATGAAGAGAACCCTAATAAATCCCTTGAAGAATCGGAGGAAATCTAACCTAAAAAGCAAGGAAACAAGAAATCTACAACTAGGAACGTACCGTGCGAAGAAGGGTGTGAGATCGTGCGATTTGATGAAGTATCGCTCTGGAACGGCCTGGTGCTGGTAGGGTTTCGCGAATTGTGAATGGGGGCTGCAGATGAGGGTATTTATAGTGCCAAATGACAAAACTGCCCTCCGCCTGACGCACGGTCGTTCTCCGTATTGCACGGTCGTGCGTCACCGACATCGCTCAAACCCTAGCAACTGTTCTCGGAAATGCACCGGGGGTGCGATCCACTGTGCCGGCTCTCGGAAACGCACGGTCGTGCGAATCCTGGAACGGTCGTGCATCAGGTGCATATCAGAATTTTCCACAGAAGCTATTTCCAGCAACTGTTTCGGCCGTTTTTCGCCATTTTTTCGACACACAAACTGTTTAAACAATAATTCAACACAGAACCCTCGCCCGGTACGTATGAAAACTAAACAAACTAACGGAAATTACCTAACTAACCTAAATTACGCTAAAACTACAAAAACACAAAAACGGACTATTTTACCCTTATGGCGCCAAAGACGCTCCTGCTACATTTTTGTCGGCGAGTCAGTAGCGTAGACTCATGCTAAATTTTTGTCGGCGAGTCGATAGCAAGACTCCAAGCTAAAACTAGAAAAACTACTAAAAAGACGATACTACCCCTAAAGCGCAAAATACGCTCTTGCTACATTTTTGATCCGCGAGTCAGTAGCGTAGACTCTCACCTCCCCACACTTATGATGTGTGCGGGGTTTGGAGCTCAATTACCTCCACCGCCGACTCTATCGGCCCGGCAACGTACAACTTCAACCGGTGACCATTTACCTTGAATGTAACGCCATCCGCGTTCTCTACTGCAACAGTACCATACGGAAATACTTCCTTAACCATGTATGGTCCTGTCCAGCGTGAATGAAGCTTCCCAGGAAATAAGCGCAACCTTGAATTATAGAGAAGAACAAGATCACCCGCTTGGAATTCTTTATGGTCCTTCAAGCGTTTGTCGTGAAGTTTCTTCGTGCGCTCTTTGTAGAGTACGGAGCTTTCATAGGCTTGTTGCCGCAATTCTTCCAATTCATGAATTTGGAGAAACCGGGCTTCACCTCCGGTTTTAAGGTCCAAATTCGCGGTTTTCAATGCCCACAAAGCCTTGTGCTCCAACTCCATCGGTAAATGGCATGCTTTTCCGTATACCAACCTAAAGGGGGTGGTCCCTATAGGGGTCTTATAAGCTGTACGGAATGCCCATAATGCCTCATCAAGCTTGTCCGACCACTCCTTGCGGTTTGCACCAACAGACCGCTCAAGGATGCGCTTAAGCCCACGGTTCGTGACTTCCACCTGCTCGCTCGTCTGCGGATGATAGGGCATGGACAAACGGTGATGCACACCGTATCGGGACAAAGCCTTTTCAAGCTGTGTATTACAGAAATGAGTCCCTCGGTCACTAATGAGCGCTTTCGGAGCGCCAAATCGGGCGAACAAACTTTTAAGAAACCTCACAACTACTCTGGCGTCGTTAGTGGGTAAGGCTTGTGCCTCCGCCCACTTTGATACATAGTCAACAGCCACGAGTATGTACTTGTTTCCACGTGAGGGGGGGAATGGTCCCATGAAGTCTATCCCCCAAACATCAAAGACTTCACAAACTTGTATCCAGTTCTGGGGCATTTCGTCGCGTGCCGATATGTTCGTCGCCCTCTGACAAGCATCGCACGCTCTCACCCAACTCTGCGCGTCACGGAAAATGGTCGGCCAGTAAAACCCGGAATCCAACACCTTCTTCGCGGTGAAGTTGGCTCCGTGGTGGCCTCCGGTAGGTCCCTCATGACACTGGCGCAGAATGTCGGTCGCCTCAGCCCCTGATACACATCTTCGGATCACCTGATCAGCACCCACCTTGAATAAGAAAGGGTCGTCCCATATGTAGTGCTTGAGATCCGAAAAGAATTTCCTCTTTTGTTGGTGAGTCAATCCTTTAATCAGAATCCCGCAAGCAAGATAGTTCGCAAAGTCGGCGAACCATGGCGACTCATCGCATATCTCAACAACCATCAAAGACTCGTGTGGGAAATTGTCATTGATTGAATCCCAACGCGAGTCCTCGATGTCTCCGTGCTCTAACCGAGATAGATGGTCAGCCGCTACATTCAAAGCACCCTTTTTATCTTGAATTTCTATATCGAACTCTTGCAGCAACAGGATCCATCTGATTAGATGCGGTTTAGCGTCTTGTTTGCTGAAGAGATATCTAATGGCTGCATGATCAGTATATACAACGGTTTTCGAAAGCACCAAATACGATCTAAATTTATCAAATGCGAAAACAACCGCCAAGAGCTCTTTTTCAGTCGTGGTATAATGCTCCTGAGCGTCGTGAAGAGTTTTGCTCGCATAATAGATCGGGTGAAAGTGCTTTTCCTTCTTTTGACCCAGAACGGCCCCTATAGCGTAATCACTCGCGTCGCACATAATTTCAAATGGCAGACTCCAGTCCGGTGCGACTAAAATAGGGGCCTCAATCAACTTTTGCTTGAGAAGGTCAAAAACCCTCAAGCATTCATCTCCAAACACGAACGGAGCATCTTTCTCCAACAAACGGGTCATGGGTCTGGCGATTTTTGAAAAATATTTGATGAATCGCTGATAGAACCCGGCATGACCGAGAAAGCTCCGTATAGCTCTAACAGAGGTGGGGGGCGGAAGTCGTGAAATAACGTCGACTTTAGCTGGATCGACTTCCATGCCCGCGTGAGAAATTTTGTGTCCCAGAACTATGCCCTCCTTCACCATGAAGTGGCATTTCTCCCAGTTCAGGACCAGATTCGTCTCCTCACACCTCTTCAACATCTTTCTCAAATTTTCCAAGCAGTGATCGAAGGAATCCCCAAATACCGAAAAATCATCCATGAAAACCTCCATGGAATCCTCGATCATGTCATGGAAAATTGCAACCATGCATCTCTGGAAGGTCGCTGGTGCATTACACAACCCAAAAGGCATCCGCCGGTAGGCGAATGTGCCGAAGGGGCAGGTAAAGGTAGTCTTCTCCTGATCCTCAGGAGCGATAGGAATCTGAAAGTACCCAGAGAACCCGTCTAGGAAGCAGTAATACAACTTCCCCGACAGAATTTCTAACATCTGATCGATGAATGGAAGCGGGAAGTGATCCTTACGAGTAGCATCATTGAGTTTGCGGTAGTCAATGCAAACTCGCCACCCAGTGACGGTACGGGTAGGAATTAGTTCATTCCTATCATTCGAGACTATAGTCATACCACCTTTCTTAGGTACAACCTGCACTGGACTCACCCACACAGAGTCCGAAATAGGATATATCATCCCGGCATCCAACAACTTAATCACCTCCTTCTTCACCACGTCCTGCATATTTGGATTTAAACGCCTCTGATGCTGTGCACACGGTTTGTACTCGTCTTCCATCAGAATCTTGTGAGTACAGAAAGAAGGATTGATGCCTTTGATATACATGATTTTCCATGCAATGGCTCTCTTATGAAGTCTCAGAACCTCAAGAAGTTGATTTTTCTTAACCTTTTCCAATGATGCCGAAATTATGACCGGTAAGCGATGCTCCTCGTCAAGAAATGCATACTCGAGATGTGGTGGGAGTTCTTTCAACTCCAAAGACGGTGGATCTTCAACCGACGGTTTTGCTTTCTCTTCTTCTACATGGACAATTTCAAGAAATCTTTCCGGACTCTGGGAACCATCGTCACCAATCTGATAGACTGGCTGCTCGAAATCGTGGCCCTCCTGCGTAATGCCAATCAGGTCCCCACACGACAGACGTGTGTCCGAATCAATCTCGTCAATAGTACCTTGAAAATGAGAGCACACACATGCATCGACAATATCGACGTAATAAAGCTTGTCATCGTGACATTGCGGATGCTGCATCGATCTTTTGATATCGAATGTCACGTGCTCATCATTCACTCGGAGCGTGATTTGGCCAGCTGCCACATCAACAATCGCCCTCGCTGTATTGAGGAAAAGACGTCCAAGTATCAAAGGTACTTTTGAATCCTCGTCCATGTCAAGAATAACAAAGTCCACGGGGAAAACAAATTTATCAATTTTTACAAGCATGTTTTCCACAAATCCACGCGGATACTTGATTGAACGGTCTGCCAACCGAATGCTCATCCTAGTAGGTGACGGTTCACCTAGATCCAGTTTAGTAAAAACTTTATAAGGCATAAGGTTGATACTCGCTCCCAAATCAGCCAATGCATGGCTAACAGACATGTTTCCAATCAAACACGGGAGCGTAAAACTACCTGGATCTCCCATTTTCATGGGCAGACGGTTTTGTAGAACGGCAGAACAAGTTTCATTCATCACCACACATGAAATATCCTCGAGCTTTTGTTTATTCGAGAGGATATCCTTAAGGAATTTCGCATACATTGGCATCTGGGCCAAGGCTTCAACAAACGGTAAATTGATGTGTAGTTGCTTAAACAACTCAAGGAACTTACCGTATTGTTCTTCATTCTTCTGCTTTTTCAGCCTGCCTGGATAAGGTACCGGAGGAGTGAAATCTTTGACCGGCTCCTGGACTTGTGCTGTACTTGCTGGGCGTAGCCTGGCATGCACCTCGTCCGGTGTGTCAGTCAGGACCGCTTCAGTGATCGGTGCTGAGTCCGATATGACGGGTCCGGTAGGTTTTCCACTCCTGGTCATGACAGCATTCACATCCCTGTGTCCGCCCGGGTTTGGTTCTGTATTACCCGGAAGACCACCTTGGGGTCTTTTAGACATCATCTGTGCCAGCTGACCAACCTGATTCTCGATATTCTGAATCGAGGCTTTCTGACTCCTCATTTCTCCCTCATGAGAGAGAAAATGATCCTCGCTCTGCTGATAGCGTTTTTCAGCTAACTGATTTGCGCTCGAGGAGCTAGTAAGAAGCTGAGCCATCATATCCTCCAGCTTAGAACTAGACTGAGGGGCCTGCTGCTGGGAGCTACTCCCAGTGCCCTGATTCTGATATGAATATGGACGCTGCTGGTAAGGTTGGTTGAATTACTGGAACTGCTGACCCTGACCTTGCTGTGGCGCTGGAGCGCGCTGATTAAATCCCAAAGGATTTTGATTGCCTGTATTCGCTCGCCACCCAAAATTTGGGTGATTTCTCCAACCGGGATTATAGGTGTTGCTGTAAGGGTTGTTCTGCGGCCTCACCTGATTACTCACGAAATCTACCTCTTCGTGGCCCTCGTATACGACTCCCTGAAAACATGCCCCAGGCTCATGTGACACTCCACACTGGTCACATCCCGAGCCCGCATGCGCAATCATCTGGGACCTGTCGAATCTCGATGCGAGAGTCGAGATTTGTGCAGTAATGGCCGTATAGTCGTCTATAGCATGGACTCCTGCGCGAGATGATGATGATGATGATGCCCGGCCTCTATCTCCTTCCCGACGTGAGCTGGATTTCAACGCAGCTTTCTCTATAATATCATACGCTTCATTCGGCGTCTTAGTTCCTAGATCGCCTCCTGCGTTCACGTCTAATCGCTCCTGTGTGTTGTAACTGAGCCCCTGATAGAACGTCAAAACCAGCTGTCTCTTGGAGTAGCCATGATGTGGAACATCAATCAACAAATCCTTGAATCTCTCCCAAGCCACATGCAACGACTCACCCTCGTCCTGGTGAAAAGATACAATTCGGTTCCGTAACTTGTTCGTTTTCTCAGGTGGAAAATATTTCTGCATAAACTGCTCCGCCAACTGATTCCAGGTCCTGATGGACCCGGCAGGAAGTGACATAAGCCAAGCTCTAGCTTTGTCACGTAACGAAAACGGAAACAACCTCAACCGAATTGCATCCTCCGAAACACCTGTAATCTTAAACGTAGAACAAACATGGAGAAAAGCAGCAATATGCCTCCCGGGATCCTCGTGCTCACGTCCGTCAAACTGTACTGAATTTTGTACCATATTAATAATACTAGATCTAATTTCAAAAGTAGGTACATCAATAGTAGGTTGAAGGATACTCGGCTCCAGGCCTGCCCTTCCGGGCTGATTTGTCTCATTCAACGGTCGCTCATCGTCTGCCATGATTACGTCTCCTCCTGAGCCCTCAGCTTCAACAGGTACCACCGGCTTCGGCTCACCACTGGCGAGCAGTAGCCCAACCGCATGACCTCTCGCGCGCAGACGTCTCCTAAGATCACGTTCGGGCTCGTCTGACGGTTCAACAACTTCTGGAGCGGGGGTCGAGAACATTAACCTGCAAACGAAAATTTGACACAGTGAATATTTTATTAATAAAATAATGTTTTTTTTTTTTTTTTTTTTTTTTTTTTTTTTTTTTTTTTTGCAGCTGAATAGAAGCAGAATATTATTATAAATGGGCTGAAAATTATATAAAAATCCGAAAATGGGCCCGAAATTTTTATAAAAATCAACACAATAAAAAATAATCGAATCGGCTAATACAAAAATGATTTTAGGGTGCCGAAAACCCAAAGAATAAATGAATAAATTAATCCGGATCAAATAAATAAATGGAACAAAAATAAACATGAAAACGAATAAATCGAATTAAAACAAGAAATATTCACAAATAAATAAACAAATAATTAATCATGAAAATATTCACAAATATAATCAAGTATATACACCGATAACACAATGACTCGGGTCGTTCCTAAAACTCGCCATTTCCCCGGCAACGGCGCCAAAAACTTGTCATGTGCGTATATATACATAATTTTGCAATGAAATTACACACGATTTGGTTTTAAATTTATAAAAGTGATTATTACTTTTACATCAAAACACACACGAAAGAGGCAAGTGTACCCCGTCACATATGTAATAAAGTATCGGTAAGAACCAAGTATCGATCCAAGGAAATGGGCGGAGAAATAATACTAGACCTTTGTCACTAAACTACCGGTAGAAACATAAGTTTTGTTTGATTTTAATTAAACTAAAGTAAGCGTAAACAAATACATAATAAAAACATAATAGATAATAGATAAAAAGCCTTGCTTAATACACAACCAAAGCATGTCAACTAAGTTGGTTTTGGCACTAGAAGCATTCGGTCAATTTTCCAATTTAGAGACAATTAGTATCCCTTTCGGGAATCCTAACATGACAATCATTCGGAAAGCTAAAACGATAAACACACTTTAACCACCTAAAATTGTTCTTTAACGTGCAATTGATAAATGTCTATGAAAATCTCTTAAAAATAAGTTAGTCATCCGTTAGGAGTTTTCTAACCGTACTTAATCAAGGAAAGAGACACCGATAAACATAATGCAACCACCGAGACAAGCATGAACTAGATTAAATCACAACCGAGTTTATTTTACAAATCTTACACAATAATTCACCAAGATAACAATTTTGGCCTAAATTACTAACTAAGCTAACAAATCATGGCAAGAATTTATAACGACACCATCTAACCCGTTAAGGTCCTTCCGTGATGGCAAGCTCTCTTGATTAACAATAATTACATTTTATTAAATCACTAACCATTTCTAGTATCATGATGCATACATTTAAACCAAGCTAAACTAATTAACCAAGTTCAAAGTTTACTAATACAAGATTAATTAAGCTTCATTTTTCAACTATCTTAACTAACCAAGCATCAATCATCCAACATAATTACTTATAATCAAGAAATCAATATCCATAACAAGGTTGCAAACTAATCATCAAAGATTAACATAGAAAATACTTCAAGTGTCATTACAAACAAAGCTTAACACACTAATGGCTATAATCAAGCAAGGGATTGTTGTGTTTTTGCCCAAAGGCTACAATAATACATAAACATTAATCTAAATGCTTGAAAGATTAACAAAAACATGGAAAGATTAGAAAACCAAACCATAAACAAGCACTAGACTAAGGATCCGGATAGTAATGGAGCTAAACGGCACAATGTGGCTTGAATCCGGGTCAAAAGCATAGCCTCCGGAGCCTGTATAATCGCCTGTGAAGCTCCCAAAATTCCAGAATATCGAACAGAATGTTTCTGTTCTGTTTTTATATTTTTCCGCTGTGGCACGGTCGTTCTTCCTGTGGCACGACCGTTCACTTTAAGCAATTATTGGGTATGGCACACCATACTGCATGACGTCATCAGATCGTTGACCAGATTCGATATCGCACGACCGTTCTTCATATGGCACGGTCGTTCTTCGCCGGGTTCTTGTTGCACGCTTGGTCGCACCGATCGTTCAGTTCCAAGAGTTTGGCTGATTGTCGGATCCGCACGGGGTGCAGATCATGGAACGACCGTGCATCACCGGGTTGGCCTTGTTTGCCTTGCACGCCTAGTCGCACTGGTCGTTCATTGCCGGACCAAGTTGGTTTTGTCGGAGATGCACGGGCGTGCATCTGGTAGAACGACCGTTCCGCACGCCCATGTCAGTTTTCTAACAGAAGGTTCGCAGCTTCATCGTTTTGTCCGGAAAGTCCTCGGTTTTGCTATCATCTTGTCTGGTATGCTGTTTTAGGCCTGTAAACAAAAGTGTAGATAATTAAGTATCCGAATGACGGTTTTACGGCCAAAAATGCATAAAATAGGGGTAAAACGGGGGACTAAAATATGTGTAAATTAGCGAATATCAGTTATATTTTAATTAAATCCAGGATAATATTAATAAAAATCCTGAATAAAAATAAATATCATTCCTTTCCTGCCAGTATAAATATTAAAAGAGAATCTTAAAAGGTTTGACCTAACTTGAATGTCATTGAAGACCTAGCTAAGATGGTAAAACCTGTTTAAAAAGAGATTCATATTCTCGTTAACATCTGAAAATGTGTTAACACTCCCAACAACAGTGATGCGATAAAATCACACTTGTCATCCTTATATTAGGAGTTTTCCAAATCCCTTAATTAGCGTAAATGATCAATATGAATCACGGCTAGTAAACGTCGAACATGATGTACGCATCAAAACATCCATTTGGGATGTATACCTACGAGCAAAGGTGTATACATGAAAAGATAGTTTTTATTTCATAAATTCTTGTCAAGACAATGAACTATGAAATTTTCCGATCCAAAGGAATCATCGATTATGTTTTAGATTTTTCCCTAGTGACAAGGCTCTGCGCCATCAAGAGTCCTTGGGAACAAGCTCTTGTGCCATATAAAATGTCAGTACGACGTTGACAGTTGTGATTTATGTCCCCTGTCTAATAAATATGAAGGATTATATTATGTTTACACGCCAAGGATGGTTTATTTAAAAACCTAGGCAGAACATAATAAAAATAACTTAAATACTATCTTTTGGCCTATATGGTTTATTTACACCCTAGCTATTTAATCAACAAATTCGACAATTCGCCATATAATTATATCAATTATTACTAATTAGTTTGTAGCCTTCAAAGCTTCACCATGGTTGACTCCTCTGAAGCTCACAATCATCCAGTTAATCAGAATGATGATACAAGACTGAATTCAACGGGCGTCGAGTTACAGGCTATGTTAGATACAGCTGTAAACAAGGCCATGAACCGAGAGTTAAGGGATCATAAACGAAAGTACGATAATACCCGAATAAAGGTTACAAAAAGGGTAGGACCAGTTCGAGCTATAACCAGTCCAAGCCAAAGAAGGCAAAACCCGAATGTGGAACCTGCGGGAAGAAGCACTTTGGAAAATGTTTCTATGATCAGACCAGGGGATGTGTCATCTGTAAGGAGATGGATCACAAGACCCATTAATGCAAGGACCTGAAGAACAACCAGCGGTCAGGTGAAAAGACCAAATGCAAAACTTGTAGGAAATACCACCTCGGGAAATGCAGATTGGAAACAAGGCCATGAACCGAGAGTTAAGGGATCATAAACGAAAGTACGATAATACCCGAATAAAGGTTACAAAAAGGGTAGGACCAGTTCGAGCTATAACCAGTCCAAGCCAAAGAAGGCAAAACCCGAATGTGGAACCTGCGGGAAGAAGCACTTTGGAAAATGTTTCTATGATCAGACCAGGGGATGTGTCATCTGTAAGGAGATGGATCACAAGACCCATTAATGCAAGGACCTGAAGAACAACCAGCGGTCAGGTGAAAAGACCAAATGCAAAACTTGTAGGAAATACCACCTCGGGAAATGCAGATTGGAATCTCAGCCTCTACCCTGTGGAATCTGCAAGGCCAAGGAACATAAGACCTTAGATTGCAAGGGATTGGGAGACGCAACCTGCTATGGTTGCAATGAAACAGGGCACATCAAAACTAATTGCCCTAATAAAACCAAGAAGTCTGGCGAGGCTAAGAAGACCAAAACCGGAAACTCCCAAATGGATACTCAAGGGGCTATTCAGGATGACAAGGTCACAACAGGTACTTCCTATATCAATAACGCTCATGTTAGAGTATTATTTGATTCAGGTTCAGACAAGTCTTCCGTAGACAATAGATTTTGTAAATCATTAAATCTGCCTGTTAAAACTCTAAGCGTTAAGTATAAAGTAAAATTGACCGATAGTACCTCAGAGACTGCTTCAGCAACATTAGATGGATGTTTATATCCATTTAGAACCATTCTCTTTCCGCTATCCTTGCTTTCATTAATATAAGGACTCGATATAGTCATAGGAATGGATTGGTCGTCGTGTGACCAAGCCCATATTGTGGGTGTAATAAGAAGTATGTAGTTATCAAAACTCCTTATGGGAGCCTTTGACCATCCAAGAAGATACTGGGTATGGATTGCCTAAACACTTGTTGAATATAGTATTTAATACCAAAGATTCGAGCATGGAAACTCAGATAAGACAAACAACAGTCGCAATGCTGAGGATGCGACAAATGTTAATGTTGCATCCAATGTGAACCTCAATGTTAATAGAGTTATTCTCCAAAACGGTAATTAATACAGCTGTTAGAAAGGCTATGAGAAAAGTCATGAAAAGGTTCGAGAAGCCGAATGATGTTCGCTTTAAAACACATGTCGCTGCTCATGAGAAAGGGCTTTATTCATGCTCCAAATGCGAAGAATAACCCAAACAAAATCATATGTGGCAAGAAGCCCCTTTCCTTTTAGGATATACTTAAAAGTACTTCGTCTCTTGGAAGTCAAGAGACTTCAATAGTAAAAAGGGGCCATCGATTTCAGGAAATTGATGGATGAAGTAGAAACCATTAGGTATATCATCGGTTATGCTGGAAAGAACATGGTAAGGTATATATCACAGTCATTCGATGGCAATGCCCTTAATTAGTGAGGACATTAATGAAATCCTCAAGAAGGATCCTCTTATACATTGTGGGATGGTCCAAGTTTTAAGGACCTTATTAGAAAAACCTAGTATCCGCTTCGCGAAATGGGAAAAGATGGAATAAGAATTTTATGACCCTCGCCACAAAAAAAAATTTCTAGGCTGTTGACAGTATGTTACCAATTTTAACGCATTGGCTGAGATAGTGCCCCAATCAGTCTACCAAAAAAAATCTAAGCTTAATGAAAATAATTATTTGAGGTTAGCATCGGCAATAAGAGGGCACATTAAGGTTTCAAGGCCTGCTTATTATAAATCCATTATGGATCAATCTCAGCTACTCACGTTCTATAGATTAAGAAATAATCAGTCAAAGCTGAGACTGCCCTAAAGTTATCTAAGATTTTACAGCTAAGTTTAGAAGGATTAAGAATGGAGGCGTTTAACCCTCCTGTTGAATGATTAGAGGCAGCTCACATTAGGAATGTCACCAGATAAATCCCTATTTGTGATTTTATTGCTAGAAATTACATGTGGTTTCTGGTGCTGTTAGGTCTCTCATAAGACCATAAACTTAGCAAACTTTTAGAAATTTTTCCCTGTAAGAACCCCAGATGTTAAGTGTAAGGTAGACCATTTCTTTTGTTCTTATCAGAAACCTTCAGTCGTAGAATTTTAGAAGTATCCGTTCTCTAAAAAGAAGTGCGACAGTGTACATAGTAGATATCTCTTTAATCTCTATCGATTGTGAATACCAGATGGTATGATAAAAGCACCGTGTGAGGATTTGTGTATCTTAATATGTCCCATAGATTGCTTCCATGCCTGATCAGTATGGAGGTTTAATGCATGGAACCACAAAGATACCCCGATGGTCATATGGTACTAAAGTCAACTAATGGTATTCAAAGAAGATATCCAGGATGGAATTGTCCAAGTAAATGTTTCCGGTTAAGGAAATTTGTGGAATTGTAACATACAGGTGTCACTTATTTGACACAAGCATTGGTGGATGAATTGGAGCCTGAGATTTGGAAAATCTCTGTAATCTCCTTATACCTAAGTATCTTCTCATAAGTTTTCCCTGCTTACCTCCTGAGAGGCAGGTAGAGTTAAGATTAACATCCCGCTGTGGGCTGGAGTATTGTGAAAATTCTATGTTGATTATTGAATAATCGAAACCCTGATTAAGTAGGTTTTAAGACATAGGCTCATATAGCCTGACTCAATATTCTGAGGGTTTTATGTTATTGAATAAGAAAGATGGTTCATATTGCTTATATATTAACTACCGCAACCCTAATTAGGCAACGATTGAGAATCGCCATCAGCTGTCCAGGATCATCGATTTGTTCGACCAACTGTAAGGATTAGCTACTCCTTAAGATTAGTTTTGAGCAATGGTTGGAATAACCATCTCACCTTAAGATAAGCTTTTCTATAATAGTTGATATGTAGGCATCAAGGCTGCTCCCTTGGAGACCTTGTATAGATGGAATGTTAAACATCTATTGTTAGGGCAATAGATTGGTAAGTTCAATTATCAGGATCTGAAAGTTGCATTTGAAACAACAAATAAGATCACACAAATTCATAATCATCTGTAAGATGCCAGTATTTGGCAGAAAATCAAGGATTAATGAAAATAGCAAACCTCCTAAATTCTTATTAAGAAATAAGGCTCAACAAAAGATATCACCCAGGAAGGGTGTGCCAAATTGTTAAATTATCAGGCTAGTTAAGCTCCGAGTATATAGAATCATTCAAAGGAAATCGAATGTATCAAGATCAAGTAGCTTATAAGCTAAAACCTAATTAAGGAGCTTGGCGGAGCTCGCAACACATTGCACACTAGTGACTGAAGGATGCGTTTCGCCAATAAGTCAAGAAGCACTATCGCATAATGATATGCAGACTTATGATGTGATAAGCATCCTGTATCGATTGGGGATCGACAGGTAAAGAAGCTCCAAAAGGATACATGTACCTAATATAAGGGTCACTTTGAGAGCTTGGAAAAGTTCCAGATATACTATAGAAGTCAAGTCCATTATACGACAAAAAGTACTTCCATAATTTTAGCAAATCTCGAGGTTGAGATTTCTTTTAAGGGGGTGAGGATGTAACACCTCGAAAATTCGTGTTAAATGAAATAACGACACGTGGCATGTAAGACAAAGAGCGTTATAAACCCGGATTTAATAAAGATGTTTTGGCAGGATTTAAAAGTGTCGTCATGTTAATTTTCACCTCTGAACGACCTCATTTATAAATCCCAAGACCCAATTATATATTATGAACATCTAATATACCTTCAATCCAGCAAATTGATGGCAGTAATTGAATTCAAAAGTGCAAGATAGGATCCTATGGAAATTTCTACGATAAACCTTCATTTTCGGCACTTTCAAAGGATTCAAGAAAAACATATCAAAGTGGTAGGGTATGTAACTGTTCAAAACCCAAATAAGAGGCCCCCATACTGATAAAACATGGCCAAAAATCGTTTATACTCAGTTGCCCTTTCGAATGCCTGAAAAGACAAGATTTTTGCTTCTGCCCAGGGTCTTGCGCACCGTAAGACAACCCCTTACGGTCCGTAAGGGGTTGCCAGCGACAGAAAATGGGACTGTTTGCTATTTAAAAGCAATAACTGACCTTTGAACGATTTTCCTCATATTTGGACGACCCCTAAATGACTCCTAGACACTAGGGACATGTGTTAGTGATCAAGGAACATTGCTAGAGTTTGTTGTCAATGATCTAAGTGAGTTTGATCACTATAAAAGGGCACAAGGTTGCAACCAATTGATCACACCTCACTTCAGCAATTCTGATCATTTCTAGAGCTCCAAAGTAGACTCAAGTGATCACTAATCAAGCATAGGACTTCAGTAAGTATGCTTAACCTTTCTTAGTTGAGTTTTTACTTAGTTTAAGCTTAAAAGTCAAACCGTCGTAATTAATGGTGGACTTCACGATTAATCACTAATGGTCCAGTGATTAGTCGAATTGAAAGTAGTTATAAGTTGGTAATTATGTAGGCAATAGACCCTTAAAAGGGCACCCTCTGATTCCCACTCTAACTAGGTCAAATGTCAGGTCAAACTTGTTAGTAAAAAGTCAACATAATGCTTATTTTCCAATTTATGCATAATTAGCAATGTAGAACCCATACAACCTGTTTGATCATTAATATAACTTGGTAATTAATGTAAGAACATGTCTAAACATGTTCAACCCGAAAATTTTCTGTTTAGATCCGGTTCGGAACCGAAAGTCGCAAAAATTTGACTTTTGCTTTGACTTCAGTTCTGACCCGTTTTAGTATGAATTGGAATTTCCATAGAGCTTCCTTAGGACCAGGTTACATGCTAGTATAACCCTCTGTGATTATACACCATGGATCATTAGTTATCCAATTAATATGCATGATTCCGTTAATTGCCTATATGTTGACCATTATGCCCTTTTCACCATAAAACGTGATTTTTGAAAATGTAAAAGAGTAGAAACCTTAATTATTGATATATAAACTTGTACCCAAAATTTGACATCAGTTTGAGGTGTAGATTGGGAGTTATGCTCATTAGCGTAATTATAAAGCTTTTTAGCGATTAAACGACATAATTAGCATATAGCTTATTTAAACCTACTTTTTGATATCAAACTTGTTACCCACTGATGTAATATATTATTTTGGGATTTTTGAAGATTTTTAATTAATTTTAGGCTGAGCATAACTAAGAGTCGTAAGCTTAATTCGATAATTGTCGGTTTTGCCCTTCGGGCTATAAAATGAGTTTTACATATCTTTTTGACCCCAAACCTTTTACTACTGAAATTATATGATAAATAAATTATTTTTAAACCTTTTGGAATAATAAAAATATTAGCTTTGTATATAGAACCCGGAAACGACTTCTAATCGCCTTTTTAAGCGTTTTTTTAACGCATAGTATGTACTAAAACTATTTTAAACATACAAGGGTTGATACCTACTGATATTTTAGGTAAATTATAATATTTTAACAGTAAGTAAAAGTTGTTTAACTCAGACTTCAGTTTTGAGCTTTTCGGCTTATGTGAAATTACCAAAATGCCCCTACGGTGCATAGTTTGGTTAAAATGGATAAATTTCACATATATACAATACCCTACTGTTATAACTTGGTAAACTAAGTATTGTTGCTTAACATATTAGACCTGTAACTCAGGTTAATACTTAAACTGTTTTATAACATTATAAATGACCAAATTACCCCTACGGGGCATAGTTTGTGTTTAAATTCGTTTTGGGCATAATGGAAGGTATCCTACTGATATCACAACATATTTGAGGCATATTAACTTAGGAAACCTGGTTAGGACCCTTATGATTACCCGTTATGCCTCTTGCGCGTTCGGTTCGGCTTATGTAACTAGTTTACATAAATTAGCCGAAACGGGTCAAACCTTATCGGTTTTACCCCAAAATTTAGAATGTGCCTAGATTACCCATATAAGGCAAGTCTTCAATCTTGTCGGGTCTAAATCACATTCTATTCCGGTCTTCGCCTTATCATGCGTTTGGACCGTATCTTCCTTTTGAAAACTAACCGGTCTAAGTCAAGACTTAATTAAAGACCCGTTAGGATTCTAATAGGTTATTAAAAACCTTCGTTCCAGATTAGGAGCCCAGTAAAAGCTATCTGTACTTGCTGATTTGATATACGGCTGGGATTGAATTTATATTTTGCTCAGGTAAATACTTTTAAGTTATTTTCCCTATACGGGCTTGGGGTACGGTATATAAAATACCGCTTGGTCGGGCATTAAATCTTCCATCATTTGGTGGTTAATTGAATAATTTGATCGGCCCGTTTAAATTGTTTTGTTTACTTAAAGCCTTTGGGGGGTTAATGACCATGTCCCGGATATCCTTGGCATCATTTTACGAAATGGC